>OX457094.1:19568348-20196394 GCA_949752805.1 Deilephila elpenor
AGTAATCCTGTGTATTGTAACTGTATTTAGTACGAATCCCACACTAGTGTATCATCCCACATTTGGACATAATACAGTGTATACCATTAGAACACATTCTGTACCCACTTCAGTAAGCCACACCCCCAACCGTGCCCAAGCCCCACCCAAAATTTTAAGTCCCACCCACTTTTTTGTAATTTGATCCTTACCCCCCCTCTGGCCTTCCCCCACCCTAAATCCAAAACAGTGCCCAATAGCCTCCCCACGAAACCTCCCCCCCCCGCTTACCCCCACCCTAAAAATTTTACCTCACCCCCCTACTCATATCTCCGGCATTATCCATCGTAGACCCACCGACCTTGGGTTCATTGGAACCGGCTCGGTGAGGGCTACAATCCTGCCCCAACAGAATTCCCGAATTCCCCCTCCACAACTTTCCACACCCAAAAATATTTTAAGGTGCCCAATAGCCTCCCCACGAAACCTAACCCCCCCCCGCCCCTACCCCCACCTACAATTTTTACCTCACCCCCCCTATTCCTATCTCGGCCAATAAAGGTCGTGGACCCACCGAGCTTGGTATCCTCGGAACCGTCTCGGTGAGGGCTACAAATTGGCCCCGATAGAAATCCCAAATTCCCTCAAAAATTTCCCCCCTCCTAAACTTGAACTTTATTTAATTTAGCTTTATTTTACCAATTCTGTAAATTTGTAAATAGTAGATCATTTTTCGAAAAATGATGTCATAAAGAAGTTTCACTTCTTACGTGTGTACACTATACACACACACATTTTTTTTTTTAAAGTTATGTACTGTTTTTTTTTTAATTGTTATTTCTTAAATATATATTTTTTCTTTTTTTTTCTATTTATTGTGTCAATATTTTATTTGTAATTTTCTGTACATTCCATGTTGTGTCAATAAATCGTTTTTCTTTCTTCTTCTTCTTCTGCTAAAATATACACTTATTTGAATAAACACACGCTAATAATAAAAACATGGCACCACAAAAATGGTGACATATTATGTAATTAAAACGTTGTTCCAATTATTTCGAATACTAATTCTAATGCAAAGAGACCGCTTATTTTTATTGTCAATGGGCAATGAGCATTTCCAGCGTAATCCGAGGTCCTTGATGCGGATTGCGGAAAGAAATGTAATTTCCTAGTAGTGCGACGTGGATCTGGTTAAGCTTCACCCGAGTCCCATCAGCACGTAATCTCCGGTGGAAGCCCAATGTACAAATAAATGAGCTGTTCCTTACAGATAAATGCTTGAATCAAATAATATACTGACTCAATTAACTGGATTTATTTTTGAAATTGTTTAGGTTTTTCCGATTCCTGATACTTTTTATTGAAAGTAAAACTTATTACAACGATTGTGAACCACGGGTCTGAGTTGTAGACCTAAAAATCTTTCTATGAATTTTTTGTTTCAAAGTACACTATTTAAACAACATTTTATATTTCTCGAAAGGTGTCACGTCTAACAGAAAGTCAATATTTCATATCTTGAGACAAATCGTTGTAGCCGCCTCCAGCTAAATGTAGACTTAACTTTTCTTGATCTTGTTTTTATGAAGGACTTTAAACAAGTTCACGCCATTGTTTTGTTACTTCAAAGGGACAACCATTAATTCGGTCTTGGGGACAAGTAACTAAACTGTATAACTCAAATAAGAAATTCCACGAGAAAATGACACAAATTAATTTTTCGATTTACGTTGGTATTATATTCAGGATTTTGTATGAATTATTATGTGTGTTGATTTATTTAAAGTCATGTCAACGGAGCGCACACCAAAGTAGCAGTACATTTCAGCGACAACACATGCATGAAATATCGAAGGGAAGTGTTATACACCTGGGACCAAATGTTAGGTGAGTAATTCAAGTCATACCATACTCGCAATACAAGATAATTATATGGTAATTTTAATTTTTTTTTTAAATATTCCGATATGGTGCATCAATTACACTAAATACAATAGATAAATGAATCAAGTTTATATATTATGAAGGTACATACTGGCTTAATTATTTCGTATCTTAAATATACAAAAGGATCGAGGAATACGAAACACTTCCATGGAGCTGTAGCGGATTTTACTCTTTTTGAATTTGGTCAGCATTATCTTAGGTATTCTTTAAACTTAGATTTTCTGCTCGGTTGTATCAAAACTGTTGCAACTTTTGTCGAAATACGAATTGTTTTGTGTAACAAAATTACCATCTAATATTAATTGTGCAAATTTGATAAAAGGACATGATTTTGGAACACTTTGCAATTAACGCTTCTCCAATTATTTGAAAGTCAAATAACAATATACATTATTAAAAAGGTTTCCTTCGTATTAATTTACACGTAGTTAAGGACCCACCTCTCTACCAGATTCCTTTGAAATCAACCTGTTTGTTTACTATTGAAGTAAAGCTGAATTATTTATATTAAAACTTGTGTATTTGAAATATTTTTATTAAATGCCAAAGTTCATTCACGAAATCGTTATTTAGTCGCTTTGATACAGTATTTAAATACAAATTATATAATAGATAACAATTTCCAACACACATATTTGAAGAAATATGTGAAATATTGTGGTTAGATAACTGCACTCCTTCTTCCCCTTTGGTTTATATTCTTTGTATTGTTTTTAGTCGAATTGTAATAATATTGAAATTATTTCAATCTCTCCTAATTACTTTTTGTATGTACCTATATTTCACTCACCAATAATATTTTCCTTTTCAGCAAATCTTGGAGGAATATTCGGGTTATGTTTGGGTGGATCTATAGTAAGTATCATAGAATTGATATGGTTCATATTCGACGTACTATTCAGCATGATAGCTACATTAACTAAGAAACAAGTGGAACCGAGAGACCAAAAGAAAACCGACGTATTTGTTGTCTCGCAAAAGACTTGGTTGCAAAAGAAGCCGCTGGGAAAGCAATCGGCTAAATTTAAATTTGTTCATTGAGCAATTTCCACTCGTCATTCAGTTGTGATGTGTATTACATATTAGAAGTAAAATCGTGGAATTTATGATTAGCTTTTGTTCAGTCACTATGTTCTAGTTGTTAGTAATTATTTTCACAAATAATAAAAATGAATAACGGGGAACCAAGGAGGTATTATAATAAATTTGTAATCGATCGATGTCGGTACATGGAAGATAAATGAGAAAAATTAATATGGGGGGACTGTATTAACGTACTCGTAATAGGACCCTTAACAATTATTATAGAATTTTTGGCTGTTAATCTGTTTGTCTGTGGTTTTGTGCACGCTCATCACAGAAACGGCTGAACCAATTTCGCATAAATTTGGTATGGAGTATGATGATACCATGGATTAACACATAGGCTGCTTTTATCCAAGTAAAAGTATTGTTCCTGTGGGATAAGCAAGGAATTCAAATACATATGTATAATTATTAAACTCGTAAGGGATGATATGGGACAGAATGACATGCCTTGAGTGAGAATGAGACGGGATATAAGGGGATGAGACGGGGCGGGAAAAGCAGTACAGTTGCACAATTTGATGTTACTGTGTTGATATAGTTTTACGTTGTAAAATTTTGACATTATCCTCAGCACCATCGTTATCCTCAGTCGCAGGAAGTCCATTGCTGAAGGAAACAGAACATCGCTGGTTGTTCCATTTAATCAAAATAATCGGAAATCTACCAACACTATTAGACTAGCACACCACAATTGTTCCATAATCTTCGATTTGGTGAATTACCAACGGTCCCGATTATTTGACTTTAAATACGACCTTTTGAGCCAATAGTTAGAAATTCAATTATATCTCCTTGTTTCACGGCAGTTTAACTTTAGGTGAGCTGGATTTCTTATTTTAATTAAATTCCCGTACCTAAGATCTTTAAATTAGGTTTCATTTCGTAGAAAATGCCCTTCAGTTTTAAGACATTCATTCAACCGACTTAATTTTTTTAATTTAGGCAATATGTGGTTTTGATGTGTTTAATGTAAATCAAGTAGTTAAAAACCCAAAAAGGCCACCGCTAAACATAAGTCTCTTCTAAAATTTCCAAAGCGACCTATTGGTTAGCAGCCGGGTGCAAGAATTCCGCCACGGTATCCGTGGTCGTCGTAAAAGGCGAACTAAAGGGGCCATCGGGGTCGTTGGGCAAACTGCGGGGGCAGTGCGCCCACACTTATTACGACTCCGAGATGTGCGATATAGCGCATGCGCTAGTCTCTGTCGTGGACGCCCACAACATCTCAAATGGGCGTCCAAAAACATTGGTTAAGTTGGGGCATTCCCCACAATAGAAGAACCAGCAATGGTTTTGCGCCGGGCGGTTACAAGGACGTAAATCGGGGCGCCTCTCGCCCTGGGATGTCCGGTGCCGCCCATAATGCGTGTGACGGTCACCGAGGGGTTTTTAATCAGTATGCTGGCATAGGTTTGTTAGGGACCCAGCCCGGTCACAATCCGCAGCGTGTCGGTCTGGAAGGCCAGAGACACTGACATACCCCTTTCGGCCTCCCCCGAGGTACCGAAAGGGGAGCTTAATATCTTTTCCTCTTGGACAAAAAAAAGCCTGCGTCTAAAATTTTCTTGCAACTTACATAAAAATGAAAAGTAATAAAAAAATTTGCAGTTTGTATAGTAGACTCACGTACCCAGCGTTGGCGACTTTTCAAAACTTTACAAAATAAGTAAAGAAAATTCGAGTTAACAAAACTGTACACCGCAGCTAAAGTTTTATACATAAACTACAATTTCGAGAAACCCTCAAACTGTTTTAACTCAATGAGGATCTTGGAAGCATTGTGTGCGCGGAATTTGTGACGTCAATTAAACACGAATAGGGTACGACTTACTAAATTTTATTTTGTTTTATACTCTATTTTTACATTGGAGCCAGTGAATTTTTAAAAGCACGGCAGGCAGTCTTGTTAACGTAAATTCTGTATTATAATTATAAAAAATTGATTAGTACTGCTCCGTAACATTTTATAGGTTTGGAGAACAATACCGCCAAACTCCTTCAAACAAATACTTAATTAGTTTACTTAATAAAAGGGCACTATAGTGCTTTTTGGCATGTTCATGATGGCACAATAAAAATACTCCTGAAATGTCCGACAAAGCTAAAAGTGATAGGCTAGTACAAAGGTTATGTAGATTTCCAGCATCTAGCCATGTTCACTTCCCGACCCGGGTCAGAACCCTTGTCAATCTCATGTCAATTGCAATTACAGCTTTATATGCTTGGGTAGTTTATGTCAGCGTTATAGCACGATTTCTAGGTAATGTCGTACACCACATTGTATGGGAATAGTGTAACATTGTTTGATGTCTATTAATATGGCCTGGCTGTGTGGGAGTTATTGGAATCCTGTTTGTTTATTTATTTTGATGGTAAAGTAATAAAATGTTATTATAAACTTTCATTGCCTTTTCATTACACCATACAACATATTTTATAAGTACTTTACTGACACAAAATGGGTCACATACAATGATACATTCCAAATAACGGTCTTATCATTCAGGACATGTCTTGCACACAGCTATAGAATGGGTATAATAGTAAAAGGAAAAATCATGAAGCTGGCTTGGGGAAACGTTACATTCCGGAATGTTTTTTTCATACTGCTTCACACTTTATCAGTGAAGAAAAACATCATGTAGGAACCTTCATAGATATAAAGATGAGATGAGAGACTCTCACTATAATTTCTGCGATATATCACCTCTATACAACTGGTAGTAAGCCAGCGTAATTGACTTAGGTACCCCTTAGTAGTAGGCTCAGGAGGGGGTCCTGTTGGCTGATATATAATATTACCTCACTCAAGGATTACTCTTGTGGAAACCGCCTAGACCTAGACCGAATATGAATCCTCACGGAGATGAAACGCACAAAATCGAAGTAGAAAATTGGATTCATATCCCCTGCGCTGATAGGTAGAATATTATGTAAGGTTTACTGCGACTTGCCATTAATACGCATTATTCAAGAACCTATATAACATTTTATTTAGGAAATCAGGACAAAATCACTATCTTCTTTCCCTTCTTCCCGCCACAATATTGTACCAAAACCACTTGATTCAGACCTAAGGTCCTAAACAAACAACGAGTTTCAGATAGTTCTTCTAAACTAAACGGAACAAACAGAAAGACCGAAGATCTAAATTAACTTGACCTCTTCATTATAAAAACTTATTTATGACTTGAAATGAAACCTTATTCTTGGCTTTGTTAATAGGTCACTAGTAATTATTAATTATGTTGGAAAGGTCACAAGATTCCCTTTTAAAGGTTTTAATAGAGTTAATGAAGTTAAAATAAAATGTTATTTTTATTAATATTATAATACACCCCAGCAACTAATTGGGAGTTTTTAAAAACTAAATATTGTTCAATTTTAGGTCAGACCCAGGACTTCACGGTCTATATTCTACAGTCTTTAATTATGTATTAGTAGTCTTGTCTTTAGTGACTAGATTAACTAAAAATATCAAATATATAATTAGACCACAAAACCACGTCATATTCCCCATTACACCTATTACACGGAATATTTCGATAACAAGATCGAATACGCGGGCGTTCCTTTCACAGCTGGTTCTATAACTGACTGCGTCAAAGAACCAATCACTTAATTAGTTAAGATCTCTTTAACAATGAACTACAATACTTTCAGCCACCGAAAGACATTAAAAGGCACTACAAATGAGAGCTATTTAGTACTTCAATTATCATTTCTTAGAACTAACTGAATACAGTTTCTGGAAAGATTAATTGAAATTGTTCATATAAATTTCTTTCCCCTGGTACGTTTTGGTTCCGGGTAAGAACTGCCCTGTCTTTAAGCATTAATTGCTTCATAAAGTGTTCCAAAGGGTTCTCTTGGGGTCAGGAAGAATAGTCTTCCAATAAATCTTTTTTACCCATATATTTATTTATTATTTATTTATTTATTTAAATCTTTATTGTACACAATTACAAATTAAAATACACAATACAGAAAAAACAAAAAAAAAAAAAAGTACAAATGGCGGTCTTATCGCTCTACAGCAATGTCTTACAGACAACCATGGGATGGATTTAAAAGAAGGAGAGAGAGAGGGCAGTGTAACTAATAAATAATTTAAGCTTAATAAGTGAAATTAAACATATAACATAAATACACAAACATAATATACATACATAACATATAATCATAAATACATATATATAAATAAATAAATATCTGAATATATACATATATATTTAGTTATGAATAAAAACAAATATACTATACATAGCCAAATGATTTAGTTTAAGAGAATAGTACTAAGGTCTAGTTAAGGAGAAAGGTAGTGCTCTTTAATCAACCTCTTAAATGACGACAGCGTTTGAGCCTGTCTCACCACAACAGGAAGCGCGTTCCACAATCGAACTGCTTTGACCGTAAAAGAATTGTCCATAAATGTCGTGGTGTGCACAGGCATTCTCAGCTTAAGATTCTCAGACGACCTCAAGGATCTCGAATGTGAGTCATGAAGAAAAATAAATCGTTCTTTAAGATAAGAAGGGGTGAGAGGATTAAACAAAATATTGTAAAGAAGAGAAAGGATGTGAGTATTCCGACGAAGTCGTATAGGTAACCACTTGAGCTTAGCACGAAACTCAGAAACATGGTCATACTTGCGAAGACCAAATATGAATCTTATGCAGAAATTTTGAAGGCGCTCAAGTTTATTAAGTTGGTCTTCGGTGATATCAAGATAGCTGACATCGGCATAATCAAGGATGGGGAGAAGGAGGGATTGCGCAAGCGTAATCTTCGTGGAAACGGGTAGAAAGTTGCGTAACCTTCGCAAGGACCTTGCGGAAACAAACAGCTTCCGGCTTAATTCCGAGAGCTGTGGACCCCAGGTGAAAGATTTGTCAATGTGTATGCCCAGATTGCGGACGGAGTCACTGAATGGAATCGCGATACCATCACAATAGACACTTGGTAGTTGGGACAAGTCAAGCTTCGATATCATCCTGGGGCTGCCGACAACAATGACTTGGGTTTTCGAAGGGTTAATCTTTAAACCGTGAGCTTTACTCCAACCACAGATATGTTGAACGTCTGTATTGATTAACGCAATCGCATCTGCCATCCTGTCTAAAGGAGCTTGAGTATAAATCTGGAGATCATCAGCGTAGAGGTGGTAGGAGGAGCGAAGAAGATTGGTAATGGAGTTTATAAAGATAGCGAAGAGAAGAGGAGATAGCACGCCGCCCTGAGGTACGCCAGCAGATACGGGGCACCAGGAAGAAAAACTTTCCTCCACACGGATGCGTTGCCGGCGTCCATACAGGTAACTACGAAACCAATCAACTGCCATTGGAGATATGTTAAGAGAACGTAGCATGGTAAGTAATACGTCATAGTCGACGGTATTAAAGGCATTGCTGAAGTCCAGCAGAGCTAGAACAGTCAGCTTGCCTTCCTCCATGCCTGATCTGATGCCATCTGTGATATGTGTCAATGTGGTAGTCGTACTATGTCCAGGACGAAACCCAGATTGGAGTGGATTTAGTAAGTTATTCTTGGAGAGGAAACCATTGAGTTGGGTATGGATTAGACGTTCTAGGACTTTGGAAAGGAAAGGAAGAATGGAAATAGGACGAAACTCAGAAAGTAGAGAGGCATTGGATTTTTTGGGAATAGGGATGATGTGGGCTTCTTTCCAAGCAGTGGGAAAGATCCCAGTGGAGATGGAGTGGTTAAGAATGTGGGAAATGATAGGAAGGGTTTCGTCTAAGACAGGGAGAATCATGTTGCGGCTGATGTGGTCGCTACCCATGGCATTTGATGACAAAAGAGTAATGGTTTTCTTAACATCACAAGTGGCGAATTGTTGTAAGACAAAAGTAGAACAAACGGGAGTCTGAAGGGTGGAAAGATGCTTTATAGTGTTATCTTTAGTTGTCCTATCAAAATAGGACAAGGAACAAAAATGAGCGTTTAAGGAATTTAAATCAATGGATTTGGGAATAGAATCTTGTCGTGATTTACCCACTCCCAGTGTTTTCAGAAATTTCCAGACTTTGGCTGGATCACCGTTTTCGACTGAGTTGTGAATGTATCGGCGTTGAGCATTTCTACACACCTTACTGCAGTGATTCCGGATGGATACATACTTTAACCAGTTGGACTCGCTGGGACGACGATTGTATTTAGACTTGGCGGACGCTTTTTTTCCAAGTAGCTCTTTGATGTCAGCCGTGAGCCAAGGTGAAGGTAAATGTTTCAATTTAATTGGCCTGATAGGAGCATGCGTATCAAAAAGTTCAGTTAGCTTATTGTTAAAAATATGCAGCTTGGTATCAACACAGTCTGTGTCAAGAAGTGAGCTCCAGTCAATGTTGTCGGCATCCTTGCGAAGATTATCAAGATTCATACCCCGAAAATTGCGTTGCAGGAGGACTTTGGGTGAGGCTTTAGTGGGACGGACACGGTAGGAAAGGTAAAGCAAATCATGAAAGGAAAAAGCGTCGGCGGAACATTGTCCATGTTTTGCAACCAGGTTTGGGGAGGAAACAATGATAAGGTCAAGAAGAGAAGGAGTATTATTAGGGGAATGGTGAGTGGCTGAAAGAGGAAGGATAGAAAGATTGCAGGATTGGAAAGTATTTAAAAGGGAGGAAGAACGACGGTCGTTCTTAAGGAGACAGGTATTGAAATCACCCATGATTATAGTTTGACTGTACGATGGGACAAGATTTTCAAGAATAGTTTCGAAAGAAGAAAAGAAATCAATACGAAGAGAGGGACAGTAGTATACACCGATTAAAAGTTTTTTAAGAGAAAATTCCACCTCTATGAAAAGATGTTCGCCAGCATTAGATGGTGGAGGTTGTGGAGATGCGCTAACAACCGAATATCGGAACTGAGTTCGCAGATAAATTGCAACTCCGCCACCGCCACGTGCCGTGCGATCATTTCTGATGAGATGGAATCCTGGAAGGGAGTAAGAGGAAGAAGAAAGACATGGTTTCAACCAAGATTCTGAAACAAGGATAGCATGTATATGAGTACAGTCAAAACTAGCCAGCATATCGGGGAAATGAGCCGGAATACTCTGGGCATTGAAATGGACCACATTGAAATTCCTAGGGACGTCAGATAACTCGCAGGAGAGAGTATCAGCCAGCGATGGAACACTGACAAAGCTATCGTCACTACAGGCGGAAAAGAACTCTTCACTGTCACTAGAATAATTATTGTACACAGACATTTGTGAAATTCAAAAATAATATGGTATGGCTATAATAAATAAATATAAAATATAATGAATATGCAAAGCTAATCAATATAAATAAAAGAAAGACAAAATAACAAAAAGAACAATAAAAAAAAAAAAGAAGCAAATTACATATCCATCTGCCGGTTGTAATAACTTAATAAACTATTCTATAACTTATGCAATGTCACTAAAAGTAACAAAAGAGACAAAAAAGTAATTTATCAAATAAAAAATGCTAAAAAAAAAACGCTTTACAAAGAGTTGAGGGTCCAGGCAAACATTCAAAAAATTTAACAAAAAAATAAAAAAAGTAAATAAAAACAATAATTGGAGTCATTTCCGAACGCAACGGCTAAATGTCAAAGATGACATTTGACAATAGTGGCTAGACTAGAATTGAGGTTAAGTTTGTTTATAAAGTAATTCAATGCGGGTGGAAAAGAAAAAATAATAACAAAGTGATATCAACCAACAAAACATCAACAAGGAATAGAAAATAAATATCTGAAAAAGGATTAAATGTTACGTTGGAGTAATTAAAGAACTTAAGATTGAGTAGTTTACCTGGAACGAACATTGCCAACAAAACATAAAACTACTTCTTGGCAGCCGCAGCCCGCCGGGTCTTAGGCACGGCTATGGTCCTCTTCACTGGTGTCGCCTTGGGAGGTGTGTCAACGTCGATCTGACTAAGCAGATCAAGCGACACTATGCGATGCCGGACACCAGCGCTCACGACAAAGACATTGCCGTCCCGAGTCCATGCGTTGGTCACGCCAAGCTTATCGCGAGCTGCCATGAATAGGTCATGGCGTCTCTTAGTGAGGAACTCGGATAGGGTTACACCAGAACCTTTCAACTTGATTTTATTGAACCAAAGCTTGTCCCTCAAAGCGACGTCCTTCAACTTCACTAGTATGGGTCTTGGCTTCTTGGAAGAAGATAGTCGACCCAATCTGTGGCAGCGTTGTAAGTCAGCAGCCTGGAACTCCGCAACACCAAGACGCTTCTTGACAACCTCAACAATGAGCTGTGCAGAGTTTTCGTCAGCTACCTCAGCTACACCGTGAATCAACAGCATCTTGCGACGTCTCTGCATTTCCATTGTGTCGACAGTGTTGGTCAATGCTTCAATTTGCTGCTGAAGCAGAGTGAGAGCCTGAGTGATGAAACGTTTATAAGCGGCAAATTCCACAGCTAAGTCGGACGAATCGGTTACACTGGTGGTGGTCTTCAGGTTGTTCTCAAAAGCAGCCATTCTCTGATGAAACTCGTTCTTCATTTCCTCAATTGAAACTTGCAGTGCGGACTCCATATTAAAATAAAGTGACTTAAGTGCAGTGAAAAGTGTAAAAAATAAAAAGTGCAGAAAAAGAAAGAAAAATAGGAAATATTATACTAAAACCGGCAGGTAGAACCTTTAACTAATGTAATAAGACATATGTAATTGTAAATAAGTATTTTAAAATAATTAAATTAATTAAAATTGTATGGAGCAAAATTTTATTGTACTGTCCTCTACAACTACCCACGCAGAAGAAAAAAATATATCTGTTTACATATAATAAATTTGTAATCGGTCGATATCTGTACACGGAAGATAAATTAGAAAAACTAATTTAGGGGACTGTTTTAACATAATGAAATCCAAAACAATGCTAGTTAGAATTTTCGTCTTTCCATAAATAATTATTAATATCATAGTTTTTATAATACGCAAATCAAATTATTCAACTATAATTGAATAATAATAAAAAAATACAATATTTATTGTTTTCACACAATTATTTAACCTTGTCCATTATATTATTTCATATGAATATTGCGGTCCTAATCCTTACAACAAACTTATGTACAGGTCTTTTTCGTAAACATTTTTCGGAGGCATCGAAATAGTGGCAGTGAAATCTTGATTAGGTATTAGGCACAAAATATTTCATATATTCTGGAGGTTCCATTAAAAGGCGAATTTTAAACTAAGAGCTTAGATTAGGTCTCAAATTATTGGTATTACGCCCACTCTTCCAGTTACAATTATGAAATTAATTCAGCCTCATCTAGCTGCGTAATTACGACCGTATCTTGGTATTTTCATTGTCTGTAAATCCCAAGGCTTTTGTGTTAACCGCCTATTACAGTATTTTTATGGTTACAATAAGTTTACGCCTATATCGCTTATAAATTAATTTTCTTTGTGTCCTCTGGTTTTGTATTTTGTTGGCGGGAATTTATATTTTGCTATATTTATCGTAAGTAACGCACCAAAGCTCAAAACGAATATACATTTTTCACATCAATTTACTTTCACTATTATACATTGAGTATATTTTATTGAAATCTTTTACAAAATATTTGCGTACTCCAAATAAAGAAACCCTATACACAACTTCATATTAAAGTAGATATTTACGATGCGATACACTCATTGTTAGCGTCATAAGACTTCTCAAACGTATCAAAATATAGAAGTACAAATCTATTTGATTAATTTTATTTACCAAGTTAGAGCCAAATATACAGGGTATATCAAGACCGCGACCGAAAACGAAGCCAGGTGGTAGTTTTAGCGGTTACAGACACAATGCAACTTAAATGTTTGCAAAAACTGCGACGGATTTATTTTTACAGTATTTAAAAAATCATCGTGTTTGGGGGGTTAATACCTAATTTTTGCAAAAATAGTAATTTAAACCCATACGTACCATTGCGTGTTTAAAAATAAAGCGGCGTACGTCATAATTTTAGAAAAACTATGTATTTATCTATGTAAAATTGACGATTTTTTTTGTGAAATTTTTACTTGCATTGAGTTTAATATCACTAATACTACCACCTGGCTTCGTTTCCGGTCGCGGTCTTGATATACCCTGTATAATACTTGGAACGTTCAACAAGGTAAGTAAGTGTGCTTAAACCTCAGCATTTGTCGCTTTGTAGTTCTTACCGTGATATAGACCAGATTTTATGTACATATACATGTAGCAAAGATAAATTATTTTAGTTAAAGTTGTTTTCTAGCCTGAGAATTGAATTACGTTTATCAGTATTCACGGTATGTGTATATTGTCCCGTTTTTAGTAAAAATAAAATTTGCATTAAATGGCTAAACGAGCATGCCATTCTTCTGATCGTAAGCGATACGACCGCTCATGGATGGTAGCAAAACAAAAAAAAAAACACCATGAAAAACAAAGTAATTTGACTGTGCTCGCCATTCTGAGACATATAGATGTTAAGTCTAATTATGTCCAGTAGTTACTCTGGCTACAATATCCTTCAAACCGAAACACGACAGTGCATTTACACTGCTGTTTTGCAGGAGAAATAGATATTGCGTTGGTATCTACCCAGGTGGCCTCTCACGTATGAGAGACCTACCGCCAGTAATTTAATACGTAATGCAGTGTCGTGGATCAACATGTAGAAAATAAGCTATTCAAGCTGTTTGACAAATAATATTAACTACTAAAAATGTTGTAAATGCAAATAAATTTTATTTAATTGGGTAATAGTTTAGTACATACATAAACAAATTAATGAATACTTTCAACAGAAATTTATTAAAATTGTTGAATGATAAATATAATTTAATTGATTATTAATTCTTTTTTCTGCAATCCTGAGGTTGAGCTTAGAATTTTAATGAAATCAATATACAGGGTATATCAAGACTGCGTCCGAAAACGAAGTCAGGTGGTAGATTTAGTGGTTACAGACACAATGCAACTAAAAATTTCGCAAAAAAAACTCGTTAATTTTTTTTGGAAATTTTTACTTTTCGTCGTATTTGGGTGGTAAAAACATATTTTTCCTAAAATAATGATGTACGCCTTTTTATTTTTACAGACGCAATGGTACGTAAGGGTTTAAATTACTATTTTCGCAAAAACTAGGTACTTACCAGTCAAACATGATGATTTTAAAAAATATGTAGAAAAAAAATTGTCGCGTTTTTGGCGAAAATTTTAATTGCATTGTGTCTGTAACCACTAAAACTACCACCTGGCTTCATTTTCGGTCGCGGTCTTAATTTACCCTGTATAAAATTAATATCCAAATACTCTTTCCTTGCAAATCATCCTTCCTCTACCTATTATTTGTCTACATAATTAGCTAGTAGAACTGGTATACTAGAACCTACTACATTGGAGCTCGAACGTGCATTTTCGGATTACGTCACCCACCGTCTCTCAGGATTACACGTACCAACACAAACAGCTCTCGATATCTCGTTATCGAATTCGAATTTCATTTCATTTCATTTCGTTTATTGGCACTCCAGTCGAGAGATTGGCTGAAATTGGCTGAAATCTCACACGAAATCAATTACGTTACCTGGCATTTTATACGGCCATAATATTACACTAGTGGTATTTATGTCTCAAAGTGGAGGTCACAGACAAAGTTAGGTCACACACCTCTGATTGCGATTTTACGTGCGTATTCTTAGATATCGCTTTCTTAAGGGCTATGAAAAAATATCGCCTGGGGATTCTCCACTAATGTTCAAAGAGTATTGACTTTAAATATCAACTGCATTGAGCCGGTGTCTGTATCAGCCCATATACGTCCTACTGTAGCGCACAGTCCACCTCTACAATCGAGAGTACGATTAAGAGGGGTTAGGCCATATAGTCTACCACGCTGGTCTAGTGCGGATTGGCGCGGACTTTTACATTCCATGAAAATGATATATAAATAATAAAATAAATAATAAATACACCCAACAGTCACATACATAGTCCTGACCCCACACTAAGATCGAGTCTTGTGTCGTGGGTATCAGAAACTACGAGAGACTTTTCGGTCTCACAAACACCCAGACCCGAAACAAATACCTGTGGATCACACAAATATTTGTTTCGGTGCGGGGATCGAACCCGCGGCCTCTCGTTTCACAGGTGGCGTCTAACCAACTGCGCCACAGAGACTGTCATATGTAATCATGATGTTTTCCTTTACCCAGTAAAATTATAATTCAAATATGGCGAAAAAGTCAAATCGCGCCGAAGCCATAATATGATAATAGGAATAAATAAGTTAACCAAATTGTAGCGGAGAACAGCACAGTGGTATTGTAAGAGAAAATATAAAATCACACCATATGCACTTCAATACTTTATTACGTCAAAGACCTCAAACAAGAATAAGATAGAAAACAACTAAACACCAAACTGTCAATACAATATTCGATATATAAATAAAACATTCTAAAAAACAACCAGCTTCAATTTATAGTTTGCATTCTTTAACACGCCCCTTTAAATCGAAGCTAGGTAGTTAAATACACCGAACACCTATTAATGACCGTTAATGCCTAAGGCACTGACACATTGAGCATGTTTGACCTGAGGTAATGGTTTTGTCAGTATATCAGCCACCATATCGACAGTAGGTATATGGCACAAGTCTATGTCTGAATTATTTTTCAACACGTCCCTTATAAAGTGATGTTTGATGTCAATGTGCTTACTACGAGCATGAAATAAGGGATCCTGTGCCCAATATATCGCGCCCTGATTATTTATCAGCATACAACGTAATCTTACTATACCTTGACACTCCTATTTCGTTTAGAAAACTATTCAAATAAACAGCTTCCTTCATACTCTCCGACAGACTTATGTATTCAGCTTCACAGCTCGAAGTGGCTACCGTACGTTGTTTACGCGATTGCCAGGAAATACAAGCACCTCCTAAAATAAAAGCATTTCCAGAATATGAACGACGATCAATTAAGCAATTTCCCCAGTCTGCATCCGAGAATCCTTAGACATGTTTACCTGTTTTCTTAAACACGAGTCCATACTTTATAGTACCTTTCAGGTAACGTAAAATACGTTTTGCTGCCTTCCAATGAGACTCTTCAGGACAAGTAATAAATTGTGACAGTTTAGCAACCGAATTTGCTATATCTGGCCGAGTACCAACACTTAAGTACATCAACGAACCAATCAATTCTCTAAATGGCCATTTCTCCTGAATCACATCACTGTCCCTCTTTTTCTTCGTATCAATTTTCATACTATTAATCTCCATTGGAGTTTTGCATGGAGAAAACGAAAACATATTAAAACGATCTAAAATACTAATAATATATTTTTCTTGAGATAACATTATGACACTGTCATTGTCAAGTCGAGTGAAATCTATACCTAAAATATATTTTGCCTGCCCGTAATCTTTCAGACTAACTCATTGGATAAATCCTTTTTAAAATTCGATATCCATTCCTTCTCTTCCGATGCAATAAGAATATCATCAACGTAAACTAATACGTACAAATGTTTTCCATTTCTTTGAGTATTTCATCTAATCGAATATTCCATTGGCGACCGGCCTGTTTTAATCCGTATAACGATTTTCTAAGCAAACAAGTATCATAGCCGTTTTTTAGTCTTTCTAACATTTCTCTCGCTCGACTTACAGTCAATGCGTCCTCTTCTTCAGATTTAGTAAGTTTGATTAAGCATTCCTTTAGCAGTTTCGGAATTTCCATGTATATTTCCTCATCCAAGGAACCATTCAAATACGCCGTATTTATATCCACTTGGTGTATTTCCATTCCTAATTCAACAGCTAAAGCAGCCATCAATCTAATCGTTTGTAGTCTTGCGACTGGTGCAAAAGTTTTGTCATAATCAATGCCAAATCGCTGACTAAAACCTTGTGCTACTAATCTGGCCTTTTTCTTCATCGTTTTATCGACCTGAAGTTTTTTATTTAAAATATATCGACATCCTATTACATTTCTGTACTTCGGCCTCTTCACTAGTTCCCATGTACCTTTCTGTATCAAGCTCCTTATCTCTGATAATATTGCATTTTCCCACTGATCTTTTTCTTCGCTGTTTAATGCTTCATTCAGAGTAATTTCAGTCATTCCTACAAAATTAGTACAATCTTCAAAAGAATCTACAGAATTTTCAGAATCAACATCACGTTCCTTCTGGTTCAATTCTAACGGTTGCGGTTGTTTCACTTCAACTGTCTTGTAGACCTTCTTGGGACGACCGACATGTCCAGTACGTAATAATTTTGGACGACCACAGGCTCGTTTCGATGTTGTAGGTACTTCATTTGAATCAACACTAGTTAAACGAGTGTATTCTTTGGAATCCTCTATGTCTAAATTTTCACTACAGTTGTCTATATCTACAATTCTTCTGTTATCTAAACATACTTCTTGCATCGCATGTTCGTTAGATGATTCGCCACTTTCCTTTTCTTTCAAGAAAATTACTTCAACAAATTCTTTATTACTGTTCTTGTTTAAAAAACCACGTTCTTCTTGAAGTTCTTTTTCAGGTTGCCATTCTTCAAAGAATTTTACATCTCTTGCAACTAAAGACTTATGTTCTTCCGGTATCCAAACACGGTATCCCTTATTCATTTTTGGATAACCAATAAATATGCCTGATTTAGCTCTAGCAGCAAATTTATCTTTATTCGGATTCTTGTCAAGAACGTGCACCCTGCATCCGAATCTTCTGAGATGTTCAATAGATAGTTGTTTTTCAAACCATTTCTCGTAAGGAATGTTACCTCCGAGTTTACTATTTAGACAACGGTTCCTAATATAACAAGCAGTATCAACAGCTTCTGCCCAAAAACAATTTGAAAGTTCAGAGTTTAATAACATGCACCTGGCCATCTCCACCAGCGTTCTGTTCATTCTCTCAGCAATTCCATTTTGCTGAGGTGTATAAGCAACAGTCAACCGTCTTGAAATTCCTTCTTGACGCAAGAATTCATCGAATTCTCTGTTGCAGTATTCACCACCGTTATCACTCTGAAAGTATTTAATTTTAAAATCTGTTAACTTCTCAACATTACTTTCATATATTTTAAATGCATCCAAAGCTTTACTTTTCGATGACAAGAAATAAACTTCGCACCATCTTGTACAGTTATCTATAAAAGTAATAAAATATTTTGCACCCTCTCTTGATTGACATTTCATAGGGCCTACTATATCGGAATAAATAATCCTTAATTTTTCATTACAGGATTCAGAACAATTTGAAAATGGAAGTGCAGTCATCTTGCCTTCAGCACAAATATTGCAATCACGTAACAGTCCTACCTCTTTCATATCTATATTCGCACCTAACTTGTTCAGAAGTTTAACTACATCTTTTCCATTTAGATGCCCTAATCGATCATGCCAAACGCGTAAGCCAATATCCGAACTTATAGCGTATGCAAATTCACCTTTTTGCATACAATACAAATTTCCTTTGCGATGAGCTGTCATCTTAACTTCTCCATTTTTACCAATAACTTTAGCAGAATCTCGGGTAAAGAGGATGTCATAACCGCTATCAGTAATCTTAGACACGGAAATAAGGTTTGTTCGCAATTCCGGTACAAATAAAGCATCACGGAATTCCATTACGCTTTTTGTATGATCGTTATATGCTGATAATGTTACGGTACCCTTACCTGTTACAATTGCAGTTGTATTTGTAGCCAAATTTAATTTACCATTTGCCTTCACTAAAGTGTTCCCGAATTTGCTCGCATCATTACTTAAATGTGACGTACACCCACTGTCGATTACCCAATCATCCTTTTGGATGTTTGTTATTAGACATGTATTAGTGTCAGCACCTGAAACATTAAGATTCATTAGCATTTCATCAACATCAACGTAATGTGCTTTATTCTTGAATTTTCTTGTACACTCTGAAGACTTGTGTCCAATTTGATGACATTTAAAGCACTTAAACTGAAATTTCTTTCTTGCAGTTTCAGTCCGAATCGCTCGATTGCCTTTCCGATTAGTAAATAGTACTTTTTCTGTATTTCCTTCTCGTACATCGTCATGCCCTCTTGACTCGCACTCCTCTAAAATTTTAATTTTTAAAATATCAGGCTTGGGCAACTCATCTCTAGATTCGATTGCACATCTGAAATTCTCGAAGCTCCCTGGTAGACTATACAACAGCATAACCGATAATAGGTCATCATGTATTACTACATTCATGTCTGACAATTTATCTACAGCATCAAAAAATGCATCCATGTGATCTCGAACATTTTCAGGTTCTTTCATTTTGTGCAACATGAGTCTTTTTAATAATGTGGCTTTCCTCGCAGGACCTTTCAAAGCATATACAGACTCTAATTTCAGCCATACATCTCGTGAAGTTGTGCACCCTCTTACATGCCGCAACTCACTCGCACTGATCGACAGAATGAGATCAGCCTTGGCCTTTTCGTCTTCTGCTTCCTATTTCTCTGCCTCGGGTGGCTCATTTGGTCTTTGACACTTTCCGTTGACATACCTCCAAACTCCGTCTTTTATTAAAAACGCTTGCATTTGGATTCGCCAACTCTCAAAATTTTCTTTCGCCAGCGGCTCGAACTTCATTATTGAATTCATCGTCGCAGCTCTTAATTATATTAAACTGGGCAATCCTGGCTAGCTGGGCTATCTGGGCTATCTGGGCCCATAACCAATGTAGCGGAGAACAGCACAGTGGTATTGTAAGAGAAAATATAAAATCACACCATATGCACTTCAATACTTTATTACGTCAAAGACCTCAAACAAGAATAAGATAGAAAACAACTAAACACCAAACTGTCAATACAATATTCGATATATAAATAAAACATTCTAAAAAACGACCAGCTTCAATTTATAGTTTGCATTCTTTAACACATATATATATAAATATTCCAGTTCAAAATGTTTACTTATATGTAGGTTTACTGAAATAAATAATTGCCATTTTCCATCATAATAATTTAAGTATCTTAATGTGGCGTCTTAAGTGTTCTTACAACAATGTAAACAAATGAATTGTAATATATCTTTGAAACTTTCCACGAATCCCAACCTTGTAAGGCGTTTACTGATTTCATGGAATGTTTGCTAAGTTGTGTGTTTATAATTAACTATAAGCATATGATTTAATTTTACGAAATTATTCTTACTTATTGTACTTGTATCCACGGATTTGTTTTGTTGTCTGGGAAAATGTTTTATAAATGTTTTATATACCTATATTTTAAATATTACTAAGCATTTGCAACTAACGCTAAGATAAATTTACTTTAGGCATCCAACTTTTAAATATGAAAATATCTTCGTCTGTTTTCTGAGAGGACAAGATGTCTTAAAATGTTTCTGCTGAGATTTATTTTAAAACTGTTTTCTAATAAGTACCTACAGTAAAGTTTTAAACTCTGTTAAAAAGCTTTCATATTTTATACAGCACCATAAGTGATCTACACGCCTCAGAACGTTAGTTTAGCTATAATTAATGATAATTAACGGTTCTGGGAACTTGAACCATAAAGGCGATTAAGTAAGCGTCGCACAACTAATCTTCATATACAAATTATGTTATCAGTTTGCATACACGAAGCTGTACACCCGTCGACACTAGCGGCCTTATTCAAAGTCAGTTTTGAAACTCATTTTAGCTATCGAATATTTTGTCCCTTTCGAACGCCTTTTGAAATCAGTTTGAACGAAGAAGACAAAACTTTCGATAGCTAAAATAGGTTTTAAAACTGTCTATGAATAAGGCTGCTAGGCATTAACTTGAACAGCTGTGTTGGAAGTTGCTATGTGAAAGTCTACAGTGAGTTCCAGGTTGAGCAAACAAAACGTTTAGGTAAATACATTTATGCAGAGGTTATCTTTAGCGGAGCTTTTGAATTTATATTGAGTAAGTAATTCAAAAACATCTAATAGAAATCGAGCACATCAACAAGCAAACAAAGTCTAGCCTAAACTTCAAGCTCGACGACGAGAGCAAAATTGTTAATACAAATGTTATTATGAATTATGATCATTTAAAGATCTGCTGCTATATGAATTATGGGTATCTAAAAATACCTTCATAAAATATTCATAGAATCCTATGAAACGCTCTCTCATCAGGAAGGAAGAGCGGTAATTGATTATATTAGAATTGTTAATTAGATAAATTTCAAACAATATTTATGGAATGTTTAGTGATGCGTGACCGGGATCTTTGTGCCATAAATACTATTATGAAAAATAAGATGAAAGAATATCGTAAATCAGTTTTCGTAACGGGGTTTCACTGTGAGTATTAGACTAATTCGGGATGAAGATTCACAAACCAGGCATAAAAACTTAGTCGTTCTGAGTCTCAGGGATGTAAACTATAGTTTAATGTCCAATCTCAAAAGCTTCATAGCTAAAGCCCGAAAATTCACACGCCATTTAAATATTAAGTTGCACTTAACTTCCCACGTCCCACTTACCCATTTAAGCCGGGCTTACGTAGTCAAATGCAATATAATACTTATGTGGCGTTTGAGTATTTGGGCGTTAACTATGTATGTATTTAAGCTAGCGGTGCTATTTAGATAGTGATGAGCAGCGTATGTCGTATCGCCGATGCATTGTTCTCGCTTGAATCACTCGCGGGCCGCGCGCCGCAAGGTTCACTCGGGGCTTGTGCGATGGCAATGCGCAGTAACGCAAGGCAAGCAGGCAAACAGCGAGTTGTCACCGAGTAGTCAACTCGCCGTGCGCGCGTGGACAAGTTACCACTGAGGCGATCCGGCGACGCTACGGAGTTAATGTACTGAGTGCATTACCATCAAAGTCCATGCAAAGAATACTAACAGCACGAGGCGAGGCGGTGCGGATCGGATGCCGGGTGGCTCTAATGACATTTAAACCTCTACCTTCCGTTTTTTCTCTCTTTCTCCATTTTTAAACTGGCACGACAAAGTGGCTACATGCATTTCATCAAGCGCTTACCATCGTAAGCGCAGACGGTTATCTCTACCTGTCGAGAAAATTATGCCAACCTGTTTCAAATAGGATATGAACACTTACTTGAAACTCTATGACGAATTCTCCCCTAACTTATACGGTAGTCGCTAAGCTGGCAAATAAACGTATCCAATAATAAAATTATCTATATTGAAAGGGCGACATCATTGCTGCGACGGCTAAGCTTCGTAGTTGCTTGAGTGATATTGAATAATGTCCATCCTTCACCATTTTTTTATTTCTTTTGAAAAATAATTTTGATTTGGAGTTTTCAATATAGCAATAACAATATTCCAAACAGAATGATTGCGAAGTAGCTTGCCAATCAAATTTCCATCAATTTATCGATGCTTTAGCTTTGAATATGCAAGTGTGACGGCAGGATGCGAGCAACATTCCAAAACTTGGGTTTAAAACAACTGTCGAGCTAAATTATGCTTCGTTCATTTATATATACTATTTTTAAATCATTATTCCTTTTAGAAATTATTAATTTCTTCCTAATAGTGCATGATGCAACTATTTATCTTGAGTTCTTGGTACATGTTCAAAGTATAAGTATTTAATATGCGCGCATCTATTATTATGTAAAAGAAGTTTGTTTAATAATATATAATTAATACTCTATGATTATTTAACGTGAGCGACAATTAACTTTTCACGGTGACATAATATGGTAGACTTGAATAGACAGTAAGAAATGGTAACGAACAGCCAAAGATTATATTGTAATAAAAGTTGTAAAGTCCTGATCCATCAGCGTTTATTTCAAGAAACCTTGAGTTGACCTTTCAAAAGTAAATGCACGATCTTCTCAATAACAAGTACAAAGAAGCTTGTGTAGAGTAAATCGTAGTATATTTCCGTCATATTTCTACGAGGATCATACTTCGAGAAATATTATAATTTCCATCTTCAAAAAAAAAAAAAAGCATTCCGGTGTACACGGGACAAGATAGCAATATTTGCACCCGACACGGCAAAAAATGCGGGTCTTCTGCAAACCAAAATAACAAATTGAAAACAATGGAACACTACATGAAAAGCTTTAATATTTTTTTCGTTTAAACAGAAATTAATAAAATGTAACGGATTCTATTTCATGTTTTTATCATTTACAGTAATGAAAGTAGTGTATTATTTGGTAAAAACACTAACCGTTCTTGTGTAAACATAGATTCATTTGTAAGGTTAAAATAAATTTTATAATTAAATTGAAGGACATAATTCTATAGCGGTTACAGTGAATAAAATTCCCAGAAAATTATAATATTGTAATTAAATAGAAACTCGTTTTTTGCTCTATCTCTCACATTGGAATAAAATGAACAATATTACAGGGCTATATCAAAAGTGTTAAAATGTTTATGACGGTCGATCGGCACATAGTTCGATCTAATAGCGTATCATAAAATATCTTCTAATATTGAATGGAATAAGATCTGCTCACTCTCAGAGATGTAAATAATAGAACGTATACATTTCTAAAGAATTGGAATTTAGTTGTGTTTCAGTTATTATTATTTTCAAATTTTCAAAGCAAAAATTACATGCAAGTAGTATGTTAGGAAAACATCAGTTAAAATAAAATTAGCTTTACGTGTGTGCACACTGTGAGTTCAGTTCCCAATGAGGCCACTTTCAAAGTTTCAGCTAAATCAATTCAATATTTTTTGCGTGAAAGAGCAACAAACACCCATATTCGCAAACTTAATATATTAGTTTCAGATCTTTCAATAATAGTCCAGTCATCTGGAATATGATTTTTTTTTCAGGATCCTTTTTCTTACTAACTTTTACGTCAAACAAGCAACTTCGTAGTTCATTTATATGCCAAATCTCCTCAGACAGGTACGTAAAAACTACTACAAGTCAAAGCGAATATGGAATAACAGTAGGTCAAAGGAGAAAAATACTGTCGACGACCTCTATGACGTATGAATTTTTGACTACTCGTGCTAGATGTTTATGTTTGTAAAGATTCTTGTACGACAGAAGGATGAAGCAATGTTTTACAAGCAAGAAAATATTTTTATGTATTTGCTAACACGATATTCCTATGTCCCAAAAGACACTCTCATGTACTTGGTAATGGAGAGAATGATAAAGTAGCGAATTACTTTAGTATTTTTTATGCGAACGTTCTTTATGTACACACGTTGGTGCTAAGATATTCTCTTTATGTCTTATGAAGTCCATGAGTATTATTTAGTAATGCGGTAAGCCTGTAAAGTCT
Source organism: Deilephila elpenor (assembly GCA_949752805.1). NCBI lineage: Eukaryota > Metazoa > Arthropoda > Insecta > Lepidoptera > Sphingidae > Deilephila > Deilephila elpenor. Next base: position 19,592,619 of record OX457094.1, read on the forward strand.
CATCGCGTAATACAACTTATAAGTTGTACAAAATCATCGGCCAGGCGACGGTGTAGCGAATATAGTATATCTTAAAAACTTACTAGTACTAACTAGTATGTCTTAAATGTCGAAAGCCGAAACCCGAAAGAGTGCCCGAAAGAGACCCCATGCATCTGTCGGCGGTTGACTCATTTTCGACAGAATTATATTTACAAATAGGTGCAGTGCCCTCATTGTATCTAGCATAGGATAGGACCAAAACTGGGAAACATAATTTTGTCTCACTGCATAGATTGAACTCATTGCCTTTCGTTTCACATGGAGCTTCTGTAGACAGCGCCGCCACAGTCCAAGTTAAGTGTTCAATTAATCAGGAAGTGAAACAGAAAATAGGTTTCTTGCCACCATCTGTTAACTTGACCCGCGTCACTTCATAGCCGAAAAAAGTATTTCTCTGCCGCCTACAAGGATATACTTTATCTACGTCATCCTTTATACGTCACGTGAGTACAGTCCATTATGTGTGGAGGTAGAAACATAACGACGTTTTATAAAGTATAAAAAAATGGCGTTAGATGTTACTATTTTTAAAAAAGGCGCTAGAGACCAAGTGGAAAATTACAGGCCTATATCCAAACTCTGCCTATTCGCAAAAATCCTCGAAAAATTTGTTTACTCTAGAATATATTTCAGCATTAAACATACACTGAGTGATTACCAACATGGTTTCTTAAAAAACAGATCCACTGTTTCCAATCTTTTGATATGTTCTGATTATTTAACAGATATAATGTCTACGCCTTCGCAAGTAGATGTAGTCTACACAGATTATAGCAAGGCTTTTGATCGATTAGACCATTGTATTCTTCTACGCAAGTTGCTGGATGTAGGTATCAGAGGTGACCTATTCAGATGGTTCAAATCATACATTGAGAACCGATGTCAGACAGTTGTTCTGAATGGCTACCAATCTGCTACTATAAACATAACTTCAGGAATTCCACAGGGTTCGTTGCTAGGGCCGTTGCTCTTTATAATTTTTGTTAATGACATAGGTTCATGCTTTACGCGTTCTAAAATAATTATGTATGCTGATGACATGAAAATCTTATGCCCTATCTCACAATTTTCTGACTGTCTTGCCCTCCAACAAGATTTAAACGCCCTGCAAAATTATTGCCATCTTAATAAATTAGACTTGAATGTATCCAAGTGCTTTGTTGTTTCATATACTCGAAAACCTAATTCTATTGTCTTCGGTTACACACTTCAAGGAGGTCCACTTATCAGAAGTAACATAATGAAGGATCTTGGTATCATCTTTGATTCCAAATTACTTTTTCATGCTCATGTCGAAAATGTAATAAAGAAAGCTAACAGGGCCCTTGGCTTCATATTGCGATTGTCAGCAGAGTTTGAACATATAAAAACTATAAAGATACTTTACTGTGCTTTTGTTCGCAGCCACTTAGAGTATGCTTCGCAAGTATGGAACCCGTGTTACAGCATCTATACTGATAGAATAGAACGCATCCAAAAAAGATTCCTGCGATTTCTTCAATTTAAAAGCAAAAGTTATTCAACTGACTATGTAACACGATGTAAAAAATTTCACATTTTACCGTTAGAGGAACGCAGACGCATAGCAGACCTTATTTATCTCTTTAAAATTGCAAATGGTACAATTGATTGTCCAGAACTACTGGGAAAGCTGGGCTTCGTAACGCGACATATATCGTTGCGAAAACCAAGTCTACTGCGCATACCCCCAGCACGTACAAGTTATAGGCAGAACTCCTTCACAATCCGTGCGTGTAAATCGTTTAATCAACTTGCCGATAAGCTCAACTTAGATTTATTTTTTACGAGTGTGTCTCAACTCAAATATCTTCTTTCTAATACGTTTTTTAACGTTTAATTACTATTACGATGCTTGTTTTATGTGTCTTTTTCCTACGTAAAGTGCTATATTTTAATTCTATTGTTCTTTGTATTTTACTCTGTATCTCATTAAGTTAAGACCTAGCCGACTGTTACGCTATTTAAGTACTAACATATTTGTGAAAACTTGTAAATGGCTTTGTAAGTATACCTGTATTATCTTCATTTACTATAAGTTTGCTGTAAGTTTTCCGAATAAATAAAATAAATAAAAATAAATTTGTGGGAGCATGTATAAATTCCAATATGAGTTGTAAACCGTGAAGCCATGCTTTAAATTCCCTGTTCTCTCAGTTTTCTTTAAAAGAAATGCAATGCAATCATTTCATCCAAGTAAAAAAATACGTTTAAAGTCAAACATTCATTGATAATTTTAATACATTGCAAATACTATAACGTTTCACACATTTTTAACGGGCTTCATTCATTAATAATCCGGTGCCTTCAATATTTACATTATAACGTCATCACTTCAATAGAGCAAAGCCGATCAGGTCAAGGGCGAGTTTTATGAGATATCTGATATGTGTTAGTCAAATAAAATCAGAATCAATCGGGGTGAGGCGAGTGGACTGACATCTAATAAACCTTCACCCTTTCATGTATGAAGGGGAGGTTATATCAACAACAGAAGACGGGTATGACAATTACAAAATAATTTAATTTAAATATTTAATGAATATTTAATTTGAAATATTTTTAAAATAAAATCGATATGCGCTGCGATAACTGAAACCATGACTTACAAAAACGGACGGGAGATCATTGGTGAATATCGAAAATTTTGCACATGTGTGTTTTACCATATCTTCGTAGAATTTATGACGACAAGACAAGACAGGGTATTTTCAAATGGATATAAAGTAATTGGACACTATTTTCGACTCGGTAATATTTGAAATTTATTAGGATCTTTGTAAGCTGGGTAGTTCACACACTACGAAGCGTGATTTTCGCCCGATCACACTTTTACTCTTTCAGCCCTATTTTACAGTTCGTTACTTTGTCTGGAAAGAAGGGTTTGTGTGCGGTTCATAAAGGATTCATTTTCAAACACCCGAATCTCAATAAACTCGATAGTGAAATAAGGGCAAGTTCGATTACAAATAAATAAGTATGTGGACAAACCTCTTCTATAAAAATAGGATTTTTCCAAACTTGGTAGATCGTGTCGTATTCGTTGCCAACAGACCACCTTCAGAAATAAATAGTCTTAAGTTCAAAAAATGATTATTCATTGTGTAAGTTGCATATTATGTATTTTTACACTGCCTGGACTGCCTCGGTGGCGTAGTTTTACTACGATATGATTACAAAGCTGAGGTTTTGGGTTCGATTCCAGGTCGGGCAGAGTGATATTAGGTTTTGTATTCATTATCAGCCCGACGTCAGGAATTAGTGCATGATATGGTGATAGGCTGGCCCCCTATCATATTGTGGGACAGAACATACAAGGCAAAATATGGGTGTCCTGGCAGCACCTCTGCCTACCCCTTCTGGGAAAAGGCGTGACTTTATGTATGTATTCTGACACAGTACGAAAGTATTCTACAAACACAATTGCAATTATTTTAATTACCTTTTCTTATACCATGTATGTATAATGACGTAGAAAAAACCACAAGTCACCACAAAGAGGCATATTATCCTTAAACGCACCTCGCGATTATATATTGTTTTGTATAGACATCAACATCCGCAAATCCAGACGGATAGTAATTACTTTGTCGTCTTTGAAGTCTTTAACTTCCGGCAATTTCGCTCACCATATTAAAAGCGACAATTACTCGTCGACGTGATGTCGACTACCACTAAAATAAAGCTCTAAAGTCAGCATATTTTATCGAAAAAAAAAAAAAAACAGTTTTAGTACGTCAGAATTATCAACAAGGATAATATTAAGGATCTTGACATTTGTTTCTGATGCATACCTAATAATAAAATAGAGCTACTGGAATAATAACTTCTGATAAATCTGCGCAAGGTTTTCCTTAACATAAACAAGTTTAGAAAAATTACCTTTCATAAATAACAGTAGAATCCATTAACACTCCATTCAAACTGTTGACGTAATATTTTTGAAAAAACTTTAGTGCCTATTTTGCGCCAGTACTATTTATTAAAGTCAATCTTAATAGAACTTTCTATGGATCGGGTGTAAAAAAAAGATAGAGAAAAAATTCCCAGGCATTAATTTTGACCAAGTACGTGACGTAATAGAAGAAAAGCTGGCATAGAGCCACGTACGAAGACAAATGTTTGGGACTTCGAACAATATTTTTTGTATTCGATTTGGATCTTGACACCGTGGTGACACCAACTCTCGTACTTTCTGATACTTATTACAAAACCTATACCATATACAAGATGAAACTTATTTTTGTTTGGAAATTATTATTACCACATAATGTACCTGTTCGTGTTTCATATACATATTAAAAACTGCTGTAAAATATACATTTCTAAGCATAAAACATTCACATTACATTTCAGAAGATCTCAATTACCTACTTTGAAATAGTTATTCAAAACTATGAATATTTCATTTAATTCAAAAGCGCCCTTTAAAATAAGGATAAGTATTCTGGGAAAATAAATTGATAAGTAGCATATTAAAATCTAGGTTCGTTTGTTTCAACTTACAGCTATATAAAATTTAAAATTCCTGAATCGTTGAAAACAATGTTTCAGAGGGTCGCGAGGGTCTGCGTTTGAGCACATTCCAAAACAATGAGTTTCAAGCGTTCATTAAAAATGAGTTTTTAACAGATGAGGAAGAAAAATAAATTAAGTAGTAGTATAAATTCTTCACCGTGTGGATTCTACGGCTCACCGGATGCTAAATGACTACCGCCACCCACTGACATTTACATCACTCAGATTGCAGGAGCATTACTGGAGTCTCTTAAGGGACGAGGAAGAGCAATTTTACTCACAAAACTAAACACGTCGGTTTTCAGGGCCACGGCAATATCAAGCCGCTTCTGCCCAATGAGCGACCACTGTATACGACTGTGTTAATTCGCCATAATATTGGCTTATTTTATTTCAGTAGTTATCCAAATAAATCTCTTGTTAAAACTTCGAAGTAATTTAACAAAAAAATAATCTTATTCCTGATGGGAATACCATTAAAGTAGGCTCTTTAAAGAAAGAAAGGCCAAGGCTAAAAGAAAGTGTTCAACGAAACATCTAAATGAATTTCAGCTGAAACCGACGCTTTTAAACATCAGAGTGTTTACAGTGCAGCAAAAATTTTACGACTGATATACGTTTTCTTAGAAAAGGAAAAATACTGAATCAATGTTTATAACGCGGCAATAAGTTTTGCAATGAGGGCGATTGAAGCAAAAACCCCTCCAGGTATTTGAATGCAACAAGATTGAATCAGTTTTGTGTAGTTAAGCTATTGTTAGAAATTCTTAACAAGGTTTTCCTTTATAAGGAAATAGAAAATAAAGTCATAGTAAATAAATTTAACCTGTTATGAGGTGGGGTAGGCAGAGAGGAGATCGAATAGGAATGACCTCATTATCATCTCACTGATGTTATCGGCTCATTAGAATTGTGACAGAAGGTGTGGACTTTGAATCATTAGGTCCTGGATTCGACGTCGGTCACCCAGGTCGGACGCTCACGAAGCTATTATGGGGCTAAATATCTCGTAATATGCATTAACCAGGTCTGGATTTGTGCCCTAATAGGTCCTTTATCACAATTTAGACTACTATGGCACAATATTAGGGCAAAAAATATTTGCCCAATATTTTTTGGTAACGAATTATTAATTTCAAAAATAATTTATTATTAATATTTAAGTTTGTAATTTAATTTATAATTCAGTCGTAAAATATTCAACAGTCCCCTTGGTTTTACTTATTAGGCCGCGTCCACGAACTCAGCGGGAATCGAATGGCGGCGGCTTCTCCCACGGGCCTTCCACGTTTCCTTACCTTCGCTGCCGCTACCGCCCCGCTGACTTCGTGGGCGCCGCCTTAAAAGCTGTGGAAAAAAGGCCGTGCCGATCCCCGCACCGTGAAAATGTTTGTGTAGCCAAAAGTTATGAAAAAACTTAACTTTATAAATTTTTAGTTAATTGAAGTAAATATTTTAGTACTGTTAAAAGAACAGTATATTATTTTAGATTTGTAAACTAAAATTAAACGTATAGCGCCATCTGTCGCTTTACGTACAAACTAGACGCTATACACTTTTACGATGGTAAAAGGTTAGATTTTGAATGATACAGCATAAGGTTAAACTTAACCCTAAGTAACTACTGAGGTCACTACTTGAACATCTAAGAATATGAAATTAAATTCAACGTCGCTGTTACTAATTTAAAAAGTTATTAGTAATTTAATTATTTTTTTAAATTTCGATGTTTTTTATTTGTTTGTGTATATGTGTTGTGAAATAATTGTAAATTTGATTATAAGCTTTTATTCTTCATTGTGACTTATTATCTACAATAAATCTTTCTTTTCTCCATTTAAAAAGGAGTCGCATTTTCAAAAATTTATTCTTTTTAGTGCCGACTTTAAAAAACAGTTCTCTAATTTCCTCGGGAGAGTCACCAGAGTATTATCAAATAATTAATACTTTTATAATATATTATTATTAAATGCAATTATATGAACAGCGCTTATTTTCATATTATTATGTTATTGGTTTATTTAAATCAGGCTTAAAATACATTTAAAGGTTTAAATCAAATAATATTATTCAATTCACTTTACAACATAATTTTTGATTTTTAAATAACTGCTTGTTAGTAGATAGACAATGAAAATAAAACACTGCCACCTGTTTGATGTTTCCTGTACCAGAAAGTCTTTTCACGTGCTATGAAGGTTTTCTGTTCAAAATCTATGTTTAGAAATGTTTCTAATCTAGTATAAATTGAAGTAGTCTAATACAATATAGTATATACACACAGAATTTTCCTCAATTCTGTATCTTAATATAAAAATCTAATATTATTATGTTTTCCAAACGTAATGTCTTGTCTCCTATTTTGGTTTATGTCTATTAATAATAATGTCATCTAGGTGCAGAAGAGGGAAACAATTCAAAACATAAGCCTTGAAAAGAAAGCCACCATAGGACGTGAAAAGCCTCCCTAGTTCAGAAAAAATCCAACAGATGGTAGCATATTAAAATTACTCTATACAAAACTATTATGCTAGTTCAGGCAAGGGACTTTCTATCAGCCATCAGGAATGTACTGAAATGGCCGACAGATGGACTGTTGTCATTTCTTAATGTGCTACAAAATGTCATCTTATGAGCAGATTTTTTTTATCCCCGAAAATATAAAGCTTTCATGAAATAACAGTGTTGAAAGACAAACGCATACTTCCAAACCGTCATATACGAAACGACGGTGTATTTCCACAGATTAAAGCCTCACGGCATCCTCACGGGTCACGTTCGAGAAGATATCACGTTGCAAAGTCTTTGTCATAAAACTCGCGTAAACACGTAATAAGAACAAATAAAGTTCTTCCAGGATTTGCATGGAACGTTTCGTTGTTGTTCTTCTTGCTTCGGCAATTCATTATTTTATTTATCAACTACATACATACACACATAAACTCATACCGTCGTACCGTGTTTATCGACTTATTATATCTAGAATTTCTGGTATAGTAATGGCATTCTAAATTAGGCTGTGAATCGCGAGACCTTCGTTCAATTTCTAGTTCGGTTAATCACTTTGTATGAGTTTATTTGTTGGCCTTAAAAATATGATAAAATAATTATCTTATAGTTTAGATACCCAATATTTAAGCAGTGATGTTACAATGTGAATTGAAATACAAAATACGAGTATAGTATGTTATTTTACCTGATTACTCAAATTATTCAAAGCCAACTATTCTTCACCATAATCTTGACCATAACTGCATATAAAAGCAATGAGCTAATGTTTTTCTGTTCACATTTGACATGTACGACGGGAATAAATCAGGAGCACGCAGATCACGTACAAGTCGAGGGGGTACTGAGAGGGGCGGGGGCGGGGGTGTGTTTGTTGGTCGTTTGAATTAAATTTTCACATGTCTGTAGAAAATGCAGAGCTGTAACCCCGTTGAGATGGGCGTCGCGTGTGTCCGCATTCAACCACTGGCGCAGTCCCGCTTGTATTATTAATGAGTTTTCAATTTATTCTTTATAATATATTAGATCGGCTGGATGCAACTGCAAAGAAGTCGCTTTGGAAATTCTTGGTATATGTTCAACAGAGGATTTCTTAAGGCTGAGGATAATGATAATAAATAAATTGGATAATAACTTTGATGCTATCTCGCTTTTATATACGTTAAAGTGATATAAATTCAAATTTTAAAAGGCAATCGACTAGATTTACTGGTAACAGTATAATTGAAGAGTCGGTCCCAATTGGTCTCGATTGGCAGTGGCACGGGCTTCATCCGGTTCTAAAACCTTACACAAGAAAATTAAAAAAATACCAATTGAGCTACGAGACTCTCAGTATAATACTTAAAATATCCCCTATTTGCAGGGGCTCAGGTGAAATGCCTAATTAATATCAATACAAAGCCTACACAAGGGTCCTGCCTGCACCGAACATCCCCTCGTAGGGGAGATTACCGGCCTGTAGGATATATTGTGTCATGAGGGGTTAGGGAAGCGATTCCTTTTCAAATAAATATTATTTGCGCTATACTGAGGGCACCAAGCGCAACGCTTCACTGGAGTTCGAATACCGGGTGGTAATGGGGATGTAATGGGGTATTTATCAATGGGGTATTTTAGAATCATATGATGCGTGGGTGATTTTTAGAAACTAGTAAATGTGATACTTTTTATAACTTAATGTTGTGTTGCACCTAGTAATAATTGAAAATATTATTCTTCCGAATGGCCTTTTTGATACCAGTGGCACGTGACATTTTAAGCTTTTGAATTGAGTACCCACACATCAGTATTATACACATATATATGTTTAACGTTTGTTTCATGTATTTTGAATACTACTAGATTCAAATAAATTTCAATCTTTCAAATTACTATTTTGTATTGTTTTATATGGTTACTTATTCTTACATTATTCAGATATACACATATGTATTGGTTTCATAACAAAATCTAAGGTAATGAAATCCCAGATTTAGTCATGTTTGAAAAGCAGAAAAAATGCTTCGCACCAAACGTGGGTTTTCGTAAAAATCATTTAAAACCCACTTCCACGGCCCGGCGAACTTCGAAGAAAGTTTTAGATTTACGACGGCCATTCGCTGGATTTGTTGCTTGCAGATTACAACAGAATCTTAAATGTCGAGTGCTAATGAAGGAGCCGAGTTGCCACGCCGCCACGTTTTTAAAATAATATTTCATTGCGGCAAGTAAATTCAGGAAACTATCTTTCTTGCGAAATCGCATGAATTTTACATAGAATTTAATTCCTGATCGAAATTTACATTTGCCTTGAGAGTTATTAAATTATTCTTATTTTCAAATTATGAATGTCTATTACTTAAAATAATTATTATTGTATGCAGTTCGTGCTATCCTTGGTTACTGGTTAGGCAGTGTATTGCCTGAAAGATTCCTATTGAAAGATGTAAGCCCGAATAGTGTCTGCTACACACAAAGCTGGGAAATCCGTCATTATGACCCACGCAATTACAATGTGTCCGGCTTAAGTACCTCTCTGTTTATACCCAGTTTCAAATATCTATTGGTGGCCTTGTTCGAATAATATTTTTTTTATTATAAAAGTTAATTATGAACAGCTACTTATAAACTCAGAATTGCATCATATTCAATAGCATGAGATGACGTATTTCTGATTTTCAATAATATGGGATAGTAATATCATTACTATGCACCCCTTGTACCATTTTCAGTAACTTAGAAGAATTACCAACATAGCTCCAGAACAAAAATAGGCGTACATTAAATACAACGTTTTATTAGAGAATCCTATACAAATAGAACGGTTCGAAAGCGTTTGAATAATTAAATTTGAATGTGTACTCAAGAAAAATTGATAGCAATGCGGGGCCAATCCGTATATTGGCGGCGTGATCGGAATACCGAGCGCGAATGAGCTTTATATTTTACTACTTTATCTCGTGTACACACGGCCGTTCATATTTATTTTACTGTATTGATTTATCGTGTAAAGATATTAAAATTAACAATGACAAAGATAGTTCACATGATGAGCAAAAAAGTACTGCGAAGTAAAATACACTGTTATTGAAATGTTCCTGTTTTTCTTGACTCCGGACACGACGGTAAAAACCAATCATATTATATTAGGTCAATATAGCAACCACATCGAAATACATAATGTATAATGGTATGTTGATAGCAAACCATGCGCGATATGCCGAGACAGTGGTCACGGAATCGAATCTCACACTCGGGCATATCGCAGCCTCCGTGGCGCAGTTGGTTAGACGCCGGCTGTGAAATGACAGGCCGCGGGTTCGATCCCCGCACGAGACAAATGTTTGTGAGGTCAATAAATATTTTTCCCGGGTCTGGGTGTTTGTGAGACTGAAAATTATCTCGTAGTTCCTGATACCCACGGCACAAGACTTAATTGATCTTAATGTGGCGTCAGGACTATGTATGTGACTGTTGGGTGTATTTATTTATTATTATACCACTGACTTTTCGGAGTCATGTGTGTATTGATAGTTACCATGCACTTCTGAGAAGAATGAAAATACAGTACAGTAAATGACAAAATATCAAGATGGAATGGTCTTTTGCTGATTCAGAATGAGGGCGTCAGAATAAAATTTATGAAAATATAGGCCTAGAATTGGAAACAGACCACTTTTTCGTATCTAAATAATTATTAACAAAAGAAACGTAAGAAAAGAAATAGCATAACCGCGAACGTTGGCTCCCTTAGAATCCAAACGTCGGTTATCTGGTAGGAAGTGTATCATAAACGTTGTCGTAAATTCCTTGTTATTCACGCAATATTTTGCGCCTGTTTACGCCTCTCAGATAAAGTACATCGCGACCGTTTTATTTTTATAATTTATGTACTTTTTATAAGGCAATTGGACGACAGAGTTGAGGCAGGACTATGAGACGATAAGGAATGGAATCGGTATGGTATGGATAAATCACAAGAGAACAACGTATCAGTGTTTAGATATTAAGTAAATGCAGATAATAGTTACGTTCAAACTCCTGATCATAAAGATAGTTCCTTAATGTGTGGCAGCTAACACCAGCAGAGAGAAACTAGTCCGTCCTACAATCCCAGGACCGTCAGTAATATTTTTTATTACACCATAAATTTATCATAAAATTATATTCATTATCACGTTATGGGACGAAAAATACAAGGCGAAATGTAGATGTACTGGTAGCACCTCTGTCTACCCCTTCTGGGGGAAAGGCCTGAGTTTATGTAAGTATGTATGTATGTACCATAAAATTAACGATGGCCTAATCACAAACATAACGTTTCTTCCTACAGTCGGCTTTTCACATTATACTAGATATAATCACAATGTCATAAAATCCAGGCGATGAACTACCTAGAATAATATCACACCACATTTGAAAGTACAACTCGAAAGGTTAAGCAAACATTAATCCCGTTTTATTCAGTTCAAAATCACAATCGAATTAAATGGAAAAAGGTCTGGAACGCTTGCGTTTACCGGTGCGGTGGGGTCCTGAGTGGGCGCTCTTGAGCGGCTCGAGCGAACGGGGACGCGCTTGGCCCCAGCTATTCCCATTTAAAATTTTGCCTGTACATTTTTTTTTTAATTAACGACAGTTAAGCTCGCCAGTTCAAGTATGTGACATGATTTTAGTCGCCAAAGGCCCGGTCGAGTGCAAGAGGTATGACTGTAAGGTATGGCGATGAAAAATGTTTTTGAATTTCTGCTTATTTTTTATTGGGTTCTCCTGCAATATGGAAGTAGTTTACGTCAAGTCAGGTTCCTTTATTGAACATGTATTATAAACTGTTAATATAATTTAGTTTATAGTTACTATTGTGCTGTTTGTTTCCCAAATATTAATAAAATAAAAAAAAATCGCTGTGCTGTATGAAAACAATATGATTTTTTGAAACCGATAAATCTCACAGAAAGTGGATTATCTGATATGGAGATTGTACCTATGATCTCCCGGTTCACAAATTATACAATTTCCAGATTGTTACTTAAATACATGCAATATTTTTCTAAGTTCAGCAGTTTATCAAGACAATACATCACCCACATTTTAGGCCCTATGTACTACCATGTATACGAGTTCAGTTATCTGTTAGCTATGCAGTCTGGTCACGCAAAAACAGTTAGAAACAGCGCAAGTTCGGAAGTCACCGAGCGCAACAACTACGGGCATTAGTTTTGCTTTGCATATTAAAATGTTTGCCGCCGCCTGACGAGACCCGCTTGCCGCTTTGACGTTCACGATCGGAACCATTCCGCTTGATTGCACTTTATCGAGTTATTATTTTGAAATTTATTTTGATGTTTTATTGATTTTCTGTTAAAGGTCTATTAAATTGTTTGGCTTAATGTTGGATGTCAGTGTAGTGAGTACTAACATTCTGTGATCAACGTGGAGAACTTCATTCAATTAAATCCCAAACAAACCGACCAGAGAATGAAAAATTATAAATTAAATAGTATAGAAAGTATGTTATCTATTTAAATAATAAATTTATTCATTGAAATAAAACTATTTTATACGGATTTTTTATATATAATTTAAATTAACTTTTTAATTTAATAATTATAAATTAAGGGTAGTTTAATTGTAACAGTCACTGAGCGGATGACTAATACCTCAGTCCGCCCCGTGACCACGAAAGCTGTAAAGTAATCGAAACGTCGGGAAGTTAAAAAATGTAAAAATTAAACCAAATCGCGATAAAATCCGTATAAAATAGTTTTATTTCAATGTGTAACATTCGCGTAAATCTAAGAAACCATTAATAAATTTATGACTTAAGTGGTAATTAAGTAAGTGTATCTTTCCATAATGTAGTGTAAGAAAATATTATACTAGCTTTATTAGGTTAAATACAAATTGCAACACAGAAACCTAAATAAACGTAAGCAAAATCCTGAAACACAGTAAATCACGCATGTAACACGAAATCATGTGAAAGCGTTGCAGCAGCGTGATAATTAGCCGATGACTGCAATCACAATCGAGCATTCTCACCTCGTTTGCATATCAGCGCGCCGCAACATAAATAAAATCCGCACACATTAGGAATAATCAAAAACAGATTGCATCCAAGCAATTACTCCACTCCGTCTAAACATAAAATCACAGTCTGAGTAATAAATTCATTAAAACAACCGCAGTTTCGATATTAGCGCACTAAAGTTGCACAAAGCTTCGCTATTTGTACAGCACGGGCAAAATGTAAAGTTCGGAGGCGCTGTGTCACACGGGTGAAATTTATTCGGGTCGTTAGCACCGCTTAATGTATGGATACGTTGTTGCCCTCGTCTGGGATTACCGATTTATGATTAGTACTCAAAAATGGATGGCTTTATGTTCATGAACAGTGCAATTTTAAAAGCGAAAAACATTTTGTCACATAAAATGGAAACACATACATAAACAACGCAGACTCCCGCCTATTTCCCAGAAGGGGTAGGCAGAGGTGCTACCAGGACCCCCACGTTTCATCTTGTATCTACCGTCCTATGATGTGATAGGGGGCGAGCCTATCGCCATAATTTCTGATTCTGGGCTGATAACATGAATAAAAAATGTAAAGACTTTTGGAAATTCTACCACGAGTCATCAATAGTCGCAGAAAATCATATTTATTCGTCTAGTTTGATGATATTTATTTTATTTACCATTAAAATGATGCTTAAATATTATACTGCACCTAAAGATAGATTGTAGTATCGAGCAGTAAGAAACACTCGTCGATTGACATAATTTTGATGGCTTTTTTAAATGATGCACAACAATTCGAGACAGGGAACGTAGTTCTCTGAAGTTGATTCAGCCTCCAGCAACTTCACTCAACACGAACCGAATCAGCAAAGCTGTCACTTCACGTCAGTATCCACTGAGGCAACGGTCTCAACAGCCCTATTCAGGTCGTTGCCAAAATTGACTGTGGGTCACTTAATCATCATTAAATTTATTTATTTACTTTGTACTTCCCGTAATTAAATATCTTTACGTATTTATACCAATAATTTGAGCTTCTGAAATAGTGGTCGTAGGGTACCCTAAACCGAAAATATACCGTAAAATATAATATAATACTAAAAAATTTTTAGACAATAACATTGCAATGTTTTAAAATATTCCACGGATCCTAAGATAATTCGTATTTTTGTAAAGGAATAAAGTGCTGTGAAATACTTAATTCTCCACGACATAAACGCAGCAGAATATCTGAGACAAAACGTCTGGTGTCTGGCCGCCTCTCAGTTGGCAGTAACAATAAAAACTTTCCTGGCTTCTCACCTACTCAATTTAAATGGATGCTCCCTTCGCGCCACTCTGATGAATTGCTTGGATTGTTATTTAGATATTCAAGCTCTTTCCACTTGAAAACAACATTACGAACGGTTGTGTTTGTCTAGATATTACGAAAGCTAAGGCGTAAAATAATATGAATATTTATTATTGAAATAAATTTATTTGCGGAGTATGTTTTTCTTTCCTTAAACTCCAATTAATATTAAATGCGCGAATCATAATATGTTTTGAAATAAATAACACGCTAAATTTATTTAAAATTAAAATAGTTAAAATTTAACGCTAATAAACGCATCATTGCAAATCTTGTAACATTAAACAGGATCAACATTCGGGGTTCAAGAAATGATACCAAATACAAAAGTTTGGTGACTGTGTTAGAACCACTAACAAAGTATAATTCACAAAATGCATCACGGAAAAATTTAATTACATGAGCCAAAAATTCGTAATTCCCAACATTTCAACATCTTGGGTAAGCGGAAGACAATATATTTTAAGTTAAGCTAAAGGGTTAAGCGGAAATTTCTCAGATATCAAGAGTTATGGAATTGGAAAAAGTATATCCAAAAAATACGACAAATGAATATCTGCATGGATACAATAGTCTGAGCTGCAAAGTTTGGCTCCAGTAATATTTCATTATTTAACTGAAAGGCCGCATAAATTCTGATACATGAGGTCTCGGGTTGGTACTAGAGTCCAAATAAGTTTTAATACTGCCTATTTTATGAGACAGGACCTTTAGTCTACCACACTGACCCAGTGCCAGATGAGATCAATAAAAAATATTACAATATCCAAACTTTTATTACCAACTTTCAACAATAACTAAAGTTATCTCCGTCTCCTATTCATTCATGAGATGCTTTATAACCAAGTCCGTAATAGAGTTCACAAAGATACAAAGTAACAAATTGTTTTGACAATTATTTTGATGAGAGCGAGTCAGAAACACGCTGCGCATAATTGACGCGGCGGCACATTGAAACGCGAGTCAAAAAAGGAAATGAGATAAAACCTTACGTTTTGAGAAACCCACCAAACAACGGGGGCCGAGATAACTTCTGCCCTGTTAAATAAAGAAGACAGTTATATTGAAAGTGGGGCCGTTTGCCTTCTGTAATTTTCTCGGGATACCCTTAAATTGTGGCGTTAGGTACAAGCTAAAGCGTGTTGTATTCAATTATGACAATCAAAAGTACCTCTGAGAATTAGATTCTAACTACAGAACCAGCATCATCGATGAAAATATTTTCACTCTTACTATTGTCATCTATTGTGCATGAAAAAAAAATCAATACTCAAATTCGTGTGTTGTGCGTGTAGTTCACGGTCCGTTTATTTGTAAAAAAAATATTTTTGCTGATTGCTGCGCACAAGCCCCCTTCAAGAAACTGAAGCAGCAATTCCCTGCAAAATATGCTATGTTGTCTGTACGTTTCTAAATTTTACCAAATATTTGCAATAACTGTGGAAAGCCACGAGTACGGCTAGTTCGGCTACCATACAGCAGTATGAAAACACATGCCATTAGAGTTTTAACACATAAACACTGTTGACAATGTTTATACTCGTAAATGTTGAATATTTGTAAAAGCTACGTTTTTATTTTTATTTTTGCTGCAATATGCTGCGGACAATTGGTATAAATCAGCAAGCTTTTGGTTATTTGTTAGTTGCTCGATGACGCTGAAACAGTTAAAACGACGAAATTTAGTGTCAAGATAAATTTGGGCTCCCGCCAATTCATACTTTTATTCATGAATTTGATGTTCATGGAAAGTAAATGTTAAATTAAGAATGCAGTAACTTTTTATTTGCTTTAACTTTTTTTGCATAATGTTCATAGTAGGTACCTATATTGTGATCTTTTCATATTCAGATCTTGTTTTCAACCTATTCTACACATATAATAAATTTGTAACCGATCGATGTCTACATAGAAGATAAATAAGAAAAACTAATAAGGGGTCTGTATTGAGTTTTGACGTCATAACACCTAAAACAATGATTTTTAGAATTTTGTCTTTTGTCTGGACGGTTGTGCACGATGTACTCAGAAACGGTTTAACGGATTGCTTTAAATTTGGTATGGAGGTAGCACCCTAGAATAACACTAAATACATTTGCATCTTCAACGATTTTTAATACTTGAACACTCAATACAATTAAAGTAAACAATTGAATTAATTGCGCCACTCGGCTGGATCTACAGCCGCGTGCGCCTGCATCTTCCACCGCCGTCCAAAGGAGATAGAGACATTTTTCGCTTCGCCACAAAGTTAAAAACTCGTTATTTGCGCGCGAAAAAGTTAAGGAAGCCGCCATTGTGTCTGGCGTCGAATTTATCGCGACCATCTCGCCGTCACGACGGAGCTTTGTGATTATTTCTTCACAATAGAGAGATATTTTTAATTAGAAAGTGTATTCTGTGCCGAAAAGTATGTTTCGGGAATAATATTACGGCTTTCAATGTAAATATCCTATTGTGGACACGAACCAATGGTTTGCACCGCGTATTGTTGAATTCCCGATTGTGATGTAATGGCGGTATTGTTTGTGCTTTTCTTAATCAAACTTACAAGTGAAGAACAAACGACAGTCTATCCCGTAGATCTAGAAACATGAAATTAAACACAACATATAACGTAATGAAGGATATTCATTCAGGTTTTTATAGAAATACATTTCTTAAGCGGCTTAAATATAAGATGAGAAATTGTGTCAAAAGTTTTAACTCGTCTTTTTGGGGGAGATCCAAGAATTAATTTTGTCCAGGCTGATGAGGATTATCGTAAATATATCACGGATCACTAATATTATATTTAAAAATGAACTTGATATATACAACTATATAATCAACAACCATTGTACACTTATAAAAATCTGGTACTGCCGCGCCTCTAAACAATAAAAATTTAGTGTTAATAATATTTTCACATAAAACATACAACAAACGAAAAATATAAACTAGAAACCTCGATATGAGACTCACTTTATTTTCTGATATAAAACATCGAGAACCATATGCGAGAAAGCGTGTTAGGAATAGCGCGTTCTGAAAAATCTTGGCGAAACTTTACACATCAATATGTTTGACGTCTCTTTCACTCGTTACAGATTAAAAAGAGACAGTCACAAGTTCTGAGCAGTGTACTCGCGTGACGACGGAATAAGTCCAACTAGCGAAAGGGTTGAAAGACGGGCGCGGATATTTTTATCAGTTCTGGTAGCTTTCGGATATTTAAACACAGATAATCGGATGAGATTTATTACTAATTCCTCAAAGTACATATTTTTCAGAACCGGAATCCTGGCTATAATTGCTTAATTTGCTTTAAGATGTAGAATCCACTTATGAATGATCTTCTCGACAACTTAAGAAATAAAATCTTGCCCCTTCCTTGACCAGATATCCGCCAATGATCGGATACTAGCCCCATCCCTATTCGGCATTTGAACCCCTAGATTTATTTTATGGAGAGTGCGCAACGTTCTTTTTGCAATAGACGCCAGAAGGTGCGTTCCAACCCTTCATATTTACGATTAAGTCGTGATCAGAAATATAAAATACCTATGCCTGTTTTTTTTCGATTACACGATACTGTTACGTTTGGTAGACATACATGCTCGTGGATTTTAAATGTTTCGACGTTTTTTACTGTAGCCAATTCAGCAATACCTACACTCCTTCGTTTAGATTTATGAGAGAAGAGATTTCTTCGAGCTTAAAGTATTGTGATATTTTTATTTTAAGAGTAGGTATTCTAGTTAGTGAAGACTTTTCTTGATACCATTGCGATGGAGCTAAGGAGTATAAAATTCCTTATTCCGTTATTTTACAAAATTTTCGAACTTCCTCGACTTTCCGTGATGGTAATCAGTCAACCTTTTTTATGGTATTAAGAATTTGTGAATCATTTGGTTCAAGCCGATTCTCAAGTAACCACATGTGTACGTTGATCAGTCGTAGAAAGTTATTACAATTGCTTGTACCAATTGAAGTTAACTACATGCAAATTTATTCGAAACACGTTTTTAAACTAGGCGAAATACATACAAAATGATGCCAATTTCGCAAACATATTTTATCCATGTCCATTTAAAAATGTAGAAATAACCGATGTGCTTTCCGATCACGAACCGATGTGAGATGTGAAGCGAGCGGTGGCAATGTATGATTTCACAGTGGGCGAGCCACTGTTGCTCGGACCAGATGCGCAAATATTCATGAGCTACGTATGATGTAGCATTAAATTTTGATGTAAGACGAAAGAGTCGTTGGTGGATTAGCTTGTGAAGGAAGCTCTTATGAACTATTTTTTTGATTCAAATATTTCACAACTCGTAATTACTTTCTGCATCTGTGTTGGTAATTGAGTTTAAACCGATCATGCAGGCTAAGTTTTTATAAGTAAATTTGAGTAGTTTCCGATCTCTCTGTCTCTTCAGCCACAGGAAGCCCATTGTTGAACAATGAAATAGATTTCTAATGAAAGGAATGTTATGAGAAAATTCTTATAATATCTATGAAATTTCCTAGAAAATTAATGATATGTTGAATTCAAAAAACCGCACCAGATCAGCGTGGTGAACTAAATTAAAATTTATCTTTATTACAGGAACTGCTCCTTTTTACAATACCTACCAACATTCACATAGACACATTCAAAACGAATACATGTCTTTATCTTTAACACAGCACAATCCTAACGCAAATTAACAAAAACCTAATTTTCTTTTATTTCGCTCAATTTAAGTGCTAAAAATGTTTCGTGGTACTTTTCTAACTTTGTAAGGTACACAGCTTAACTTTGCTCATCTGCGTTAATGCAAACTAACGGCTGCGAGATATAAAACTGTAACTTTAATGTTCAACTGTTAACGCGAGAATGCTAACAACATACATACATACATACATAAACTCACGCCTTTTTCCCCGAAGGGGTAGGCAGAGGCGCCACTAGGACACCCACATTTCGCCTTGCATGTTCCGTCCCATGATGTGATAGGGGGCGAGCCTATCGCCATATCGGGCACAAATTCCTGACTCCGGGCTGATAATGAATAGAAAAATCCAATATCACTTTGCCCGACCCGGGATTCGAACCCGAGACCTCAGCTTTGTAACCGTACCGTAATACAACTACGCCACCGAGGCAGTCACAATGCTAACAACACTTTGAAGAAACCAGGTGCTTCCACCATGCAGGCGTTTAGAAATTAGAACAAAATTTCGTTGCTTCAACTGTAACATTGTAAACATAACCCATATATTATTTTTTAATTTATACAATAGATTTACTAGATTTTGTACCAAATACATCATCATAATCTTCAACGTAATCAAACCAAAAACATACAATTTATTATATTTATCAACTTCTTCTTCCACCTTGCCCTAATCGCGCACTGTATGTATCAGCCCATATACGTCCCACTGCAGGGCACGGGCCTCCTCTACAGCCGAGAGTACGATTGAGAGGGGTTAGGCCTCTTAGTTAGGAGTTAGGTCATAATCGCACACTAACACCGCTAAATGATTTAGTTTGAATATTTCCGACCAGTAGTTATCAGACGTCAATTTTTGGGTGAAAATATTCAGTCTTAGACTAACATGTAATCCTTTCCACTAAGCCAATTACACCTAATAAAGAATAATCAATCATACCCACAAAAAGTCTATTCAAAACACACAATCCTTCCAAAATAAATACTACAAACCGATCACCCAAACCCGCCAAGCGATAGACAGAACATTCCTCCACACAAGTTCACGGGACGGTACAAATAACGCAATAAACGGGGACAAACCTGTGCGGCAATTAGCCGAGTGTTACGCCCAATTAAGTGGCTGTTACAAATTAAGAAATGCGAGAACGGCAGTTCGCTGCTAACGGATTATGTAAACAGGGGTAACGAAGTGACTTGGCCGGCGCACTTGGATTACAAAACTATTGGTTTTTTGGATGTGGTATACATTTGAGTTTTTGTGTGACGGGTATACTTCAGCTGGTATTGCATGCGTTTGGAAATGTGCTGTATTATGTTTCGGGCTGCATTTTAATAATGTAGTCTCTTTGATATGATCCTGTGGAGTAGAGGCTATGGCACTATTAGGTTTGTTGTGCGAATCTTTGGTCAACACTTCGGGGATACAAGCACCCCAATGTGTATGATAATTTTATAAAATATTTATGTTTTACTACATATTATTAACTACATGGGATTACGCCTGTATTTTCGAAGATATCATATTTAGGTAGAGTTGCTACCTACTAAAGTCATCTACTGTTAGTTGAGCTCCTTAACGGTCTAAAACATAATAAGGGACCATTTAAATAAGATTAGTTGCGTGAAGTTCAGTATTTCACGGCTAACAATCAACACGTGCTACCGTTATACCAATGAGACGACTTCTGTTATAATACTTTCCAATAACGTCTGTTCGCCTTTCGTTTTAGCTTCAAAACAATGAGATCTACGCGCACAGTTTCCTAAATCCCAATTATAAGTCATAATTATAAGTAACAACATATCCTTTACTGAATTAAAAAACAAGTAAATTACCACATCCATACCACTTTATTTTGTTCCTACTGGATGTCCCGGCGCGGCCCTGATTACTGCGACACCTGACGAACTGCATCCGACGAATGTTCTGCCGGGATTGTTGCCGAAATATTACACTGATGGAAACTTACTGGGGTTATGTTTTGCGAATATAAAAGAGTTGTTTATTTACATGGTTGACTATATTATTATTATTTAAACTCATTATTGTACATTTTAAGTTACATAGTGATTAAATATAACAAATAAGAATAAAATGTCTTTGTCTCTTTTTAAATGAAAAATAAACTACCTCTTGATAGTTCAAGTTTTGTATAGGTTTGTAAATTTTTAATCTAAAATATATTTCAAATAATTTATCAAGAACCTAACGAGTTGTTTTTGCAAATTTCATAAAAAAAATATGTTTATATTTGAAGTAGATTTAAAACCTTTTTTACCTAACTTGCAAATAATATATTCGATAAAAGAAACAAACATTTTGTGTTTTAGTCTTACTATACAACAAAGGTTGTCTGGAAGAAATCACAGGGGTAAGATCGCCAAATGTAACCATGCCTTTAGTTTTGAATGTTTTTATTGTTTCTTTTTTATTTTATTGTACAATGTATAATATTGTATATTCTCAATCGATTCTCTCGGTTGTAGAGTAGGCCCGTGCCCAGCAGTGGGACGCATATGGGCTAATACAATACAATACAATACAATGTATATATTAATAAACATAGTTAAAGGATTGAATACTCTACGTCGAACATTTCCTATATCATGACATATCAAAGTGCATTTCACAACTAAGTACACACCACGACGTATTTTATGAACTTTAGAATATTCCTCACAATTGAACAGCATTAGGAATGCCGACATTTCTTCGTTTCGTGAGAGCGGTGGGTTTTATTTCACGTGCCCCCTACACTCTGAATATTTTACCAGCCAGTACGTGCGCCTTGTACGGCTGCGACTTGGCGAATTTACCGCGCACCTCCTAATAAATGGAGAGCGGGGCCGCGTGAATATCTAAGTGGGATGCCTTGTAAAAATGCTTGCTTTAATTCCCGTTTGAAGGCTCAAACGCTGTGGACATGATGCCGCAGAGCTCCTAGTGCGGGCGGGCGTTGAAACGTCTAAAGTGCTCCCAAAGTAGTTTTTATTTAAGAACTACTAAGGACTGACAAACAAGGGGAGATAAAAGTGTCGTGTCCACAAAGCTGCTTTAAAGCTTAAATAAAGAATATATGGTAAAACATAGTTTTAAAATATTGTGTAATTCTCGCAAACAAAAAAGAAATAACTTGAAATAAAAATATTTTTTACGGATTTTATTGCGATTTGTGTTTTTTTTAACTTCTCAACGTTCGGATTACTTAACAGTTTTCGTGGTCACAAGGCGGACGCAGCAGTTGCTGAACACAAAGAAGAAGACACAAAGTATTACCTTCGATTTGACAAGCCAAAAATCCTCGCTAAATAACACCGATTCCAGGATGTTTCGCGAGGCGACTAAAGAACATCCAAATTTCATTAGAGAAGATGGTTTAAAGCTTGCATACGCGTGGGATCCAATTCTACATTTAATTAAATCGGAACCCAAAAGACAGCTGCCAGACCTTAAGATAGTGAGCGTAGTGGGAGTATTACGAGTATGTAATAGATCTACAGCATCCTAACTTACCGAACGAAACATGACTAATTTCATACGTAGTTAATGTTTACTTCACCATGTCTATGTTACACGAATTTAAAAATAACATGAACTGTCGTATTTCGTGGCCGAGCGTTATTATTTTCTTTGTATGAGGATCATACATTACAAATGTGTTACAAGAGCTTCAAACGTGAGACGTACGAGTTTGCCTGCTAAGATTTAAAGCACTGAAGCTTAGTTGAAACCTACATAATATTTAGTTATCATGTTTTATATTCATATTATTATTAAGATTTATTTATTAAGCAATTTAAAGCTGTGAAAGATATGTATCGTAACGAAATCTTATTGGTTAATTCTACGTTATCTTTTATCGTATAAAATTTGATTTCAAAGATTGGTCGTGATTTATACCGGATATTTATGGATTGTAAAATCATTTGTTTCTAATCGATTTAGATATATCCTTTTAAATTGAAAGCATTCCACACTTATTTTTTATAACTTAAAAAAAAGCAAACAGAACCTTATTGATACATACAAAATGCAGCACTTATATCCCATGAAACTAGGCAGAGATCATAGATCTCCACATTATAGACGGTAGTAAATTCCGCTTCACAGGTGCATCGTTAAAGCATTGAATTCTTAACACCGATTTCACCCCGTACGATAACAAATCCGTAAGCAGGCTGGGGCATCCGAAGCCACGTAACCCCATAACTCGCGGGCACTGGTTTAAATATTAACACTGGCACAGTCAAACAGTTCTGTACTTTGATCAAAACTTACCGACTCAAATCTTCCGAGCTCGGGTCTTTTGGGGATTGGATACTTTGTAAGTCTCTTCACGATGGTACTACTTACTACGTAGGTACTAAGTAGGAAGGTTATCTTGATTGGAAAAATATGTTTTTAAATACGCAGTAATTGTATCTTCGAGGGTAGGCAAAGTTGAAATGTATTTGTTAATTATTTTAGATATAATTTTGGTCATTTTTTCCTAGAAATAGAAATATATCCATAGCTCACACAACTGACTGATATTTTATTTGTGTATTGTGATTCAATTTCATAGAGAGACAGTTTTCGCGGAATTTTCGAATTTCAAATATGTTTCCACCATGGCAAGATCAGAGAATTAAACTTGTAAACTCAAAGAATACTGATCACTTTTGCTGCTATTAAGTCTAATAGATCACCCACCATATTAATAAAAAGGTTACAATATTACACGCATCTTCGAATTCGAGCGTTCTATCGGAATCGGATCAAATATTGAAAAATTGATGGCGTCTAAGATTGAAGACTTGACGCGAATATATTTTCATACATTATTAAGTATTGTAATTCCGGCAGACATGGTGTTACATCAATCTTTGTAACGCTTGAATTCCTCTAACGTTGAATGATGTGCAACTGTTAGGGATTATTTTAAGAATGCTAAGTGTCTTTAGCCGTGGTTCGGTTGCTGATAACTATATTTTTCTGTTTCTATCTGTAAGTTGTTACGACGATTATGACACATTTTAATAGCCTCAGATTGGATACTTAAGTTAATAAATCACAATAACGTGGAAGCAATCAATGATTCGCTCACAGTGATATTTTCAAACATGTATCCAGCTAATGAGACTAGATAAGAAAACAGCAAATGGAATTAAAGATGAACGTTTCACTCCCAGCAACATGTTTTTGAAACGGAATCGCTCCGGCATTTATCTCAACTCCAGCGTAACTGTTGAAATGGGAATCGTGGAAGAATTCCCCGCACCAATTACTCAGTTATCTCCACCACATAACTGAATAAAACTCGGCAACGTTTCATCATTTTCACGGGACAAACTTTTAGTTAGTTTTTGCACAAACTTCTGATTTATGACTCGAAGGGCGGGACTCGCGGGCGCAGCTCTAATAAAGGAATTTGCGCGAAACGAAAAAGGTCACGGAATTATTTTTTCTTGATGAAATTTTAAGGTGTGACGGTGGCGGGTGTAATAATTCATAAAGTAAATAGTTTCCGAGCGATCCTTTATGTGGAACGTGATCTCGATTAAACGACAAAGAGGGTAGAACCTTGTGGAGGGTTTCATAAAAAATCTTAGTCGATTTAGCTAGAGTTATTATATCTTACATTATTAAGTACGTTATTTGTCTAGGTAAGCTTAAATTAAATTTAAAGAGCTCTTCAACATTTTAAGAGATGACATCGCGTAACTGTCGTTAAATATGACGCGGATGAAGAAAGCTTACCCACAATTCAAAAATGTATTTTTTATGTTTGGCGAATATCTGGTCTTTAGGGTATTGCCTAATGAATAGTAATTTAATGCAAATAACAAGCATCATAATTATATAAATACCCAATACTAAAACGATGGATGCTTAATGTATATTAAATGCTTTATTGACAGTTTATACGTAGCTCAATATTAAAAAAGAATTCTCAGCTCCTCAAGATATAAAGCCGGCAATAAATAACGGCACGTGTCCACACAAGTGCCAAAGCAGCGAAATGCGTCCAATTGGGTTCTTTACCATACGTCACGCGCTCAACGCATGAAAAACCTGCAAGCTTGTGAAATGTTAACGACGCGGAGCGACAAATACTCTTATAAAAGGAAATTATTGCTCTAATTATATAGTACATATGTACAGTTGTTTGTATGTAAGGTTTATGTAATAGTTTGTTTTTCATGATATTATTTCATATAGATAAGTTTTCAAATATGTATTTGTATCAGCACATGTATTTATGTCCCACTGCAGGGCACAGGCCTTCTCTGCAAAAGAGAGTACGATTGAGAGGGATTAGGCCGACCTAGTGTGGGCTGAGTAACTTCACATTTCATAGAAATCTTACAAATCGCTACGATGTGCAGGTTGCCTCACAAATCACGATTCCTTCACCGCTATAGTGCTTGATGATCGATACAAGATTTCGATAAGTCAGAGGTATGCTCTGGGATTTAAACTTACGACCACCGTGAATATGTAGGCAGACACAAGCCACCACGCATTTTTTTCATTTTCAAATATTGTTTTAATTTTAAATATGATATAATACTGGGTAATTATTTCACTACAAGTTGTCTATAAAATGTATAGTGAATCAGGAAATAAAAAAAATACAATAGATCATATTACATTACCTTACCACGTTTTAAATTACCGATTACGTTGTATAACGTATCATTTATTTTTGCTACCCTTAATTATTACGAACATAATTATCAATTATATTACATGTAAATTACGTTCTGTAATTACAATCAATTCAATAATTACATAGAATATGAATTGATTGGTATGATATACATTTATTGTTTCGCGTGCTCATTCGCCAATCATCCTTGATTTCCATCAAAGATTTGAGATCCCAATGATATTTGGAAAAGCTTAGAAACTTCAAATTTTCAAAATCTTATAGAATTTAAATACTAATATAACTTAAACGGGCATATTGACAGCCTCCGTGGCGCAGTTGGTTAGATGCCAGCTTTGAAACGAGAGGCCACGGGTTCGGTCCCCGCACCGATACAAATATTTGTGTGAAACACAGATATTTGTTTCGGGTTTGGGTGTTTGTGAGACCAGTACGTCTCTGACCCACGACACAAGACTTGATCTTAGTGTGGGGTCGGTACTATATAAGTGACTCTTGGGTGTATTTATTTATTTTATTTATATAAATTAAGACACATAAATATAAAAATGATAATATTAACGGTGATTTATTCACCAATTAACCTTTACATAAAATACCGAAAAGCAACAATTATAAAACATTACTTCATAATATTGGAAAAGTATGTTCGCTTCTAGAGGAGTTTTAACAATAAATAATTCGATGACCACATAACACGGGCTGTTTCCGAACAGAGCGCGGTAATGTTGGCGCCGGCCACCTGCGACACTAGCGCCACGGTTTACGAGCGGCCCGTGGCGCGAATCGCAACTAACTGCCGATACTTTAAAAACACAATGGAGCATATTACGCCGTCGCTCGTTACCGTTTTAATGTAATGAATTGCTGTTTTATTTCTCTATATGCAAATATGGACGTGAGTAAGTTGGGAAAGTGTTTTAAATGTCGATGGAATAGTTTGAATGGTAAAGGACCATTTCTACTCTGTCTTTTATACTGGAACTACAGTGAGTAGATACGTTTATTTATTTATTAGTTGTTTATTGTAACAGGAAAAGTGTTCCATATTTTTTTTATAATAAACGAATTTAGCACCCTACGTCAAACCCTTAAACACGCAGTACTGACTAGATAAGGAATCGACTGGCGAGAGATGGTTGAAGGTAGATAAAGTCTATGCCTAGCAATTATTTATTACATTTTATTGAAATAAATGAATGTCCAACACATAATCCCACTCTACATAAAATATCAGAATCTACGAGAACTTAATGGTCCCAGACAGATTTGGTGCAATTTATTTATTCTTTTCATACATACATAATGCATATCTATATATTATATTCACGCCTTTTCTCATAGGGGTAGGAAGTGGTTCCCCTGGTAGCAACCAGAACACCCACGTTTGGCCTTGTATTTTCCGTCCCACGATGTGAAATTGCGCCATCGAGGCAGTCAGGCAGTTTATGCTTTACTGCACACAAAAATAAAAAATAACTTAAGAGGTATCACAATGTAATATAAAAAGTACAGATCGCGATCTTATCGCTCTCGGCGATTTCTAACAAATTCTATGTATTTTTTTTAACACAAATCATAGTCACGCGGTGGAGATCGAACCCACGCATTTGATTTCACAGCGGGTATCTTAAAAAACTGCGTTATCACCGTCACTTTCTGTGAATCTTTTTCTTATTGAACTCCAACATCGAGCCGGGATAGCAGTTATTCGCACCCGTATATTTCGCAGCTCGGAACATCCAGCGAGCCGTGTTGGTTGGACAAACGAAAAAGTTTTGTTGTTAGCCAT
The DNA here is from genome assembly GCA_949752805.1 of Deilephila elpenor. NCBI lineage: Eukaryota > Metazoa > Arthropoda > Insecta > Lepidoptera > Sphingidae > Deilephila > Deilephila elpenor. The sequence continues at coordinate 19,620,204 of OX457094.1, forward strand.
TTGGTGATTGTTTACAATCATTTCGTGTCGTGCTAACACAGCTAACCGGTAAAATACTTTGTGGATGATGTAAAGTTTTCCCGTTGTAGCAGCGAGATTATCGACGTGTGATTTTTTGTCAGTACTAAAACGTTTGGTTAGTCTTTTTTTTAGTAATAGATATCCTGAGGCTAATTATTGTATAATGCTGATGATGAAATAATATTGGAATGAATGAGCTTTTAACAATGTTGATCAAACGAATTTCCAAAATCAATGCACTGGTGAATTAAATCTTTTGTGCTTAGAAGATAACATTTTGCTGTCAATACTTGGTTCTGCCAATTGCCAATACTGACATGAAGTTAGTCACTAGTCTAGTAAAAACAACCCGTCTAACAATGTCCGACTGATTCAATGGCGGCGTGTATTTAAATTATTAAATGATCGAAAGCGGAAAATTTTTGGAAAATCGTGGAAAGGATTTTTACACATATATTTTTATTATCAACTACTCTGAATCAAACCAACTTGTAACTTTTGTAATTAATCACTGTATTGTAAACTGATTTTGAAAAGAGCAACACTAGTTTCTTGCTCGGTCTTATCAAGTGGAAACCACTTTCTGACCCGGGTGGTAGATCAAAAAATGACAAAATCTAGACGGTTTTAAACTACATTAAATACAAAATCACCCACAGCCAATTCAATTAGTAATGCAAAGTCCAAAAGAAAGATTTTCATCATTCAGGTATGGAATTGTCATATCCGCTGACTATTCCACCACGCAGCCTTCAAAACTAAGCTCCAGGGCGCGAGGCCGCACAAGTTTCTAATTAATACTGTCCACTGCGGCGAGCCTTTGTGAATCTGCTCTTTCCGGGCACTGGGCAGACGATTCCGCGTGCACTTTAATCTTGTAACCTATCGTGGAAGAGCTACAAGGCTGCTATTTGAAGATTTTTAAAGGATTTTGCGGTGTATAATATTAAACATAGTTTGGAAATATGATGGCAGGGATTGATATTGATACTCAAATCAATGCATTATTGTTTTAATATCACTATATTGGTGTTAATGAAATTTTTTTTCAATTTGTAATACATATTCTATCATCTGTCTGCAATTAAGGCATCCAGGTGAAACGTTGGATAACAACTGGAACTGAAGACTTGAATATCGAATTCAGCAATATTCTTTGTATTACCTCCTCCAAGGCATACGGGAACGAAGTTAAAACATCAAAATTAAAAAAAAGAAATTAATACACTGAGAAAAATTACCTAATAAGCTTGAAGTCTAAATTACAGATTAACGCCTAAATGATACTATTCATATAGTTTCGTATTTTTGATCTAGAATCTAAATATATCCATATACTTATAAGCTAATATATTGTTCGTTAGCTCATTATTTATCAGCGAGCAGCACGTGCAAGTGAAATTGACTGGTTGATTAAGCGTCCACCTTTATAGAGAGGTAATTAAGGCAATTCAATTATGATGTCACGGTATTTTGTGCTGCAGCCCAAAACTGTTTATTCCTTCATATTTTTAGTAGGGGTTAAATACGTTTTACCTTTTATGTGATAGAGATGTTTGGCATACAAATTTGGCTTAATAAATCCACCTAATAATACAAGTAAATAGTCCCGACCATATTATAGTAAAATACATGTCATGTAATAAATGTATCAAAAACTACACTTTACAAAATAGATACCTCAAACAAATATATGTAGTACTTACCTAACACCAACATTCTGAATTGTTTCTCCCTCATTTGACGCCGCTACTTACCTAAAATACCAAGGATGCTGTAATATACAAGCGATGATTATTAAATACCCGCACTTGTGACGTGTGCGGTGGTGGGGTAGTGGGGAGCAACAGCTCGTCACTCACTCACCTGCTGGACACGGAACGAGCAACAGCGGTGGTAAAACTATCCTGTGTTTTATTGGTACCTCGGCCTGAACACTACAAGTGGCGACCCTGCCAGCGACTAATATACCGAGGTATGTACCAATAAATTAGAGTAATAATACTCAAATGAAGATGATGGTAGATCAATGTACAAGACCTGTTTTATCAAATCTTTTCGTATATAGTGAAATATAATGTTTATCTTTATTTTTATTCATTTAATGAAACTGAATATCGCCTATTAATCTAGCAATAAAAATAAATATGCGTAAACAGTCTTAAGGACTGCAAAATAGGGATATAAGTATATTTTAGAATAAAACTGGTCTTAACGTTGATTGGTACCTAAAATCTTACAACGTTGATTAAACGTTACAAAAACATAAGCAATAACTCAATTTGTTGTCAAATGGATATGCACGAATTATTGTTTGTTGCTCGCTTATCTATTGCATTGCGGGTGCTATTGTTCTGACCGGCCAGGCCGGAGAGGACGCACACCTGTTTACAGCTTCGAGAACCGTCCGCTTGATTATGAGCATTATGATTACGTTGTTAAGGATAAATGATTTATTTCACTAGAAACAACATTCCTAAACAGCATTACAAGAAATCTATTTTTACAATTTAGTTTATATTGTACCCACATTAATTGATATCATATTTAAAGGCCGTTTTACGTGCAAACGGTACAAAATGGATAGTACATTTTATAATTAACAATAAATAATAGAAGTATATAGAAACATAATGTATAATTATAATAACATTTTAATCTTATTCTTAAGCTAGCTAACTTTGGTATAAGATTCATGTGAATCATGATGTATGGCTTTATTATTAGGTACTACTAATTACTTTGGCAACAATTGAGGTTAATGCTTTATGTTAAGAGGTAGTTTGGCTCGCCAAACAGTACCTAAATGATCTTTATATTAATAATAGAAAACTAAACAATTAAAGATCAAGAGGTAGTTCGATGAAAATCGGAACAGTACCTATAGTATGCCAACAGGTAGTTCTTTGAATATTAGAACAGTACCTAGAAACACAAACGACTCGTTTGTTCACAGATAGTCCCAAATTATGTCACAAATACCACCAATGGAACCTTTAGACTGTGAGGGTGAGTCAGCCTCAATTGGCTTACGGTGGGAGAAGTGGAAACGAGGCCTAGAGCTATATCTCACGGCAACGAACGTGACTATGCCGGAGGCAAAGAAAGCAACGCTCTTGCATATGGGCGGATTATCGTTGCAAGTAATTTATTATAATATACCAGAAACAGCAGCTGAAGGCGAAAACGTGTTCAGTGCTGCTGTCGAAAAGTTAGACAAATACTTTTCCCCTAAACAAAGTCTCGTTTTTGAACGTCACCTCTTTAGGCTTGTTAAACAAGAGGTTGGAGAGAAATTTGACAAGTTTCTTGTCAGACTTAGACACCAATGTACCAAGTGCAAATTTACCTCCCCTGAAGAGCATCTCATTGACCAAATCACTGAGAAGTGTGAGTCAGTAGAATTGCGGAAGAAAATTTTAACTCTGGGAGATGACGTCACGTTAGATAAAATTATATTTGAAGCAAATAGTTTAGAAACTGTTCACCGACAGCTTAATAACTTTGATCCCTCCGGACCTAACAAAGACTCATCGGTAAATCACATTGCACCTGTACGAAGGGAATTAAAATATACTCCATGTTCCCGTTGTGGTGGAGGCCACCCTAGTAATAGCAAGCACTGTTTGGCTATAAATAAAAAATGCATTAAGTGTGGATTTCTTGGACATTTCCGAAAATATTGCCGAACTAGGGCAACCAAACGTAAAGGTGATATCCAGACTCAAAACGGAAAAGCCACTAAGAGAATTAAAACTCCATCTAAACCCGATGAAGTAGATTACGTTTTCCATTTGGACGGTGGTGACTCAATTACATGTTTACTCGGAGGTGTGGAGATAGAAATGCTTATAGACTCAGGGAGTAAATGTAATATCGTGACTGATGTTACTTGGGAAATTCTTAAAAATAATGGTGTTTATGTTGAAAATCAAGTGAAGAGTCCGGATAAGAAATTTATGGCCTACGGAAGTAAACATCCACTAGTAGTTTTAGGAAGTTTTGATTCTTCTATAATGGTTGGCAATGGGTCTAATTTTGACAAAGCGACGTTTTACGTGGTCAAAAATGGCACCAGGAACTTACTTGGAAAAGATACCGCAACTAAACTTGGTGTCTTGAGACTGGGTCTAAATGTAAACGCAATAGAAGGTACGTTTTCTAAAATTAAAGATGTTCAAATTCATATTCCCATAGACGAATCCGTTCAACCAATCTCTCAGCCTTATCGCAGAGTTCCCATACCGTTAGAGACCAAAATAAATAAAAAAATCCAAGAACTTATCGATACAGATATTATAGAGCCCGTTAACGGTCCATCAAATTGGATTTCTCCTTTAGTACCTGTCCTAAAAGGCAATGGCGATGTTAGAATTTGCGTAGACATGAGACAAGCCAACAAAGCTATTATTAGGGAAAAACACCCCTTACCTACCATGGAACAGCTAATTCCAAAATTTCGTGATGCTAAAATATTTTCGAAATTAGATTTGAAAAATTCTTTTCACCAGTTGGAGTTAAGCGAGGATAGTAGGCACATTACAACTTTTATTTGTAGTCAGGGTCTATTCAGATACAAGCGTCTTATGTTTGGAATTTCTTGTGCACCCGAATGTTTTCAAAAAACCTTAGAAAGATTGTTATTACCCTGTGAAGGAGTTGTAAATTTTATTGATGACATTGTTGTATTTGGGAGTAATGAGGTTGAACATGAGACGAGGCTCAAAAAGGTCCTCCAGGTTTTAAGGGACAATAGCGTCATACTCAATAATGCGAAATGTTGCTATCGAGTAAAAAGCATTGAATTTCTTGGACATAGATTAACACCTGAGGGAGTCAAACCACTTGATAAATACGCAAAAACCATCGAGTCGTTTAGAGAACCTACTATAGTTGAAGAAGTACAGAGCTTTCTAGGGCTAGTCAATTATGTAGGCAAGTGGATCCCCAATTTAGCAACGTATACCGAGCCCTTGCGGGAGTTGTTGAAATTAAAGTTAGGCAAGACCGCGGATATTACCTCTTATTGGAGCGATAACCAAAAAGAAGCATTTAACTGCCTAAAACAAGCTATGACTCAAATTAGATCATTAGGCTATTACGACCCGAGTGATAGGACGCAAGTTTTTGCCGATGCCAGTCCAGTGGGACTAGGAGCCGTACTTGTCCAACACGGTGATACAGGACCCAGAATAATTGCATATGGCAACAAGAGTCTGACAGACCGTGAAAAACGGTATTGTCAGACCGAGAAAGAGGCTCTCGCGTTAGTTTGGGCTATCGAGCATTTTAATATGTATTTATTTGGAAAAGATAGTTTTGAATTAGTTAGTGATCATAAGCCGCTAGAAGTCATATTTGGTCCGAAGTCAAAACCGTGTGCCCGTATTGAACGCTGGGTATTACGTTTACAGTCATATAACTTTAAAATCGTTTACAGTCCAGGGAAGAAAAATATAGCTGATTCGTTATCACGGTTATGTTCTAGTACTCAAGCACCGCAACCGTATGATGACGAAAATTACATCAATTTAGTAATTGATGAGACTCGCCCTTTGGCCGTCTCCCTACGCGAACTTAGGCAGGCTTGTGAGAAAGACCGGGAACTAGAATTAGTTAAAAACGGTGTTTACCAAAATAATTGGGATCAGAGTGTCAACAATTACAAGGTCTTTGAACATGAGCTTTGCTTTCAAGATAATTTACTTCTGCGAGGCAATAAAATTGTAATTCCTTCCATGTTGAGACGTAAAGTACTCGCAGCTGCTCACGAAGGTCATCCTGGCATCGTTGCCATGAAAACGCGACTTCGCACGAAGGTGTGGTGGCCTAAAATCGATACTGATGCCGAGCGTTATGTCCGGGCTTGTAAGGGTTGCACTCTGGTGTCCGCACCAAATCCTCCCAATCCTATGCGTAGACGGCAACTACCAGCTCAACCCTGGATTGACATTGCCGTCGATTTCCTCGGGCCCTTGCCGAGTGGCCATTATCTCTTTGTAATAGTAGATTATTTCAGTCGTTACAAGGAAGTAAAAATTACTAAAAGTATCGATTCAATGTATACCATTAACACCCTTAAAGAAATATTTTCACGGTTAGGTGTCCCTGTGAGTATCTCTACTGATAATGGGCGACAATTCACGAGTACAGCATTTGCGAGTTTTTGTGATGAGTTTGGTATACGTTTATTCCACAGTATTCCCTACTGGCCTCAACAAAATGGTGAGGTTGAGAGACAAAATAGAAGCATTTTAAAACGATTACAAATAAGCCAGAATCAAAAATCTAATTGGCAGGATGATTTGCTCAAATACCTGACTATGTATAATAGCACCCCCCATTCCATTACAGGAAAATCTCCTGCAGAACTTTTTTACAAACGTCAATTTAGGGATAAGTTGCCTTCAGTTGTAGATATAGAATGTGAACAGGTAGATTCTGAAACAAACGATAGAGATAGAGAAATGAAAGCGAAAGGCAAAGAGTACGCAGACAGGAAGAGACGGGCAGCAGAATCAACTATTCAGGTGGGAGAAAAGGTTTATGTGAAAAATATGACAAAAGAAAATAAGCTATCTTCTACATTTCATGATGCACCGCATACTGTAATCGATAAGAAAGGAAACGACGTAGAGCTGGAAAATGACAATAACGGACAAAGACTTCGGAGAAACGTTGTACATCTGAAACGTGTCGAAGGACAGTGGAAAGTTTGTGCAGACGAAAGCTCGGGAGATTCATTTCATACTGACACTAACAATGAAACGGATGATTAGCTAATGCAGGTTATTCCTAATTATACGATATTGTAATTGATTGTATATTGTTGATTTCATAAAATATTTAAATGAACAATTGTATCTTGAGTAAAGTTTAAAAAATATGTATATAAATAATTGTTTTTAATTTTGTAAAAGGTAGATGTAATATACAAGCGATGATTATTAAATACCCGCACTTGTGACGTGTGCGGTGGTGGGGTAGTGGGGAGCAACAGCTCGTCACTCACTCACCTGCTGGACACGGAACGAGCAACAGCGGTGGTAAAACTATCCTGTGTTTTATTGGTACCTCGGCCTGAACACTACAGATGCTATTAATATATGGTATTGCTCACTTAGGTACATTTACATAGTAAAACCTCAAGATTTATTCAGTAATTAAATCCAGAATTTGTTAACGCAATTCATACAGCAATTTTGTACAAAAACTACAAAATAAGCTAAGTCAATACACATCTAATTGAATAGAACTGCGCGGGTTTGCCTCCGGCAAGACATGTATGTTGCATCCAAGTACCAGTTTAGGCGAATTGCACACGTCCACATATGCGAGAGGCAATGTCCTCTCCCCAAGACATTACCCCGCGATAAAAGCGAGTTAAAAGTTATTAAACTCCAGTGCAAAATTATTTAGTGTGTACAGATCATTATTTCCAATTTGGGTGTATACTCTGTTGCATATTAAAGTTTAAATTGAACGAACGCTGCGGCTCGGTGTAAGTCTGCATTAGGACTCTCGAGGGAAGACGAGGGTAAGGTAGCGGCCTGAGATGTGTGGAACGTTGAAACACTGATATGAATTAAAAGTGGAATAGAATTTTAATAGCACACAATTTTCTTTCTCTTTTCAGCTACAGAAAATCCACTGCTGAAATTGGCCTCCGCCACAGATTTATCTAAAAATCAATAGAGTAAATAGTCGACATGTTGATGTACCTGAATCTTTAAAATGTAATTAATCAATGTAATGAAACAAGATCTTTGAATAACCGAAAAAAAATTCGTCATACAATTTAGGAATCGATTTATCACCAAATCTACATATTTTTAATATCACCGTGAATAAAGAATTGTTTAATTAACGATTCAAAAAACAAAATAGTCACTTTTTAATATCTATTTGATCTTAAGTATTACTTCCTACCGTTTTATTATAAAATGTATGTCCACCGAGACACTGGTAACTATTTATTTAATTTCCAAACCTCAGAGAAACTCTTAATAAATGTCTCCAGCTGCCCACATTTCACAATATCATTCTCCGCTCCGCTTGCCAATATAACAAGACCCCGGACATTCTCGAGAGCCAAGAACAAAGTATCGTTGCAGTTGTGTGCATAATTCACTTTATTGCATCTCGCTATGCTCGGCAGCGGGCTCCTAGACGTTCCCTGTCATAACTCTTTATACAGCCCCTTCGTAAAAACTGGCAGTATCAGTATTCGGGATCATTTCAACGTGCCGTTTATGCGGTAATTTTTTTTTAATACTTGTTTATTAATCTCTAATGAAACGATTTTGGAATGGAATAGTGTATTTGGTTGCTGGTTAATTCTCACCGGTATTGACTGCTTTTGTATTAAAGATGATAATACCGCGCAGACCAATATTTTTTCTACAGTCTTTCTATGCGGGGGAGTGAATAATAATAATTATTTTGTACAACTTCTCTTTGTTTTATTTTGAAATGATATTGCGGTTCTATATTCAAACTAGTCCCTGTGTTGTGATTTTTTTTTTACTGCGACTACGGGTACTGATTTTGTTACATGTCATAAAATGGAGTTTATTTTTAGGGTGAATCATGTTTAAAAGTGTACATTTTACTAATAAAAGAACTCTCCATAAAACATCTATAAAGATTACTCACCGTTGCGAGTCTACTACGACTTATCAATGCCTCAAAAGGAAGTATAAAAAGTGCGGTGCTCGTAACACCATAGAATTTGTGCGCGTTTGCGGTGTGATAAAACACTTCACGGCTGATAACCGTGTTACAGGCGCCGTAAAAATGATGTACCAAATAAAATAAACGGTACAGCAGGACTACATTTTCTTGGAAAGAATTAAGATCACTAATACCCATCAAAACTGCCTCGGTGGCGTAGTGACTGCCTCGGTGGCGTAGTTGTATTACGGTACGGTTACAAAGCTGAGGTCTCGGGTTCGAATCCCGGGTCGGGCAAAGTGATATTGGATTTTTCTATTCATTATCAGCCCGGAGTCAGGAATTTGTGCCCGATATGGCGATAGGCTCGCCCCCTATCACATCATGGGACGGAACATGCAAGGCGAAATGTGGGTGTCCTAGTGGCGCCTCTGCCTACCCCTTCGGGGATAAAGGCGTGAGTTTATGTATGTATGTATGTAATACCCATTAATACCCAAGATATTTGGAGAAAAACATAACGCCTTTAACTACAATTACAAAGTGAAAACTTATTTGAATATTATTAGTGTATTTACAATCAAACGTAGATTTTGTAATAAAAATATATAAATAGATAAGTTCATGGAGATTCATATTACAGTAATGTGATTTGGACCATTGTGGACGTATCAAACTCTACAAAAGTAAGGTACAAAGTATGGCTGAAATTATAATATTTTTCCTTAACAAAAAGTTACTGTCTAAAACACTTTCTTCAGTCCTATTGCTGTTTGTAAATAAATTTTACTGATCTTTTCATATTTTCATAGATTCACCAATTTTGTGCAATTGAAATTTTTTATGTTTCCACGTCACGCGAAGTTGTTCAGGGCTGTTATTTCCACCTAAGAGCCTCGGGTTGTGTACTCTCTCTCTTTAATATTTGTTTGGCTAACCTCAAGAAACAACGACGAAGATATCTTTTAAAATATAAATTGTAATATATTGTTTCCCCATTTTCAAACAATAGTATTAAATTTTCTGAGGAGATAGGGAGGAGACTTTCTTTAAAGATTTAAACTTAATTATAATTACTTTGTGTGTCGTATAGGCAAACTGTAGTAATTTTTTACAAAAGGAGAAATTGGCCAACTCGATTTTTACTGTTTTACATCTAACTCATACGAAGTAACATCATTGCTATTGCTTTCTGTTAGTGACATTCCCGGAGGACTTTTTTTTAATTTTTTTATGATTTTTTTATGAGTAGTTCTCCCAGCAAACCGGTAAGTTTTTTTTTTAAAAGACAGATTGTTAGAAAAATGAATTTAGTAAAAGAAATTAACATTTTCTTTATTAATATTCACGCTCTAAGAATATGATTGACTCCCGATAATAAGTATCGCGCTCCATTAATAAACCATATTCTCGTTTCGATGCCATTATATATGTTAAATTGCGTCTTTACTCTCCGAATGAGGTCCCAAATTATCGTCCAATATCAAGGATCTGTTGGCTTTCGTTTGTATAGAGCGTATTAATCCGAGAGTTCCGTGCTGGACCGATGAGCAGACAATAGTCTGGACTGGTCATTGACGCGGCGAGCTTTGTGCGACACGCGCGGTTCCGGACGTTTAATAATGCGAAGCGCATTCAAAGCTATCGATTCTGTGTTAATGATTATTACGTAGGAATAGTCTATGTCTGCATAATCTATGTAAATTAATTAATAATTGCAATTAAAAAGAGTGCCGTTAATAGGACATCAGTTACCAATTTATTACCCAAGACGAAAACCACGACCCGTAACCGTTATGCTGTCGGCGACACGAGTTTCTTATCGAATAAATAAAATTATATAAATTTAAGCGTATTATGGAATACCATGTAACAAAGTCACCGAAATCGTCTAGTTAATGAATGAAATTGATGGACGGATTAAAGAGCTCTTAGTTCAGTAGTTTGTATCACAGTGGCACTAACGAGCATTAAGGACTCAGGGGTTATTACAATACGTACAACACAAAACCCAGCGGTAATCCCATATACGAATAATAGTATAAAAACAAATAAAATAAAAATATTAAAATCCGTTTTTGTTCCACTTTTTCATGACGTTATGAGCTTACATTTGGATCCATTATTAGTTGAAATAACTAACTTTATTTCCCTCTGAATATAACGGACGAAATTTTAGTCAGCACTGTTGGTTTGGGATTAAATAAAGTAACCAAGCTCCTTTTCTAAATCCACTTTCAACTTTAAAAAGGAATAAACATTTTTTAAAAAGAAAATTCTTCGCATTCCGAGCTAGGAATTTCCCGTGACAATTATGACCTCAAAAATTGCGAATTGATTCGTACGACGTCAGAACTTCGACCATAAATGTAACACGACAAAAAAGAGGTCGCAATCAAAAATCTAAAAGCAAAATTCATAATCCGTAGCTTTTCAATTTAATTTTCAGGAGCAAGTTTCAAAGCTGAAACATTCGTAACGCCAGAGCATCGGTGCATGGCGATGTTATAAGATCTTGTGACTTGCCATGCGAATGTAGATCTTAATTGCCAGAGTTTAAGGGCCCTAGTCGAGGTTTTTTGTGGAGATTTCTCGACGCCGACGTTCAGGAGTGCGGCGTGCTCGACTGGCGGCAGTTGGGTTAAGTGTCAGGCGACCGAGATTGCGGTTTAGCTGCTATACAGGTTACACATCAATTTCAACATCAACGGTAGATAGCTATTGCTGTTATAGAATCATTAGTCCTATTATATATGTAATTTTGTGTCAAAATATATTATTTCAATTAGTATTTTAAATTTAATATTGCATTTGATGGATTATGAATATTATCTCCTGATTCGCTTCCAACTTAACCCACATCCCAAGGTGAAAAGTAAGGTTTCCTTGAGATGGCTCCGTGGAAAATTTAAAGCTGCATTTATGTTAGTTTATTTTTCAAGTGTCGGGTAATTTTTGCAAGATTTTTTTATTTACGATATGCACGTATTTATGTCACATCAAGGGGCGGTTTATATCTTCACACGTCTTTTAGTTTTCTAGTGATATGTGGCTTAATTACCTCGTCGTAGCGCTCGGTTATTTCTGCTTTCTTTTAAATTTTATTTAATATCTTTCATTTAATTACCAAAGAGGGTTATGGTTCAGTCTAGCTTGGTGTCGCTTTGAGGAAATGTTATTTTTTGGTTAACGAATATATGTGGGTGTTTAAGTAAAGTGTTGGAACTATTTATGAATTTTTAGAAGACAGACATAGACCAAATTAACGGCAAAATGGATGAAATTTTCCATATGTACATATATTCTATTGTTACTATTTTTAAGAAATTCCGACAGATTTAGAAACATTAAACTCCTTGTTGCATACAGAGATTTGAGTTCACATCACTTCGATACAACTGTAACGTACTATTCTAAAGCTGAGGCAGACTCGACAAATAACAACAGTATGAAAGGTTATTTGAACAGAGCATATTATATCGAGTAGTACATTTGATCCTGCAACACACTACTCCCTAACGATCTCTATTAATTACAAACCATTGTCCACATGGGATAGCTTCTTACACGATACAAAGGCTAGGATGTGTCGACGCAAATAATTTATATATCAGCCATAGAGTAAACTCCGTTCTGCCCCACTGCACCGTGCGATTTAGCCTGTCGTAACAACATGGCCATTGTAATGGAACAATGGGGCAGATGCCCTTTATGTATTGTGCCAAGACGCATCTTGTATGTACAAAAACAGTACATCTCCGCTTGTGATCGGAGGTCAAGATTACATTAATGATGTTGCAGGTAGAAGTACTGGTTTAATCATAATATGGTCACGGAGAAGTTAGATAATTAATCGGTGCCTTGGGATTTTTTGTAATTATCGTATAATTTATTTTAACAATAAACAAATCCATAGCAATGGCTGCTATGTGATTTAAAGAGCATACATTTCGCGGTAATGTAATATGAAATCCATGAGTGTCATAAATGAATAAATTAGCAATTTTATCTAACTTTATACATATACTCCTCTAATAAACTATTACAGGTAATCTAGAAAAAAATCTTCCACCCTGCTAATTATCTCACCTCAAAAGCGCACACACGTACACTGAATTGTATGGAGAAAACTGCAGGAATTCTCTCCCACAGCGTATTCAATTTAGGAACTTTCAAAAAGCCATGTAGAGTGAGCGGTGGTCGCATGTCCGCGCGAAATCCCTGGCGCCTTTAAAAATTCCTCGATTTATGCACTCACTCTCAATAGGACGGCTCAAAGCGACGTATCGGAGAGAACGTTTTACATATGAAATGTGGGACTGATAGTTTTTTCATTGATTCGAGGTGCTGGTGTCGAATCGACTGAGAGTGGAGTGAAAAGTTGGAGGATTGGGGTGGTAATTAGCTGTGATTGCTCTTTTTGATTTCTATTAGGCCTTTTTAATGGTTATATAAAAAAGGGTGTAACTATTTGTATAAAATTAGGTATACGTTGCAGATTTTTCTTCCTGTCATTTGATTTTGGGTAACTTACAGACATGCCAGAAAATTCAGTTTATAGATCTTTTCATTCGTAAAACATGATGTATCTGGTTATGGATAATAATTAGGTAGATGTTAAATCATCGAACTGCCACCGAGCTCAATTAACGTGGTTAAATTTATTGTGCGGCCAAGTTATATAAGTGGGATCATAGCAAGAACAAAAAGAATCACCATTTTATTTGATCATTTTATTTTCCAAGCTTTTCTTAAAAAACGTTAGTTTTCACAAACAATGTGGAGTTCATCCTCTGCACTTATAATGGATTCCTCAGAGAACTAGTCGTTCAATGAATAATATATTACAATACATATTCAAGACTGTCTCAACATCTCATTCAATAAGAAAACTCCAACTCAAATGAAACGAAACTGCAAATGTTCCACCCGAGATTTAGCTTTACTGATTTTTCAGCAAAAATACACACCTTTTTAACTCCCGAAATCCTGCAGTTCGTCCGACCGGCGAGCAATAGAAACATCGTTGGGTTTTAAATGAATGGAAACGGGGTGGCGCGGGAGCAAGTAAATCTTTTTGTTAGCAACGTTGATCTTTTCACGTGCACCCGAGGCAAAAGCGACTTGAATGGAAACGCCCCTTCATCTAGCATGGATATAATGATGCAAGGATTTGTTGCACAAAAACGTCGGGAAAAATATAATTATAAAAGTTTATGAATGAGATTTTGCAAATATTTTAAGTACCCTCGCTTGTCTTTGTAAACAGAGTCTAGTCTGTTTCAGCTTTAATAACGTTTATGTAATGATGTAAGTATGAGGTAAATAATGAGATTTTGTTGTGTAGACCTATCCTTTGTACTAATTTAATATAGAAAACTTTAATTCAATGTTTTTTTTTGTGTAAACGAATAAATAAAATAGGTAACCAAACCAAAAAGGTAATTTTATTTTATCCATAGAAAACACAATTGAGTCTACTTTTATTGGTTTTAACTTTTCAATTTAATAGTAAAATATAATAAAAAGGGGAATATTAAGAAGACTACCGTAATGATTTAAACCGATCTAAGTACAATGAATTAGGGACACCGAGATTCGTAATAGTTCTACATGTAAATAAAATAAATAAATACACCCAACAGTCACACACATAGTCCCGACCCCACATTAAGATCAATTAAGTCTTGTGTCGCAGGTATCAGAACTACGAAAGACTTTTCGGTCTCACAAACACCCAGATCCGAAAGAAATATTTGTGGGCCGCACAAACATTTCTCTCGGTGCGGGGATCGAACCCGCGGCCTCTCGTTACACAGCCGGCGTCTAATCAACTGCGCCACGGAGGCTGTGAAATAAAATGAAACCTTCAAATAAATCTAGATTTTCAATGCGCTTTGACTTTCAATAAAGCATAAAGCTAACCCGTTTGTCCGGAGAATAGCAATTGTATCAGAGTATTTAGAGATGAATTCTGTTGTTGTCTACTGTCTGGTGCGCTGGACCAGACGAATAAGCCCCGGGGCAAAGTGTCCGCTTTGGCCGGCGATTCGTCAACGTCATCTCTGCGAGATAAAACGGCATTTTGTAATATCGGCTTAGATTTATGATCGCGTGCGGTTGCCCCGCGCTTCAGTGGAGTATAGAAGCCTTTGCTGCTTGAGTTTTGAGTGGTAATTTAAATTGTTGGGATTTACAACGGTTTCTTATTAGATTTGGTGTAATTTACTTTATTTGCTTTAGGTAGCATTTGTTTTACTATATAAAGAGTGAGCGAGCATATCGTTTTAAATATGAGCACTTAGAACGAAAAGATAATTCTAGATGGATTGATGAACTATTCGAGAAGTACAACTTTATTTACACGTAGTATTCTTGGGTTGTACAGTTTTTACTTTTTGTCTGACTGAATAGTATAAATTGGCACAATAGTCACTACAATGTGTCACTATGAATGCAATGTTATCTAGATAATGTATTCACCGGTGAACTTGGTCGCAACTGGATATACATTGACTGATTTTAGATTAAATAAACTTATGTCGATGATTACGTCGAGTTTTACACATTTAAATACGTTGGTCGTGATCCAAGCCTAGTACGAATGTCAACTAACATAGCGATCAGCGATCTCTGAAAACAATTAATGTGATTTAAAAGACAGTATTGAAATAAAACTATTTCTACGGCTTTTATCGCGGATTTAGTTCAATTTTTAAATTTTTTAACTTCCCGACATTTTGATTACTTTACAGCTTTCGTGGTCACGGGGCGGACTGACAGTCCGGAAATAATTTTTTTTTTTCAATTTTCGTTTTATTTCGATGCGTAACATTTGCGTAAATCTAAGAAAACATTATAAAATACAGTAATTAATGAGCACGAAAAATACATGTTTTTAATAATTCCCCGGGCAACAGACGAACGGAATGCTCAAGACTAGGCCCGGATGATCCATCAACGTCATAGCGTGATAAAATGACGTCGCCGCCATTAGATTTATTATTGTCTTAGGTTAACTGGAGTGGCATGCGTTCTTAAGCTTTTGAGCTGGCTGATTTATTGTTCTTCTTTGTTGTAATAACTTCCTTTAATAAAGGGTACGTGGAGTATTATTTTAAATGTTGCGTCATATGTAAATGAGATTGTAGTATTGGTAATCGTGCAAACATACATGAACTCTTGGCTGTGTTCCCGATTATATAGGCAGGAGTGGTTCTGGTATCTCCCACAGTCGTGCGTGGCCAGGCTCTAATTTTAGTCCCCAGCAACCCATGCTTTTCAAACTAAAAACTCTTACTAAGATTGTCCGACCTGTGAATCGAATGTATTAATTTAGAACAAAACCATAAAACTCGTATTTTAATAATGTTATTACAACACTGTTAAACAAAAACAAAGCAGCTTAATTTCGAGCATCAAATAGTATTATAACATTTCAGAACGTCATCCGCAGGTCTGGTGAAATCCCGGCGCGGTGCATCGCCGACGTCAAACATTTAAAACACAATATTAAAGTTGGTGGTAGGTTTTAATTGCGCAAATATTTCCACTTGAAACAAGCGTACGGAAGTTCGGCGTAACATGGATTATGGGGTGTGTACACGGAGTGAGACGGATACGCTTGCGGTTTTTGTTTATGAACATTTTTCATTTATGAAATTGAAGGTGGACATTAATTAATTTTAATTTCAGTTCTTCGTAATTAAAACTTGTTATTTATTGATCTACTGCTTGTCTGTCACAGATCCGCGCAACACGACTTTGCATTAAATTTGCAAGCTTCTACCTACTTTTTAAAATCATATATTTAAAATGCTTATGCTATGTATAATTTTTAGGCGTTCAAACACCACAGTAATAATACCTTCGCTAGTGGTTAAGCGTTATTAAATACACACCTTACAAAAAGATTTAATGAACAAATGAAATTAGAATCTAGTGTCCAAACTTTGATCATCCATACGCTCTCTCCTACCTTGCGACAAAGAATTGTATTCCATCGCTTCATTTTGCGAATTCAGAAGGTAAAAGGCGAGAGAGTGGGAAGTAAAAGCCTGGAACGAAAATAGCCGCAAAGAGTCAAATATATTGAAAAATAAAACAGTTTTCAATATTGGCAATGCAGCTTAACATTGCATCGTAATAAACGCGTGTTTGAACCTTTTTGGAGGCTGCAGTGTGTGTCGAGGCATTGACTTTTGCTTCACTATTGGTTTTCATAAATTTTGTATTTTCATCTTGTATGTTACAATATACAATATGGTTTTAAATTACGAGTTACATTTGCAGATTTTGCAGACCAATTCATACTTCAGCAATGTATTGCTACCGGCCATGAGTTTATGACGTCAGAATATCAGCACAACGATCAAATTCTACTTCATAGAATTGTTACTTGCATTGATTTACAGCCGTAAAGGCGAATAATGTTTAGTTTCTAAATTTTCCACCATTCTGGCCTTCATAAGCAAAAAACAGCAATGCACTCTAATCTTGATATTTTCCACGCCCGATAATTGATCCTTAATAAATGAAAAGTCTGCGCAGGTTTTGGAGAACAGCATATGCGATGAAACAACATCTTATAGTTGTGGTACATCACACATACAAGTAAATGCTCGGATTTGACATATATTGCGCAAAATATCTATGAGTAACAGCTGCCAAATATTCATGGATTAATTACAATTTAAATAAGCATGTGCGCGTACCTCTGATTTCTAAAAGGTCAGTATAGATTAGACCTCTAGATCCGAGTCAGACCTAGCCGAGATCGGGGTAAATCCCGCCTGACATCCCGTTATAAATGCTCCTCTAAGACCCTTGACTATCATAAAGGCATTAGACGATTAGCTGGTGACAGGGCGCTCTTCATTACAACTACAATTTATTGGAGTCATTGTATGAACGTAATGTTTTTAACTTTGATATATCTGAAGAATTTAGAAAATTTCCAATTCTATGTTTTAAATCGGCGAAATCTTTGAAAGGTATTTGTTGAGTAATTCCCTGAATGATGTAGGGTTTAAGAGTGAATTAGTGGTGTGGAATCTAAAAAAGCGAGTATCGATTAAAAATAAAATTAAAGTAACCCAAAAGGTCGTGGAACAAGCGTTGAGGCAAGCACAGAAACAAATATTTGCGTGATAAAAATAAGCGAATTTTGTTTTACGAGCGAAAGCCAAATGAGTAAACTTCATTAATTACAGATCGACGTATAATAATGAACAATTCCTTTCCTCTTAATATATCAAAAACATGGTTTGTTGACCGCATCAATGTATAATATGTTAAGGGCGAATAAAAGGAAATCATAAAATACGGGATTCTGTGTAAATGAATGAGCAAACCCATAGACCATTTCTCGTCCACTATATTTTGTCTCTAAATGCTAGGTACATTAAAACATTAAACAAAAGTAGTAAAATCCGATTACCGTTTCATGAACGTCGTCCTGCCTCTATCAAGTTAGCGTAACTCAATTGGGGCTCGTTACAAATTCCTTTTTGTTTTTTAATTCATTATATTAATTAGTACTTAATGACCGACCCACCATTAGGGCTGTAGTACTTGTGACATTGTAAAGGGTAGCCTCCGTGTCGCATGTCCGAAATTTATTTGAATAAATTACGCAAAACACGAGAAAACTGGTGAATTTTAACCCGATCCAGAGCGTGACTGACCGCCGACGCCGCCCGCACCCGCGCTGAATTATAAATATAATCTTTCTTCTCTCTTTTACTAAAGCATATATTTATTTTGAGAAAAAATAGTTATATGATTAAGCTAAGACCGCGTTATGTTTAAAATGACGTATAAAAACTGTAAAATAATGATTTTTGGCCAAATATGTTTTTTGAATTTACTTATTTTAGTATATTAATTATTATGGGTGTTCTACAATTATAAATCAACTCTGAATTGAGCAATTTGAAACAATATAAAATTGAGACTTTGTTTCGTTGATTTGATTCCTACACTGAACTAGTCTAGCATCATAGTAGGCATTAGTACCGCCGGGAACGCAGAAACTAATTAACAGATTCAGATAACCAAAATAATGCTAATTACGTTTAATATTAACATTAATTTTGATTGTCGCAATTCATTTTAATCAGCCAATTAAAAATTAGTATTTTATAGTCGTATTGTGTGATCATAAATAAATAAATTAGTAAATTACCAGGATGCAATTTATATTTTGTGTTTCACAATTGGGTTCCAATTACAGTGCACCTAGGGAGATCCGGTTTATTAATGTAAATTATAATTTTCTATCAGAGTTTTGAGATAATTATTGCAGTTTCTTTTACCGGCCTTTGTCACTCACAGATAAATAGAAAATTAAAATAATTTATTTAATGCGGAAAATTGTAATTTATTAGGTTGGCCGAATATAATTTTTATACATACGAGTACAACGTGTAAATATCTCAAATAATTGTTTATTATTCCCGAAAAGTCTTGTATTTTATATCTAAAATCTGACACAAATGAGATGGCCTGATCAAAAAATATGACTAAAACCTTGCCATTGATGGCTAATGCATTGGTTACTCAATAAGAATGAGGCGAATTATTTTGATATAATAAATAAAACAAATAACAACAACAACCGCAGAAGCATCTGCAGAAGCATCCGCAAAAATCACTCAAGCAATTTACATGAATGTATAATGAATATCCAACTTTTGAGCACTCATCAGCGAACATTACTGGCGGGAAGTTGGAAATCTTTATAAATTCAAAAGAGCTAAAGCCGTCTGAACTCTATCGGGAGGCCCTTGAATTGATTCGTGGGTCATTTGCATGGGAGACGATGCGGGCGACTCAGCTATTACTGACGACTCGAAAACTAATCTTCAACGCGGCTTCAAGTGCCTCTGGACGGCACTTTTATTTTATATACTAGCTGTCGAGCACGGGGTAAGTCGGAAAAAAGTCTGACATTATCAGAGATTTTTTTACATATACTGGCATTACTGTGACTGCAAACCACGTGTTGGTAAATGTAGTGCAGTTCAATAAGTCAGCTCAGTTTGTTTTTCTGCCTGTGGTTTTTGTCTAGGAGAGTGATAGTCGGGTCATTTCACTGGTGAGAGATGGTTGTGTCTTAGCAGAGACCACAATAATAGCGTTGCTGGTCTATATCAAATAAGCAGGTTGAGATCAACGCGACAATCTTGCCTACGTCGCTGTGAAGGAGATTCCACCATCATTACAGACCATGGTTCCTAATCCAGGTGGAAACGAATATCATTGAATTTAGTTGCATTAAAATTATAATTTCAGAATGGATGACATCAGGTGACGGCTTTTTTAGCATCATGTGACAGGACTTTAACACATTTTAAAATATCCTTCATAAATCCTATTTTCGTCCACTCACTTTTAAAATTTAAAATTCAATGAATTTAAAACTGATGACAAAAGTAAATTTGCACCAGCCAAATCATGAATTGGGGACTATTAGCGCCAACTGTACTTTGTTCGCTGAAACTGATGAGATACTGCATTTCTAATGTCTTTACCTTGTTAAAAAAATTAAATTCTGAAAAATCGTGGCTTTTCATTAAATATTTTTATATGAATATTCAGTTTATAATGAAGCGCATTTCGACTTTTTTTTATAAAACTAATGGGGCAAATACGTTATACTTATAAAACAAACAAATGGTTTAACAATTAAAGAATAATGAAGGAAGATCAGTAATTATGGTATGAAGATAATCTCTGTTAAATAAGCAAATCGGTCTGGCTGGCTCTACCTCGGTAGAGTCGGCCTGTTCCTATGTAGGCCAAAGTAACTATAATTTTGAACCATAAGAAAAAAGTTTCCGTTTTAGAGAGGTCTCGTGTACACTAGTGAGCGGTTATCGGCCGATAAATTTACAGTTTACAAAATAAAACAAGAATTGCGAAATAACAAAACTAACTTGCGAAAATTTAATGACAAACCGCATGATATTGGCATCTAGCCCTGAGATAATTATGTATTTCTAATCAAAAACTCATGCTACACTTCGTTCAAACAGTTAACAGACATGAGCAGTGTAATTACACTAATTAACTGTCTATATTAAAATTAGATTATCTAAATCGAAATAACCACGCTCGTTAATTTATTGGATGCAGCTAAACCCACTTATGTATTATTCTATTCATTAAATCGATAACAGTTCTTATAAATTTTTGATGAGAATGAAGAAACTTTTACTACACATAAGTTACTTTTTTTCATTTTCACTTCATAAATTTCATTACAAATGATAATTAAAATGACAACTTTAAATATCTCATATAATCACGAAATTATACTTTAAGATTAATACGATTAAATACTTATGCACTCGGCGTTATTAGAACTATTTATCATTATTTATTGGTCTTATAAGACCTACTTAAATCGTGTACCGTTAATAAATAACAAATATTAGTTTATCAATATGTTATTTTCATTATCTCGACAATTTCGTGTAGTTATCGTAGAGGTCCCATGGTGTAATGGTTAGCACTTTGGACTCTGAATCCAACGATCCGAGTTCAAATCTCGGTGGGACCTGCTTTTTTTATTTTGAATATTGACATCTATTATGTTTTATTCTTTGGTAAAATTATTTTAGTGATTAAAAAACTATTTTTCAATAAACCCCTGAGTTAATTATAATTTATTATTTATTATTTTCGAAAGAAACAAGATTTTTGAAACCGGTCTGATATTTTTCCCACAAATATTGGATTTTCTTGTTTGTTTCTCAATATGATATAAGACTCTACCAGCCTTTCGGTAGAAAGTGAAATGGTCGCGTGATGCAACCCGGAAATTTGTGTTCAATGTCGTGTTCAAATAAAAATAATGTGTTCAAATTGTGGTCAAATAAAATACTCTCGCTTACTATATTCCAAGTCCAAATATAATACATTAATACTTTAATTACAATTGGTTTACAATTTTTGTTTTTCTAAAAAGTTTTATCAAAGTGCACAATGCATCCTTCATCATTATGGTTTTGTAAAATTGGATAATTTTATTACACGCTTATTTTTAATAGGGTTTTCTTTACTTTACACATATAATTGTATTATAAGAAATATGAAAAATTTATTCTCTTATTTCTCCATAAGAGATATCATATACTACATCACTAAATTAGAAAAAATAATTGCGATACAGTGTGATTGTTCTATGTTAAGCCATGCCTGCAAAAAGTGTCAACGCCATATTTTTATGTTGTCTGTTATATTCACAAAGATTTTTTCTACACGGCAACTCCATACTAGATTAGTCAATTATAGCATCTCTTTCTCGCATAGTCTTTACGCCTTCTTCCATGGAACCTCTAATCAAAGAAAGTTAAAGGCCGCAGCATTGCGCAACGCACGTGCCTACGTATTCCTATGTATTACATCACTGCGACCAAACATTTTAAAAATAACCCAAATTAACGTGCAGTTGTTTGTATTGCATCCTTTTGAATTCAGAAGTGTAATACTCACATTTGATTGAGTAAAATTATGTTATTATAATAATTATTGTTAATTAGATTAGAGATTTAAATTATCAGTTGGAGTGTTATGCCGGTTGCAAAATAAATGAATTATTCGACACAAGACTCGATCTTAGTGTAGGGTCAGGACTATGTATGTGACTGTTGGGTGTATTTATTTATTTATTTATTTTATTGCATAAAACTCGAAGCTAATAATTACTACTAAATTATAATTTAAATATTATATAAAGCATAGGGGTTTTAGTTAAAGCGTAGGTATTTTAGACAAATCTGTGTTAAGAAAATATATTATTGTATGCGCCCTCCTTTGCTTAGCAATCGAGGTGAAAATCGAGCTTGAAGTTCTGACTGGTAAAATCAGCCATGATGAAAACTTCTTCGAATACCTCGGTATACCTTACGCGACTACTTATGGATAACAAAAGTTGCTAGGGATTTATCTGATCCATTCTAACCAAGTATTTAACAACAATCACACAGCTATATCCCTGAAAGGATAGTAGGAGTTGTAATAACCATAATTCTTTAAGCTAAGCTATTTCCGCACCTAATGTGATGGGGGACGAGCATAGCGCTGTGCCAGATACAAAAGCCAGTACTATACAATTGGCCAAATCGAGAATCGAACCCAGGATCTCACTCTTCGGTACACAAGGTAATAAGGAACACATAGATGTGCCTTGTTCTGATTCCCGCAGAATCTTTAAAACTGTTGAACCAAATGGTGCCAGGTCAGCCAACATTGTAATATGTCGACTCCAAGGGGCATTTTATCATCAGCCTGGAAATAGATTTGTAAATATTTTGTCTGGAAAAAGACGGCATCCGAAATTCAACAATTAGTAAACTAGATATTACACATGCCAGGCTCAAACAGATGTATTAATATTCATTTGCTACATTTGCATTCTATTTTTGGTAATTATAAATAGCTACTAAACGAAACATGTTACCTTTGTAACCAGTTTCTCATTACGTAAAGTCTGTAAATACAACAGCTGTTTTTTTCATAAATACTATTAAGTGTTTTTACTTAGTTATTAATTCATTTGCAATGCGTCTCCAAAATTTTGAGTAACTGCCATGTCAATTTTGTTTGTGTATTATTTTTTGACTACATTTTTGCATTGGCACAAAAAGGGATTGACATAGAGAGGATTGACATATTCATTTTATTTGTGTCAAGAACAAAAGCTGTAAAAGAGGCTGAAAGGGGTTTGTCAGTGTCACTGGCCTTCCAGCTCAGCACGCTACGGATATTGCGGCCGAGTCGGGTCTCTCAAGAAACATTGTGGGCCCTAATTATAAAAATTATAAATGTCTTTCGGAAAATCAATGCTGCGGATTGATTAGTTGGAAGTTTGTGTTATTATAGTTAAAGTTCAACTCCAGATGTAGTCCAATGTAGCGAACTGAAGGGAGCTAGAGCGCAACATACACCCACCTAACAACCTACGCATTTCTATGGCATTGAAAGGTCAGGAGCCGATTCTTAATACGTATAAATGTGAACATAGATACAATACAATATTACGCATGTGTTAATACTTATATAAATCTTTCATATTTGATTATAATTACAGCTATAAACGCGTCAGATAATATCAAATAGACGCCTCAATATAAATAGGATCAAAATAAGTACAAACTCGGAACTACTAGATTTGTCTTGTTAGCAGTTTATTTAATTGCCCAAACCGTGGCCGTACTTATCACGCAATAAGTACTTATCAGTCCAATAAGTCACAATGTACGTGCACTGTTCAAATCTAACATCAACAAACACATTACAACTGCTATTTAATCATCTTACCTAGATGCAAATTGCCAATGACTATGAGTTTTTTTATTGCATAGTTTCGGCAAAATAACAGGTCATCTGATGGCAAATTTGATCACTGCCTATGAACATCCACAACGCTGGATCATGGATGTGTTACCGGACCATCAAATTAGGAGGAGAGCGGGAAGGAAAAAGGATGGGAAGATATATTTTTTTGGGTATCCAGAAAACTCACTTACCGAACGAAACGCAGCAAAGCTGTTGCTTCACGTCAATCTCCTGTGAGGCAGTGGTACCACCCCAGACGATCTGCCCCTGCATGCTGAATCAAGACTGAGAACAGCGTGGCTCTACCACCTCCAGTATTATTACTATTTATTTTGTATGATTGAGTTACGGTTATATTAAGACATATTAAAAGTGTATATTGTACTTAGTAAATTATAATAAACTTTAATATATCCTTTTGTTTGAGGAATATATTCTGTTTGAACCTTAAGCATAATATCATGAAATTAGGCGTCTGTTATTTAATATTTTCTGGTGAAAAAAAAATATTACAACTACATAATCATTGTTAAATTAATAAACCCTTGACTAGATTTATGAATACGTTGTTATTTATTACGAAAATTTTGTTTTATACCGAGTTGATATATTAATTATGTATAAAAATAAATTCCCTGCAAATATTGGGGTTTCTTGTGTGTTACTCAATGAATAAGTTCCGGTATATTATATACCCTACACACTCGCGGTAGAAAGTGAAATGGTCGCGTGATGCAACCCGCGCCCGGCATACTTTGCGTTGTGTTGCAATATGAAGTACTTTCACTTATTTAATAAATTTATTTTATATGAGAATCAGTTGTATATATGATTATTATAAAGAAGTGAAAGTTGTAATTAATTAATAACTTCGAGAAAAAAGTCGGTTAAATTACAATTTTGATATAACATTGAAGTAAATAATTTCATATAATATTTATTTAAAATGAAGAAATAAAATAATATGTATGTACTTAAAAAAAGTTTTCTTTTTTCACTTAAAAACCATAATATCTAAATTGGTAAAATTAATATTGTGTAACAAATATATTTTTGAAACGGTAACTCCGTGCTCTATTCTGTCAACTATTTATTGCTGTCTCTTTCACGCATTGTTATTACGCGTTCCTCCATCACACACTAATCTATAGCAGTTGAAGGCCGTGGCATTGGCGCGACGCACGCGCCTACGTCACAACAAGCAAACAGTTTAAAAATAACCCACATTTATGCGGTAATGTTCGTTTCAAATCGTTTGAATTTAGAAGTGTTATACTCTCTTGTGATTGGTCGGAAATTATGTCATAATGATACGAAGTAGATTAGAGATTTAAATTATCAGTTGAAGTGTGATGCCGTTTGTAATCAAGTGAATTATTATATCGCGTAAAACTCGAGGTTATTAAGTACTAAATATCAAATTAATTACAAGATATTTCAGTGAAGGCGTGACTACGTGAGACAAATTCGAGTGCAGAATAATGTGAATAAATATTATTGTATGCGCTCTCAGCTGTTTGATGTTCGGACGTTAAGTTCAAGGCTAACAAGATTAGGTAGTTGAAATAAGGCTACTAGAATCAATGCAAGATGAAATACGGCAAGCAACTCGTGTTGTTTACACTTTTTGCGATGAATTTAGTGGACCAGCCGGCACCAGAGGTGAAAATCAAACAAGGAGTGCTTACTGGTAAAATCAGCCCTGATGGAAGCTTCTTCGAATACCTCGGTATACCATACGCGACTACTAATAGCAGTACGAGGTTCAAGGTTCGTAGTTCAAATTATGTACATAACAGAATATAAATTACGTTCTATGATATTCTGTATTTACCGGGTCATGGTTAGCTCTATATAAACAAATACATCTAATAATAGTTGTATCATAAAAGTAATACTTATGTATAAATTAACCCTACAGCAAGAAATGTGTTTTTGTTGTGAATACTTGAAATTATTAAAGACTTTTCAGCCCGTAACACCCAAACAAAATACTCACGCTCAAATCCTTGAAGGGATAAGCAGATAAGAGTAGTCTCAATTATGAATCGGTGAGCTATCACCATCCTCCTGCAGATGGAAAAACACGCAATGTGGATTTCCTGACCTAGGACCTCATTCTTTTGTCATGCATGTGCTTCATTATTATTATCACGACTTCTTTAAAATTATTGAACTAGAGGGTGCAAGGACAACCAATACTGCAATAAGGATAAGAATATAATTTATCGCGATATAGAGGGCGCTAGAATAATAAACTAGAACGGTTAGAAAACAAATAAACTTGTATCTACATAAGGTAAGAAAATAGAGATAATACACGCAAGGCTTACCTACACAGATGTTTTTTTATAATCGTTTACAACGTTTGCATACAATATTTTGAAATTATAAAAAGGTACTGGAATTAATTAAGGTACCTTTAGCATCACATTCTCATTACGTAAAGCGTGGAATTAGAAATACAATCGTTGGGTTATTCCATAAATAACGTCATGGATGTTAACTTGGTAATTAATTCTATCCTATTTTTGAATAGGTATGACGTCAATGTTATTTTCATATTATTTCACAGCATTTGCTTTTTTACTTATTTTTTTTGGGTAAAGCAAGTGATTGACACGTTATGCACCGAGGTCAATACTCAATAGTAATGCCGTCCAGGGGAGTATGGAGTGGCCACAGATCTTATGATATTAGATACAACTTATGCCGGCCAGCAATTGACTCCTTATAACATAATTAATTAAATTTATTTAGTATTTATCCTGATAAAAATGTTTTATACATTTCATAAATATGGAACAAAAATAATCGTGTATACCACTTTATTGAATCATTAAAGCGTGATATTATAATTCTCGTAAATGATATCGTTTTATTGAGCAATTATACCGTATTTCTGTGTATAAATTGGCTGCAGACTTATGGCTTTATTCATAGATACATTTAAAACCTATTTCAGCTATCGAATATTGTGTCCCTTTCGAACGACTTTAGAATTTAGTTTGAGCGAAAAAGACAAAACATTCGATAACTTAGATAGCCGTTAGTAGTCACTATTATAGCGAGACTGTTCCAAGGTTTTAATAAATCAATACTATCAATGTACACCGCTGTTTATAATTCATATATAACCAGGGTTAAATGTCATGAATGCTTACAAAGTATTGACCGGTGCGCGAGTGTCGTGTTCCGAGTCCAGTCTGTGGATACCCTGTTTCGATCAGGCTAAATAACTACACCTTTTGTATACGCGATCTGGACTGCATTGCACTTCCAATCAGTTATTTTGAAGTAATTTTAAACTATATACCGTAAATTTATGTTAAGTTATTTTATGGTATTATTTCATGGATTTCTGCCAATGCAACCGCTAAGGTGTGAGACGGCGCGCGAGGTCAAACGCGGCACTGAATGCGCGGACAGCTATCTCATGCCTAATTCTTGATTTAATATCAAACAAACACATCTTTTGGACATTTTCATTGCCTCTGCTATCTCTTTCAATTCAAGAGCACCATTTATTAAACTTTAGCAATATTATCGTAAGTAGTTGCAGTTTTTACACGCCTCGAACGTTCAGCGTCTCCCAAACTCTCACGTTTATGTTTAAATTCAGCTGCCTAAAATTTAACTGTGGTTAATAACGGTGCAGAGTCCCCATATACATAGTCCAACTCATCTTTAATTAGTATAGGCGTCATGACTTTCGAAAACAACAAAAAGAATGACGGTTTGATACTCAATTTATTAAAAACCTTCGTCTGCGTGGTTAACTTTATTTGAAATCTCCCATCCCCTCCCGTTATATCCCGCCCGCCCCGTCTCATTCTCACAAATGGAATGTAATCCAGTCCCGTCTCATCCTTTTGAGTATAAAAAAGTAGCAAACATATCAGAATTCCTTCTTCATCCCGCGGGAACACTAAACTTTTCGGGATAAAAAGTAGCCTATGTTACTTTTAATACCTCCAAGAATATGTGTACAAAGGTTCATGATGATCGGTTGAGTAGTTTTCGCGTGAAATCGTAACAAAAAAACTTTAATTCACATTTATAATATTAGTAGGGATTCACAACGAAAATCACATTGACTCAATCAAACGACTGTTAAATAAAAACTGTTCGTCCAAAATAGCCGAGAATTTGATAAGTAACTCTCAAAAGATGCACAACTACGTTCATTTATGAGTTTTGTAAGAACTTTCAAAACACTATAAGTTGACCTGGTCCAAATAAAATAAAACAAGTAGTTGAATTGGACGATTATAACTATCAAGATTAATTCAAGTGTTCCACCTGAGACAATTACCCATTAGTAAGATTAAGATAGACAGATAAACTCGATTTGCAAATATAAAGATATAAAATAAAATGCAAGATTTAAATAGAATAAGAATTGTAGAGGATGTTATTTTAACTAATAGAAAATTTATTTTTATTTGATATATAATATTTAAGATAGATAAAAAATAGTAGTGTTCTATAGTTGTTTTTTATGTAGTGTCAGTAGAACATAATAATTATTAGCTGCGCATATGAATATTGAATATTTAAAATCTATCTATCTATATCAGCCCATATACGTCCCACTGCAGGGCACGGGCCTACTCTACAATCGAGAGAATCGATTGAGAGTGCTTAGGCCATATAGTCCACCACGCTGGCCTAGTGCGGGTTGGCGGACTTACATACCGTAGAAATTCTTTAAAATCGCTACGGTATGCAGGTTTCCTCACGATATTTTCCTTCACCGTTAAAGTGCGTGGTGATTGACTATCAATACACACATAACTCCGAAAAGTCAGAGGTGTGCCCTGGGATTTGAACCCGCGACCACCTTGAACATGTAGGCGGCCGCGTCTGGTCCGTTACCAACAGGCCACCACGCACTTTTTTTCACACATATTTAAAATAGTTTGCCTGTTTGACGATAACTCTTTCAAAGATATATACAAATAAAAAACAGTATATAATCATAGTAAAATAGTTTTCGTAATTAATTGATCAACCATCCTAATTAACTCAGATAAGAACCTATAGTTTGCCTTCATTACCATTGAAAATATGGGAGCTAGTATTTCATATCTAAATAAATATCTATATATATTTATACATACATAATACGTTGGCGTTGATATGTAGAAATACATAATTTCTTATCATGTGGAGTCATATAGAAGTTGTTTATATTAACGCGTAATCGTGTGATTATTACTTGCAGTAAATAAACTTTGTACTCAGAGACAAAACACTTGCATCAATGTGCAATCTTAGACACTTGCGGTTTGCAACAATGTTTTCTTTGTCTGATATCTAACATAGAGATAATTTGTGGTCTTAGTAGCCCAAAGGTCATACTTGCTTATTAATACTTATCTAAATCAATTAACGTTGTTGTAGTGTCTGCGATGATAAATACGTACTTACGAGCGGTCTGAAAAGTTTCCGACCTCAACGTGAAGATGGCAACACTCTTCAATAAAAGTCAGGGAATGTAGTTATGCATCTTTTGACAGCAACACATTAAAGTTTCAGCCATTTTGAACGCGCAGTTTTTATTTGACAGTCATTTGAGTGAGTCGATCTGATGATTTTCGTGAAAATGGAAAAAATCGAGTACCGCGCTATCATAAAATATTTGTTTTTAAAAGGGAATACGCCTACGCAAATCAAAAATGAATTAGACTCTGTGTACGGGGACTCTTCACCGTCATTTACAACTGTAAAATTTTGGGCAGCTGAATTTAAACGTGGCCGTACGAGCTTGGGAGATGATGAACGTTCGGGACGTCCAAAAACTGTAACTACTGACGATAATATCGCTAAAGTTCACCAAATGGTGTTAGACGACCGCCGAATTAAAGTGAGAGAGATAGCAGAGGCAATGAAAATGTCCAAAGAACGTGTTTGTCACATATTAAATCAAGATCTAGGCATGAGAAAGCTGTCCGCGCGTTGGGTGCCGCGTTTGCTAACGTTAGACCAAAAACTTGTTCGAATGAACATTTCCAATGCTCTGTTGGCGCAGTTTAGGCGCAATAAATCCGAGTTTTGGCGCCGATTAATTACTGTAGATGAAACTTGGATACACCACTACACGCCTGAAACAAAAATACAGTCAAAACAGTGGACTGCAAAGGGGGAACCGGCTCCAAAAAAAGCAAAATCTGTTTTTTCGGCTGGGAAAGTGATGGCGACTGTTTTTTGGGATAGTCATGGAGTTATCCTAATCGATTATCTTCAAAAAGGGAAACCATTACAGGAGCATACTACGCATCATTACTTGACAAGCTAAAGGCAGAAATTGCTGATAAACGGCTACATTTGCAGAAAAAGAAAATCCTGTTACACCAAGACAACGCCCCGTCTCACACCTCAACAGTTGCCATGGCGAAAATCCACGAACTACGGTTTGAACTGCTTGACCATCCACCTTATTCACCCGATCTAGCCCCAAGCGATTTCTTTCTGTTCCCTCAACTAAAAAATTCGCTCGGAGGACAAAGATTTTCGTCAAATGAGGAGGTGATCACCTTCGTGAATAATTATTTCACAGAGAAGAACGCCGAGTACTATTTGGACGGATTGAAGAGATGGGAGCATCGCTGGGAGAAGTGTATAGAGTCACAAGGAGACTATGTAGAAAAATAAAAATAAATTCTAATATAAAAATTATTGTATCTATGTTAGGTCGGAAACTTTTCAGACCACCTACGTATTTGTAATGTAGCATATAATTATATATGCAACATTGCAAGATTTTTGCGTTGTGTACAATCATAAAAGATAGACCCCGTGTTTTAGCTATTTGGTTTATAAAAACTAAACGTCACAAGTTAAAAAGACAAAATCGCTTTTTTTAATTTCTAGCTCGGGCCATCCAATGTGTGTATATTTCTGGGTTTAAAACAATTGAGCATACCAACAGGCATGTCTACTCTCTTGGAATCTATTCCAAGAGAGTAGACATGCAAGCTTGATGAATTGTAGGTGACCCTTCGACAAACGTTGAACGTCAATAAATTAATATTGATTAAAATTTACAGGCGCCACTACCTCCTCCATCATGGGAAGGCGTGTTCAAAGCAATCGACGAGGTAGATCAGTGTCCTCAAAACTCCATATTTGGCATCGTAGGACATGAAGATTGCTTGAAAATAAACGTATACGTACCAGTTAGTGGTAGAAGACCGCTGGCAGTTATGGTCTATGTGCATGGAGGAGCATTCATCTTAGGAAGTGGTGGAAAGATGCTATATGCACCAGATTTCTTAGTGAAACATGACGTCATCATAGTCACTTTCAATTACAGAATCGGGGCTCTTGGTTTCCTTTGTTTAGGTACAGAAGATGCTCCGGGAAACGCTGGATTAAAAGATCAGATAGCTGCTCTAAGATGGGTCAACAAAAATATTGTAGACTTCGGTGGCGATCCCAATAACATTACCATTTTTGGACAAAGTGCTGGCGGTACTTCAGTGTCTTTGCTTTTGGCAAGTGAGGCCACTATTGGTTTATATAACAGAGCTATCGTCCAATCTGGGTCTTCAATATCCAGCTGGGCTATTAACAGACAACCAGTATGGGTAGCTAGTCTGATTGCTAAAGAATTAGGACATGATACTAGCGATCCTAAAGAAATATATCAATTGTTATCGAAAACTCCATTCAAAGATTTAGTTAAAGCAAAACCTGAGAAACCTCTCGGAAAATACTTAGATACGCAATTATTGCATTTACCGTGTGTAGAGAAAAATATACCGGGCGTAGAGCCAGCTTTGACTGATTTACCTTATAATTTATTTACGAATAAGCCAAAGAGAAACGTTTCAGTCATGTATGGATCAACAAGTAAAGAAGGGCTATTCATAATGTCTAGAGATGATGACAAAACAATAAAAGGTAGAGATGAAAAATACACATTTGCGTCCGATTTAGAATTTCCTTCTGAAGTGATAGCAGAAAAAGAAGATAATAAAGCCAGACAATTTTACATTGGAGGAGATCAAATGAGTATGAAAAATATCTTGAATATATCCGATCTATTCACCCATTTATATTTTGAAGTACCTCCTATATTGGAAGCAGAACTGCTGCTAGATAAAATTGATGCACCTGTGTTCAATTATTATTTTAATTATGCTGGTGGCAGAAATTTTTTAAAGTACATTACGGGATTCAAAGACCAATCAGGAGCCTGTCATGCCGATGAGTTAATGTACCTGTTTAAAGGAAATCTTTGGCCATTCCCGATAAATAAGAAAGATCAACAGATGATTGATTGGATGACAAAATTGTGGACCAATTTTGCTAAATACGGGTCAGTTATTTTGTCTATAATATATTTTCGTTAAAAAATATCCAATAAAAATAACACAACAATGTTCAATTTATAGTTTTATTTTGTCAGAATAACTTTAAAAAGAATACATTGAAATATTTTATAATTTCAATTTAGATATTAATTAATTCACTAACAGTATTTTCCATTGTGAACAATTTGAGTATAAAGTAAGAGGCCAGATTATAAACGTTGGGAATGAAAACTTACATTTCCGCATAATTCAATCATTTAAAATATACGTGGACACCTGAAATTGTGATTCCAATCCCATATTCGGCTAAACGCAATGGACAAAATAAAAATACTTTATACCTAGATGAAAAGTAAGTTTCATGAAAGTCCAACAAAGATTTACTTAAATTATTTTCTTCACTTATTTTATTTTAAAAATGAAGCTCGTTTTATATGAGCTAACATTTTCATTATATGACGTTTGGACGTTGCATTTAAGATAGCAGACGAGATTAAAGTAAAATAAAAACTGTGAAGAATAATCAAAGACAAACTGTAAGATAAGATTTTTATATTTTTCAGTGATCCCACACCATCAAGTGACTTGCCAGTTAGATGGACTCCGAGCACCAAAGAAAAACTAAGGTTCTTGCACATAGACGAAGAATTGAAAATGGGCGACTTGCCGAATCCAGAAGCATATCGGTTATGGGAGAATATGTATAGGAAGTACAGAAAAAAATATGTTGAACCCTATTAAAGTGTTTAATGTGACTTTGATTTGATTGCTTTTTAAACGATCGTATCAAAAATATTATAAAAGTAATTGAAAATGTCGATATGTAATTAAATAGTAAAATTATCATCCGAACAATTAAATAAATTGGAGTCATTTTTAAAATTTACATTTAGGTAATAAAAATACTTAAATAAATTTAGTATTACAAAGACTTTCAAAATCTTAGCCGCTGATTTTCTTGAATAAAAATATCCCACACAGTTGCTAATTAAATACACCGCAATTGTTCATGATTTTTTGACTGCGAACATTAATGTAAAGTTATGAATCACAGTTCATTATCAACAACGTCAGATATTTTTCTGTAGACGTTAAGATCG
Organism: Deilephila elpenor; assembly: GCA_949752805.1. Taxonomy (NCBI): domain Eukaryota; kingdom Metazoa; phylum Arthropoda; class Insecta; order Lepidoptera; family Sphingidae; genus Deilephila; species Deilephila elpenor. Next base: position 19,653,664 of record OX457094.1, read on the forward strand.
AAAGCTTAACACCACACGTCTGTGTGAACACAAATGGATACACAATAAAATCAAACATCACTTAACACAGAAAATTGAGTGAAAAATGAAACGAAGAAAATATTTGGTGTTGTTTTCTTTGTTCGCTATGAATCTGGTTGATCAGTCGGCACCGGAGGTTGAAATAGATTCTGGAGTGATAAGTGGCAAAATAAGTGCTGACGGCAGTATTTTAGAGTATTTGGGAATACCATATGCAACTGCTGAAAGATTTCAAGTAAGTAATTTTTTAGATAGTTTTAAGTCGCGAAAGTATTTACAAAAATGTTCCTATTGTAGTGCTCTTCAAGTAAGTCTGAGTATTTCCTGATTGCACATTACTCACATAACATTGAAAGGATGCGTTAAAAGTTGCTGGCGATAGAGATTACAATCCAAAGTGATTGATATTCATTTTAATTGAGGTTCTCTCATAGGATATTGCAAACATTCATACAAAAAGGCAGACAAAGTCACACCAATGTTAATAAGGAGAGTTCCAGCCTTAACTCTTGCATTTCCTTATATTTCAACATTACTGATTACTAATCTTTCTAACACTATTTTTTTTTTCATAATATGTATTATTACTGTGTGATATGTATATTATGAATAAGACTCAGGATAAATAAAAGATAATTATTCCAGTGATACTGATCTATGGGTCCAGATAAAATTACATTTCTTTATTTTATGGCACCACAACCACATCCAGAATGGAAAGGAGTTTTTAAGGCTATAGATGGATCCTCTCAGTGTCCGCAGCCAAGAGCTTTGGGAGTTCTTGGTACAGAAGACTGTTTGAAGATATTATACAAAAACGTGTACATTTGTATACGTACCAACAAAAGCCATAAAACCACTTCCAGTTTTATTCTACGTGCACGGCGGAGCCTTTTTGATGGGAGATGGAGGAAAAATAGTGCTAGGAGCAGAGTTTTTGTTAAAGCATGATGTAATATTAGGCACATTTAATTATAGACTCGGGGTCCTTGGATTCCGTTGCTTAGGCATCAAGGAAGCACCGGGTAATGCTGGAATAAAAGACCAAATATTTGCCCTGAAATGGGTTAAAAAAAACATAGCAGCATTTGGCGGTGATCCTGATAATGTCACGATATTTGGACATAGTTCTGGCGCCGTATCTGTATCTTTACTTTTGGCTAGTAAAACAACTGAAGGACTATTTCACAAAGCTATCGTTCAAAGCGGATCTGCTATATCAAATTGGGCTATTAACTTAAAACCAATGGAGCTAGCTATATCTGTAGCGGAACAATTAGGTTACGATAGTGATAATCCTTTAGAGTTATATGATTATTTCAAGAACATGCCTTACAAACAACTGGTTAAAGTTACTGGCAATATTCCTATTAGCCAACAAGTAGTTTTAAATTTACTTCATCTACCATGTGTGGAAGCACAGTTTCCTGGTGTTGAACCAGCAATAACCGATTTACCATACAATCTTTTGGTAAAAAATCCTAAAAACATTTCCGTTATTTATGGATCAACGGACAAAGAAGGCTTATTTTTAATCGCAGAAGAAACAAAAGAATCGTTAGAAAACGCTAATTATAGATATTTATTTCGTAATGATTTAGTATTTAACTCTGAGGAAGAGGCAGTTCGCGTATCAAATAAAATAAAAAAGTTTTACTTTGGCACTGAAGATATAAGCATGAAAACTATAATGAATTTGTGTGATATTTATGGCCATTTGTATTTTGAGGCCCCAACGATATTGGAATCGGAGATTTTGTTAAATAAAGTGAAGGCACCGATTTACAATTACTACTTTACGTACTCGGGAGGGCGAAATATCGTGAAAGGAATGACTGGGTATGGAAATGTCAAAGGTGCTTGTCACGCTGACGATATTTTTTATTTGTTCAATGGAGTAGTCGGGCTATACCCAATAAATGACAAAGACCAACTCATGATTGATTGGTTGACTAAAATGTGGACGAATTTCGCTAAATTTGGGTAAGTAATTAGTGAAATATTCAAAACTATGTCATTAGCATGTTATGAAACATTTACATTTACACATATTATATTTTTTGATAATATTTTACTTAACATACTGAATATAATTACATCTAAATTAATTTTGATACCATGTAGTACAAATAATTATATTAAATCTCTTTAAAAATGTTGGCAAATATAAATTCAGCTTCCACAAAATTTTCAGAAACCCTACACCGGAACGCGACAGCGATTTTCCAGTGAAGTGGGAACCAAGTACCAAAAACAAATGGAATTTCCTGCACATTGGTGACGAGCTAAAAATGGGTCAACTACCAAATTCAGACGCCTTTACACTGTGGAAAGAAATATACGAGAAATATCGAAATGTTAATGTAACAAAATCATAGTTAAGGTTAAACTTTTCTGCAAGAAAATAAATTAATAAAAAATACACCCAATAGTCACACACATAGTCCTGACCCCACACTAAGATCAAGCCTTGTGTCGTGGGTATCAAAAACTACTAGACCACGAAAACCCAGACCCGAAACAAATACTTGTGGATCACTCAAATATTTGTTTTTGTGCGGGCATCGAACCCGCGCACTCTCGTTTCACACTCTGTTTCTAACCAACTGCGTCGTGGTCGCTATCATATAATAAAAATCATTTAAATTTAAGTATGATGGATTCATTAATAGTGCAAAAATGAATCTTGAACTATCTATCTAACACGTACCTACACAAGCGTAGATAAAATCTTAACACAATGGCGATTCTCGGGTGACTTTCATTAATATCAAAGGTTAAATATGGTACGTATTAAGATAAAACTAACATAATAAGTAAAAAATATATTCACATAATGGGGTGTCGTGTGAAAAATCATCGTTATCTTTAGTCACAGAAGTTTTACTATTGAACATTGGACCTTTGTTGTACATTGCCACGGACCCTATTTAACCAACTTCAAAAAAGGAGGAGGTTTTCAATTTGTCAGTCTTTTTTTAGTATCTAAACTTTCGTAATTTATTAACATATATACATAAACTCGCGCCTTTTAAGAGAGCCACTTTTCGCCTTGTAAGTATTTTCCGTTCCACGATGTGATAGCGGGCGAGCATATTGCCAATTATTTATCTTATTTACACTTTTTATTCTGACACGGAAAAGTGACCATCAGATGGTAAGTGTAGTGTAGTACTAGTAAAGCGTCGATCTTCTATAAACTACGACTCTTTATCACCAGTCGACTCAATTGCGGCCAATTCTAAGTGTGAATAGTATCCATATCTCGTCATACTTGTATCAAATTAATGTGATGAACTCTTAACTAAGTACAGAAGCGGTGGAGTCAATCTTGCTGCCAATTCAGTTTGATTGATGTGATTGTTTATTAGACAAGTGATATGTTTTGCTCCCTCGTGCTCCCTTGCGACGGGTTGTGGCGTTAAATATTAGATAGATTGATCTTTTATTCTTGTTTAGCTAAAAAAAAATTTTTTTGCGATATATGACATATAAAGCGACTGAAATGTATGTAAAATATATTTTTTGTATAAGAGAACGGATTGGATATCAAGTAATGATGTCTTAATATGTATTAGGTCACATTTATACATAAGTAAATATACAATTTTAGAATGCACCATAGTCAGCTTTTCTAATGTGAGTTAGCGAATGTATTTAATTAAATTTGTAGTAATAAATACATTATTCAATTGCACACGATTACACAATCATGACAATGAATACGCGAATATTAAGATTTATGAAATATAAATAATTAAAGAAATTATTTGCATCGACATCATTAGCTGGATAAAATTATAAATAATAAAAATATCTAATGTAGATAAAGCACTATGCCAGTTATTTTTATTTCATTATTTAACACGCCATATCATTAAATAATAATGAGAATATTTGATAAAATTAATGTAAATATTTACTTTATATTTATGTGAAGCTATTATGATAATGTTTTCGAATGTTCTAGAATACTCTGAGCTATTTTCAGTTTAAAATTTGAAATTCTTGCCGGTATCTGTGTCCTACTTGAAATATAAGAAGTAGTAAAATATTCAGTGTTCAAATTGTGCCAAAACTTTGAATTTTTACAAAATTTGATATATTGTACACATGGGTAGAAAGTTAATTCGCCGTTTGGATTGTTTTGTAAGCGATTGCGAATTCAATAATTTTGCATTAACTTTCTAATGTGCCTGCATTTTATAAATAAACAATAAATTTAATTTAAATAAAAAAAACATGAACATACGCTTTATTGGTTTAGTGTTTCCCTACATATGATACATACATATTTTTACAAAGAATATCAAACTTTTTTTTTCACGTACCACACTTTAAGTCCATCAAAGTTATAACATTATAGCTTCAATTATTACAATTAAATACGATCACATATCGTAGGAATTTATTTAAAAAATTCGGAGTTCGGAATGTGACCCTCATTAAGAATATACAACCAATAAGATGTCTAGTTTCACTTCTTAATCTATATTATGATATAAAATAAAATTATATGAGAAATACAATACATTTTTCAAAATGACCCTACATAGTATTTATATTTTATCTTTAATCGCTAATCACTTGTATCTTACACAGCCAAACCCAGCCTGTTCCGAGTTTCCAACTACATTGTCTCTAGTTTATGAATATTGTATAGAGGGCGCTACGTCCGCGCCACTTGCAGCTTACCCTGTTAGTACTCTTTGTTAACATCGGTTTAACATAAGGAAATAGAGACGAGGCTATTTGCGTTTCCTGTGTCCAGAGCAGGACGGCTACATGTGATTACAAAGTCATAACTTGAGTTGGAATATAACAGAAAGTTATATGTTTCATAATCATCTTAGAAAATAGACTGTACAAGACGATTCTATAGTACATTTACTATGAAGTGTCATTCCAGTGTTATGAATCAAATAAATATCCACGCTTGTAATAAACGAAACAATAGTTTTATTCAGACGTGTTAATAAAGACAGACGTGTACAAAAGTTGGAAAATAAATTAATCTACAACAAAGGATGCATTCTGTGTTTTTTCCAAAACAGTTAAAAAAAATTGGAGTTTTAATAATTAAATAATTCGGGTGTTTATTTTATTTGTAATAAATATGTAGGTAACATTGCATCTAGACAATTATATCCACGTCTCAAATGACTTCAGCAGTAGATGTCGCTAGTTTGTAGCTTCACAAAGAGATTGTTCTAGTTATACAATTTTATTTGTATCTGTTTTTGTATGAAACGTTGCGAGTTTGATCCCATGTGGGTAAGTGTGTGTATAAAAATGAATCTGATAGTTTCCAACTCGGAATTTTTGTGACTACTATGAGTTAGTTTCAGTTTGTAAAATACCTATGCATGCTTCATGAGAAATTATTCATATTCGGAGCCTTTGTATAAGTAAATTCTAGGCAATTTAGTTTCGGTGTTTAAAAATCTCAGTCAATCAAAAGTATTCTTTTTTACATAATGTATCTATAGCAAAATGATTTTATTATTTTAATAACGCTACCATTTCGAAACGTTTTATAGAGCCATGGTAAAAAATCTCCCCGCAATGATCTTTATTTTTTTCTTGCAATCAACATTGCGCACATACACAATTGAGGTGTTGTTATAAAGTACATTAACTTACAACACCTTATCTGCTGAGTTACATCCCGAATTTCCCTATAAAATGGACCCAAAAAGAAACACAGATAAAAAATTACTCCCAAAACGCACACGGCAGGAATTTTAACAAGACATTTCCAGTTTTATCTTCACGAATGTTTTCATTACTCCCCCGCCCTACACGGGGGTGCAATTGCTAAATTTTATAAGTACTTAGCAATAAAATAAAATTTACGGCCGTGGCCCACTTAACAGCCCCGTTGCTTAAAGATAACTTGGGACTTCGCGTTATTTATGACAAAGTTGGCACTTCCTATGAATGGGAGAGGTTATTAAAATTGTTGCCGCGAGGCTTTGTCTTGCCCGGGATGACCGCGAGCTAAACCTGTACAGAAAGCGAGCTATTGTTGCTAAGATTACCAATACTTTTAGGAACTGTACAACAATCTGCTGGAGAAAGTATTCCTATTCGCCCGCATAGAGCCATCGTAAGCAATAGTCTTAAGTCCATCACAGTGGCACAAGTGTGTTATGTCTTAAGTTGAGCCAGTGTGTGTATGCAGGCTCATTTAAATCATATCCGGTTTTAAGTAGTAACAACCGGTTCAATGTATCATTTGTCGTCAGTGGATGCTCTATCATCTAATGCATTCACTATCAGACGCATTGTAGCCACTTCTTCCTGGCCATTGACTTATATTCTACCGATAGACGAGACACGTCAATGAAATGAAGTGCCGGGCCGTATTTTAAAAGCACACTGCAATTATATTACATCACTTACCTGGTATTTTATTAAAATATTGTAACTTCAGACGATTTGCTTTCGGTTTGACGGCGAAACATTCATTTATTACTTTTAAACGTATGCGATAAGGCGTACTGCACTGTCACTGTCACGAAGCAAACTGATTCATGAATGGTGCATGCACCGCAAGTAGGTGGGACACATTTTTTGTACTGAATGTCTTATCTAGTGTAACATTGATATCGATGTCCCTGGCAGATTAAAAAAACTAATTTTAAATAACATAACAATCAAAGTCAAATGTACTGTATCACTGCGGAGCCTCTGCTATCATGGGTTGGCCATAGTATATACTGGTATAAAACACCGGGGGTGAAAAAATATAAACAAATGTTCAGTTCATACAACGTTACAAACTGTAACTTTTACGTAGTCGTATGAATAATTCGGAGAAATGTTAAAACGATAGATATATAAGGTAGTTCTAGCAAGCAATATACTTTTCCTTTTATCTTGTCTATTAAATATGTTGTAATTTCTAGTAGTGATTAATTTAATTTAATTTATCAGGGTAGGTTGGAAAAAATTCAGCATAAAAAAGTGGCAAAAATACAATTTTAATAATTCGATCAATGTTGAGATGAAAAGCCATCCGGCGATCAAAAAGCATCTGATCCGCAGACGCAATGCAGGCACGTAAACCCTCATTATTCCTGAAATCCAATCTGGATTCAACCATCGACATGATCCCATTCGCAAGCGACAATATCTCGCATGCAAAATAATCTTCGGTGCATTTGCCATTCATTGAGCTTTAGATAAAGTGCTCGGATATTTTTATTTTTCCATGTAAAATGTCGTCTTCCATAGATATAATATCGACATACAAATTTCAACTCTAACAGTACAATATAGTGTGTATATTGCCACATTAGATATTTGAAATGGAGATTTCGAGACTTTCTCGATTTTGAACAGGCTGCGAGCAAACATACGATTTTCTACGTATTTTATTGGCTCTCCTTTGTGATAGTGTGAATTATTTCGTATATCCTTTATTTGGCATAGCACTGCCATATTCAATTGAAGTGAATCACTTTGCGACGTCATTTTATGCAGAATATTTTAAAAGGAATAATGGAGTATTAAGTTGGAAATAGCATTCATGTTGAATGGCAATTTCTTTAGGGGTTTTCTCGATATATTTTACAATTCTTTAACCTCTGAAAATCCATTGATCAGTATCTGTGCATAATATCTACTCACCAAGGGGATTACAAATGTATCGCTAGATTTTAAGAATGCTATAACTGGCCATCTAACGATACTTTTCCGGTAGAGCCTGCCATTAACGTAATGAATTTCTATAGTTGTTGTGATGGAATTCGATACTACTTTTAGGACGAAAAACATTAAATTAATTAAAACAGGACATAACTGCTGAATACAGGTTTACTCCGGGGTTCACCAGCACACCATACATCCAACGACTTCCTTTCATTTTTATTAGGTACAATTATTGCTTTTACTAATAACTCCACACATTTTAAACATGCAACACCCTCTATGTAACTCCAATAAGTCATGAACATCGGCGTTCGTTTATGCAAATACAGCGTACTAAGTCCTCGATTGTGTAGACATTCTTCCGCCGGGAGTGAAGCCGGGGCTTACATCCGTAACACCCTAAACAACAGCGGCAATATTGCGCGGTAATTTGAATTACTGCCATAATTGGCCAGTCAACTTGGCAATTTGAATTTGTGGCGTAGGAGTGGAGCGAATTGTTGTTTGGTTGATAAAAGTTTGCGTATGATATTGGTTCTGCAGTGGTTCTGTGTGTGGGACGTATTTTTGAGATAGCAGTAATGGTTTTAAAATTAGTAAAAGTACCAATACAGAGTCTTTTCGACCCTTAGAGAGTCAAAGTCTTGATAATTTTTAATACTATTAAGCCCACGAAAGCTTTGTACGTCGGTGAACAATTTCAGCACAAGGTTAATTACTAGTTTAATAAAATGTACTCGTTAAACCTGTACCGCTTTGTTTCAGCGGACTAAGGCTCGAACCTTCTTACAAAACAAGAAAACGCCCACAGCCAACATTGAGCCAATTTCTTATAATGTAATGATTGTCTTAAGTAAATACACAAGATAAATAAAATAGCTACACAAGAAATACTGATTGTTCTCTTCAAAATATTATCCCTAAGGGAGAACATCCTTCATAGGCCACAGCGTAAAGAAGCAGGTCTGGAAAATTTTGCCAAATGCTGAATTGTCTGGTGCCATTCTATAGACTAGATGACCTTTCACTTACCACCAAGAGCACTATAAATACAAAATAAAATAGGTCTGGTCCATTAAAACATTTAAAAAAAAAACATTGTTAAAAAAACATTATTATAAAAGTTATTTACTTGAGTGTAAAAATTGATCTTTAGTTTTATTTTGTAATAACTAAAAATTTTAATATTTCGTATTGTTATGCTAGCTTACTCAACGTTCTCAAATAAAGTTTTTCATCGAAAACCATCTGATCTTTACCACGCCTACGTAGTATCGGCAAAACTTCGTAAGGAGATAGAGAAAGGGCTTTTGATATTAACATTTTATTCTTGTGACGCTTACAAATAGAAAAAAAAACCTATATTTTTTAATAGTTTCTTTAAAAATTAAGTTATTAATTTCTCAGTACGTTGGAAATATCTATGTTTTTAAATAATCACGATCTCCATAGGGACCTACTAGATAAGGCTTGCAATGAGCATTTGAATTACATACAAATTATGCTTATAAATTATTTTCACGACTCAACAAGCCCAATACAGTACGATATAAAAAAATGAAATATAGCTATCACATTAAAAAAAGCATTGGTGTTTATTTTTACTGCTCCGTCTAGTATCAAATACGTCATTAGTGAACCTTTCAGCATCGCGCTTTGCATAAAACCATCCATTTGTTCATCTAAATAGGTGTCGAGGAAAACTCATCAAGATCTGTCGCGGAAAAATTTCTTCAAAAACGTATTCAACATCAATCAGGGGGAGACAGTTGTAAACCCCTACTAAGTATTTCATTAGCGCAACGCATATTTTCCCTTCACTCAGGTGTTCCGACTCGTAATCGCGATGAGAAATGGCCTGAATATCTCTTGAACATAATTCGATCGGAGATTGCTTTCGCTATTTGTCATTAGATTTGTTTGTGCCCGTACGGAAAGGAGTTTCGGTGGGGGCTGGGGTATGGTTGGAAGGTATACTGAGATGTCTAATCTCCCCGTGTATTTAGAGAGGCAAAAGGCTAGTTTTCTCAAGTGACCAGTTGCTCAATTTGATGTGGATATACCAAGGTATGATGTAATTTTTTGAAAGGAGCGTATTTAAATATCTTAAATGTTCTCTCGAGTGGTGGGGTGGTTATTTATTTTTATCAGTTTTAATTAATACAATACCAATATAAACCTAATGTTCCGAAATAAAACCCAAATATTATCTAAAACAATCCCAAAACCAACGACAAGCACTTACTCCTAAAAATAAAACAAAGCCAACACAAACAGGCCAAACAAGCTTCTCAATGAAGCAATGAATTTCACAAATAATCCACGAAATTACGTATAAGGTTCTGGAGCGCCGATTCTTATGAGTGTTCGTGTCTGCGGCAAGCCGTAGCTTATGTAAATTATGATGTCATCTTCAAGAGCAGGCATTAGCGTGACGTTCTGACGCAAGCCAGGGGCGCTGAGCGTAACCAAGCACAGAGCTTTGACGGGTAGGATACCCCGCGGGGTTCTTTAACGGTAGGGGATTGTTGTATATTTTGTTCTCTTAACAAATTGGCAAGCATGAGACTCATTTCGGTGTGTTTTAAAAGATAAACGAGTAGTGGCTTATCTGCTAGAAAGTTATTAACGTCTTTAGATAGTTCTAGATTATATACATTTAAGGATGGAGCAGGAAGGACTGATATAAGACCATAATATTTGTTCTTTGATATTATAGGTATATAATATGTAGTATCATATTTCCATTTGATTTGCAAATTAGCATATTCAAAATGGTCCTTACAATTATTAGATAGATAGATTACAATTACTATGCAAAAAAATTTGATTCAGAAAATGTATATATTTTATTAGTATTCTCTATTGAATCGCGAACTCTCGTTTCTAAGTCCACGGTTTGTCCGATGCGCCACGCATGGGTTAGTGTAATAATTACTTTGTTGTTTTTGTAAAAGTATTTTTATCTATAGCTGTTTTTATTCCTGAGCTTGATTGTAAATAGTAATATATAATAATATGCTTTCGAAAGAATTGATTTTACTTGTCTTATTGTACTAGTAGAATACTCTCATCGGTACTATTTTTAGATTGCCGAAATATAACTAAAAAATTGAAATAACTTTTAGTCACTTTATACCCCAGATTTCCAAGAATCTGGTTTATGTTTCAAGGTTTGAATGCATTTACTTAAATCAATTTTATTTAAATTTAAACATTTTTGACTTGTCTAACCGTGTGGATCTTAAAATTTACCCTTAAAAAATTAACTTATATCTTTACTAGTTCTAAATAATAACAAAATTGTAAAACCTTATCCTGTCTATAAAATAACGCAGAATTTTTATGAAGAGCGTCACATTATTTTCTCTTTGCTATTCTTTGAAGGCTTTAAGCCGTCGCTATAGCGAAACTAATGGGCCGATCTGGCCCGTTTACCAACTTAAATTTCATCTAAATCCGCTAAGAAATGCGGCCACCAGTGCGCCCATAAATTACACTATATTATTTGAGGTCTCGAGTCCCGGCCAAGATACACTAAAATTTACACCAACTTTGAATATAAATGTTAATGTTACCTACACTTCTTAGTATTAAGAAAGATAATTTTGTAATTTTATCATCTTCGGTTTTGTTACGATTACTACTTAAGTTCATGCTTACGTCACAATTCAACCACTGCAGATCAAATTAAATCATATAATTGATATTACTGCATCGATATTTTTTTATAAACGTTTCTTATCTAAACAGTTTTATATAAGTAAACTAATATTTCGTTATTTTAGTTCAGAATTCAATAGTCCCGAAAACATCAAAAAGATTTTGCCAATCTATAATCAACTTCGTATATTTAATTCTGTAACTATAAATCTACTTTACAAATGCAAAAATCCTTCATTATACATACGAATAGAAATATTATCTCTGCGAGAGTGAAGCGGAATTAAAAAGTATTTGTTCTTCACAACTCTGCAATTACAAAGCGTCCATCCACTGCGAGGCGAGACTTTTAACACAAATTCAATTAGCTCCCGGCTGCCGCCCAAACAGGACTTAAACAATAAGTCTTACTTATCTTATGTTAGCACTTGGCTTAAATGGAACTCAAATATCGCTTAACAACGCAATTGTACGCTCGTTTACGCACGATCCGGTATAATCCGACTTAATCCGGGATGCGTGCATTTGGTTTAGCTTCCTAACGTGCGCACTCAATATTTTATTCGACTGGGTTTTTATGGGTCTGAGTGACTTTCAGCCATGCATAAACGAGACTTTCAAACATTCGGTTAATAAAATAGGGTGGTGAAGTAATTATTCTAGAAATAGATGTCACAATATTTCCTACATCAATCTATTTTATTCTCTACAAAAATGCAAGCATATATTATGATGTCCACAAGTACGCTTTAGACAGTTTGATGGAATTGGCATTGCTTCTTAATTGTAGAAGAAACCCATGGCTAAAGCAGGGACATATAGTGGCGACAGTACCTACAAAGTTTGTATATGTAAAGTTTTAGAATATAAATTTCAATTACTTACTATAATTGTATTCCACGAAATGGGTACGACTTTTCACCCTCAAATAAACTATCTTACAATAGTCTTTAGATGCAACATTTCTTTCAACAAAATGAAATATAGTATCCCCAGAAAGAGTATTTTCTTTAATTTCTAAGAAACTTCCCTAGCGAGATCTGTTTAATTTTTCCACCCTTTATAATAATATCTAGAAAGGTTTTGAAAGCAAACAAAGGCGATAATAGATATTTCTTTTGCATTATTCCTGTCGTGGAAATCATTATTCGAATTTATTATAAAATATACTGTGAAAGATATAATTTTAACCCAAATAGTTCACTTTATTATACATTGTATAATGAATAAATCTATATAGAAAACATGCTTTTATACTGACATGGGACAGTCGTTTTTTTTTTTTGGGTCACCTGATGGCACGTGATAGCCGCCGCACATGAACATCTGCATCATTATACGGCATAGAGATACGTTGCCAGACTTTATGGTTGGAATACGCTCTTTTTTGCAGGCAATGCTGCTGTTGGCAATTGGTTTCAAAGATTCGTAGTGTGTAGAAGACAGTGTCGGGGTAAACGTATTGTGGAAGTTTCGAAACCTCTGAGGTTTTGCAGGTTTGCCTCCTTGTAAGAAGATGGAACTCAGCAGGGATAAGCCCGAACAATTTTCCAGAGCACTCCCCGTGGCAAATGCGATAGGGTATGCAGAGCGATGCGACAACTCTATACAAAGTCAAAGGATCAAGCCGAACGTAAACTAATTTTGGTTAAGAGCAGCTTTCTCCACATCCCACACGCAAAGTAGTAGTATTTTATTATGACAAAAATCGTATTTACCCTATGAATTCATTCGATTGTATCATATCGCCTAATAAACATATCAAATGAAACGGGTTCGCTTAACTTCGATCACTAAACTAGAGGCAGTGAGATGTACTCGACCAAGTTATTACTAGTAATTGGCTCGATACAAGCTTCATAGTACGCTGCGAGTTTAAGTTTGTTAATAACAACGTTAGAACATAAGCCACGAGGCCCTCTTAATGCGCTTCGTATGTTCCCGGCACGTTTCTGTTCATAATACTAATTGAATTAGTAAAAACTATTTTTGTATTAGTCATTCTGCTGTACGAGAAGTTCAATTACCATATTATTTATTCATTTAAATCTTTATTATACACAAATAAAACAAAAACAATACAGAAACTATAACAAAAAAATTAAATACAAATGGCGGTCTTATCTCTCTACAGCAATGTCTTCTAAATAACCATGGGATGGATTTAAAATAAGGAGAGTTATTATGCGTATAATAAACTCAGCCTATAGTTATCAATAAATGTTTCTTTCTTTCAATCAATAGCCATGGCAATCAAGGTCTATCGTCAATAGCTGAACATCAAGTAAGCGTCAAAAAACCCGGCCTCGAGACCGTATGTTTACGGTACCTTACATAAATGTCGCCGGACCATCGTGCTGCAGGAAGTCGTACACTACGGCAATGACCATAAAATAGTATTATTATATCTTCAGTCTATTAAGACTATTATATAATTATCTCCGTTTACGACGTATCATATCAGTACAAGTTTAGTCAACTTAGAGGTCGAGTCCCCATGATGAGGTTCTAACATAATACCTATACTTATATTGCCTACATACTCCAGTGATTTTTAACGTAACCATACTATCTCAAGCGAAACTCCCAGCGATTATCAGCTACGGCGCGGAAGCTTCTAGCGCGGATGTACTCGTTACTTAGTAATCTATTAAATCGCATTATCACTAAATTAATCTTATACAAAATCTCTATTAACAATCCTCTCAAGCAATTCACTGAAATTTGCTCAAGATAATATTACATGCACTAGCATACGGAGTATAATCCGTTAACTATAGATTAACCGAAACTATACCGTAACCATAATACCGGGCCGGGTTATACGCAGGTGAAATTAGAATATATCCGCGGTACTGCCGACTGATCTAATTAGTAAGCACTCCGTATTATAACAAGGAGTCGGCGCAATATACCCACTTTCAGAGGGGTTAATCTGGATACATTTCAGGTCGACTTCATTTCTAAGTCATATAATTCTGTTATTAGATACTTATAACAAAATTAAAATAAGAAAATAGTCCTAAAGTAGTGCTTTATATCAGTTTTTATGTACAGCATAGATATTGTCAACCAGTGGCAAATCTGATAAAAGAAAACTCATCATCGTTAACAATTTTAAGTTCATTGTAAGTCAGACACAAAGATCATAATTTCCAAACATAATATTTATCTAAATAAAAATTAGACTAAGTTAATTTATGTTTTAAAAATCACAGACGATGCAATTTAACAACCAAGCGTCTGCTTTCTGAAAACAGTCTCAGACGGTCCTGTACTTGAAATTCACGAGTTAGCCTTCTGTCCGCCCCTTCGTTGCAACACAGCCCGTGAATAATTATGAAAGGCCGGGCCTGCTAGAAAACTGAGGGCAGCCGACTGTGAAACATACATCAAAAGGTAAGCAATAAAGCACACCGCAGACACGTGGTTGCGCTGGCCTTACGTCGCTTTTTTGTGTTCCACATTTCGCAGATTTTGGCAGAGTGAAATGCTGTGTTCCTGGATTATTGCGAATGTATCTCTGCGTTTGCGGGTTAATGCTAGGTTTAAGTTCCATCGCGGCGTGAATGAGATGCTGTCTTATATACTTTTGTGCATTGTGTTGGTTTTGTTTCGGTAGGTATAAATATAGACTGTGAAATGAATTTGAGAGATTTTTATAATGTATAGTGATTAAAGTGATATTTATCAACACCACTATTTGTGGAAATGGTCCAAAAATTAAGTCAAATAAAGATATAATTGGTGCTCAGATTTAGTTTCGTATTTAAAAGATAAGGCGATAGATTCGTCTCCAATTACTCGTCAGGACGGAAGTAAACTTGGCGAACTATGTGTCACGCTGGTGGAACCTCTGATATTTTTTTATATTTTTAATGCAGCGAGTTATACGTCAAAAACACATAAAAACATACAGCACTCATAGCAAGTGATATTAACCGCCTCATATAAATCGTAACTATTCATCCAGCCCCGTTGTGAGATGAAGGTATGTCCTGTACCCCAATTCATTAAAGTACCACAGGTCGTCAAGTTATAACTGCCGATACAAGGTGTTAATGAGTCTAATCGTTAACCCTTCCCGCGTATAATTGATCCCTTTACGTGAAAACGCGCACTAACCATACTTTATGCAGGGTTACCACTTTAACTGTTTTGTGTGGACAATTATAAGTAAAATAAAGCTCATGTTGTGTTAATGAATAATTTTTAGAAAATCAATGGCATTTATAATTATTTTTTATGTTTGAAGTTAAAGGCAGTTTTGAATAAACTGCCATAAAATCCACCTAGGCTCTATGAATATAAAACATTTTTTATTGCATGGGTCCGGCAAACCAGCAAACAGATGGTAAATGGTCACTGCCGGCCATGAACATCCACAACGCTGGATTAAGTCTGTATTGCTGGCCCATCAAATTGGTAGATCGGGAAGGAAAAAAGATAGGAAGAGGAAAGAAGTATTTGACATCTGGCAATCTCACTCACAGAATGAAAGGCGACAGAAAAGCTGTCGCTTTACGACGATCTCCTGTGAGACAGCGGTACCGCCCCGGAGGAGCCTGCCCATTCATACTGAGTCTTGACTGACGACAGCGGCTACTTTCATTGTTATACGAATTTGACACTCGTATAAGAGTAAATATAACTACAGAGTCCGCTTATTAACTCCGATAACTGCGTTTAATCCTATATAATTGTATAACATGGTGTTCCGACAGAATATCCGCTGGTTGTATTTCACTTGAGCGAAGTGAAGTTATCCGATTAATAATAAACGAGTGTGCCTAACTTCGCGCCGCTGCCGACACTCTGCGTGGTTCTGAAAAACTTATGAACACTCATCAGTGGAAAATCGACCGTAAAATTATTCGGATAGAGATCACTTTGCGATTCAAGTGGAAATTTTGAATTAGGTTGTAAAAGTTTAATGCTGTGTTAGAAAACCACTTTTGCGCGCAATGGATAATGTTTAAATTTATATAATGTATTTTATAACAGAGTTGCGATGGAGTAATTGATTGAGGTGACGAGACTTTGGGATTGTTCTTTTCAGCGGTTCGTGAAGAAGGAATTGAGGAGATTATCAGATGACAATCTCTCGTCAATCTCAAGTTTATCTGAACCTCGGGAGCATTATACAGCGTGGTAAATTAGTCGTGGGTATAGAAAGGAAACCGAGCGATCTCACCATGAGAAACATAAGACATCTTAAGAGCTTTATGATTGAATTTCTTATTTTATTGATTTACTTTAAAAACTAGATACACTTTATGAACTATGTTGCAAAAATCTTATGCAAGTTAAAAAAGATAAAGTTTTCACAAACATTAATATAGCCTTACCTACTCTCCCCATACAAAACTATATTTAGAGCAAGAAAAGCTTAGTGGAAAGACTATGTCAAATAGCTTATATAAGTACGTGGCGAAGTGGGGTCATAACTTAGTTACTTGTTAGTATATGAATTTTAAGCGAGTTTTAAGCACGCTCTGAATTGATCCCAACATCTCGCTAAGTGCAGCTCTAGTAAACTTAACTAATTTTTGCTAGATACCCTCCATGGACTGGTAATTAGGTTGGGTATATATTGTATAAGCAGTGACGAGTGACTTTAACAAAATTATGTCCCGAACTTTAGGATAAAGCGACAATTATGCTACTTATAGTAGGCGATAATTTTTTAGATTTTTTATCACTGATATTACGATGGCAGGCGAGGAGTGTTTGAAGGCGAAATATTTTAGTATCATACTGCAAATATAAAGCTGCCTTTGGGTCCGGTGGTGCAATGACTTCTGGAAAGATAGAGTAAAAATGCATTTAAAAACCCAAGGACAATCGTGAATCGCTTAAAAGATCTTAATCTAATCAGTGGGATTTGAGGTTTTCTAAATGAAATACACCTTTTGTGCATAAATGTCATAATTCTAATGGTTACATTTAAAAGGCTACAACATATGTGCACAATATTAGGTACGAAACACCCGCTCACGCCTATGCCAGCGCGTGTCCACCCGCACTAAGTACGACATTGAAAACTGTCGTAAAACTGGAACGTAAACCGGCGTTATGAATAATTCCTTACATATTTGATGTTTACACAAAAACAGGGCGCGTCCGTCAGCCTGACGCGGCGCAGGTGGGCCGGCTCGTTCCAATCACGGAATGGAAATTACAGCGAAGAGTTGCTCCACACTTTTGTACTAATGACAAATGCGTCGGCTGCGACTTGAGACGCTGACGAATCCGTACAGTTATTCGGTTATATGGATGTCGAGATTTTGGTTGTTTAGTTTATGGTACTGCAGTTTTTAGAATGATAGAATATACTTCAAGTTACAGCAACACTGATAATTAATTAATCGAGTTAGGAAAGGTGAAAGGCCTACTTGGTTTCGTGAAAAATATCAATCTTAAACGCTATTTACACGGGAGAGTTTTTCGCAACGAGATTTACTATCGTGTTCTGACAAATGTTTACACGATGCAACTTTTTTATATCTTAACGATAATCGTAGCTTTGAGGCGAGAAATTCTCCCTATGTAATGGAGCTTTAAATGTTGAAAAATTATTTGTTGCTTTGGTAACTATGGTAATCACCAGTAGGTCCTATAACAAAGTTAAAAACAGTTTTATATTGTAGTTACCGTAGAAAAATGTAAATAAATAAGTTTTCAACTACACAATGGCAGACAATGATTATCTGATTCTAAAGTGCTGTACTCAAGTACATCGACAAAACTTTTGTAAAGAGTTAGTAAAAGATAAATCGTTAAAACTCTGATTGTTGGAGTGTTAGCGAGTTAAACAGGCGAACTGTTTTAAGAAGCGCGCAATGAACTCGTAATAAAATCAACAGTCAGCTTCCTAGTGCGAGTGGAACAGCGCTTGTCAAATTGAGTTTCTTTAAAACGAGCTATTGTTCCCGCGGCGATGAGCTCGTAGTCCGAACACTCCGAACAAGGTACATGCGCTTACGACTTTGAATTTCCTCTCCTCAAATTTCACGTTTCATTTCTGTTTAATATTGTGCAATGAATGCCTTCATTATGACGTCCAGTGCCCAGTCTACGGAGCGACCGCAATTAGACCGCTGTTGGAGCCGATCAGAATTTTGCCAGTTGCCGATGACACGGTTGGGTTAATTCCACAATACTATTTTTATGGTCAATTGGTAAAGTGTAACGATGTTTTTATTGATTTGCAATTTTGTGGTCGCTCAAAGTATTTCTTACGGTTTAAAATTGCTAAAATCATTAGCTGATTTAGATATAAAGACGGTTATATTCAACATACATAAACTTTACATTTTAAGAACATCAATAGATCAAGGTAACTCTACATCCTTCATAACTAAATCTATAACAAGCAATAAGATTAATAACACACAAAGAAAAAATAATTGAGAACCACAGCGGGCTGAATGATAAACAGGATTATTAAAAAAAAAGAAGACGGGCAGGTAAACGAGTAAATGGCTGATAAGTGTCGTTTGAGACAAAGGAAGCTGCCAACAAAAGGCCGAGTGTATTGTTGTTTCTCAGTTTCAGACAGGCGATGTCCCAAGGCAGGGCGGCGGGCGTGGGCGACAGACGAGCGGCGGAAGCTGTCACAGGCGCCACGCCGCAAAAACTGATAGCTGCGGTAATGAAATATTTTTAGCTAATTGACGTCGGAGGAAAAATTTTCAATGACAGTTTTCAGTTGCATTTTATTTTTGTTTGTTTGTCAGTTGGTTGGATTTTTTAAACATTTTGTGATATAATAAATAATGAGTACCAATTAGGACAAGGTGTACCAATAGTCACACAGAGTGGTGTCGTCACATTAAGATACAAATTTTGAGTCGAACTTATAAGATCCTTTCCGGTCTCAACGCGTTGCCCCAAAATACATAATTCTGAGGTTTATATAAACTACAAAGTTATAGTAATCTATGGCCCATGTTCAACAGTGGATTTCCTGTGGCTGAGAGAGAAAGAGAGAGAGAGAGAGGGTAATCTATGGTTAGGTAGGAATGCTTAAGCGAATGCCCCGTAACAAACTAATTGTTAAGACGAATGCTACCTTGTTTGTCAATGAAGATTAAAAACAAAAATAAACATACCTTAAAAATACTTGCTAATATCATAAGCCTCCCTGCAAAATTCCGTAGTATATAAAAATGAAATAAAGTGAAAAACAGTTTTACATTTTCCTTACCTTCAAAAATAATTGAATTTTTTAATTTCGAATGCAAATTGTAAAAATAAATTACTTACAACTGTCAGAATTTAATTTCTCAAACAAGCTTTCGGTTATATTATGGTAAACTGAGTGGCATTATCGGAGTAAGTATCACTCATTAGAATAATAAGTTAGTTTTTCAGTTGCAACACGGTAGCATGTTCAAGCCGCCCGCTGTGCTTTTCCAGTGCAGTTTAGTGGATTTGTTTTATGCATAATTTAATTTATAATTTCTTGGGAATGACATCATTTAATATATAGAACATGTTGCTGCGGATTTATTGCTGTATTTCTGTGTTAGCGTGTAATTGCCTGTTCTTTGGTATAGACTATATCTTGTCTGGATTTTTTTAACCTAACACTAATTATAGATTAAATAAATGATATACAACAGTACACTAATAATTATAATTCTAGAAAATTTAAATTAATTAAAATTACTGAGAATAATTCCTTCCAAAGATTTTCAGATCATCCAATATAACGATGTAAGAGAATTCCGGACGGGACTATAAAATTAGACTAACAAGTAATTTCTTCCCCAGCTCAGTTCATAGAGATATCAGAGAGAATGAATCTTAGGCCGATAAATAAATACACCCAACAGTCAACATAATTACGACCTCATACGACTCTTGTGGCACAGATATCAGAAACTACGAAAAACATTTCGGTCTCATAAACACCCATTTCAGGTATGGGCAATTGCGAACCAAACAAAAAAAACAGAATTCTCGCTATAAGAGGAGCCATGCCCGCCGCATGCACGCCGAGGTGGCCACAATGGGGCTGTCTCGGACACTCGCTCCTTACATAGCGACCCGGACAATAACGTCTTCCAGCTGAATATTTAATTGTATAAACTACCTATTACTAATCCCTGTTAATGTAAGAGCTTTAGTGTCTTCAGACACGCGGGGTTTATTTCTAATTTGTTTGTTAAATTTTTAGGTATTTTTTAAAGGTTGGTATAAACATCTTTTAGCTGTAGAACAGTTTGCGAGTCTATTGATTTCTTTTAAAATAATGGGTTTACCATTTAAAGTAAATGAGTAATTTGGTATATTTTTAGCAAATGGCGAACGGAGTCGTTTTTCGCCAGTTAATACTTTAGTTGGGCGGTATTGCACTCGTCATCAGTATGGATTGCCAATATAAAAATATACCAAGGATATTTTGAAAGGCAGAAACTTTACTGTAGAACGATTAATATCGTTTTTAATGAATAATTTTCAAATAACTTCTATATAACTTTTAAGATTGCTCACTTTGAAATTCAAATATACTTTGACTAGAAGTCTTTACGGAAACCCTGAAGCTATAGCAACGAACTCCCTATCGCTGAAGATAGAATTTAAACACACTACAACTACCTTCACTAAAAACCTCGATACTCTTCATTTTACCCCAAAATTCCGGAAGCATATTGAGACGCCGGCAAGCCGCCTAGTTGGGAGGGACACAGCAATTCCGAGTTGTCCAGGATCGTCAATCAGTCGGGACAGGGCAAAACAACCGCCGCTCGGCTTGTTTGTCGTTTGTTCACTCTTTGTAATCGAAGTTTGCGTATCTGGAAACCAGCTGGGCTATGACTTTTGGCTTTTTTATAAACACGTGTAGATGAGTTGGTCCGTGGACTTATTGGGTTTAAAACCATGGTTTGTTAACGTCAGTAAGTTTTTGCGTAATGGATGAAAAGGTTTTGTCTGAATTCAAATGATATTTTCCTTGAGGTGGATTTCTGTGTAGAATCTTGAAAAAATCTTGCAAAACGTTTTAATCGATAATGGTAATTTTTTTTACACACATATAGGTCAGTTATATACGAGATGTAAATTAAATTATAGACCATCAAACTTAGCTCCAGATCTCATTACAAATATATTGACAATATTATATCCTCCAATAGTCTACAAAAAAATAATTTCCGCGTGACCCGACACCAATGCCAAACCAATATTGCCTTTAGTATAATTTGTACACAAGTATAAGTAACCGCGAACCTATAACGCGTTCAGTCGGGCCTATTATTGCCTCTCAAGGTCCTCGGTCTGAGAGGCCCTTGGCTAAAGGGCACGACTAGAGTCAAACCCTCATTGTTCCTCCCCGGAGTGCCATTGGGTCGTTAATCGATACTTGTGTGTGTAGTGTTATTGTTATTTTTATGCCGGCATCCTTAGGCTGTTTTTCTTGATGGAATAAATGTGTTTTTGGTTATCACTAGGTGCGGAGGTCTGTGTTATGAAGGTCGGGTGTTAAGCCCTGAATATGAAGTTATAGAACTTTTATTAATAAGTTAGTTGTATTTTGTTGACTAAGGCAATGTGACTAAACTCCTGAAATCTTGCTTGAGATGGTTCGGTTACGTATCACGAAAACCAAAGGAGTATGCCACGACTTTCAGAAATGGAACAAGGCCTTGAATTCGACCAAAGAATCGCTGGCTTGATATCAATAAGGAAGGTTTGAAAGCTAATGTTCTTTATATTAAGGATGCTAAGGATAGGGAGAAATAGAAGATTGACTTGTCAAGTTGACCCTAATAACAGCTGAGGTAGCTACTAGGCTACCTGGATCGAAAAGAAAGTAAAGTTATGACTACATTGCAGATTATGACATCTGCAGTCTAGGTAGCATAATTACTGTCCTTAGATAATTGTCGGTCAACAGTCGACATACGTATTTTAAAAGCATAGCCTACTTACTTTAAATAATAATAATAAAGCAAAACACTTATTAAATTAGTTGTTTATAAGATTTTTACATCGTGGGTATTGTGACTACTATTCAGATTTTATATAGAGTACATTTTCTTAGTAGGTACACGTCGAAAAATAAATTTCACGTAAAGGGCTGAAATTGAGTAGGCCGTTGGGCATAAAATATTAATAAACTAAAATATAAAAGTCATGTTTTATAGAAACCTCGTAAGTGTTGAATTAAAAATGAAGGAAAGCAGAAAAAATAATACACTGCAAATATTAAAATCTTAACTCTTATATTATTTCTTACTTTAATAACTGCGTTTTTAAGACTATTAAATTCAGTGGGTCTTTAAATGATTGCCTGGGTAAACAGTTAAGTGTAATATGCTATTGCTTATATTTTTAATGCCGTGTTGTAATAATGTGCTTCACAAAGAAATGAGAGTTAATACCTGCATCGTAATGAAAGTTATTCCTATACCGAATAAAGGTTGTAATGCGTTGGAGGTATAAGTAGTTAAACGCTTGTACTTTCATAAAACCTGCTAATTAGTTGAAAAACGAACTGTCTTTTTTCTAGAATGAATAGGCAAGAGTGCTACCAGGAGACCCACGTTCCACATTGTGTGTTCCCACGGTGTGATAGGCGAGCCTAACGCCTAAAAAAATAAATAAATAAATACACCCAACAGTCAATTAACATCAATTAAGTCTTGTGTCGCGGGTATCAGACCTACGAGAGACTTTTCGGTCTCACAAACACCCAGACCCGAAAGAAATATTTGTGGGCCGCACAAACATTTCTCTTGGTGCGGGGATCGAACCCGCGGCTTCTCGTTTCACAGCCGGCGTCTAACCAACTGTGCCACGGAGGCTGTTAAGTTTCAGAAATACTTATCTAACCCATATACATTCAATGAACAATCGACGCATACACTTATGACCAACCAATTAATGTTAATACTAATGTTATGTTACTGCCTCGGTGGCGTAGTTGTATTACGGTACGGTTACAAAGCTGAGGTCTCGGGTTCGAGTCCCGGGTCGGGCAAAGTGATATTGGATTTTTCTATTCATTATCAGTCCGGAGTCAGGAATTTGTGCCCGATATGGCGATAGGCTCGCCACCTATCACATCATGGGACGGAACATACCAAGGCGAAATGTGGGTGTCCTGGTGGCGCCTCTGCCTACCCCTTCGGGGATAAAGGCGTGAGTTTATGTATGTATGTAATTAATGTTAATCCACCCAGTATCTAATTACTATTATTACGAACCACTCACTTCCCAAGATCAACAACCATTGGCGAAGTCAAAGAGAATTTTGTCTTTCAAAGTTCCAAGTGACTTGGCTTATTACAACATCTGAAGAATTCGGTGGCGGGTTGTAATTAATAAGCCCCAGTTAAAAGGGCTAATGCTAGCAAGTTGGCAGCCCCGCGGATCCGTCATCGCACAACAACCGGGGAAGGACGTGTTCCTATTGAGATACTTTTCAAGTATCATGACCATTGTGATTTTTAATATTACATCTAAATTGAAAACAATGATAATAATGTTGGTCTATAAACCATCTAGATTAGAAAATAGATAATTGCATGCAAAATTAAGCCTACATTTTTATTTTTACAGTATTGCAAAACCATTTTATTGTCTGAACTGAGAAATGAGAAAGTTCTAAACTAATGCGGATTTATGAATACTATGCACTGAGTACGTGCCGTGAAGTGCAATGATATGATTTTATCTTGATAAACCGAAAAGAATATACATTTATAAACAAGGACTGTAAAATTGCAGGGTAATGTAAGCTGCTCATTACGAGACAATGAATAAATTCTCAAATTCACCAATCCAATTTTTTTTCAATCCGTTCAAAATAAAAAAAAACACTCTCCTTTCTCTTAATTATTGATTAATATGAATAATCAAATATTAATTACAACCACAAAACATTAATACGTCATTACATATTCAGCTACTAAACGCTGCCTAAACCTAGTAAAGAGGTGGCCCTGCACTATCGCTGAGGCGGGCTGCACAAATCTCTTCACAGCTGATCGAGCGCCTGACCCGGCAGTTTATAAGTACCGGAGACACTTGTAGCCAGCATCACTCGCCCATTACGAACACTGATCGTGGACTCATAATCGCTATTTAATTATGCGGAACTTGGAGTAGAAGAAAAGAGGCGAAGTTGCCGATTACTCCATGTTTTTGTTATTAATCCCGCCGTCGCACGTCACCCTTGTTTTGCAACACACTGAATAATTATTGTGTTTTCGGTACATTGAGATATTGTTGGCTGCGGTTTTGCGCGATAGTGTCGGAATGTTTAATTTTCACTGGATTTAAATTTTATTTACTGGTTTTGGCGGGTTATTCGGACCTGTGAAGATTGATTGTGAAATAAAAGCCCTGAAATCGATTTTTGCAATAATATACAACCAACTCTATTGAATTTCCATTGAGTTGTAATTTTTCATGTAAATAGTAATTCTGACAACCCGCTTAAAAAATCCATTGCTGACATTGAACAATAAAGATATTCGCGGCAACCTTAAGGCGACATGATCCGGAGCTTGCAGCGGGCAATAAAAAACAAACAAATTGCAAGTAAAATAATACTGTAAGCTGGGCGTTCCCGCGGGAATTTATTCTGATGGCCTCTTAAATCCTTATTTATATGATAACGCCATAACTCCTGTCGAGGCCTATTTTGGACTCGCCGAGCGGTTCCTTACGCGCCTCCTCTAACAATATGTTTTACGGTACACTTACAGAAAACGGGTGATAATTTCTTTTTATTTTCTGTAATAATATGTAATAATTTTCATTTCAGCCTATCTGAAGGATAATATGTGAAATAATCTTCGATAAAAATAAGATCGCCGATTATAGCATCTACTACAAATACTTGTAGATTGTTAACAATGTTATTTGTTTATAAATAAAGTACACTGAATAAAATTCATAGTTTTCAATTTGTACAGCGTCTAATAAATTTCTATCCTTTGTTAAAACTCCTGGAAACCTAACAATGACAATGTTCCTCTATTCTACCACCGATCCTCAGAGACCAGCATCGCATCAACGATTTCTATATGTAAGTGTTTATTGTTGACGCTGATATATGCGCATTAGAGCTGCTTACTCCTTTGTAAGCTCCTTGGAAATAACAATTTTATTTAAGGATCATTTCAGCAGATTATTCTACATTATACCTCAATTTGAATCGCAAAGGGAATCGCGAACTAAGGGACATCAAAATCACATTTTATTCCAATAAATTGTATACTAATTTAAGAATTAAAATTGCATTCTACAAGTTTTTATGATGGCTCATAGTGAGTATAGAAACATAATGTATCAATCCATTTTTGTTTACATAATTTTAATATTTCCTTAAAATTATAATATAGAATAAAGCTAGAACATACTTTGAGAAATGTAGGTCTTCCTCGCCTAATTAATGTACCAAGATTAATTAAAGTAAGTGAAGAGATATTCGAAACTTTAGTAATTCGCATTTCATAAAAGATTTTAATGAACAACGCATCCTCCTTTATTTCTCTAAAATAATAAGTTTTAGCATAAAACTTATTGTTAAGAAAACTTTTGATTTTTTAAATTATGAACGTCGAGTCCGTCGCGAAATTAAATATTACGTCATTAAGGTTCGAGTTAAATATTGACAATGAATCTGTCATAATTTTATACCTACATATGTACCTACATCACACAGCTATAAATAATATACATTAAAAGTATGTAGAACTTATAAAGAGACCGACACAATGCCCAAGTTTTGATATTGTATGTTGTCCAGTTAAAAGAAAACATAGTTCACCAATATCAATCCAGGAACTTTTAAACTGAGGCAAATATAACCATATTTTTTTAAATAAGTTAAAGAGAAAAAAGAAAAAAGAATAAAGGGAGAAAAGACACGTAGACAATTCTTATGTAATTAAGTAAGTAAATATTCTTATAATGTGATCAATGGAGTACGTGTGTTCAATATAATTCCTATCATCCCATTTTAAATCGTTATTTATACGAAGATCTGTGTAATCAGCTCCACCCATATTTTTTGCGTTGCCAAATAAAGTGAACCAGAAATCAGGTTAAATGGCGCTGTATTTAAAACGCAACAATAATTTTGTACATTTTATCGGCTCGTAATATTGACACCGAATTCCCCAACAGTACGCCTGTGCGGGCTTAAAATCGGAATGTACAACGAGTCCCACAAGTTGCTACCAACACAAACACAAGTGCTATGCCGTGTTATCGGGTCATAAAATAAAAGTAATGACCGCACTGCGAGGCGCGCTGTATTTGCCTACATTTCGTTTGCAATATGAAATATTGTTTTTTTAAAAGCTAGCTTTAAATTTATTGTAGAAAATAGTTGGGAGATCGATGCTAAAATGCTATGAATTGTTAAAATAGATTGTAGTATTTTTAATATTGATTTATAACAGATAAAAAATATGTTTGTTGTGATTTGCCATTCTAAATAAAGAAAATAAAACTTTAACAGACATAGCTGATTTTATTAAATTGAAATAATAGAATTAATTCCATTGCCGATTTTAAATAGTTCATAAAATCTGAAGCATAAGTATTATTAAAAAGTGTAACAAAACTATCTCATATTAAACACCAATAACAATTTTCCAATATAGGAAATCTCTAAAACAGTTATCGTAAAGTGTTTCATTTATAGACATAACTTTCAGGGTCCGAGCAGTTCATAGAAAAATATACGCTATATAAAAAACTTAACTCGTAATAAACGGGCCCATAATCCATCCTAAAGGACGTGTGAAAAAAGTTTCGGCGATGAAACATCAGCGCCATCTGGCGGCAACGAGCTAGACTCGGTCTGGCCGGCGCGAAGTAAACTTGGCCCATAGTCGTTCATTCCTCCATGTGCTAAGTGGAGTTTTAGCAATCTGTTAACTTCATTTAACGCTCGTATTCAATTTGCTGTTTTTCAGGTATTTTTCTATTTCAGTAGTGTAGGTTAGTAATAATTTTTACTAGCTATAATTTTGTAGCTCTTAATTTTTGGAATTTTATATTATAATTGAAGTAAAACTCCTAAGCCCAAACTTAGACAGTTTTCTCAGTACATAGTTGAATATTTATAGTCTTAATTGAGTTTCAAATATATTATTATTGGTTATTATTGGTTCAAAAGCTACCTGACAAACAGGTCTCAGCTCGTCAAAATTGGACCAGCCTCAAGCAACCAACTCCCAATCTATTACGGAGTCCCACAAGGCAGTATCTTAGGACCAACGCTATTTATAATATATATGAACGATATCCACAATTTGAACATTCCAAATGCAGAAATAATTTGCTATGCTGACGACACTGTAGTTCTTTTTAATGCCAAAGATTGGGCTAAATCCTTTGAACACGCCGAAGTAGGAATGTCGATAATCTCCAATTGGCTAGCCAATAATCTCTTAAGCTTGAACCATAGTAAAACTAAATTTGTATGTTTCCACAAAACTTCTGCCTCTAAACCTCCGGCACACAAAAATATTTCAGTTCAAACCTCTGATTCATTCTCCCGTGACAATTACCAGATTAACAACATAGAGCGCACTGATGTTATTAAATACCTTGGCATCATGGTAGACCAAAATTGTAATTTTAAAAGTCATATTCTTTTTTTGTCCAAACGCATCAGAAAAACCTCAGGAATCTTCAAAAAACTCAGAGATGCCGCAAGTTACGATTTACTGAAATACATCTATATAGCTATCTGTCAACCTCTCATTACCTACTGCATCTCGGTGTGGGGCAGCGCTTCTAAGACAACCATGTTAGACGCCGAAAGAGCGCAAAGATCAGTCCTAAAAACAATGCTGAAAAAACCATTTTTGTACCCAACTCACGATCTATACAAAGAAGCAAAGGTCCTTACAATCCGGCAACTTTTTATTCTTCGCCTTACTTTATCTATGCACAAAAATCTAATCGGAACAGATACACACAAAGCCATGCTCAATCGAAGAGTCTATAAACTTCCACTGCCAATTATACAAACGTCATTTGCACGCAAATTCGGTACCTTCCTAATGACACACACATATAATGCTGTGGTGAAACACTGTGACATCAAACATTTGTCAGTACGCCAGGCTAAACAGAAACTTGGTATCTGGTTGTCTTCGCTAGATTACATAAGCACCGAATCCCTACTAGAGTAATTATTTTCTCACCATTTACCCGTACATACTTATTACATAGGTCTTAGTTATCTCAATTAATTATTTTTTGTATTTTTTTTTTAATTATTGTTACTATTATTATTTTTTATCGTAGTTTTGTTAATATTTTAATTCTTTGTCACTAATGCAATGTTTCATTTCTTGTTTTTGTATTCCTTTTCTTTTAATAGGCCCATATTGTTTGCGCTATTAAAAATATTATACTCATCACTGCAGAAAACTGCGCCTCACGATATTTGTCATAAAGAGCATGGTAGAATGTTAATATTTATTAATGTATTAACCTTATCTAGTAAGTAACTCAATTTTTTACTTTTGTTCTTTAAATTCAAATACTTAACATTTTTTATTTTTTTTTTAATTTTTCTTTTCTTTCGCCTAATACTGTATGTTCATTATCTTGGTACCCCAAGATACAGGCTCTGCCTAGTTTGGGGACTCCTGTTCAAATAGTTTGTAAGGCTGTTATTAAATAAAGATTATTATTATTATTATTATTATAATTATGCAAGATAATATAATTACTTAAATACCTAATTCCATTTTCATTTAATGGAAGATTTTCTATCTTTTCTCCTGAAATCTATGAGTACGCATAAAATTAAAAGCAACATCATCAAATATTTTTAATCATCGATACAATAATTCCAATGAAAAAATACTTTATTTTATAAACGTAAAATTAACAGGAATCATTAAACGAATATCTGCACTTGGAAATTGAGGCCGTCTCCGCGCTCGCCCTTGATTTTCACATTGGTGTAGGTGAAGCCGACGCCGCCGGAAGTAATTGTCGCCTTGGCTTTAGAATCGGCATTGTCTATCGCTGTTATACCCTGGAAATGTTTAGGCAAACGTTAAACGAAGTTTTTATTACAACTTAGCATTTTTTAATAAACACAAGCAACAATCATACTCTTGTCACACAAAGATTTTCTTTCTAATATTTTCATAGCACGGTAATGGTATGCTACGGACTAGTTTCCAGATATTCCAAAATATACGATTTGTTTGTGTTCGCTTAATTACAATAAAATAATAATTTATCGGTAAGTCAATTGTCTCATTGGTATTCGTTAGGTAATGTCATAATGTTCCTATCTACCCAGATCACTATCTTGACTACTATCGCTATCTATGAGTATGACGATCGCTACCATCATACACAATTGTGGAAAACCCGCCATAATGACGCAAGCAAGTGCGTCACGTTTAAAGTTCTCTTTGTGTATATTCGATTTCAAGTAAACTGTGGATATTATTGGTTCAACCAGACACAATTGTCAAATGCTATTGGATTATTTTATTACGATGAATGGCGGGACGAACATGACATTCGCCTGATGGTACGCGATATGACCGCTCATGGACAGTAGCAAAACACCATGAATTACAAAGCAATAACTATTATATAGTGCGTGGTGGCCTGTTGGTAACGGACCAGACGCGGCTGCCTACATATTCACGGTTGTCGCGGGTTCAAATCCCAGGGCACACCTCTGACTTTTCGGAGTTATGTGTGTATTGATAGTCAATCACCACGCACTTTAACGGTGAAGGAAAACATCGTGAGGAAACCTGCATACCGTAGCGATTTTAAAGAATTTCTACGGTATGTAAAGTCCGCCAACCCGCACTAGGCCAGCGTGGTGGACTATATGGCCTAACCACTCTCAATCGATTCTCTCGATTGTAGAGTAGGCCCGTGCCCTGCAGTGGGACGTATATGGGCTGAGATAGAACTATTATATATCTGCGGAAACATGTAATTAGTGTATAGTTGTTTTCTCAATGTTATGCTATTGTATGTTTCCTTGAAATAAATAAATAAAATAATAATAAATAAATACACGCAACAGTCACACACATAGTCCTGACCCCACACTAAGATCGAATCTTCTGTCGTTGGTATTAGAAACTACGAGAGACTTTTTCGATCTCACAAACACCCAGACCCGAAACAAATACCTGTGGATCACGCAAACATTTGTTTCGGTGCGGGGATCGAACCCACGGCCTCTTGTTTCACAGGCGGCGTCTAACCAACTGCGCCACGGAGGCTTTAAATAAAATAAAAATAAGTCTCATTATGCCCAGTAGTTTCTCTGGCTATAATGTCAAACTAGAACACAACAGCGCATTTACACTGCTGTTGGAGGAAGAAATAGATATTGTGGTGGAAACTACCCAGGCGGCCTCTCACATATGAGAAACCTGCCATCAGTAAGTATAATATTTTATAATATTGCACTACACTTACTATGAAGGGGTTGTAGTCACATACAAACATGCATACTGAGATTAGGGGGGCTTAAACAACATGACATCAAGAGATCACAACCGTCACTTCAGCTACACCAATAATGTTCATTTACGTACATACGTAAACATCACGCATTTTTTCTCAAAAGGGGTAGACAGAGCTGCAACCAGGACATCCACGTTTCACCTTATGTTTTTCGTCCCATGATGTGATAGGGTCGAACCTATCGCCATCTCGGGCACATATTTCTGACTCTCGGCTGATAATGACCAGAAAAATCCATAACACTTTGCCCAACCCGGAATTCGAACCCGAGAACTTAGCTTAGTAATCATACCGTAGTACAACTACGCAACCGAGGCAGTAAAATTACAAAATAATAATATAAACAATTATTATTACCTTAATAACCCTGGTATCGTTTCCATTGTAAAACACATTCTTCGTTCTTGTAGTAAAGGGTATCGCATTCAACCTGACCTCTTCGGTATAACTCAGTGTATTGTTTACACTGACTCCTACTTGGAGGTGCTCCCCTCCCACAACCAGAAGAAAAGCAGCAAACGACACTAAAATGATCCGATACATTTTGCACAGGTCCTCTCCAATTCTATTTTCCTCCTGTTTTATACTGGCTATGAACATTTTCTTACCACTTGAGTATTGATAAGTAATCTCTTATCTGTATGTACTAACACAGGTGGAGTGTCGGTTTGTACAAATATTTTATTGTAGAAATATGATTTGCTACTTACTACTGGATCTGTAAGTTTTAAATAAGGTCTGTAAATGGCCTGTAAGTTAAAAAGATCTCAAAAACATTTTTTTTTTTTAAACCTTCAAAAGGATAATTATTCGACTTTAAACATATAATTAGAAAATGGACACATTAGTAAAACAGCCAAGATTTTCGGATAATCACTCCAATAAAGAGGCGGCCCTCGAGTTTATTTCCACGCAGCCTGAGTTAACTCATAGATTATAGAAATATCTATTTCAAAAGCGGACGATAACGCGTGCAAAACAAATACAGCTACGGATTTTTGTGATTCAACATCTCAATTCGGGGAAAAATAAATGATAAGTATTGATAACATCTTTATCTACGACGTGAGTAATATTGACATCGGTAATATCGTTTAGAATATTAATGTTAAAAGGAAATGGAAAGTCGACTAGGTCGCTCACCTGAACGCGTTATCGTCCGTCAAATCGACGGTAATCCTCTCGCATATAGTGGACTAAGCACTAAGTTTTTTTGCCCTAATAATGTTGAAGATTAGGATCCATTGGAATGTGTTAATTGAATCCTAAGGAAGCCCAATGCTTGGAGTAGCCACTTGTCTTCTTCTTTTTCATGTCTCCAACTAACAATTTTCCGAAAATCGTTGACTAAATTAACTTTTATTAATTACCCAAAAAATCTTCTTAGAATATAAAATATTTTGAATATGTGAAAAATGCATTCGAGACTCACGAAGTCACTGACACCGCTCCACAGATCTGCTGACATATTTATCGACTCAATGAAAATATATGACAGCAACTATTTAAAATATTTCCTTTATTCGCCGCAGCCCCGTACACCTGGACCATGCACAATGTCCGTCGAAAATTAAAAATATAAAAATAATGTAAGAGCGTATATAACAGTGCGTGCGTGCGGCGCATGCAAATGGCTGGTAGGCACACGTCAGTGCCCCGCTTCGCTCGCATATTGGTCAATGAGCAGTGATGCGTTCGCTGGCTCGGGAGCTGCAACACGCCGATCCGAAATTCTGATATAAAGGAATATCGAAATCCTGTGAGATTTATTGACTCATATATGTATACATTTAGGCGCTTGGGTATTTTGTTATAAATTAAAGTAAAACCTATAGATATTTAAAAAAAAGAGGTGTTTTGAAATGATGAGCGACTTTAAATAAAATAGTCCTCATTCAAGTTCAATTATAATATTTTGTGTTCGAATAGATGGATCAATTATTGTCGTAGATTATAAAAGGTCATAGTGACAATTGTCATCGATAAAAGTAACTGATAACAAAGGAAAATCTAAAATGTCATTAATAAATATCTTTCTAAATACTAAATACTGGATCTTTCATGGCACTTATGAGGCTTGATCAAGATATAACACATAATGATAATGAAATTACAGCCAAATATTATTTTACTTTCTAAAAGTACAGCCCTTTTTCCATATGACACGAATTTAGTTCATTACCCTCCTCAATAGCTTTGTCTATAAACTCGTCGCTAAGTAATCTAAAGGAATTCTGAGGTGTGACAAAAACGTACGCTATTAGATGAACTGATGACTGGGAGCTTTATTGTTTTCGCAGGACTATACATATTATTATTTGATGCTGCTTTTTAAATTTGTTTCTGCTGAATAGGGTAAAATAATATTATGTTATTACAAAAATAGGGTTTCCTAATAATATTTTGAAGACTGAAATATGCCTAATTAGTTCATATAACAAACCCAGAAACATTAGGGAAAATAAGCTCGTTCCCGCTTATGTGAATTAATAAAAAAAAAATGATGTAGAAAATCGTTAGGCCCTACTAGGGTAGGGTAGTAGTGAACAGATAGAAATCTTGACCTCCGGTAATCTTACTCACAGCGCGACACGAAAAACAAGTTCCCTTATATAGGTATTCAACGAAGGATTTATTATTAGGTATTACTCATATTAGTGCCTTTAATTCCCACTGCTGGGCAAATGCCTCCCTCCTTTCCTTCCATTTGTCACGGTCAGATGCTAATTGTGGTCAGTTCGGAAGATATAATTCGAGTTTGTCGTTCGTCCGATAAAACGAAGGATTAGTATTACGAAAATCGGAATAGCTGTCTAAACTTCCTGAATCAAGGCGACTAATATTAAAACGTTAAGTCTAATTTCCATTTTTGAATGAATTTCCATTCCATGAGTTCGGATAGTAAATACATTAATTAAACGCAATACAAAACGCTGCCCCAGCTCCCGGTCTACAGCGAGCGAGTCCCCGTTGAATATGCAGTGCAGTGGGCGTGCCCTAAACTCTTGTAAGCCTTTGTCCAGACCCAATATTGGGTCCATATGTTTATCGCACACTTTGATACGGGCGCCCTAAAATATTCATGGTGTTTGCACTGGCCGCGTTTGTTCCACCTTCTCGAAATTAGTTTGATGGAACGCCGACACGCTCTTGATTAAAATGTAGCGCTGTTACTGCTACGTGTTGATGTGTTGCCTCCAATTTAGCTGGAATATTAAACGAGCTACTTTAAATACAATTGGTAGAATATATTATATATATTTTTTATGGTGATGTTGGATTTTTGCATATAGAGAGCAACCACCTTAGACGATGATGGTTCACTCGTAATGGAGACCACGCCAGTGCTGCGTTTCGGTTTCAGCCTGGGTGAGGTGCAGGTGCTAGGTGCCACTGGCAGCTTTCCAACGGGCCGGCATAACTCTGTCAACTGACGACAAATAACCATAAGATCGAAAAAAATAAATTTACTCCGTATTAAGATAAGATCACAATTATTGTTATATTTTTGACTTTTTATGAATAAAATATATTATGTTGTTTTCAGATAGTCTTTGCAAATGGTAAGCGTTCACCACTACCCGTGTACTTATAAATGACTGGGTAACCGCGCAGCCAAGTCGTTGACTACTGTGATTAAAATTTGTTAAAAAAATATTTTGAATATTGCAAGTAATCTATAAAAGATAGAATCGAAACTAGCTATAATATGGCTATATCAACATTAAACATCTAAATAATGTCTTTAGTAACTTTTACTAGTCTTTATGATATACCCAGATTTAGTAAGCTTATCAAAGTCGGCATGGTAATATAATTTGAATCATCCCATCGGATTTGCATTCGTACATTCACTATACCATCGCACAAGTACTCCA
This sequence comes from Deilephila elpenor, assembly GCA_949752805.1. NCBI lineage: Eukaryota > Metazoa > Arthropoda > Insecta > Lepidoptera > Sphingidae > Deilephila > Deilephila elpenor. The sequence continues at coordinate 19,688,382 of OX457094.1, forward strand.
TCCCAACAGAGAGGAAATATAAATCAACATAAAAATACATACCCCTTCATTTTTCCGCATTCTTAGACATCAACATATAAAGAACCCCACACTCGAAATCACGTGAAATATAAAAATCCCGTCGCAGCGAAAACGTCGAAAAGAGCACTATTTCTGGAAAAAAAATAATTCCAAAGGTCTAGACAAAGAGCAGTACACGCGCGCCCCACTCCACTCAATTGTACATCTAACATTTTCTGCATCATATTCGTCGCTATGAAAAGTAAAAACACTGCAAACACCGTGCATTGGAGTTTGTACTTTATCCGTTAAGCTGCAAAGCGTATTTTGGCTTGTTGTACGTCAACGTAAATTCAGATGCACGGGACGAGAGTGGCTGAATTGAGGCAGAAGTCAAAGTGTGGAATAAAAGTGAAGACGCATGGAATAAAGTTGAAGTGGTTGGTTGAGAATTGGCGTCGACTCGGGTTACGTGTTTTGTGCATTTCGACGGATGACTCGTAATAATCTGTTTTGTAACTATACCCATATTTAATTATGTTGTAATCCATTATATGCTTCGTAGTAATGTAAGCTAACAAGAATATATGCATACTAAATCTTTATGGGCAAGGTGCAAGTTTAACGTTGCCAATTTATATGAAATAGTTATCATTTTATTCACCGACAATATTGAGGACGTCTCATCGCTAGTTATGTGACTTAAAAGAAATTAAATATGAGTTATTCACATAAAAGAATCAAGAAGTTTGAAAAAATCATAATACGATTGTATTTGTATATTTATATTTTTGTATATCCTACAATTGCATACTAAAAGCTAATTTATTTTTATTTATTACTCGCAATAAATGAACATCAGAGTTTATTAAAATATCACCCTGTGCTTTAAATTGTATGTATGTAATTGTTGCACTTTGAAATAGAAAAAAAATATAGCTCTCTAAGATTCATGTAAAAAAAAATTAGTGAAAATAAAAGTATTATTCTACTTTGTAAATGGTAAAATACGTCGCGTCTTTCCATCACAGAATATTTTATTTCCTATTTCTTCTTTAAAATTCATTGATTCTTAAATGTTTTTATAACGCCGGCGAGGGATGAAAAAGAGCGATAACCTGCATGTTTATACAGGGTGCAAAACAAAATACAAGGCAATGTCTTTGAGCATTAAAGAAAATAAAAAATGCTTGAATAGTACATTCTGCCCTTCATTTAAATGTTTGAGTAACTGTATAATAACTTTGTAATAATATTTTTGCATTGATCTTGGCTTATCAAAGCAATTACCAAATGGCTTTTTACAATAATGTTACCTTAAATAATTACGCGGATCAGTATTTAAATAAATTTATTAATTTTATAAACACAAAAAACATAAGTGCGTGGTGGCCTGTTGGTAACGGACCAGACGCGGCTGCCTACATGTTCACGGTGGTCGCGGGTTCAAATCCCAGGGCACACCTCTGACTTTTCGGAGTTATGTGTGTATTGATAGTCAATCACCACGCACTTTAACGGTGAAGGAAAACATCGTGAGGAAACCTGCATACCGTAGCGATTTTAAAGAATTTCTACGGTATGTAAGTCCGCCAACCCGCACTAGGCCAGCGTGGTGGACTATATGGCCTAACCACTCTCAATCGATTCTCTCGATTGTAGAGTAGGCCCGTGCCCTGCAGTGGGACGTATATGGGCTGATATAGAATATAGAAAAAACATAAACATAAAAATCTGTAATTTATATTTCATCTGTGAAATGATGTATGCTCAAATCTTTCGTATTCAGCAATTTCGGGAGCCAATGGGAGCGAATCGGGCGACGCTTGCACTGAAAATATTTATCGGTATTTTTTCCAGGTACATCCTTTTTGTGTTTTGTATTTGATATTTATTCGGGTTTAATTTAATTGTTTGTATCCGACTTGAAAAAAATGTGCCAATCATCAATTAGAATTAAATGATTACGGGCTTCTTGAAATATGAAAACATTCGAAACATAATATACTAATTGTAATAACAATTGCATCCTTGTTGATCGTCTTGAATTTTCTATACATCAATTTACGGACACAATAAACTTGTGTGGTCAATATTTGGCTGTGTTTGATCTGGAAACTATTAAATATAAAAAAGTAAAAAACGAGTAATACGAAAAAACATATTTTTGTTCGCTCGACCGTAACAAAGAAGCGACAATTGAATCAAAAACCCATTGATTTCACCATCAAAGAGCCTAAATATAACGCCAAAACATGCAGTCGAAGATACAATGCCTTGAAGCATAAAATCATACAACGAAGGTCCATGAAAAGGAACATATTAACGGGGCATAAACTTTGTAATTTCGGGGAAATTTACTACATGCTCCCGTGTTTCAAATTTTGGACCTCAAAGGCACCTGTGTAAGTTCATAATACGTATGTTTGTTAATTCTCTGGCTGTTGTGGTACATGTGGGCAACTGTGATCAGAAGTTAGTCGTTTCTACTGCAGTTGTTAGATGTGATTAATTTAATTTCGCTTTACGGACTGTTCTCCATGTATGATGAGAGTGCGATGTGATTATATTTACTTTAATGGAAACAGGATGATGCACATATAATATTGTTCATCATCATCATCATCAGCCTATATAAGTCCACTACTGGACATAGGCCTCCTCAAATTATTCTGTAAATAATATTGTTATTCTGTTTTATTTTTTACAGTATTGTATCTATGTCACAGGGCATAATTTTTGTAAATCTTGTTCTTTGTGACGGGTGTTCTAATTTAGGGCAAGACATACGAAAACTGATACAGGGATCACATATTAGATTACATATTATTATTATTTATTATTTAAATCTTTATTGTACACAGTTAACAACAAAAATATTATTCTTCATTTCCTCCATAGAAGCTTGCAGAGCGGTCTCCATAGTGTAATAAAGTGACTTAAAAGTGCAGTGATAAGTGTAGTGCAGAAAAGAGAGTAAAATAGGAAATATTATACTGAAACCGGCAGGTAGATCATTTAAATAATGTAATAAAACATAAATAATTGTAAGTAACTATTTTTAAGTAATTAAAATATTTAAAATTGTATGGAGTAAAATTTTATTGCACTGTCCTCTACAACTACCCACGCAGAAAAGCGTAGTACATAGTGTCGCTTCTCACTTTTTTGAAGTACATAACATGATGTATGTATTCATTGTTATTGCTTTAATTATAAACAGAAATCGAACTTCCTTTTTTAGTTTTGTACTTGCATCCCTTTGCCACTGAAAATCCTACAATCATTAAATCTATCCGTACACATTGGGAACCAGGAAATTATAAGAAGATAAAATGCGTTGAATAAATAACTAACAGAATCGATACACTTTTAAAATTAATCTCTATCTACTCCCATACGGAGGAATAAATTGGAGATTCTTATATCCCAGAGACAGAAGTCTGCGGCGTCGCGAGCTCCACGCCGGGTCACGTAACGTTTTTACAACCGACTCAGCTGCCTGCCGAGACCAATTGGACGGCAAAAAAACTCGCGCTATTTAATATTTCATCCCCTCACACTCCCGTCCATGAGGGAATCGATATATTTTAAATTCTAATCCCTATGTATGAAACACTTTTACGACATAGCCTAGATTTCTTCGAATGTAAAAGCGCGGTCGTCTATCAACTCTTTAATAAGTTGCGGTTGAATTTACAGTTCTGTACCAATGTTACTAATGATGTAGTGATGAACCTCTAATGGTTAAACTACAGGGGGCAAACGTCTGCATTATAAATTTTATCATAATCATCTTCAACCACAGGTTAATCATTACTGAACGAATGCCAATCTCAAGGATATCCAAAGTAGTTTACACCAAACGCCTTTCCGCAGCCTTTATACAACTATTTATTCACAGAACAAATTTTTTAATCCAAGTATTGGTTATGAAATATGCAGAATTTTATTCATTCGACAAATATGCATATATTATTGGAGTTTCTGCAAAAACACGGCGCAGCGTGGCGCGTCAGGCGTGTCACGTCGCCGCATCGTTTGGTCGCGGCACGTCGCTTTCGTTCCGTCACTCTCGACCAATTGCATGACACGCCTTGTTTATCAATCACCTCCAGTGCTTTGACGTTGAATTTTTTTTTATTGAATTCTTATTCAATATGGTTTGGGTTTATTTTAGACTTAAAAAATTGAGAGGTGGAGGTGCCAGAGGCGGTCGAAAAATCATGGGGCAATTTTCTTTGCAATCTTTAAAAAATAACCCCAATCGATGTAAGATGTGAAGACAAAAGAACAATAACTGAAATAATATTAAAATTTCGAAATTAAAATCGAAATAAATAAAAATAGTCACATTTAAAAATATTTTAAATTCTCAATGCATTGTACAAACTTAACTCAGTTGTAGTGACAAAGGCAAGTTTTTTTTACCCGAAGTAGTTTAATTCGTCTCAAGTTTTTGAAATCCTCACTCCAAAAGATTTCGTGAGAAAAACCAACAGTAAGTTTACACTCTAGCATGAAAGGGCAATCTTCACTGTAGTATCGCTGTCACAATATAATTGGTGTAAATTATTATTTGCCTTAATGTAACGTTTCGTTTAATCTCTAAAACTAACTACCCTAATACATTTTATGGTACTGGCAGGTTTATCAAATTTCTCAACTGTTGCATTTAAAATATATCGTTTTTTGTAACATTTGTCTACCAAATTCGCAACGGACTATATTTTAAAAATTCCCAATGCAAAAAAATGTGAGAATTGCCGGTCTTGGAAACAGAATTGCGAATGCGTAGAACTGAAGACTTTAATGTAAACAGCACGTAACAACATTTAAAAACACCATTATGTACGAAGTTTACTGCGAAAACTAAACACAAGTTAGTCTGCGCAGTCGGAGACGTAAAGTTCTGATCAGATATAATGAAGTGCATTAAAATGAATAAGTAACAAACAGGTCGCGTGGAGCGAACAATGCGGGCTGCGGTGCCGGGGGAGCTATGCGTTTATTCGTACTGCCAAACTGTACTCTGATAATGAAACGTATATCTTACGTATCGTAGATTTGTGTAAATACAATAATTCAAAAAAAATGTAAAGGAAAGAATTTGATGATTTTAAATTAAGAACAAACGAAAGGCTTAACTAGTGTGTCTTGCTCCTCTCCTGGATACAGATGTATTAGGAATTTTATTTCAGAATTTGGAAACTCTCCATCCTACATTTTGGTAGGGTATTGTAAAACTATAGTTTTAGAATCTCAGCACACAAAAAACTACTAATGTTAAATCTCAGTTCTAGTTGGAACACAATAAACACACCCTTGGCTATTTGTTCTTTTTTATCAATAAATATCTGAACATATTAAAAAAATATTTTCAATATCATATTGTTGTAAGCCAAATTGTACAATTTCGGCCGAAAATATAACACTCTTTGTGATATCCCAAATACATATCGCTTTTTTAATAAATTTAATATTTTATTAATAACGTTTCGGTTCATTTTAGGTTATGTGATTACATAAAAATCAATTTGAAAATAACCAGATTAATACAGTGCATTTGGAGTGCTTGTTAGAAATAGGTAACCTATTTTAGGAAATGTATGCTCGCTTAGATTAAGTAAGTACCATAACTGAAACACTTCTGAAATCCTATTTAGATAATCATACATTTGTGATGATTCTAAGTACGTATCCAAATCTAAAGCCAGAATTTCCCACATCGACTGAATTGTATAGTAGTGAAATAAAAACGGTTTTGAGATAAGACTTTTTCTCATTAGTATAAGGTTCCTTTAGGTAGTTTGTGCACAGCAACGAGCGCTTAAGTTAAATCTGTCAGGAACAAAAGGAGCCACAAATGCAATGACGTAGGTACTTAATGGGAAAATATCGCAAAATAGGAAATAAAATTTACCTAAATGTATGTAATGTATTTATCTAACCAATAAATTCTCTTAATTTTTAGATATGGGTTAATGTGCTCTCATATCGTAATGTACTATGTTAAGTTTCTTTCATTATTTTCATCTTTGAAATCAGTCACAAAAATATGTCAAATTAACAGGGGTACAATTATTACACTTTTATCTCGAAACATACAGATAATCTGAACATACATGATGTTTAGATTATCCGTATCATACAAGATAGGAGGTTAAAAATATATTAATTACAAAAAAAAAATACTATTTTTAAGGGCCCTTAGATATAACGATAAAAAGTTTTTTTCCAACAACCTATCGAAATAAGATTTAATATAAAGACGACCCGCACAAAAGAATCTAAGGAATTTCCTTCATCAAATCAAATAATAATCTAGACGTATTTCCTGAAAACCATGACCACTCTAACGTGAAATTGTAAAATATAGTAAAACGCCACGCCGACCCCAAGGTGGATTATTGCGGTAACGAGAAATTTCCAACTGACATCGGGAACGGATGCACGTACCGCGATCTCGATGCACTTAGTACTAGATGCTGCATCTTCGCACCAAAACGTCATATGACTCACAACACCGCCAGGAATTTCACTCTTCAACATAAAGGAAATAAGGTCGCTGTTTGTTTGAGTTGTCCCAATCTTTACAGGACAACACCAGTTATCAGTAAAGGATGTATGAATTTAAATTCGATTACCGATTTTTAACCTTTTTTCTACTGACGTACGATTGCTTTTTGATTGCAAAGGAGGCAAGTTGTTAGCATTAGAGTTAAAGGAAAAGGATAGCATTTGTAGACTAAACTACGGGACGGTAGGCAAGACAGCTGAATGCGATGTAAGTAAAGGAATTCTTTTATTTTTCAATTAAGTTTAATGAAATCTACCGGCTGCAAGGGCGATGAACGGTGTCCGTTACCGCTTTGTATATTCGCGTTTGAAAAGAAGGTGGTACGTGCTAGTTGCGTAAACAGGAGAATATATTATATAGCTATATCGACTGGATCACTAAGCTGTTGTTTTGCAGAGCGGCGTAATTTTATTGTATAACTAGTTAACCATTTTACAATTAAAAAAGTCGTATACTTAAGGAATAAATTACCAAACTTTGGGATGTGATTTGTGTCACAGCCGATGTGGGTTCAAGGAATTAATAAGATATTCAATATATTTTTACTTTGTATATTCTCGCGATCACACAGGAGTTCTATAAGGTACAGGCCATCAAAAAGGTTTTGATTATCACGACGCGAACTAAGAAGGAGATGCACCAACATTTGCCCATGACACGTGCGGCCACGTAACCGCGAGGGCTGTGCGGTGCAGTGTACGTGCTCTGATTACAGCACAACTCGCACAAGTTATCTTCATATATCTATACATACTAAACTTGTACATTTAGTTTAAGCTTACCTGGAATATTCTTTACATGTCAAGGATTGTCCTAAAAGTAAGTGATAGCCACGCATTTGAGTCTATTTAATGTGTGACTGTGGCAATTTGAAATAGTTACTGTGTGCGGGATAAAATAGTCTTGTATATGTATTTTTATTTTTCGGTAATAATTTTTAACACTAAGAAATCAATAATAACCGGTAACAATGCAGCATAAATAGCTGGGTCTAGATTGATATAGTCACTGTATCACAGAAAACTGACAGGAGATAACAGAATTGGGATTATGCTTTTTTTAATCAGTTACATTCCGAAAGTCCTCGTACATAATAAATTATTTTTTACCATTTCATCAACCAAAGAAATTACATCCAACAAAACGAACATCTCAATTTCTTGAAATATTAATCTGCTTAATTGGCTCTCTCGTCGCGTCAAACGTTGACGCGATTAATTGCGTCATACTCTCGATAGATGGCGGTGTAAGGGAACGCGAGCTCGCCGCGTCATTAGAGAAAGAACTGATGCCTGCGATGTGCTGACTATGGGCCGCGGGACTGATTGGGAGGTTTCTTAGATTTACGATAAGGTCTTTAGTGACGGACTGGCAGTTATTTAGTCCTTAAAGGCTTCCTCTAGAGATGTATTTGGGATCTTCATATAGACGATTTAGATGTCATAGATATTTATGAGCGAAGTGACCATTTTTAGTAGGTATTCTGCTTAGTCATCAGATTTCTGCAACACTTTAGAAATAAATTTAGACGATAAGGTTCAAATTTAATTCTTCTCGACCTGCGCTTCTAAATATCTTTAATGGATCATTTGGTACAGTTAGAGTACTCGCAATAAACATTTTGGAAAATCAAAGATTTTTGTTTATTGCAATGAATGGCGGTAACCGAATCGACCGCTCATGGATAGTAAAAAAACCAAACAACACCATGAATAACAAAGCAATATTTGGCATTCCACTGCGCTTGCCATCCTGAGATATTGATGTTAAGTTTCATTAATATATCCAGTAGTTCATCATCATGTTACTCAGTATTTTTCCATAATATTTAATGTATCCTAGATTTTTTGGTTATTTACACCAATTATTACTTGAATTAAAAAACATTCTTGACATAGTGAATGAAAGTTCAATGCATTAAGCAAATGTCACGCGCGGAACACGAGTATTCCGAGAATCGTAGCACCGTAGCGACGTAGTACCCGCGTAGCAGCGTTATGTAGAGTTAATCAGAATTCTGTAGGCAGCGCGGTGATTTCGAATCGGCGGCGGCGCGAACGCAACTGAAATTAATTATTGAATGTTCCGGGTATTGCTGTGGAAGAAAGATTGCCGATTCGATCAAGACATGGTTTATAAAGTTGAACGTCGATTTCACTTACAAAGGTTTTAAGTATAAAAATACTGATTATATTTAATATTTTTAAACAAAAAAATCACCTAGTAACTACTTCATTAATACATCAGTACTTATCATAGTACTTAGTATTTATTTACGAATTGTTATAATATGAAACATAATACTGCATGACGTAGGTAATAAACATTCTCAAGGCCATTATAATTATTTTTTGTCCTCTGACAGATATTGTTTAATATCGTCATAAAAGCTTAATAATGCACGGAATCCGAAAGGTCGGGAAAGCAATTTTATGTCCAATAATTGGGTAGATTTCTGAAGTGAACGGTCAGAGCCGCCAGATAACGGTCAGCTAAATCAGAACACCGATATATGATAATTTTTGATTATACACAAAGTATTTATTAAAGTGCCTATTGACAGATTAAACCGAGGTATAGTTTATAGGTATGGTATGTTACTCTTAATCATCAACTGACAATTAGGCTACAGTGTAATAATACTCTTTCATTGTCGCTCTGCCCTTATTTAAATATCATTAACAATAACATTTTTATCTTCACATTTAAAATAAAATCTAAATTCCGATTATATAATTGGTCAATTTGTAGCACATACGTAGGAAAATACAACAAAACAATAAAATTAAGTTTTCTATTGAATTAAATTAAGAGAAAAATCTCAGGACATGGTTAATGTATTGGTAGACAAACAGGGAACGTAACGTAAACGCAACGACAACAAAGGCGCACAAAGAGACCTCCATCTTATTTAAGAGGCAGACACTCAAAGCGCGTTCGTCAATGCACACTCGAGTTATTGCTTTCGAAACGAGGGCTTCCCTTAACTTACACCACCATCGGCATTCCTAAAAGTATAAAAATAATTTCGACTTCCATTACGCGCTCGGTTAGAAGCTTTTCAAGATACTTTAGTATATACCAAGCAATGGATTACACAGTAGTTGGTTTGGTCGTATTAAATGTAGCGTGCTAAGTCCATCGATGCTCAGTTTGGTGGAGAGGTGCACAGTGTAAGTGCTGCGATGCATTATGCAGTCGGTAGGTCGATAGAATTCCAGCTGCACGCAGACCAGTGTCGCTGGGAATGGAATGGGAGGCTGTTTTTCTTTTGTCATGTAACTCGTACTATCGCTAATGAAAGCTTCAATTTTCTTTCCACGATTTTGAAGCTGTTTACTCTTGAAACTCCACTATTAAAGTCTATTATAAAACATATTGTAGCTGTCATAACATGTCGTTTATCTCTACGCAGTAATCACAATATAAAGCTGTTTTTGAATAACGTAATAACCCACGAAGTAATAGTTTCGTATTTTTAATATCGCTGGCGGCATTTCTTTGGAACAATATACACACACTTTTATTAGCTTTCTACAATATGTACATTGTACAAAATACTATGGCTTTAGGCACATAAATATTAATACGGGCCCACTTATTTGACAGATGCTTTTACAGACCAGCACTGGATGCTGGGGGCATCATCGTAAACTAAGTTTAGCTTAATGTTTAGCGAAGGCTTAACCGACAGTTAGCAACTTTGACTGGTGTGCAGTTTATTCGTGGACGCATTCGTCTCACATTGATCTGGATGCTACAGAGCAACTGCAAGTTACAGACCACAGACTTGGAAAACAATGGTGGATTCCGCAGTTGGGTCGCTATCAACTGTTTACTTGTATTGTATTGATTTTTGTACGATACCTTGTAGTGTAGTTGAAGACAACGGCACTTAGATTGTAGCTTCTTTAAAATAACTTTTATTTGTACATGGATTAGATACATATTAAAATGTTTATCATTTATTCATTTGGGTGCTTTATGTTGCAGTAATTAAATTGGTTATTTTTTCACAAACTAAGCAACAATGTATTGTGTGCCAATACGATGGGCCATTACAAATAAGTACAATATGAGATCACATTTTACTTAAGTACCATTGTAAAGATCCTTGCATTCGATATATGAAAAAGGCGACTCAAAAACTTGCACTAATAATTAATCAACTCTAAATAACCGACCCGTCCGCGTCCTAATGAACCCAACCAGAACCTGATAAAATAATACAATAATCACGGAATTGGGCTAATGATACAGGACATTATCTGGCAAGATACAGGGGCCAGGCACATATCTGCAGCGTGTTACCTGCGCATTCACTTCCGCTCGTTGAGCCCGACTGATACCGGCGAGCATTGTCTGCTTACATCACAGTCATTTCGCTCCACTACCATACATTGCTGCCTTTATTTTCCCGTACCGAAATTCTCTATTATCTTTTAATAAAAGTAATGTTGAGGTTGTATGTGTTTTCAGCTAAAAATGGGAGCTTCATATGTTCCAGTCGTAAAGAAACTGAGATAATGTAGAGTAGAGTACTGAAATTAATGATATAATGCAACTATGAAGTGCTCTAATATTATGTTCTGATTATCTATTGATTTTCAGTAACCATTGATTAACTTCAGCCTACAAGATTTGATTCAAACGTATTTGATAATAACTAAATTTAGGAGTAGTAAATGAAAAGAAAAAAGTAATATTATCTTAGTTTGTGCATTGCCCTTTAGTATAACGCAAAAGTGGAATTAAATTCATTTTTTCCATATTTATATTGCTAATTTAACAATAAGTAAAAATAAACATATTTCCAGGTTGTGCTAGCCTATCGCTTAACATAGTTTTGTATCAAGAACATTTCCTCCATTACATTTTTCTAAGTATAACCCGTAATCTGTACCTTGTTGAGCCAGCAATGGACTGGGAACAATGCAATTCCGCCGTAATAGCAGGTATTGTTGGAACAGGTAGTGGCAGTGATTCATGGCTGGTGGACGGACGGTGCACTCGCTCATCAATATCGCCAAACGGTCGCCGTTTGATAGCCTCGTCATTACATCGGTCTACATGCGTAGGATATATCGACACTATTTTCTGCAGTGCTTTAAAAATTGCTCCACTGAAGTATTTTTCACAAGTTACAGAAATATTGCAGCGGTCGTGGAAATAGTGAACGTTTAGACGCTAAACATGTTAGAGTGACCTTTTGCTGGTGAAATCATGTTATAAACGAGCGACCTTTGAAATTTAAAGCGTGTCTTAAATTAAACCCTAAAGTTTATACGATATTGCAATAACGTATATTTTTATAACATTCATTTATAATAATGGCGACATGTTGTACAAGATGATGTGGTTCTGTTTAATACTTTTTTATATTATTATTTGCTTTTTATTTGTAATATTTTATGTTAAGATAATTGTATATATATATTTATATTTTTCCACAATACTTTAAAGTTTGTTATTTTGATTGTGATACACCTATGCATGTTGCAGTGTGTATTATAACAAGGGCTCCAAAATAGGTATTTGAAATGCTTAAATTTATTAAATTAGATTTATTATAATTCATAGTAGAATACTTCACAATATTGATATTGTATAACTTTATTAATTGGCAAAGTGTCAGCTCGTGTTAGTTTTCCCCACGCATGAGATTCTCGCGTGTTTGCCCAACACGTGTATGTGTTGATAGTTGTTTTATTTGAATTTAAACACTATATCTATTTAACACTTCTAACATTCGACGTACTTGATTAAGCGGTATGTAGACTTACGAATAACGAGACATACCAAACCAATTTAAATTATAATTATATTTGTATTAAAATATGTATCTTCGCCTATAAGTACTTCGAATTATAGAAAGAATTAAAACTACATTTATACAATTAATTATTCAAAACTGAATGGTATCCCATTTATGCAATGTTCGCTGAAATGGAATTGTATTAAAATAATATTAATTGTGTAATATTAATAAATGTGATTCCATTTAAATAACATGACTATTCAATATTATACTTTTTTTATGCATTATCTCGTCAATTTATTTATTAATTATACCGGGTATATCCAGACTACGACCGAAAACGACGAGAGGCGGTAATTTAATGTGACTACGGTTTTTTTGCCAGTTTTTTAGTTGCATCGTGCCTGTAGTCACTAAAACTACCGCCTCTCTTCATTTTCGGTTGTATTATGGTATTACTGGATATCGGTATTGATTGTTTCAGACATTTTCTACGAATTAAGTATTTTAATTTTTGTTCCCCTAAGTACTTTACCCAAGAACCAGTGGTAATAATTTTCACTGGCACTTCTACTAAATTGTATAGTGTACAATTTCGCCGTAGCGTAATTAACCGAGTAGATTAGTTGGCGCAAGATTAATCTAATGGTTTTAGATAGTAAATCATTCGGCTATGATTGGAGCGACTCTATTAATTTTAGTACGTGCGTATATCAAATAAATCATATATTTGAATTTGATTATACTACAACTTGACTAAGTTCTGATCGAATGTTGTTTGTAGGGTTAGTAGGTTAATTACGTGTATTATGAATAATCACACAAGCGCCATCATTTATATAATTATGGACAGCATTACACGTAATATCAGATGCGTTATTGATTGTAGTATGTTCGCCGTACTAGCTTAAAAAGCTAGCTGCTATAATAAATGCTAAAGATTTTTACGAACGATTTCCTTGCACTAAGCTAAGCACTATGGATTTTTAGTTACCAAAACATTTTATGTTGGATTTTAAAGAATAAAAAAAAAGTAACTTGTTGTTCCCCCTCACGCCATTTGGCACATAATGTGGGTCGGAACTATCTAATTACTTGAGATATATTTGGTATTAATTAATGTCAGAGTCTAAATAATTTTGAAAATTTTTACTTAATGTAAAACACATTTACAATATTCAGTAGTAAAACAATGGTGGCAATGATTAAAATACACGCTCGTGTAATACTACTAAACTGTTCCCACAACATCTGCTGTTGAAACAATTCATATTGTCCGGCGAACTTCAGCAAACACAATTCCGAATATAATTCCATATTCCGCAAACAAGTTTTAGTAAAGAAACGTGGGCAGTGGTAATACTCCCGTCGCTTCCGGAATATAAGTGTGCCGGGGATTTTTGTTGATTTCTGTTTTGTTATCACGTGCCACGGATGAACGCGCCGCGGAGATATCAAAGCGGATTTTGCATATTCCTTTTATAAAATGATCTTTGATTTCAGATATATATTTTTGAAGAAGTTTTAAAAAAATATATAATTTATGTATTCTATATCTTAAATAAGTACAAAAATTAGACGATCTCTCTTGTATTCTGTATAATAGACGAACGAAAAAAAATAAGCTAATGTAAAATTATTTTTTTTCATGACTTTCACAGGCAGACGAGCATGCGGCCCGCCTGATGGTAAGCGGCCACCACCGCTAATGGACCTTCGCAGTGCCAGGGGACCAGCACAACAAAATCTCTATCTAGCGTAAGGAGAGTACTCTCTTTAAGCCTCGCTTAAAGAAGGACAGGTCATAGCCCTCAGGGAACGCCAAAGCAGGGAGTTCATTTTAGAGCTTGCATGTTTAAACCTATATTATTTTTATGAGAATATTCATTTCCATTATCAATCGAATTATTGTAACAGATTAAATTAAGTGAACACATTTTTATTCATAACTTATTTTTTGTATAATCATTCCGCACCCTCGTTGTTCGACAGCCTAGTGTTTTTCATAGGAATTATAAAAATAGAAAAATATAATATATTTAATTTTACGTGATACTGTAAACTGTGAAGTGTTTATTTCAGTTTTAAACTCATTTGTATGTGTCATCATAATTTCTTTTACTATTAATCAAAAGAAATATATTATTGAAATGAGATAAAAATTTGATCTCCCATTTAAACGAACCGATCAATCCCTGTCTATTCTTAAAAATCTTAAAAATATTGAGTTTTGATGGTTATTGAGACCATAGTATTATGTCATCATTTCTATGTGGTGTTCATAGTATGGCGAAGCGGGTGCGCGGCTTTTAGTTCATGTCTTAAATTAGTTCATGTCTTAAAATATTGGATAAAACTTGTAATATAGTTAAAAAAAAAAGAAAAAAATGTACTAACATAGAATAAGTACTATTGTAACTAACATATATTGGACTACAATTGTCTTAAGAAATAAATAAAAAAAATAAATAAATAAATTTACACGAGCCCATGAAAAACGACCGGGCGTTGTTTATGGACTGGGGCTGCCACACGCAAGGAAACCAAAACATCTCGGAAATTATTACATTATTATTAACAATATTCAATATCTTTAAAACCTAAAAGCATTTTTTTTGCAATAAGTCCTTTTTGTTATATCGAAATAGGAAACAAAGACCTTCCTCGGAAATAATTTTTATTTGAATACATACTTTGTATTTACTTTTGTTTAAAAAAGAAAAGATATTCAAATGATTTATTTTAATGAAACAACAACCAGTTTAATTTATTAATACAGGCATTTTGATAAGCATATTAAAAATAGCAATTTAAAAATATATTTAAAATATTTTAAGCTCAAACACATGAAAATTTTGCAATTCTCTCTTGTAAAAAAATTGTAAACATTTAAATTACAACAGCAATTGTATTTATAGATTTTTAATTTATTAGCAATTAACGTGGTAAATAGTGCAGTTATTACGGAATTCATAAACATTCCCTCTATAAGAACGCCGGCTAGAAACGTGAGGCTATGGGTTCGATCCCCGAATCAAAACAAATATTTGTACATTCCACAAGTCAAATCTCGACTCGATTTTAGTTTGCGGTCAGGTATGTGACGGTTGGGTATAATTATTTTTATATTTATTTATTTATAATAAAATACACGAAATAAATATTGTGTAAACATTCTATACCTAATATGTGATATTTTTTTCTTGACTTACGTAGAGACTAGTGACAGTAATTAGAATGAAAGAGAAACTAATTACACTCAGCGCTGGATTAATATATCGCTAGTTTTCTCGGAAACTACAATTCAAAAGGCAGCAACCCGCCGGCCGACGTTGTTCCGCTACGAAATTGGATTCCGGACTAAAATTCAATATTATTGCCAATCGACGGGTTACGGCGGCGGGCGTGCCTCTATTGTGTTTTTAGAAACGATCTTTTTGCAACAAAGTGCTGTGGTGCCATTGAATACTGCGCTCAACTGTTTTTATGGCAATTTCATTCCGCCGCCCCCACGTTCAAACGATATGTTGGACAAATGAATATCCATTCCCTTCGTATTGACACCGGTTGGGAGACCGCGGCTCGACAAAACTTGTATAGAACGCATTGTTGAGTGGTACGAGGACCTATGTTACTTGTTGGTCGATATCAGCTAAAATACATTCGCAGTGGATAGTGTAAGCGTGCTGTATTAATTTTAATAATTTAATTGAACGACTGTCAGGAGGTTGGGGGTTTAATTCCAACACCGACACATTTTTTTTCGACCCAAAACTATTTGTTTCAAATCTATGTGTTTTGAGACGAAAAAGCCGCTCGTGTCGTTAAGATTATGTATTTTACTGTCGGGTCGATGCTTGTCCATTGGGTATATTTATTTATTATGCTAATTCGGAGATTCAAGAAAACACGGACTTAATTGGACATGGACTAGTTAGTTAGGGAAATTGAGTATTGTGACTGCAAAAATGCACTTTTCGTGCAAAGCTTTAAGTTTGTTTTTTACGATAAAATGCACAAGTGTGTTAAACGAATCCTTGTGACCCAGTTGCATATTTTGATTGCGCGTGTTTATCCCATCGGATTAAAAATATTTCCAAATTTATTTTCATTATTCTAGGATTTTAAAGGAAAAACTGTTGTAACGAGAGATGGTAGTCTTATAAATTGTTATAGGGTTAGATTTGACACTAATTTTACATAAAACAGCTTGAGATCGTAATACGTGTAATCGCTCGACCATGCGGCGGAAGAGGCAGAGTTGCCAAACAAAAAAATATAAATAACATACCTACATACATACATTCATAAACTCACGCCTTTTTTCCAGAAGGGGTAGGCAGAGGTGCAACCAGCACCCCCACGTCTGGCGAGCCTATATAGGGCACGAATTTCAGACTCCGGGCTGATAATGAATAGAAAAATCCAATATCACTTTGCCCGACCTGGGTTTCAAACCCGAGACCTCAGCTTTGCAACTATACCGTGGTACTACTGCGCCACCGAGGCACTCTATCTATGCACCATATTGAATACATTTAAACTATCAAATGCATATCAATTCACCAATACGTATCAGCGCATCCAGGATTAACCCAACAATGATAAATAACTACGAAACCGAACGTGAAACGAAACAAATATAAAATACACAAAACAGAGAGACTTTTAATCAAAACCAAATGTTTGAAACTGGGAATCAACTGGCCGAAACTAGTTCCGAATAATATTTATCCACTATCAACGGGGCTAAGCAAGAAGTTTGCAATCCTGCTGTTGTGGCATCCCTACAATAACCACACTTTACAATAATGCACCTTATTTTCTACACGTTAAAGCAAGATTTTAATTGGCGTGCTATCTTTTTGTTTTCCATTGCTGCGTGATTTGTTGAATGAGCGTATCACGAAAAGAATTAAGCTTTATTAATTGGACGGTAAGGTTGGAATTTGCATGTTGTTATGAAGTGCTGTATATTTAAAGAATTACCGCAGTCACGCTGGTGTCGGAAGGGTTTAGATCCACTGTTCAATTGGCTTTACTTTTTGTTACATTTTTTCTTTAGTCAACATAGCATCGCCAGCCCTGGTGTATAGTAGTCGCAGAAAGTTAATTTATATATAAAATTTTCTACTGCGGTATTAAAAGTGTGAAGAAACTTAGTTCCCTAAAAGAATTAATGTTAAAAAAGATTTATAAATTAAGTTAACAGTAGTTTCCACCATGCATAAATTAGTTGTAGAGTTTTTCAATGTGTAAATAAGTAAAAGCTTATTTTAAAGGATAGTTACATATTAAACTTGTGTCTGGGTCGCGTGAAAGAAACAAAATGTGTAATGTGTATGTATAATATATTAAGATTGCACACCTATGAAAGCAAAATAAAATTCCAATGTTGTTTACAGGAGTCTGTAGATAAATAAATTAGCTTATTGGATGATTGACTTATGCGAATATTACACATTGAAATACAACGTGGAGTCCACCCCGTGACCACGAAAGCTGTGAAGCAATCGAAACCTCAGAAAGTTAAAAAATTTAGAAATTAAACGAATCCCGCGATAAAATCCGTAAAAAATAGTTTTGCTTCAACGAATAAATTAGTATAAATACTAGGAGAATTCTAAGTCTTAGAACCTCTCCAAAGGTGACCGCTGAGCCATCATTTATTCCGTGTTAATAGGAGATAAAAGATTTTCTGAGTTTATTAAAAACGATAGCCCATAAGGAAAGTCAGACATTATCGGGACTACTTGTCGAGTAGTTCTCAGAAAGTTTTCAACTCATTTCGTAGAGTGCCGCGGTGGGAAATCACATTTGAATGGTATTATTATCAAGTCATAGTTACTGTTTGTTTTGAAAAAGAATAGTAACTGTTTTGTTAATGTCTTGTATGTTTTTACATAACGTTCTTTTTATCCGAGTAATAAGAACGAATATAAGTCATTAAAAGAACCAGTGAGGTTATTATTTGTATCTTGGTATTCTTGGAATAATTTGTTACCATGTTTTAGAATTAGCGACTTATCACCACAATGTTTCTTATATAAAAAGTTAATATCATTGTTATTCATTCATAAGGTAGTGTATATATTCTAGAAATAGATATTTTCTCTTGTCTCTTTATAAAAATTAATATATTAAGTACCAAATACAAATATACTATTAAGCTATATTCCGAGCTTAAAAATTCCTTATTAAGGCGAAGCTACATACCGTAAACAAGTAAAGTACGCAGAGAAAAGGCGGCGTGAATGGGCCGTGTCTGAATGGAGGCCCTTTGAAAGTAGTTCTTAACCGATTCAATATAGGGGCTGAATGGCGCGACCATCAGGTGTTATCTCCACTGACTTGCTAACGACCAAACTTACCTGCCGACTAAACTCGACTAGTATAACGCTAGTCTGTCCGTGGGTTCGTTTAGAATGTATTTTTGCATTAGTATATCTCGATGAACTGTAGCGGGATTATAATGATGACATAATTGAAATGAAATGATTTGGGAATTATAAAATAAATACAAGCGTAATTTGTCAGATTTTTTTGTAATTTATTTATTCATGATAATTGCAGTACAGGTAGAGTTTCGCCCTGCTGAAAACTACATAGATACAAATAGGTTGAACTCTTAACGTGACACTCTTTTATAGGTGAATATAACGTGTTTTCGGGTGTATACGAAAATTCTACTTACAGTGATATCAATATTTTAATATTACTGAAATATTTAAAGCAAAACCAGGTTATCCTAACATGTCGCAGACATTATAATCAAATTTATTGATGTGTACCCACATAAAGGCATATGGTTTATCTGTGCTACCTGGACCTTAGAGGCCGACTTTGTGTTCCATGACTGGCATGATCTGCTATTCATTCGGTCATTGAATGAACAGAGCTACATTTACTTAAATTTCACATAACCTTTGTATTTTTATCGGAAATCAATTCTTATAAAGAGCTTTTAGATACTGATCCTTGTTTATAATTCACCTTGTGGGATTAAACAATAATGTTTTTTTATGTATAGCACGAGTCTCCTTTACAATCGAGAGAACGATTGAGAGGGGTTAGGCCATATAGTCCACCACGCTGGCCTAGTGCGGGTTGGCGAACTTTACATACCATATAAATTATTATTACAAATCGCTATGGTATGGTTTCCTTAAGATGTTTTCCTTCACCATTATAGTGCGTGGTGATTAACGATCAAATGACTGCGAAAAGTCAGAGGTGGGCCCTGGGATTCATATCCGCGACCACCGTGAACAGTATATTAACCTCACAAAACCACCAGATAGAGGTAAACTATGAGTGTGAAATCTTTAAAAATAGGTAAGATTTTCAAAACAATGCCATAGAACTTAAATACAATCGACTCAAATTAACAAATAAAGCAAACGTTTATATAACACAAAATCGCATTAATTGGAAAAGCTTTACGCGGGCGGACTATGGGAAAACGATAGTTTTGAATACTATTTTTTTTTTTAATTATTAAATGTTTCAATTTTCCCTTGTATAATTACAAACTAAACAATCACGTAAAACTTCTGGAAAAATTATGATTGCATTTAAAATCCCAAAAACATTATTTTCGAACTAAATATACTGATAAAGATTATAACTTTAATAGATAAAATGTTAGTCGTTTGCAAACAAATAAATTAATTGTGAATAGCAAAACATAATATAATTGTTGCATTTGTCAAGGTATAATAATATTAAACAGCAAACACCGCTCTGAGCACACAATGGCGTATTGATAATGGCCTATTGAAATTTCAATCAGCCTAACGCGACGAGAGGCGGCGCGACAGATACGTGGACGCTCGTAAATATTATAGTAAAAAACTTTTCAATTATAAAATTAAGCTGGATTATAAACGCGAATATATTAAAATACTATAACACGCATTGACTCTTTCAATGGTACTAATTAATACATTTATACATTAAAACATTTCCGGACAGATACAACCTGGTGACCTTAAAAAAGAGCATATTCCCATTTTAAAGGCCGGCACCGACTGCCTCAGTGGCGTAGTTGTATTACGGTACGATTACAAAGCTGAGGTGTCGGGTTCGAGTCCCGGGTCGGGCAAAGTGATATTGGATTTTTCTATTTATTATCAGCCTGGAGTCAGGAGTTTGTGCCCGATATGGCGATAGGCTCGCCCCCTATCATATCGTGGGACGGAACATACAAGGCGAAATGTGGGTGTCCTGGTGCTGCCTCTGCCTACCTCTTAAGGGATAAAGGCGTGAGTTTATGGATGTATGTATGTTATGTAAAGGCCGGCAACGCGTTTCTATGCCCTTTGGTGTTACAGTGTTCATGAGTGGTGGTGGTCACTTACCATCTAGTGAACCGTATGCTCAATGTCCCGTATCTATCTATCTATCTATATCAGCCCATATACGTCCCACTGCAGGGCACGGGCCTACTCTACAATCGAGAGAATCAATGTCCCGTATAACATTCGATAAATAACAACAATAATATGTCAGCCGATTTTTTTTTTCAATTTCTACATTATTTCTAAAAGAGCTATTAGGTACTTATAAGTGTTAAATCACATGAGTTTTATTCTGTATAGATTATTCTGTTTTACGTCATAAAATTCATAACGCTTTTTAGTTCTCAACACAGCTCCTGCAGCCCGTTGTTTATGGGAACTAGAACTTTTCTAGTTCGTAAGAGTTACCACCGCAACAACTTTTAAAATAAATCACTTTTTATTTTCATAAGGCAGTATACTCTTATCTATACGACGTATGTCCATACCCTTAATAACCCGTCTATGTGATGTAGTAAACCTTTGATTTTATTTCCAATTTTAGCAACATTGGGTGCCCAACAGATGTTAATCTATAATATGATTCACTAATTGAAATTTCTGCACCATAAAACTGTTGAGGTGTTGGCCCTGTTGTTCTCGCTTTCCTATAATTCTGGCTCTACTCACTCAACCACTAACCACCAAATAAATTGCAATCACTTATCTGAGCTGAAACAATACGGCCAAATTATTTGATTTGTCAGGTTGAAAAAATGTTTCAAACTGTTACTCAGTTACTAACAGGATCAACGCCTTTACATGTTCCCGCGCCAGATGATTTTCGCTATATATTTTTATTAGAAGCCACTTCACCCCATTCATCTATTAATGAAACAATTTTCAAACAGAGCTATGAATCTCTAGTTGTCAAATCTTGAGACCAAAAAAACAAAAAAGCTAGGGCCGATTGATGAAGTACGTCGAGCCTCACAAACTATTCATTGCACAATGTATATTGTTGACTATGCAGTAAATTAAATATGCATTTGAAAATATGCAAACGTTTAGAATTCTCTGCTGTTTTTCCAACATTCATGTGTCAATCTAAATTTTCCAAATATTTTGTTACGACAAAATTAAATATGAAGTGTTGAGTGCACAAATGGCATTTGATAACTCATTCGACTATTTTGTTTCAACAAAACATATTTCCCATTATGGAAATTCATTTTAAAGAATTGCTTTTCCTAATTTATATATGATTTTTTGAAGTGAAACTTCTTTATCGGGGTTGGAAAAAATTTTTTCGTTACGCGTCACATTCTTCCGTTACGCGCCATCTTTTTTTATTTATTTATTTAGTAATTTAGTACCCACTTCAGTAAGCCACACCCCAACCGTTTCCAAGCCCCACCCAAAATTTTAAGTCCCACCCACTTTTTTGTAATTTGATCCTTACCCCCCCTCTGGCCTTCCCCCACCCTAAATCCAAAACAGTGCCCAATAGCCTCCCCACGAAACCTCCCCCCCCCCCGCTTACCCCCACCCTAAAAATTTTACCTCACCCCCCCTACTCATATCTCCGGCATTATCCATCGTAGACCCACTGACCTTGGGTTCATTGGAACCGGCTTGGTGAGGGCTACAATCCTGCCCCAACAGAATTCCCGAATTCCCCCTCCACAACTTTCCCCACCCAAAAATATTTTAAGGTGCCCAATAGCCTCCCCACGAAACCTCCCCCCCCCTCCCCACCTAAATTTTTTACCTCACCCCCCCTATTCCTATCTCCGCCAATATCCATCGTAGACCCATCGACCCTGGGTTCATTAGAACCGGCTCGGTGAGGCCTACAATCCTGGCCCAACAGAATTCCCGAATTCCCCCTCCACAACTTTTTTATTTAATAAATACACCCAACAGTCACATACATACATTAAAGCTTCATATTTGAAAGTATAACGATAATAAAATAATAGTAATAATTCTATTATAATTAATGAAAAGCTATCATAATCTAAGTAGCAATAAGGTGAAATAATTGTATTATTTGTATTTATGTCTATGATAATAAAAGCCTTTTATTAAACTTTATCTAATTTAACTTTATTTAACCAATTTCTGTAAAGTTGCATATAATAAATTATTTTTTGAAAAATAACGTCATAAAGAAGTTTCACTTCTTACGAGTGTACGCTAGTACACGCACACATTTTTTTTGAATACATGACACTTGATTATCGCCATATCGGATACAAATTCATGACTCCGGGCTGATAATTAATAGAAAAATCCAATATCACTTTGCACAACTCGAGATTCGAACCTGAGACCACAGCTTTGTAATTGTACCGTAATAAACTTCACCACCGAAGCAGTCTATATTTTAAAAGCACATAATTATAATATACTGTCGAATAAGCAATTGGCTATAGAGAGCATGGCAAGTGGCAACCTATACGCCGCGCCACTAATTTTAGCGTGTGCATTAATAAAGTGAATCAATCTAATTTGTCAATGAAAGTCAGTGGCAGGCAGTCTCGACGCGGGACCGCTAATGTGGCGCACCCTGTATTTATTATTTTAATATATTGATCGAAAGCTCAATTTTCGTTTATGTATGTGACACTTGGGTGTATTTATTTATCCTCTATAGTCATAATAAATTATAATAATATTTTTAGGAATTCACTTGAATTGAAAAGTTTCCTTGCAGACGGTGTAACATTGAAATATTTACGTGCCTATCTGTAAGTTCAAAAATATTATTTCGGTAACAACCTCCCAAATTAATTCACAAAAATCACTCGCTTTATATTACAAAACGTTTTGACGTCACAGGCCGAGATGTGCCGTGATTGAAGTCGCGTTCTGTTGTCATTTTTAATTCCTAGATATGACAGGTCGCTGCGTCAGACCTAATTTCCCCAGCATTTAAAATGTGACACGGCAGCGCGGCTCCTTTACCTTCATCATTAAAGCTCTTTTTAGATTTCGCTTTCATTCGCTCGTGATTTTGGGCGTACTCGTAAAATAAATATTTCTTGTATACAATTGTGGAACAAGCAATGGTTTCGTGAAGTTTTTGTAACTGAAGGTTTCAAAATTCAGAAACCATTCTTTATAAATATTAACGTATGTCTTGTTTAATGAAAGAAAACAACGTATTTTTAGAGACACTAAGTCTCAGTCACATTGAATAATAATGCGATCTGGCTTCTGCCTTAAAAACTATATTTTAATTAATGTACTTTTAAATAAAAAACAGTGGAACTATTAATAATAATATTAACGCGGAATAATTTTGACACTTGGGTTAATAAAATAGGTTTATATAGGTAATAATTATATAATTCAACTTCTGATATATAAAATGAATTAACACAATGATTCACGTTAAAATATGAAGAGTATTATTAATTAACTGTACTGTTTAAAGTCAGTAAATACCTTATAAATTGTCATTGTAAACAGTTTTTTAATACACATTTTCTTTATTTAACATACCTCTCTAATGCTAAAAGAGGTCCACCCTGAAAAACACTTTTATTAGAAGCTTGACGATTAATATATAGTTATTACTGAACAAATACAGTAACATTTTAAGCGCCACACATCTAAATCAGAGGCAATTAACGTCAAATCAGTAATATCAGGGTCGATACACTTGCTTTGCTGATTGAATGATTTATTCACTGCGGTACCTGACCGCCCGACTAGATTGGCTCGAGACGGAGCCAAATCGTTTCCTTCACCTGCCACTTTATGTGTCAAATTAAACCAGTGTTAACCTAGTTATTGAAAACTAACCTAGATTCTGGAACATTTGCCAGATCAAACAAGAAGTTCAAGTTTCATCTTTGTGTGAAAACGTATCATGAAGATTGAGATCGGAGCCGGGGAAGGTTAGGAGTAGTAGGGGGGATTTTGGCACCGATCGTGATTGGTTATTCACGAGGGTATTATAGTTATAATAAAGCCGATCAAAGTCGGGTTTAACACTTTAGTCTCGTAACTCGTCTTTTACAAGTTATTTGTTCGTGGTAGGATTGAGGTACAGCCTGAATAACGATAACAGTGATGTTAAGCGAGGGATAGGCACACATCCAAGTGGTGTCGCGATTAGGACTCAGCTTGTCTAGTTATATCGGGATTCGAGTAGGCCGGTATAATTGTGTCGACTGGTGAATTGTAGTCGGTTTATGGTATCGCTTTAAAAATAGATCTAAAGTATAGTAATCGTCGTTAGAGCGTGATTATTCTATTGTAGTGAAAGTTGCTTGTGGAGATAATTGAGGAAAATCTATGTTAAGCAGTGGACATTCTATGGCTGCCGAGAGAGAAAGAGATGGGAAGTGATAGTTTTTAGCATTAAATATTATGATCAATAAGATTATTATTGACTTAACAACCCTCGAAGACAAAAATGAAGTCATTGTTGTTGTGTATGATCGCTATTGATGACCAACCATTGTCGCTTGACCTGCCACCTCATTTTCATGAGCAATAAACATATATTACGAGAATGATAATTAGCGTTTATTTTTCAACAATAAGCGCCGCAATCGATAGCAAGTACAAATGAACGAGGCGGATGTAGGAAACCAGAAAACTGCGCTGAAGAATATTAATTACCACCCGCGGTGCTGTTAGCTTCATGATCCAGTTAAACCACCGTTAAAAATGGTCTTCGCAGGAAATGTGCATCTAGATGACAGGAATTAAAGTGATTTGGGACATTCAAAGCTAAAGCATGTTGATAGTAAAATGGGATCAGTAAAATAGAATCAAAAACAGAAATAAAATATTTTACATACTTTTTTCAAAAGTTGTATTGTAATTCTATGTTACGTGAAATTAGATTTAATTTCTATGAATCTTACAAATCTGATTATACTTTCCTTAGTATTTTCTTCCTCATTTTTTGATGGGGCCTGAATCTTGTCGACCTAAAATAATTTCATGGATGAATGAGGTTTATGACTAATTGCTTACATAGGATCAAGATAACCAAGTAATTTAAACATAATACTATTTTAGAATATAATGTAAGTATCATGAATTCAGCCTTTACCTAGAGCACTAAAATCCTCACGAAACTATTCCACTTACAAGTAACAAAGGCAAATCTAAGATCTTTTCTTAGAGCAGCACAGAATAAAAATTTGCATTGCTCAACTTAAGAAGGGAAAATAAAAATGGCAGTATAATTTGACGTGAATATCTCGTTGCTCGTCGATTTACATAAGCGTCTCTGATTACCTTCAATATACGAGCGATATTACGAGGTGCGTCTTCAATACTCTATCCAAGTGCAGGGCAAACTCGATTAATGCGCGTGTTGATTTGCGGGGAGGCTTGTTATGAGATTTTACTCAAACTTTATCATTCAATTTATGTTTTATGGATTATTCAAGAACGTAACGACTCTGTTACAAATAAATCTAAAAGGCGTTTTTCTGTTTTCATGGAAACGCGGGAAAAGACGATTAATGTTAATAATTCAAATAAAATATAGTAAATATTTGAAGATGGTTATCACTTGATAGTCGAAATATTTATATATTTACTCTTTTTACATCTACTCAATTATTTCATTTGCAATAAAGGTCTAAATGTTAAAGTTTAACTATTAAGGTCAGAAATCTAGATATCACCGTTATATATTTGCAAAATTTTACTTTAATTTTGTTTACTCGCAACAACGGTATTTAGATTTTAGGAGCGATATTTTTCAAGTAATCTCTTTAAATATAATATTTGGAATTTCGTATTTATTTTTCAACAGTTTTAAATTTATCTTTCAATTCTTTATCTGGAGTTTTTTTTTGGTAAATAAAGAAGATATGTTGACGAGTTGTAATTATTTTAACGGTGAAGGAAAATATTGAGGGCACACCAGCATAACAAGATTTTCTATGGTACGAGTATCTGAACTCCGCCAATCCGCACTCGACCAGCGTGGTGGACCTTCGCCTATCCTCTTTGGATTAAAGTCTCCCTTGCATAGTACAGCGATTATGGCGAAGTCTCTTCGCTTGAAGAGTTCCCTGCGTGGTATGTATGATATGGTGGATGTACTTGTAGTCAAGTACAGTAATTTTAAGTGACTTGAAAACGGGGGAAGTTCTCGTTTCTGTTGGTTTTTTACCTGTATGTTACACGGCATGTCCGCCAATTACGAGCAGATGTTTTTATGCATGTTCAACATAAACGTGGGGTTTGCGCGATCTATGACTGCTATTTGTGCCGGCTTGGCTTCTGGTTGCACATTAGTGTTTTAATTATGATGAAATTATTGCTGAATGTTAGTGAAAATTACAATACATGTACAACAACATAATCATATGAAGTTAATTTTCATTTTGTGCGCTATAAATAAATTGTTGTGTGCACTGATCGTTGTTGTCTATTTGATATTGTTATGTACATTGAACAAACAATCGTAACGGTTTAATTTATTTGCCTTCGATTCTGAGCCGTAAAGCCCGGATTTGATTCAATTCAACCTGAATGAATCTCATGAGTTGCCCGGAACTGGAATTAGACTAGCATAATATCTTAAAATGGAGCTAAACTTGGCGAATAATTTGCATTGGGGCGTTAGTGCCACCACAAGTGCTACACACACTAAGGTGCTAATCTATTCCTATCTCTTTGGAGATAAAGGTTTCAACAAGTAAATACTTCCTTAATTCGGAAATATAATTAATTCCCAAGCAATGTCGTCTTCCAAACTAGAGAACAATGATAATTAACTGGTTTATTTGGTTTATTCAGAAATAAGAGGGATGATTTACGAGCGCTCCGTCTCCAGGCCGCCCAGTGCCACTCGCCGCTGACGAATGACACTCGCCCGTCACAGTGGCTAGCTCTTAATTTAACGATCACCTTTATAAATATACAAAAAAGTACATTTCTCTTTTATAAGGACTGCGAGGCCGGCGGGGTAGGTCAGACAGGTTTTGGTCTGCGCAATATTAACTTGGAGACAAATGACAATATTGTTGCAATTTAGAATTAGCATTCATAAAATTGTGATTTCTAATTTTCTACTCCTGGAGATGCCACAGTTCTTTCCTTGTCTGGAGCAAAGGGTGAATTATTTTTGCAGCTTATTTAAAAAGCTCGCAAAGCACCTAGGTACCGTGGGTGTTTAATGGTAGAGCCCACTTACCATCGAGAGACGCTTGCTAATTTGTCCGATCAATGATGTGGGATTAAAGATCTAATGCAAGAGACTACGTACGTGATATATTTGTAACAAATCAAAACCAACACTAGACTCAAAGAAACGCAGTGCCATGTATTACATTCCAAAAAATTTTGCACAACGTATTTTATCTTCCTAACTGTAGTAGTGAAAGATTTTCCAGCAATGCATTTAAGCCAATAATAAAAAAAAACAAACCTCAAAAATTCGTCACGAAACATCGCTGCCGAAAACTCGCGCGCCAGTCCCAATGACACAAAAAGTTGACGTATTGGAGAGGTGCCGAGCACCTGAAAGCCAGTACCCCATCAGGCCTGCATCACTGCAAGGGTTGAACGACCGGACGCATGCGCGCTCCAACTTACTCACTCGCTAAATAGCCGAAGGGATGTCTTAGTGCGCATTCATTCTGTCTAACTGCGATCAAATTTCGATCTTACTATGTAACAAAGTGGATCCTTTACCGAGGTGCGTTCGGAATCTGTACGCGGTGCGGCACGGCGAGCCAGTTCGCCGCCGCTCGTCGCTGGCGCCAGTCGTGTCGTCGCCAGCCGGGACTATTTTTTCGTGCGCGAAAAGTTTTTCAAGTTTCCGAACGGTCTTGCCGGAGGTGTTTAAATTTTTGTTTTATTTTAAAAATATTAAATTGTGCGCTTGGATTTGTGTGCGAAGTTTGGTTCAGTTGGAGTTGGTTTTTGGTGATGGGGTGAGTTTTATTCGCGCCGGCTAATTAATTTTGAGGATATTCGTTATCATTTTATATACAAGTATTATTGAAATATAATATGTATCATTTCCATCATAATGTTATTACTTAGTTGTAAGATAAATTAAAAATACAATTTGTTTCACGTGTGTAGACAATAATATTTATTTTAGTTCACTGTTAAAATTGAGATAGGTATTTGATAAAAATCCATTGGGAAATAGAGATATCCAATTTATTTTTAAACATATAAGGTGAACACAGAACCCTTTATCTTACAAACCATTCCATTCTACTACCGAAAAATCATAATAATAACATTCACAACTTTCCGTATACTTTCCACCTCCGGTTCCGCGGTTTGTCTACGATTAAGAGTGGTTGAGACATAGTTCACCACGCTGGCCTGGTGCGCATTGGTAAAAAACACATATTATCTTTGACAGATTTTTAAAGAGCTCTAAGGTATGGACTGTGACTCTGAATACATAGAATTTCTATTCCCGCCGTACGCTACCGGCGTAAGATTGGTATTTAGATGGAAAGCTCTGCGTGGTTAAACAACTAAGAAACACAGCTCTCTTTCATTCAAAGTGTGTAACTTATTATACATATTCTACGCATCATCCAAATAATAATCAAAATAAATAAAGCCACAAAAATCATGAAGTATTAGCTTTTCCGTCGGTTTCCGTTCGATGACTGATAGCCCGAGGCTGTGGTACGATATTCGAATCAGCCCAAAATGCCGCCACGGAGCACCATAATAGAAAACTCGCTTTACTGACCGATGCAAGTGTCGCATTTTGGGTTCCGCCATATCCAGTCTCGGGAAGCCGTTACAATGGCATGGTCAAGCAAGATGACCATCTTTCGCCGTAGTTGTGACAGCATAATGAAATATTATTTTTGGCCTATAGCAGTCCAATATAAGACATGATCTTTTCTGACTAGAGGGAGGACATTAGAAGCTGTTTTTTCTTTTCTTATTAACATAGATAGCTAGAATTGTTCTAGGCGATAAGTGGTGATGATAATTTGCCTATGAGTTTCTTTAGTATAATTTATATTTATAAATCTGGTATCATCTGTGAAATTAAATTGAATAATAATACACTATATTTTTATTTGTTTTATTTGTTTTATTTGTTCAATATTCATAAATTGCAAAATTCATAAACTATTTCGATTTCGTAAATAGTAATCAAGATTGTTGTTTCACTTCAAGAGGTAATCTAACACACAAACTATTATCCTTTAGATAGCTCAGTAACTTCATACAATTATAACTCACTAAACTCATTAAAGTACAATAAACTCGCAAATATTTACTCGAAAAGCTTAAACTTTCCAAAGTACACTTTTGCGGCTCACGGATCAAGTAAATACTAACTTGACACAATAAGCCTCCACGTCTTATTGCTTGATTTAAACATACTTTTGTACAAAACTTTTGACATAAGCTTTATATTGCCAATTATTATCATAATATATTTCGCTGACCCAATTTTATTCGGTAGACGGACCTACGTGTACCCACTGGCGCTATAACACTTTTTGTATCAGCCCATATACACCCTGCTATGATCCGGCATCCTCTACAACCAAGAGTACCATTAAGAGGGGTTAGGCTATAAAGTCCACCATGCTGGTCTAGTGTGAGTTGGCACTTACTTTCTTGGAAATTTTGGCACATTTTTAAACGCTTTGCATATATATGCCAATGAAACAGGATTACCCGTTATCAAAACTACTTGATAACTCCCATCCGGTCTAGATATGGTCGTTAAGGCTTCAACGTTGCTCATCGTTCAAGATTGTGAATAGAAAGGGGAGATGCGGATATATGTGTAAATGTTAAAAATAATTGTTGGACAGTGTAATAGTAAAACTATTTTCTATCAAATACAAGAAATTTTGTGTCTAGAATTAACCACCTTTTCCTCAACTACCTTTGCGATCCATAGTCTTTAGGGATTATGGATAGGCAATTCAACAGAGGTTGTCCAGGTACTTATGGTCCAAGGTAACACCTTCTGTTCAATATGTTTAACGCTCTAAATTGGTGTGCCGACGGAATAGTATAGTGGTAGAGACACTATAGTAGTAATTGATCTCTCATGATAGGAATGCCGTCTAGGCCTCTCTCTCTCTCTCTCTTTAGCCACAGGAAGTCCACTGCTGAACATAGGTCTCCCCCATGGCCTGGGCCTAGTAGGCTTGAATTGACAATTGAACACAGCGATTGCATTCACAATTAACAACAATAAATAATTCTTAAATGACCCCACAAAATACGGAATGATTTGGAGAGCCGACAAAATGGATCCGGGTGTGTTTATTGCGGCCCCACCTGTCAAGCGCACGGCGGACGAACAAAAAGACAAACCTATGCAATGTACACTGTGCCCTGTTTTTGCCAAACGTGTATTACTTAATAATGTTTGTTCGGGGAACTGTCGGTAACCATAATTTTGCTCGGTATGTGGAGTATTTGGGCTTTAATAGAATGTAATTTCAGTAAAGATATTATGTAATTTAATTGCTTTCGTTGATAATTTTATATACCTATATATTCTCGGAAGAAGTTTATTAGAACGTCAAACAACGGTGAGACGAGTACGCCATTCGCCTGATGGTAAGTGATACGACCGCTCATAGACAGTAGCAAAACCAAGCAACATATTATACTACAAAGCAATGCTTGGCATTCCACTGCGCTCGCCATCCTGAGGCATAAGATGATAAGTCATTATGTCCAGTAGTTACTCTGGCTACAATGTCCTTCAAACCACAACAGTGCATTTACACTGCTATTTGGCGGGAGAAATAGACATCGCGGTGGCACCTACCCAGGCGACCTCTCATTTGAGAGACCTAGCACCAGTAGACTTTGTACTTTCACACTTAACTTTGTACGCGCAGTACTTTTACGTTCCATCAGCAATAAGTAGTGTTAAATCCGCGTACAAACGGGCGGAGGCAGCGTGCACTGGCATTGTGACGTCAGCCAGCCAGAGTGTGTGATAGCACCAATGCAACGGTATGATCCGAGATCTGACAGAACATTCTCGCTGCACTTATTACGGCTTCACCTGTCACTCGCACTAGTGAGCAAAAACACAGCGCACGTGCTGTTCTCGTTGTTTGCTCGTGCACGGGGGATAAGGTCTATTGCTATTTTGGTGGTTGTAAAATAGTGTTTGGTTAAATTTTGTGCGAAATTTTGGATAATTTTAGTGTAGAGTCATGCTGAGGCTTATCTTGTACACATAATACATTTTTCGATTCGAGATATATCGGGCCTTGAACGTCTCACTGCTGAGCACGAACCTCCTTTAAGGATAAGAGGGATTTAAGCCTTAGTCTACTTCGACGCACTAAGGTGGGTTGGTGCACTTGAAATACCTTAGAAAATATTTGAAGAACTCCCAAATACATAGGTTTTCTCACGATGATTTCCACCAGTAACTTTTATTTGTCTGTAGTATAATTGATTCAAAATCAAACTTCAGTTACAGCTGCAGTGGCGCGTTTTGTGGGTCAGTAAGATGCCCATAGATCTAATAAACCCAAATCCTTCTTTGCGCTTCTTGTCAGTAGAAGAGTCCATGCAAATGCGAATTGAGTTCGTTATAAACAAAAGACCATATTCTATTGTAATAAGTATACTAATAGTAAAAAGCAAATATGATGGCCAAATGACAAAAGACAAGTCAAAGTGGCATAGTATGAGGGAGGCCTATACCCAGCAGTGGGACCCTACAGGCTGTGGATGATGATGATGATGATGATGATGATGGCCAATAACCTTTTAATCAAATATCCTATAAATCTGGCGAAATAAAGGAGATTAAGTACGAAGACTGAACCTGCTTTTTCGGGAAACACTCACTAAACATCAAAATACTTGAACCTGAACAACACCATAAAAGTTGGTAATAGTGAGGCATCTCGCTGATGCTTAATTAGCTTTACTAAAACGCTTGATTATTCATGAGGCACAAAATTTCCGCTTCATACTTGATAAAATATAAATCATTATTTGCTCACAAATATAAAGTGAAGTCATATTCCATACGTGTCGGGTGCACGCGCGCGGAGGACAATAGGAACGTTGCCCCTTCTTATTTAAACATAAAATAATACACATTGTTTTTACATACTCATCCCTCTGGGACAGATGCGATATTAAGACTGTAGTGTATTTTGTTAAATATTAAATTTGTATATGTATTGTAGTACATTGTTCTCCAAAAACTGTATTTGCTATTTGCCTTTTATTTGGCCGTTTGTGTTTTTAACAATCAGAGCTGTGTGAGGTCTTAGGTTTTGATTTCTCCAATCGTTGTGAGATTTTCGGTTTGTAAAATATCACATGAGTTTTCCGTAAGGCTATTGCCATCATAATTTCATTCCATGGCATACATATTGGCTTACCATCCACAATATTGCCAAAACAGTGCTCGCCTCTATCACATTGGAGTTTTGAATAAGTTTAACGAAATAGTCCAAGGAACCCAATAGTGGAAAAACTGTCATTACACGCGGATCAGCAAATACGTCGGGGTTCGGTTCGCATTACTGCAGGTCCGAAAAATTGCGGTAACAGACGAAAGGTAATTCTCTCACACCATCGGATACTGTACCCGAAATGCACTCTACAATTTGGCATATTGTTGGCACTCTGTTGTACTTGGATAACAGAAGAAACAATATCCGCCACCACCCATGACACCATAAAACTTACTATGCAAACATTTATTCATAAAATCTGACTGTAACAAAAATGTAGTAAACGCGAATATCTGTTGAATTTCGAATTGCAATCCCGGGATACCGCTGAATCGCTGTGTAGTGATTCACAGAATAACGGCTTTTAAAGAGAACCATAAACCCTTGAACGTAATCTTTACGTGTTATAAAACAGGCTCGGATCGCTTCCGCTGAATATTTCTTCATATATTATGTACATAGAGTAGAGGTACATCACGTTCCGAAATATAGCCAAGTTGTAATATTTTTGTTGAACCATACTGGTTGAGTCAGAGCTTGATGAAATTTATGAGTATTGGGTAGGCTTATTTTGTAATTTACACATGAATCTAACGAATGGCTCACACCGACTAGAATCTAATGTATGGCTAGTAGAGGAATTTACCTCGGCAATCAACACAATAATATTAACTTGTAAATCTATACCTATATTATACAATCTGGCTGCTCAAAATCAACCCCATTTAAAAGGAAAACCACAACACGAAGTGCATTTTCTGATTGCGCTAAATGCACAATGTTCACGGCTCGCAACTTGTAAAATATAAATATTTCATTTTTAAATATTTCCCACGTTGTAGTCGATGTACGATGTAGATTTTTTTATTGCAAAGGTCCTGTAAACAAGCAAACAGGTCACCTGATGGTAAGTGATCACTGCCCTTGAAAATCAACAACGCTTAATCATTGATGTGTTGCTGGCCCATCAAATTGGGAGGAGATCGGGAAGAAAAAGAAAAGATGACCCCTTTCATCTTTCCTTTTGGGCATTCGGCAATGTCACTCACCGAACGAAACGTGACAGCGAAGCTGTTGCTTCACGTCGATTTCCTGTGAGACAGTGGTACCGCCCCGGACGAATCCACCCATTCATGCTGAGTCATGAGTCATGACTGACATAAGCGTGGCTCTACCACTTCCAAACTTTTTTAGTCTACCATTTGATGTCTTATTTAAACTACCTTTGGAAACACCATACCAGATTTTCGGGAAAACATTAATAACGTGGTTCCGAGACAAATGTTTACACTGTATTTCCCAACCGCCAAATTAAATATTTGATCTCACCGAGATTTTACACGATAATTAATGAGTTAACCAGCAAGCACTCATATAATCCAAATTAAGAATAATCTTATATACCTTTTTATTTATTCTTTATGTAAATGCTCCTTTTCTATTTTGTGACGCCCACGAATTTTATTTCAGAAAACCATATTCAATGAATTCGTAAATGTTAATTCATACATCAGTTAAAACCTTTTCAATTGGCCCTTAACTACGTGGTTTTGTTTGCGCTCGGACTTGTGGGGGTCCCTTAGGAACCTCTATTTCAGGATGAATTATGTTTTGTATCTCCGAATGGTAATATACCGGCTCAGACGATACTGCCCACGCATCCATTACTGTTAGTGAACATATTATGATATACTCTAGGCAGTCGAAACTTTATCTAGACAGTTCTGGACTATCATCTTGATGTTTAGTTACTTTGCTGTCTTTATATAAAATACATAATCTAAAATGTAACTGAAAGAGAGTAAGTTATCAATGTAAAGAGTGTTAAACCAGACAATCTATTTAGGTCAATTACATATAGAGGTTAGTTTTGTGAATGATTTAGCGACAGACTTACGAAAAACCTCAGCTTAATAACGAGGTAACCAAAGAAAAAGGGAAATAACGTGTTGCCAGTCTTTAATATATTATTGTTTAGTACACTAAGTAAGTTTAATATTATTATACAACATATTCAAAGCCTAGATAAACCACCCTACCTTGAGATTTGTCCTTCATAAGATCAATGATGTCAAGGAATAATAAAAAAGAGATCACGATGTCCCTGCTTACCTTTAATTACAATGTTTAATTAGTAGCGCATCCACTTTGCGTAGTTTGTTTATAGATAGAGCCCTTGAAATAAATTATTAGTTTCGTGTTGTGACGCGGAGCTTTCACAACTTTTATTTTTATTTATTCCGAAACTAAGTTGAAGTGTGATTGTCATTTATTGGATAAGTGATTTATACATCCACGTTACGTTTGGGATAGGTATATTATATATGTATACTAGTATGTAGATAAGACGCCTAAAATCTAGGGCAACGTTCTTCACTCACATGACCATTTCTTTTCATTCAATCTCTTTCTTCAGTCTCAATACAATCATTTTTTATAGATTTTACTCCAAATAACAATTTAACATTACATTTTTTCTGTTAAAGCTGGATAGCCTTTCGTTCGGATTCAGTACAAAATATGGTAGTTTAGTATCTTGAATACTGATGATGTAAGATGAAGGATGACGAGAGTAATGGCTGACAGATTTAATAATAATAAGCATTTATTTCCATGAATTTGTACATCAATAGGTGATACTTAACTAAACAAAGCTGAGCTCAAAAGTTTATAAAATAATATAAAATCTACTTAACATAAATAATTTTAATAAATGTAGGTACACCAAGAAAGATTACCAGTGGTTTTCGCACTAGGCATGTCCTGTATCGCGAAAATCTTCGAGCGGTGACCGAGACTAATAATTGCGGTGTCTGACATAGTCTGCAGTCATTTTAATGCTTTATTTATTTTATAATATTGTAAAACAAATATACATGTAATATGAAGTGTTCTTGTAATTTTTTTTGATATACAATACAAAATAATATGACAACAAAATAATAATAATATAATCCATCATTTATGTATTGTTTTTGCTCAGTTGTATTTTTGTGACAAAGTATGTTCTTTATAAACAAATAAAATAAAAATACTAATAAAATTCCCAAAATATGTTAAAAACAAAGTATTTTGCTGTGTCCATAATTACACTTTTATTGTTTAAAATAGCACAATACACTGACGTCTCTATAAAAGCACAAAATACACAAAAATATTTGCAAAGATATAAAAATTGCTACACATTTTGAATTCTGTTTGGTGCTTCCATAAAAAAACTGTGCAACGAGCGAACTCTCATATTTGGCAATTTAAATTAAGGGGTTATATCATAACAGCTTGGAAACGAAAATATAATTCAGTAACGTTCGTCAATGTCCATTTATTACTTAGTTGTTCAGATAACTTTTAGTTTCACAGACACTTTAACACCTACTCTATCAAATAAAAAGTATAAAAAAGAAAATGAACTTAAAAGCTTCATAAATTTAATCCAGAGTTGAAACGCGTCAAATATTGTTCCTTATTTTACCTATAACAAGTCTACCTTCCCATACAATATGAACTAAAAAGGCCTTTCAGGAGAATCCCTTAAGTACGGGTAAACTTCGCGGTCATCCCGCGGGATCCTGTTAGTATGCTGAAAATTATATACGTAATATGTGTGAACCAACTTAGTTTATACATAGATTGTGTCGCGTCTGAGATATTGGTTGTACCAGGAATGTAGGTATGGGCTGGAGTGGTGTTATAATAGCTACTCCTTTATCTAGGATACTAACGATTTAGCCGTAGTGTTGTCAAAAAAGGAATTATTACGAGTCTGCCCCATGACCACGAAAGCTGTAAAGCAATCGAAACGTAGGAAAGTAAAAAAATTTTAAAATTTAACCAAATCGCGATAAAATCCGTAATAAATAGTTTAATTTCAAAGGAACTATTATGACCAATGTTTTTGCTGGAAATATTGCCAATTTACTCGTAAATACTACCAACAACTTTGTAACGTCTTTTGTAACGAGACTAGACCAATGAAACGAAAATAAAAACAAGCAGACTATGTCCTTAATTAAGCGAAATATTTTTTGCTACACATTTACAGAGAAACACGTCAAATTTGAATATTTTACGTGACACTAAAAAGATACATACACGTTTTGGTGAGACAGGCTGGGAATAAGCAATGGGGGCTAAATATGGGCGTTGTTTTAAATATTTAATAAGTACCTAAATAACATTAATAACTCCCGTTTATTCTGATCTTGTTCTTAAACAATTTGCCACTTGTGATGTTAAGAAGAATATTCATAATAATCATCTCATATAATGCAGTGGGAAGTTACTGTGTCAGCCGTAATATAATTCTTCTTATTTAAAACGAAACCCTTCCTATAATTCCGCCCATCCTAAGCTTCATTTCGACAGTCATCTTTCCAACCAAATAATCAATGGATATTTCCCTATGGGATCACTTCCAAGCTTGTTGTTTTGTTAGGGTAATGTCATCATTCAGGTGGCATAATGAAAAAAAATGTCTCTCTTCACCAAGGTACAATTAGTGAACTTGGTGAGTTGAGACGTCCACATACATATCTAGCACTTGAGTAAGGCCCAGCATCCATAGACACATTTAAATAGACTAATGGCGGCTGCTCGTCCTCCATTACAAAGTAGAACGATGATATGATTAAAAATATGCAAATAATACATAATATATAAATATGGTTGTCTGTAAGACATAAGTTTATGCGAAAAGACCACCATTTGTACTTTTTTTTATTTATTTTTTTGTTTCTGTATGTAATTTTTCTGTGTACAATAAATATTTAAATAAACCAATAAAATAATAAATAATATTTTTATGTACTTCTGCTTATTCTTTCGAGGCTTGCTGTTATGCACTTTTAGACCTAGCTATAAATTGATAACCACATGTTCATGGGTTCTGTGTTCCCACACAATCTGCCAGATTCGTGCCTGGAAAAAAATATAAAATGATATATCAACGTTGGCAACTTGGCGTGTTTTTATTGCTGTTGTGTATAAAGATTGTGTAAAAATATTACGCGCCGCTTGCTTCCTTATTTGGTAGAAAAACCGCTGCGGGGGGCGGCGGTGAGGTGGGGGGTGATAATTTATACACGCTGTGTCTTCCCTAAGTATTACGGAAACGTATTTATTTCAGTACGGTTTGGTACGTGCCGTTGCTCCCAAACAATTGTCTCGAGTGGGGTGTAACTCAATTGATTTAGTTGCTTTTTGAGGTTCGTGGTTTTTGCGGTTTATTATATTGTTGTGTCAAGTGTTTTTGATGGTAATACCATTCATTTACGTTATAAATGGAGGAATGATATTTTCTTAGATTAACGTTTTTCATGTTAGATTTTCTTTTTCTAATTGTTTAATTGCATTTGTCCAGGATAAAAAGTAGTGTATGTTATTCTTTGGTCTATATCCAGACAAAAAATCAATTTGATCCATTGTTCCACCACTACGTAAAAGAACGAGTAGCACAAAACACGATACACTATTCATACGATGTGCATGAACAATTTGTTAACATCGACGCAACTTGCAACCCATATCACCGAACCAATACTGTATTTTAATTAGAGCTTTAGTCTAGACTGTGTCAATAGCTGCCGCTCGCGAGCAATCTCCTCAGCTATTCCAACACGAATCCTTCACTCTCTGAGACTCATTACGCCCGAATTGAAGTCACTGGTAATTACTCTATCTAAATTAACCTGCATACTCATTAAAACATATCAATATAGTGAGGTGTACGGCCCGGGGCTGGTGTCG
The DNA here is from genome assembly GCA_949752805.1 of Deilephila elpenor. NCBI lineage: Eukaryota > Metazoa > Arthropoda > Insecta > Lepidoptera > Sphingidae > Deilephila > Deilephila elpenor. The sequence goes on from OX457094.1 coordinate 19,727,181, forward strand.
TCTATTAGCCGACCGAGCCTCGTCTTGATTAAACATAGTAAACGCTCCACGATTCCACCCGCCTTAATAACAGTTAGATAATAGTATATCTCATGTTTGTGAGATACGTTGCGGGCCTAGAGCAATGTCTACAAGTTATTTTTAATTGTTTTTTTTTCTAATATTTCGTATTGCGCCTTATTGGTTTAGTGACTAGGTGTGACTAACTATGAGAATTTTATTTTGATACTCAAGTTGTGCACTCTTCAGGTGAGTTTTTTAGTTTAAGAAATCTCATATGAGATATCCGGGGAGCGTATAACCTTTATGAAACGTAGATAATACTACTAGCACATCTGCCTTAGAGATACATGTATAGATATTTAAGCTTCATTGTCTCCATTGACAAGTAAAAGAATATAATATCATAAGTGATTTTAAAGTCTTCATTCGGATATTCTTTATAACTCATGTGCAGTTTGTTGGAGTAATGTTTAATAGTCTCCGTGCCAACTTATTTACGTGTGATCTGTCTTATTTTCGCCTTATTTTAATGTAAATAAAAAAGATTGAGTTTTTCCAAATGGTAGCTATAAAAAACCTTCAGAAATGAAAAATATTTTTCAAAATATTGCTTATAATTGTAAAAAATGCTTTTATATGTATGCACCACTAGAACCAACACAATCATTCATATTATCGGTGATTTTTTTTTATTTAATTAAAATCTAAAGCGTGATTCGCGTTCGCACAGAATCGTTATTGAACCGAATTATTATTCCAAATCATATATCAAGGCTGACAGATTTGATCGAACTTTCGGAGCGGAAATTTAAAAGCTATGTGAAATGAATCCTAATGAGGAAACCGGACTATAAAATAAATGGAAGATAACGAAATGAAAGCGGACAATTATTTTATATTGCTAGTCCTTTTTTCAAATATAATTAATAGCTCTATGTGCGCTCTTTCGTGTGTAATTGTATTTTGTATATTATAAACCAGTGTCTTCTATCGTGATGACCAAGTATCGAAATAGAAGCAGCCCGGTATTAGATATTGAATTCGATGGCTCAATATTGTAGCCTCACCATAACATTTAATATAATCTTATACAATAAGGAGCCTATATGATAAAACTTATTTTCACTGATATCATAAGTAGAAAGCCTTGTTAAAAATGAACGGTAGTTGTATTCAGTCTTGATATTCAGTCTAGTATTATTGAAATATACGAGTTTATTCATCGAGAACGAACGTATTAATCTTCCCGAACCATCTCTTACAATAAGTGAATGTAAACACAATGTATGAACCATAATAATTAATTCAAAATTGCGGCCGCAGTCGCGCTGCGTCTCTCTGTTTTATTCAAATTGACTAAATACAAACAAGAGAGATAGTTGAGTCAACTATAAATCTGAATCCACTTCTCCAACCCCACTCTTAACGCGATTCTCGACTGTGAACTGGTGGATTAAAGTCTGAAATTGCTTGCGGTAAATAAATTAAAAGTACTTCCCGCCGTTCTAGTGTTATTTCCTTACAACGCGGCTTGAGTTGTGAGATGGCAGCGAGTTTAGCGCCTAATTAATTAAATTGTTATAATTTAATGTTTTATTGTGTTTTATTACTTAAGTTTTGAACATATCACAGAGGTGTGATTACTTCAAATACTTACGCTGAATATAAATTGCCTACATTAATTAATTTAGGCTATCTTCCAGAATGGTGCAATGTGTTACTTTCTTACATATTGTTGAAGAGAAAATTACATATTAAAGATAATATAAATAAATAAATCAATTCTTCATTTTGGAAAATCTCATGGGAGTGACTGGATTTTGTACGTATGGTGACAACTTCTCCGCTATCATGGAGAAGTTGTCACCTTCTTGGAACTAAAATAAACTCGGCTTGAGGTTTGGCGGCTTTTGAGGATATAGTAGCTATGGCCGAGTTTATACAATATTATAAAAATCAGACTCTTGATAAATAATAGTTAAAAAGACTAAACAACACGCTTTAGTGAAAGACCTAACTAAAAAATTATAAATAATAATTGATACTGAGTTTATTTATTAAGATTAGAAAATGGAGTAAAATACATTTATTTTATGGTTAAAAAGCTAAGGTGCTGAGGATAAGTCATTGAAATAAGCACCCATTAAAAAGTTGTTTTGTATTAGTTGCTAAAAGCGTAGGTACATATATCTAGGGTAGAGTATAACCAGCCAACTCCTCGTGTAATGTTTAGTTAAAACATCGGCGTGTTCTCTCGTGGCTTGCGCCGCGCCGCGTTCACTCCACACTCCACCAACTCCGGTTGCGAACTTCTCCCCCTTTTGTTACTTTTTCATAACAATAACAAATTTCGTAGGTTAATTAAGAAACTGAGAAATGTTCTTTGCAAAATTTTAATGTTTCAATATAGACTCTCGTATAACGTTGCTTTACGAATCTCGCCAAAGTTCGCATTGTTAGCGGTTTCTTATACTGTTGTTCAGCTAAAGATATAATCTGTACAGATACTGAAAGGGTGAGTTTACTTATTAGTTTTAGGATTAGGAAACAACTCGATGAAGTTAATAATTGCTTTTGTTCTACAGCAAATATTTATATTCTATTACCAACCATTTCAATATTCTAAATAGTAGGTACCTAATGTTTATGGATAAATATAATTAATGCTTAATTTTCGGATTTAGTTATCTCGTGACTTTATTGTTTTCATTTAAACAAAGTATGCCCTTAACGGGTACCTTGCCTTGTGTGAGCATCACAAACTAATTGTAAATCCGTCTCTACTGTAGGTTTTTAAACATTTTTTTTTAAGGTAAAAATAATGAAATTAGCGTTCAAATTGGTCACTCTTGGTATGTTGTCATTAAGAAATCCATCAGGAACATGGAATAATCAGTTCGACTAATGTTTTGATATAACGAAAGGCCTATAATTGAGCGACCATCAAGTCAAATTTGCGCAATTTTTATAGATAACACTCCCCTCAAACTCATTTGGCGGCTCTCCTTTAATATAAATTTAATATAACGGGATGAGGCGAAAATGTTCAGAGTCACGCGTCTTATTACCTCGAGCCAAAGGTTTAAGGATATTTTCAATTTAATAGCATTATATTATAACCCTTACAAATTCATGATCGGGTAAAAAAGCGGCGATCGTTGCGCGAATGGAAATCCTTGATTTTCAATAAAAATACGCGTCGTGGAATTCATTTTAACAATATAAAAGATTAAGTTATTATTTAGTGTTCCTTTTCAGATTATATTTATTTATATTGACCTCAATTTGTGTAAAATAAACTAGGAATCATCATGACTTGATCTGGTGTAATTTACTTTGGGATGTTTTCAATTCATAAAGAATTGCGGTCTAGAGCTGTCCTATTTCAATTGTATTTTTCCCGCATAAAAACATAACATTATTTTTTATGCAAAGAAGCATTGATATCATTCCACTTATTATCAGAGGGCAGTTTCTTTGCTATGCCAGCATAAAAAAACAACACGAACCGTATTATTGCATGATTGAAAAATGAACGACAAAATGAGTAGTGAAGATAAACGGTGAAGGAAGTGTCTACAGTATGAATTTAGCGCGGAGGTCCGTTCAGACGGTCCGGAGCGACATTAATCGGCGGGGTGAGACGACACTAAGCCCACTATCGCTTCCGCGCCGACTTCCGATGGCCCCGTTACCCCACCTCCAATACCAGCTTCACTTGTGCGACTGAGATTACATGTGAGAATTTGGAAAAATTGATACAGTACTTTTTGGTAATTTATTACTATAGTAATAGTACTACTAAAATAGAGGATTTTTCATGTTGAGGGATGGCGTGTTAACTACTGCTGTTTGGAATAGATTTATTGAATGCCAACAGTGATGCGGTTAAATAAAACGCGATGTTAATATTTGTCGAAAAAGTACATTTAATTTCTACATTTTTTTTATTGCAGGTCAATTAGCTTAACGATATATTAGTTGGATATTTATGTTAAAAATGTGTTCAAACCGTTTATTTCTGGTCGTGAATATTAATAAAAAAAAGTTTATTCAAACGGCAAAGAAAAATCCGATCACGAGGCAAAATTCACAGCGACATGATTTATAAACAAACAGTTGAAAAAGCAGTTTGTCAGTAAATTATAATCAGTTATTTAGCATTAGTTCTCTGCAATTTATTATTTATGTCGTGATGCAGTCACCGCGGGGCTTGTCAAGTTTTGGAATGGATCCAAAAATGAAACTGCACTTTGTTCTTGTTTACTGTACTTCGCTGGTACCAACTAAATAAACTTGTAGCTCAATTAGCAGTCCTTGAGGTAGGTATTCTTATTTCCCAGGATTTATGAGTTTGAGTTCTATTATGAAATCCGCACTTAATAATTTTGGTTTATAGATTAATAAATTTTATGGAGACAGCTGCTAAAAACAGGTTTGCAAAATGAAATTAGGCGTAAGGATTTAAAAAAATATATTTTCATTAGACATTCAATATTTTATAGTCATACTATGCCTACCGTGTGAGATAATAATATCTGTTTGTTGCAATTTTGTTGCTCATTTTTTCATATGATAACTTTAGCTTTAATAAAGTAAGAGGTATTTTTGACAATATATGGGGTGATATAGGTAGATGACCTTATTTCCAATGTACAGAAAGATGGTAGAAAAATGGAAGACGTTGATCATTATTAAAACTCCAGCTTTCATTATTCGCATTTTTATATTTATAATACAAGCCATTATACTCGTTATTATAAACATGATCAAATAAGCATTAATAAAATGCCAATGACACAGAATCGTATTCAAGTAACACAAAATCAGTAATAGGAAAACTGGAAAAATCACGGTATTTGGACTTAATGTAAAGCTTTTTAAGCTTGTAAAGGCGAAGGAGCCATTTCCCTGCCCTCGGGCTGTATCGGTAGACGGAGGGATGAATTGCAACCGGGCAGCGTTGGCCCCGGGCGCCCGCGCGGGATGAATTCGGGAAACCATCGTCGCAGGGACCCCCTAATAAAAGGCAATAGTAAAAATATATTGTTCAACCTTATTGATAATTTTTTTTAATTAAGTTTTATTTTTATTTTGATGCCAATTTTAGTTTCAAATGTAAATTTTTTTGGTAATTAATAAAATTGACTTCGATTAATAATGAACCACGCTATGTGTTACCCAATCTAGTGGCCTCTGTAAGCAATGAAATATACATAGTAATAACGCCGTGAATAATATGTTGCAGGTAGATAAAATAAAAATAACGAATTATATAAATTAAATACCTACATACATTTAAATATTATTAACTATAGCGAACTGTTTTTTTTTTACTGCAATGTAAAACGGGACGAACATGTGCCCTTTACCTGGTGAGCGATAAGACTCCCCATGAACAGTAGCAAAACCAAACAACACCATGAATTATAAATCAATGCTAGGCTTTCAACAGCGCTCGCCATCCTGAGACATACTATATTAAGTCTCATTATGTCCAGTATATCTGGCTACAATGTCCTTCAAACTGGAACACAACAGTGCATTTATACTGCTGTTTGGCTGGAGAAATAGACATTGCGATGGTACTTATTCAGGCGGCTTCTCGCATACGAAGACTGATGGTAATCAGTAAAATAATCACAACTTTAATGGAAACCCTTTAATTTCTTTAAATAGCTCAATATAACCCAAAATATTTGTAACTATCTCAAATTACTACTAAAACACATCCATGAAATATAAAAGCTTTATTATAAATTCCTTAAAGGTGTAATAGAAGTTCTAGCAAGCAATATAACCGTATTAAACATTTATTCGCTTTTCAATAGAGCCTTCCACCCAAATACAACTCTGCTCTCTCTCATACTAACCGTACAACAGCGAACTTTCAATTTACAATTCTATTACCGACATATAAAGTCTATTTTTGCCCGCACCGTGTTCTGTATACATTGCTACAAACATTTTTATTGTTGTAGACTTTTCCACATAAATGAAATATCATGTTTGATGATGCGGTATTATTTATTTACTAAATTCCGTTTGTGATTTTCGTCGTATTTGTTGAAATCGTGTAATAACCGAGCTACTGCTACCCTTGGCTTTGGATGCTATTTTATTTATTCCGAGGGTTTTGACAAAGCGGAAATATCTGATAACTTCCTTAGCCAAACTGTTGTCTAAAAGGGAGATTTTTTAAAAATATGCTTATTAATGACATTTTTAAAATACTTAACATTAAATTATGAGTAAGTAATAGGTAAAGTATTATATATCCGCACCGTTATCATGTGTGAAATAAAAATTAAAAATATGCCAATATTTTTAATGATAGCAAAATAAAAACGATAAAAATGTTGAGCGCATATGCAAACAATACAAAACAGCTGGTAACTTATAGCTCATAATAATCACATAAACTTATTTAGTTAGGGCACACGCCTCGTTAAAGCGTCTATTATTCGTACTCAATTAGCCAAACTTTAAAGCTCCGTAAAATCTCCTATATCCCTTTCTTGGTTCATAATAATTAGGTTTATTTTCTGATTCAAAGGTCTCAAAAATGTTCTATTACCTATTTAATGACACATAATACATAACTTAAGATTAAGTGTTAAGAATGTAAAAGGGAATCTGACTGACTGATCAAAGTACAGGTAAAAACGTTGGCTTTAGAAGCATGAAATTTCCACAAGAGTTCCTTACGTAACGTAAGTGAACACTAAGAAGGAACTTGAAAATTCATCCCCTAAAGGCGTAAAATAGGGGATGGAAGTTTTTATGAAAGTTCGTCACTTTTTGAAGTTAGAAATGCGGAAATTTGTGTTTAGCCTTACAGTTAGGTGTAAGGGTTTACTGTTTTAGTATTTTTGAACGTTCAAACCGGATGGTGAAAGTGACGTGAGGTTAAGAAATTTCAGGAGCTTATTGACATTAATCTGAATTTAGGCTTCGTTTAAACTTCGTGAAATTTGAAAGTAATTCAACTCTTGTGGTAGAACATTATTATTTTCAGTAAAAGTAATAATTATTTTGAAATAGGATATTGAATACCTAAATAATAATCACAATTACAATGGATCGTTGCTAAAGTTTAGCAGAAATCCTCTTAAGCCTGTGCTCAGCTGCGGACTTTCTGAGGCTAAAGATGATGCTGATAAAAGTTCAAAACCGGACTTTCCATGGCGGAGGATGAAGAAAATATCAAGAAATACCATGATTTTGAAAGTTACATTCCGCAAAATCTATTTTACGAATATTATATGCTTTTAATTATTTCATTTAAACACTGCGCATTTTTTAAACCCAAAAATAGTAAAAATTTGAGCAATTTAATAAATTGTGAAGCAATTTTAGGAAATAATTTAAATACATAAAAGGCAACGGCGGCGCGTCACCTGAATTTTTACTCATTCCTTCGTTTGTCACAATTGAATTGGATCATCGGGTGAATCAGATTTCTGGGCACGGATCTTGGGTTACTTCCGTTAAGGTGCCTATCAGACGTGGCCTAAGGCACGAGCGATTTATTATTTATTATTTGCTTGCATGTTGTAAGCGATAGCTTAGTTAACGGCGGTATGTACTGAAAATATTTCAGTTGACTAAAACTAGATATGCTATACTCCTCTCAGCAAGGTTACTGCACTATGCTTTATGATAAGAAGGCACAGGCCGTCTAGATAGAATATTGAGTGGCGACGAATGACAATCTTTAGCTATTCATGTCAATAACGCCAACTTGTTTTATTGCTTCTGCACATCCTGCTTAAAGAAATTAAGATCAAAGGAAGAAGAAAATACGCGGTACCTGTTTCACGAAGTTAAATACAAGGGATCTACCATCACTGAGTATTTCTGTGCAAGTCACTGTAATAAACAGCCGTGTAAATGAACTGTTGTGTTTCGATTCGAAGGGCATTATAGCCATAGTAACTACTGGACATATTGATACTTAACATCTTATGTCTCAGGATGGCAAGCCCAGCGGAATGTCAAGCATTGCTTTGATTCATGGTGTTGTTTGGTTTTGCTACTGTCCATCAGCGGTCGTATCGCTTATAATAAGGTGAATGGAATACTTGTCACGCCATTCATCGCAATACAAAAAGGTTAGCAACTTTTGTACCAGGATCGCTTGGATAAAAATATCCTACCATCAAAACAACCATGGATTTCAAAATAATGAAAAATACATTTTATGTTACAAAAACAATGCTCGCACTAATTTAACTTCATCCATCAATCCTATCAGATCGTCGAAGCGGACAGTGTCAAGCCCGATTTGTATTAAATACAATTTGTCTATCACAAAAACACGGGGGGTCATATGAGAGTATCTAATTTATCAACACTTTTTATCTAAAATACCTCGAAATTTGGGTTCAATCGCCCTTATATTGTAGACTTTTGTGAGCGGCAGTAGTCACTTATTATGATTTCATGTTCATTGGTCTTATCTACAGCCATGTTTTTGTAATAATATACCAAGTTTTATCTAAGAAAAAATGTTTGTTATAATAATAATAATAAATACACCCAACAGTCACATACATAGTCCTGACCCCACACTAAGATCGAGTCTTGTGTCGTGGGTATCAGAAGCTACGAGAGACTTTTCGGTCTCACAAACACCCAGACCCGAAACAAATACCTGTGGATCACACAAATATTTGTTTCGGTGCGGGGATCGAACCCGCAACCTCACGTTTCACAGGCGGCGTCTAACCAACTGCGCCACGGAGGCTGTTATACTATGTAATATTCAGGCAAAAAATAATATTTAAGATTGTGGATGATTGCAATTACATTATGCGAACAGATGATATTGGTATGGCCTATACGTATAATCATTTTGCAGATCTAAGTATTTCTGTACGTTGAATTTGTGATTATAAAAAGTAACCACGATACGTGAGTATTCATAAAATAAGGGAAAATTTAAAAGAAATTTAAGCGCTCCTTTTTCGTATAGTTATTTAACAAATGATAAAATTTAAAAATACGTGTTATAGCTCTGACCACAATATTTTCCGTTTAAATAATTTTAATCAATGAACTATGAATCTAACTTGGCCACCTATGATCCAGTTTCATTTGTACTCATTCTTAACGATACAAAGATATCAGTAGTCACAAAAAGCGTCAGTTGATGGCTTGCGCCTGCCGGCAACACCTTAGTGTCGGTCCAAGCCGCGACCTCCGATCACTCGTTTGCGGCTACTTAGCGAGTCTGCGCACTTGCGAACTCCCACCCACTTCTTATGCCATGCAAATTTGGCAACTTACAATGAGAATGAATCGTTTGCACTTCAAATTACACGGCTTTATTTCTGCAGATATCTGGATCAGTCGGTTCATGCTTGTGACATCATCGTCTTTGTTAAATACTTATGTTGAAAAGTTAGTAGTTATTTGTATGCAAACGGTAGCTTCATTGTGAAATTTCATATGACCCAGGTTCTTTCTAACATGAAAACTTAACGTGCCAGGTTTTGTTACCTACGAGTATTCTAGCATTGCAGCAATGGTAATAACTATGTTTTAAAGAAACCAGCAAAAAATATAGTTGAATAAAAAAATATGAAATGAAACATCCTTGAAGTAAGCTTCATTTGGACTCGTGAAGCTTAATTATACTTGTGGCATCTATTTAGTTCGCAATCTATCTATATCAGCCCATATACGTCCCACTGCAGGGCACGGGCCTACTCTACAATCGAAAGAATTGATTGAGAGTGGTTAGGCCATATAGTCCACCACGCTGGCCTAGTGCGGGTTGGCGGAATTACATACCGTAGAAATTCTTTAAAATCGCTACGGTATGCAGGTTTCCTCACGATGTTTTCCTTCACCGTTAAAGTGCGTGGTGATTGACTATCAATACACACATAACTCCGAAAAGTCAGAGGTGTGCCCTGGGATTTGAACCCGCGACCACCGTGAACATGTAGGCAGCCGCGTCTGGTCCACAATGTTCCACAAATATTAATTTCCTCACATATACTTATTCCGAGAAAGTCTTATGATTCGCAGAATACATGGACTAAATATATTTAAAATTTAATAGTTGCTACGGATGTTTACTACTAGCAATCTATTTTTGCCATATATGACCTGGTTTTGAGGATGTAGCCGAGGTTTGCAGATAGTCGCTGGAGTCAGGCCACTTCCAACAAGTCTTCATGGAAATAAATAAATAATAATAAATAAATACACCCACCCAACAGTCACATACATAGTCCTGACCCCACACTAAGATCGAGTCTTGTGTCGTGGGTATCAGAAGCTACGAGAGACTTTTTGGTCTCACAAACACCCAGACCCGAAACAAATACCTGTGGATCACACAAATATTTGTTTCGGTGCGGGGATCGAACACGCGGCCTCTCGTTTCACAGGCGGCGTCTAACCAACTGCGCCACGGAGGCTGTCGATATTTCGAAATATTTCGTTCAGTAGCTGACTTCCTTTGGCTGTAAAGAGGGAGAGAGAGAGAGCGCTCATGACGCATTTTGGTGACATATGGCTATTATAAAATATATATTATATACAGTTAAGTCTCATTGATTCCAAGGGGAAGGAGGGTTAGGTAAAATAAGAGGAGAAATCGACTGCACGACCATTAAATTTGCGCGTTGCATCTCACTAGCTTGTTAAAATAATTGCGCATAGCGAATATGCACTATTGATTATTATCCATACCGGAATAAGTTTATTTTTGGGTGGAGTTTAGTTGCCAAAAGTTGCTTTGCGGGCACGAGCACTGGTTCAGTTATACCATTAACTATTTAGTTTTATAATTTATTCACATGGTATTTCGTTAATAATGGACAATTGATGCTTTGTTGCCACACAAGATGTCTTGAAATATAGCATTACCTAGAATATAAGTTTTCAGTTTGGGTAAATCTATATAAATTACAAACTAAACGCGTAATAGCAAAGAGTCCTATTGTTTTCAGTAGGCACCTCTTGGAGACAACTAGACTTCTTACAAACTTTTTCATTCTCTCAGTCTCTCTCGCTCTTCAGCCACAGGAAGTCCACTGCAGAACTTTGGCCTGCTCCAACGGTCTCAACACTGACCTGTTGGAAGCGTTCTGCATCTAGCAACTTCCTTAACCAGGTCCTCTCATCACCACCGCTATAGGTGGGTGATCAACACTTCGCTTGGCTTCCACTCCAGAACAGTTCAGCCCTAGCGGCCATTAGTTCTTCGGGCTAATACAAAACAAACTAAATTATTATTATTCAATAATAATTTAATAATAATTTATCAACATAAATTAATATTAAAAGCTACGAATATGGCATGATATGGTCGCGTGCGGACTGACTCGTTCATCAATTTCGTATATCCACGAATGACACACGAAATGTATTAAATGTTTCCGATAATATCTGTTTGGATTTGTGCCGTGACGTGGCTCTAATTAGCGTCGGCTCCCGGACGTTATTTTTATTCCAGTATTTCATAGCATTCAGATTGCTGAAGTGGTTTTTTAAAATTGTGTTGAGCGGTGAGGACGTCTTTACTGATTTGTGTAGTCAATAAAATATTATGTATTCCTGTATTTTAAAAGTATTATGGTATGTATTCCTGTATTAGGGTTTTTCAAAGCTTTTGTTACTCTTTATATTATTTACTTATAAACTCGTTTATAAACACTTTCAAAATTGCACATATGTGCAGCAAGTGAGACGTGAACACACTAATGACAACATCAAAAAGAGTAAGCAGTTCGTACGGTAAAGACATACTAAATTATCTCGAATCGTATAGCCACTAGCCGCCACTATAAATGTTTTATTAGATACCTTCTAACGATCGGACCCAGTTTCGCCCGGGTGCAGATAGTTTTTGAGTCCAGTGCACAATGTGACCGCCGTCGACTATATTGCTTTTCCCGTCCCGTCCCGTTATACCCCGGTCTATCCTATGACGAAATGCATGCAATCCTGCCATCTCCTGTTCCGTGCCATCCATTGGAATTTGAAAAAGTAGCAAATATGTATTCTTGAACTGAATATCTGACTCATACCACGGGAATACTGCATTTTTCGGGATAAAAAGTAGCCAATGTGCGTCTCCATGGTCCAATATATCTCTATGTTAAATTTAATCAAAACCAGTTCAGCCGTTTTAGCGTGAAAACGGAACATACATACACACTTTCACATTTATAATATTAGTAGGGATTATATTTCTCAAGAATACATAGATAGTTCATCCATTTGGCTTGAATGAAAATATTTCTTTTTGAGTTCTGATGTGACTTATACATATGACTATTTTAAAATATTTGATTGACGCGTACACATAGTGTTGTAGCCTACAATGTTATGATTCCACCACAAATATTGATAACTGAAAATAAATGTCGTTCTACAAAAGAAAATCTCTTTGTGTAGATATTCATTTGATTCTATACAGTGACATTTTGACAGAAGAACACTCTCCGTCGTCAAGTAAAAAAACCACGCTAGCAATTATCAGTTTAATTAAGACGCGATGAAACTGAATGGATCTTTTAAAATTATATTATGAAACCTTATGATTCGAGTCTATTTATAATATTTACTCATAACGAAGGAACTTGTTTTAACTATATTCAAAATATGCCAAATGAAAGGAAATTATAATAATCTTTCTTTAATTTTCTATACACTTTTGTTACGATATTTCAGTATTTTTTTCTTAGTAGTTGCTTTGTTTTAGAATTAATACTCGGTACGGCAATAAGCTTATGACCCTTGACGGACTTCATCTTACTCAAAAGAGAGGAAGAAAGAGAGAGTGGGATAGGGAGAGAGATAAGTTCCCCTAGTACATCATCTTGAATAGATAGAATCTTGGCGAACTGTGTGGTAATAAAGACACATCTATCACCTACCGACTCTTGCGAGTTTTGGAAAACAGATTTATTACGCTTTGTGATGCACCATTCAACAAGAAAAAGGCTATGAAAGAACTTACATGTCCATTACGATAGTACCGTTCGCGGTCTTATAAATATATTTTGCTGACAACCTTTGGATGGACTAAACTGAACAGTGGATAGAAACAGTACTTATGTTCTCTTTGTTCCAGATCATAACACCAGTCATGAGCAGACTGAAGGCGCGGGCAGCAAGCAGAGTTCACGTTGGCTGCTGGTAGGCGGTGCCTGATGCGACCATGACGGGGAGACGAGGGCCTTGCAAGAGCTTCTCCATCAGCATCATTCAAATCATTACCATCATATGTCAGGGTGAGTGATTCTTATACTGCTATGGTAAAGAGGATACCATTGACCTGATGATAAATGCTGGGATGGGCAGATAGATCTTTCTATTAGACACAAGTATCAAGCTAACTTATTCTAGTGAACTGGTGTTCTAGAGTGTGCACTTAATTGATTCCAAATAGTTTTTGATCAGTTATTGGGAAGGCAATATGGATGTGGGGTTATGACTAGATTTGAATACTTTTCAAATAGTCCGGTCAGTTCACCGATAAAATACGAAAAAAAGTCTGATATAGGTGCAGTCATTACCAAAAACTGATTAATGATATAACAGGCTATTAAAAGAATACGCTTCATCGATTGCGCATTTTTGATTGGTGTGATATTAAAGTAAAACTAATTCAACAATATCACGAACATTCTTTATAGAAAGTTACATCTCGTCATTATTATGAAGTCAACTTACGACAGTAATCTACATTATAATAACATGCCAAAAGCAAGACTTTTAAAAAATTCGACGAGTTGAAAAGTCTGTCACCGCTGTAAGATATGAGAGGAGGTATTTAATTACTGGAGTCGAAAGCCCTTCGAAATATTGTCTTCATTAAGAGCCCTGCGCCCTTTGTGACGAGTTTTATTTGAAAAGTTGGCGTAATCTGGTAAAGTTGGGTCGGCGGAGTGTTCGCGAGCCTATTACAGATGACACTCACATTAAAATTTTCATGTGTTACTTGTAAGGCCTAGTGTTAGGTTTGCGGAGTCGTTACTGCGATGTTACAACTTCGAGATTAATCTTGCGTAATCACATGCTTTGCTTCTTGATTGGATTTTCACTGGATATTATTCTGTCGACACTGTGATGTATAGTTTTAGTACTTAATATATTTATTTAAAGCTCATATATTAATTGGTTAACGTTTGTGTGAGTTTTGTTGTTATTTTTAACATGATCTGGTAATCGTAGCTGTCATAGTTAAACATTGCAATCATTTTGATAACATACGTGACGATCCCCGCACCGAGACAAATGTTTGTGTCAACCACAGATATTTGTTTCGGGTCTAGGTGTTTGTGAGTCCGAAAAGTCTCTCGTAGTTCCTGGTACCCCCGACACAAGACTCGATCTTAGTGTAGAGTCAGGACTGTGTATACATATAACCCAGTGCTGAACACGGGACTCCCCTACAATCGAGCGTTCAGTTGAGGGACCTTAGTTCATAACCTCCCATGCTGACGTAAAGCGAATTCTGAAATCTGACTTGTGGACTAAAGACAAACTTCACTTGCCATAAAAATTCTTGTATGGATTTCTAGTACCTACATAGAAAGCGCGTTGTAAAATTAATTTTAAAAGACTGCGAGTTTTCCGATTGGTCTATAGAGAGAGGCATACTCAATCTCAATTCAATATTGTCACTACAGGAGACATCTATTATGCTTTTGTCTTTCATTCTAACATAATTTTACTTTTATCAAGCACTTATTATTGTCCTTTGTAGAATTAAAACGCCATGATAGCTGCGAAAACAAAAGAAAATATTTTATTTATCACGTCGAGTGTTTTTAAGTTAAGCAATAATTTATAGCGGTTCGGGCCGTCGTAATTGGTTTCAATAAGGTAAACAAGTCAAGAACTGTCAACTAGTCACCAACTAGTAAACAACAAGTTCGAAAAGAATTTTGGAATCTTTATGATTTATTGTCCTATTTTGTTACGAGTGATTTTTGCTAATGGTTAAATTATACTTGCCCTATATATTTTTTTTTGTATACCTTACGTCTGTTTGTGCCCAATTTAAAAAATTTATAGCCTTATTCATAGACAGATTTAAAACCTAATTTTGTTATCGAATGTTTTGTCTTTTTCGCTCAAATTGAATGCTAAAGTTGTTCGAAAGGGACAAAACATTCGATAATTAAAAAAGGTTTTAAATCTGTCTATGAAAAAGGTCGATTATGTTTTAGCCATAATTAGTATAATAGAAATAATGGCCAACAATGCATTGACGAGACCGT
Source organism: Deilephila elpenor (assembly GCA_949752805.1). NCBI lineage: Eukaryota > Metazoa > Arthropoda > Insecta > Lepidoptera > Sphingidae > Deilephila > Deilephila elpenor. Next base: position 19,742,435 of record OX457094.1, read on the forward strand.
AGATGAAATTGTTAAGAATGTAATAATAAATATGTATATGTATATACCCTTATAAGCGCTTTTGGTTTATTGTCTCAATTAAAAGTGTTCGTTCTCGTCCCGATTACGACATAAACAATAAACAAAGGAAACCATCCACTTTTATAAACTCGGGAATCACACCAAAAATTTTATCAACACAAACCGTCGAAAATTGCAAAATATAAAAACATATTTCCATTAATCTGTCAACGACGGTTCAATACGAAAGTAATCAATTCGAAGAATACCAAAAAGTATATTGTATCACAAATATACGTTTTGAATACGCTCGTATTTTCCGTGATATTAAAACGAAAATGTTATATCTCTGGTTGAACACAAATAAGTTTAACGTTTATTATTTGCGCCAGTCTCGCCGTGAGCCGGTGACGTTTTTTAAACTTTGATATGGGAGCGGAGCACAACATACGTTTAATTACCGTATTCAAGGAAACTCACATTATTAAGCTAACGACACGACATGAGTTTGTTAAGTAAACTCGTTTCTTGACGTAAATTCATACAATTATTCAAATAATTATTATAATTCATATAATTTGCGACGCTAGCTCGCTGTCACTACTAGCGTTTGTGACTATCCTTTGTGTTTGTCTCGCCTTTTAATAGTAACGAAAAGTGGCTTTGTTCAAGGGAGTCTTTCATAATTTACTAGCCAGACAGATTTATTTTAAGTTATATTATGATAAGGTAACTAATTTTATCTAGACATCTAATTAACATTTTCTTCGCAATATTTTAACTACAAACACGGTATTGTCGATGATGATTTGCATTTAATATGTTATTTAAAAAATATAGTAGCCAGACTATAAAATATATCAAATTGGACAAATTTATTTATACAGCTATTATTTTTAATAGTTCATGTCGTGCTTTATCCTACAAATATTATTTATTTGGTGTTAAAAAAATTAACCTTTAACGAAGTAAAAACCGATGATTACTTGTTACATTTAGACGGCTCAGACGAAAAATCTGCGCTGTATATGCTGTATATTTTAATACACGTGAAACCAGAAACTGTTTCACAATATTTACACGTTGTAGCCTATCAACTGGATTGGAAATTTTGTAAAAACCCGGTGCGTGTATGTAACACGTACGATATATATGAAAACTTTATAAACATCTGAACCCCTTGAACTAAAGCATGTACCGTAAACTTTCGAGTTTAAAATCCTTTTGATTTATCTCTTTTAACTAAGTCCTCATAAGCAACTCTACTGTCAAAGGATTCAAATAAAAATCTCAGTCAGTAATACACTTGGTAAATTAAATCTAAGAAGGAAAATAGGTTCCAATCTAATTCCATTGACGGTTATGTCATGTTCACTCTCAAAGGCGTTTTCGCCTAGATCCATCTCTATAGATTTGTGTTCGAACTACCTGTTTAATACATACCTGCATGGGATTTTAGCAATATGTTTTACCCACAATTTTAATATTAATAGTAATTTAATTAAAAGTCAGCTTACTGCTCACTCCTAAGAGCAAAACAATATTTAGGTTTTCCAAACCGAAATAAATCTTTTTTTTTTTCTTTTTATTGCAATGAATGGCGAGACGTGCATGCCATTCGCCCGATGGTAAGCAATACGACCGCTCATGGACAGTAGCAAAACCAAACAACACCATGAATTACAAGGCAATGCTTGATATTCCACTGCGCTCGCCATCCTGAGACATAAGATGTTAGTTCTCAATATGTCCAGTAGTTACTCTGGCTACAATGTCCTGTAAATCGTTTTTCTTTAAAATTTGCCGTAAGGCTGTTTAATTGAATCAAAATTCTAAAAGACGTCATGACTACGTACTTTCATAAAACAAGTGCCAATCTAAGGTGCCAATACAGAAAAAAATAATCTCTTCAAGAAGACACTTCCAAATCTACAATTCGAAAAAAATATATTGAAAAAACACCAATTGAAATATTTTATAATATTTTTTCTGATCTTTTCATGACACCGAATACAAAAATAATTCTAAAGTAGACATTTGTTTACATTTTTCGTACTTAGGATATGGCCAAGTTTAAAAAACTTCCCCGTACATGTGCAAAACACTGAGATGACTGGTGAAACTCGTGCAGGGCTGAGTACAAAGGCGAGAGTTATCAGCCGACTTTATCTCGCAGTTTGCCGCACCGCCCCTAATAAACAATATTTTGCTTGTCACCTCGAACAGTTCCAACCGCTCAAACTTTGCCGTTGATTAAAAACATCGACGTGAGGGCTTTGTCTTCACACTTAGAAAAAACAAGGATTTTACAAATAGGAAAACACGTGCTTGCTACCATTTGTGTATTGAATAAAATGCTATATGACGGCGGAAAGTTGTAACAATCATAATTTTTAAAGGTCTAGCAAAACTACACGGTTTTTTTTTTATTATACATGGCAGCATGATTGAGTCGAATGGTGAGAATTAATTATAGTTTGTCAGTAACCGAATCTCCATTTAGATGGCACTATTCTGCTGTTTCACAATCGTAGTTGTATCACCTTGGTGACAAAAATCCTGACGCAATAGCAATGTTTAAAAAATACGAATAGCCATATGCTTAAACCCAAACATGCTTCACGTCTCTATGTCAAAGTACAGGCAGGTTGATATTAGAGGCACCCACATTTCACCGCGTTGCGTTTATCCCATCATGTGATATAAAGCTCGAGTCAATAGACTTATTAATTGGAAATAGTCAATTCATGTAACTAAAATAAAATAATAATCCGATTTATCTAAAAGTAAAGAATAATTAAAAAATGAGTTAGATTTAAGATACACAAAGAATTACGTATTTTAACAGAAATTTCATTTTAATTTAAATATTCTCCAAGGATAACACTTCATTAATGTATAAAATGTAATGCTCTTAAAAATATTTGGCTAGCAATTAACTTTTGACATTTATTTGAAGCTATTCCATTTCAGAGGTGTCTTGGGAACTATTCCAAAATAGACATTTATTCTTTTTCACTGAATATCCATCATTGTTATATGGTATGTCTATGTGGTAGAGCCACGCTGTTGTCAGTCATGACTCAGCATGAATAGGCAGGCTCGTCCGGGGCGGTACCACTGTCTCACAGGAGATCGACGTCAAGTGACAGCTTTGCTGTCGCCTTGAGTTCCGTGAGGTATATACGGAGTGATCACTTGCCATCAGGTGACTTGTTTGCTCGTTTGCCGGCCTGTGCAATATAAATCAGTGCACATCGACTACAATGTAACAAATATTTAAAACTAAAATATTTATATTATACTGACTGCGAGCCGGACATTGTACGTTTGAGGCAAGCAGACTTTTCTTTTTAAACGTATTATTTTCTCGAAGCAAAATATTTTTAAAGGATATGGCGTTTGAGGTGTAAGTTTAAGATGGCTAAAGACAATTTAATTCTTTTAAAAAAAATTGATCTTAGGACTTTGGCGCCCTGTCTTTAAATGAAAATAACGATAGGTTGAATAACAAAATCATCATATTCTATTTATAGCACTCGTGATAGACATCGACCGTTCCGATTGCCATCATTTATACAGCCCTTGGCTGTTCATTTTATCACCTGAATACTCTGCAAAGATTGTCACTTTGTTTACTTCAGAAAAGCAGAACAATCCGTTGGAATAAACGCGTAAACATAGAATAAACTCAAATAAATTACTAAGAAACAAAATTTTCTACAAGTGGGCTGGTTAAAGAATAAACTCATAACTGCCTATTTGCATTGTAATCATTATATAATTCAGAGAATCATGAAAATGTAAGAAATCCTTTTATCCATCGCCCTTGGGGACAAAACATGGAGCTACAAACAAAATAGAATTAATGTTTGTGTAATAAAATTAAGTAAATACGAGAGATTGTTGATTCTAATGATCATAGACTTCGTGTAACTATTCGTAAGAAAATAAGTGGGATTTCTAAATAAACAAGTATACTCAGTATTCCTAGAAACAGCCTCGGTTCTACAGATATATCAGAACTTTGCGTCGTAGTGGGTACTTAACACTAGAAAGTGCTTTTGGAATATGTACCTTTAATCCAATTGGTTCCCCTCCTATCACATCTTCGGAGGAAAATAAGCTCTGCGTTTATGTGTAGCATCTATGCCTAAATTATAGAGATACATACATGATCTCAGGTCTGCTACAAAACCTAGGTCTCTCTCTCTTACTCTCGTGTCATGCCCAGCGGTGGTGTACCACTGAGTCCACTACTCAGCTTGCTCTGCGTTGGAAGGCTTAAGACATTATTTCTAGGCTGGTCTCGTGCACCTTGGCATACTATTAAAATGTAATGATGAATATATTTGTTTGTTGTCAGTGCTAACAGAGGAGCCGCGCTTCGCCGAGCCGATCCCCAACGTGACGGTGGCGCTGGGCCGCGACGCCAGCCTGCCCTGCGTCGTCGAACACCTCGGCACTTATAAGGTAACTTGAACTATAATCATTTTTTTTAATCAGAAATTATATTTATTTTCTAAATGTTCATTACAATAAAGTGCTTCAAGATTATGATTCATCATTTTATAAATTCCATCCATAATAATATTGTTTTCTAATATATACACTTAAATTATATTATATCAGTTCGCCTTACAGCATTTTATTAAGACTAAAATAAAGTTTTGTTCTAATAAATGTATGTCTGTACGCCAGATCCTTCAATAATAATCAGAATTCGTTCTTGCGACGACTTTCCTCTGGCAAAATAAGAATAACATACATACATATACATACATAAACTTACGCCTTTATCCCCGAAGGGGTAAGCAGAGGCACCACTAGGACACCCACATTTCGCCTTGCATGTTCCGTCCCACGATGTGGTAGGGGCGAGCCTATCGCCATATCGGGCACAAATTCCTGACTCCGGGCTGATTATAATGAATAGAAAAATCTAATATCACTTTGCCCGACCCGGGATTCGAACCCGAGACCTCAGCTTTGTAACCGTACCGTAATACAACTACGCCACGGAGGCAGTCAGAAGAATAACATAATATTACAATTCACTATAATGTAATCTCTTACTCATATAAAACTTGAATAATATAATCTAAATATGCGAACATACATACATAATACGTTTAGTAGGCGATATAAATTTTTATCAAAGCATGTAATAAGATAAAATAAAGCAAAATACACACAATATATTATTAACATCTAATCCATACAATCTCCATTTATGAAACGAAAGACATTCCAGACATAAATATTTCGCAAGAGGTCTGGTGATAAAAATAAAACGAAATAAAGGCAATATATCAAGAATGATTCGGCCAGTATTTTAGTCTGGGATTGGGTGGCCGCTGCCCGAATCTGAGTTAAATTATAATGTAATTTTCTCATTTTGAAAACTCTCTGTTATAATTCTTTAGTCGGTGCCCACTGGCACATCGATCGCCGGCTCATTTGCTCATTCTACGGATTGAGTTCATCAAGTTTCGCACCTCGATGTTATGGATAATCCAAATTGGTAGTTCTGGGATGTTACATTTACATTCGCTTTGCATAATTTATGTAACGTGGGCAGTATGAATTAATAGAGATTACTGTATTTTAAATATTCATTATGATTTCGTTAACCTTTATTCTCAGTGTGGCCTTGGATTAAAAACGTAGTCTTAGGTTCCATCATTAGTTTCTGGACGGTAATTTTAGTAAAAAATTATATAGACTAATTTTCTTTTTTCTTTTCTTATTCAAACAATGAGTTTCGTGGCATTATTTCGATTTGAATAATACAATTTCACACCACTAGAAATACCGCAAAAATGAAGTCATTGTTTTAACTTCTAAGACCCTTAGATTTACCCACTCAAATACACAAAATATTCAAATAAGAAAATCATTTTTACCAGAATCTAAATTTATCTCAAAATACAGTACACTGCACCGGTTTAGTACACAACATTAGGCAAATCAGCAGTGCTTCAGCGCCGACGATTAGGTTAGCCGTCGCCTGCTATCCCTTCCGGCTTCCCGCGTGCGCTCTTTACTCAGTTATAGAATGGAATTGACAACTTAAACCTGTGCCATTTGAGTGGTTATTGTTGGTTTTTATTGAAGTGAAACTTCTTTATCGGGGTTGGAAAAATTTTTGCGTTACGCGCCATCTTTATTTCTAAGTCACATTTTTGCGTTACGCGCCATCTTTATTTATTTAGTAAATTAGTAATACTTAGTAGTAATCCTGTGTATTGTAACTGTATTTAGTACGAATCCCACACTAGTGTATCATCCCACATTTGGACATAATACAGTGTATACCATTAGAACACATTCTGTACCCACTTCAGTAAGCCACACCCCCAACCGTGCCCAAGCCCCACCCAAAATTTTAAGTCCCACCCACTTTTTTGTAATTTGATCCTTACCCCCCCTCTGGCCTTCCCCCACCCTAAATCCAAAACAGTGCCCAATAGCCTCCCCACGAAACCTCCCCCCCCGCCCCCGCTTACCCCCACCCTAAAAATTTTACCTCACCCCCCCTACTCATATCTCCGGCATTATCCATCGTAGACCCACCGACCTTGGGTTCATTGGAACCGGCTCGGTGAGGGCTACAATCCTGCCCCAACAGAATTCCCGAATTCCCCCTCCACAACTTTCCACACCCAAAAATATTTTAAGGTGCCCAATAGCCTCCCCACGAAACCTAACCCCCCCCCGCCCGCCGCTACCCCCACCTAAAATTTTTACCTCACCCCCCTAAACCTATCTCGGCCAATAAAGGTCGTGGACCCACCGAGCTTGGTATCCTCGGAACCGTCTCGGTGAGGCCTACAATCCTGCCCCAACAGAATTCCCGAATTCCTCCTCCACCACTTTCCCCACCCAAAAATATTTTAAGGTGCCCAATAGCCTCCCCACGAACCCTAACCCCCCCCCCGCCTCTACCCCCACCTAAAATTTTTACCTCACCCCCCCTAAACCTATCTCGGACAATAAAGCTCGTGGACCCACCGAGCTTGGTATCCTCGGAACCGTCTCGGTTAGGGCTACAAATTGGCCCCGATAGAAATCCCAAATTCCCTCAAAAATTTCCCCCCTCCTAAACTTAAACTTTATTTAATTTAGCTTTATTTTACCAATTCTGTAAATTTGTAAATAGTAGATCATTTTTCGAAAAATGATGTCATAAAGAAGTTTCACTTCTTACGTGTGTACACTAATACACACACTCATTTTTTTTCACATTAAAAACACAGCAACAAAATGAATAAATGATTTAGTTACATAAAAATTATGTTGCTTTCAAAATGATTTAGATGGTAAATATAAACGTCAAATAAAAAATAATAACATCCACAATACCACGCGGGTGAAGACAATTATTTGAATAAACAGATCGTATTCTAAACAGAATTCTGCGACGTAAGAGCGTATGTACATCATACGTTTTCATGGCCATAACTTTCAATTTCTATCAACGGAATAAGGATAATTACTGTAAAAGCGACATGATGGCAGCGTACAACAATCGGAAACTCTTATTACGCACGGATCTGTTTCCATTACTGTCATCATCTTAAGGCCGCAGATGACCTTACAGACGGGTAATTTTCCATTTCTAAATAGCTCTGCTGAAACAAAAGATGAATTAAGCCATTTGTCTGCGACGCTAACAATGTCGATGGAATAATATCATTTGTCAACATGCGAATTAATTAAATGACAATCCTCGTGGACTCCGAGTACGAGTATAATATGAAAATGAAAATGAAAATAAATTTACTTAGAAATTCAATACAGCACATTAGTTATATGTGTTATTTAATGAAACGGATTAAGATCCCTAGTCAAATATTATCAACTGAATTGCGTTTATAGGAATGAGGCGTAAAATAACTATTCGTATAGCTCCTTATCATCTATTTTTTAGAGCAAACCCACATTGAGGAATCCGGTGACGATGTTAAAATATGGAAATGCAACTGTGTCAGTCTTGGACAGCCACGCACAAGATACACAAAGAGAAGATAGAGAGGGTATCATTTTCCCATTAAAAAAGGATTATAGTAAGAGCACTACGCTCTCGATATTCCGGAGATCACAACTACGCCGTCGTGCATAAACAGTACATATTAAAATCCACGTTACGTCAGAGCAGTTCACTCATATTATTTCTGGTCTGGCAACAGGCGCATGACGATCCCTATAGTGCACAGGAGGTTGCAATTGGACCCATTATACCCACTTGAATTATAATGGACCCAGCCAACTCTGATTCGTGCTTTAATATATCACAAAAACTTTTATTCGTTAATCAATGCAGACGCTCGTGGTTAAACCTGAAAAGGAAAACGAGAACACGATTCAAGTAAATTGATCGTCAATCATGATAACCGGGACAAGATTATGATATCCGATGCTAATCTACGGACCACTTCATCAAATCTTTAAAATAAATTAAAATTTTGTAATGTATATGCTAAATTACAAAATTTTAATAAATTACGTGCTCGCTCGATTTTAACTGTTTAAAACACAATAAAATTTAGTAGTAACATGATAATTTCATAAAATCGCAGTGAGTCTACGCACTTTTCGCTCTCTTATTATTCACGGCAAAAAATATAAAATAATAATAAAGCCCATATTGTGACAAAACTTTCGAGTTTCTTACTTGTATACATTTGTCACTAGGTCACTAGAGAACTCGACATCGAATGCAATTCAGATAGAGCGCAACTTATTAGGGACGACTATTTGTCACACAGCGACGCAATGTAACTGGACTAATCGAAATAAATACTTATTTGAAAAATAACTTATCGGGTATTGACTGTACGATCCTAAATCTAATTTGTTCTTCTTAATTAAACCATTTGCTTTTATCTAAAGGAACAGTAGCGATTGATTTTTACTCGACTGTACAAAAAAGAAGTGCACACAAAGGATTTACCTATAGTTGTAAGAAACTGCAAATGTATAGAAATGGCCTTTGTTGAGCTGAATGATATTGGCTAGGAGAACATAATGAATGGATGGAAATTAGTCCCTAAAGCCCCATTTAGACGGGTACAGTTACTCTCGTAGAGAGTTGAGTCTGTCTCGAAGACACGATTATCGTAAGTATACAAAAAAAGTTGTATCATGTAAACATTGTCAGAACACGATAATCTTATGGCGGTTATGTCATGCGATATTGGCATACTATTATCGCCACGAGAAACTTTCCCCGTGTAAATAACGCTTATACGGTTTTAACCGTAATAGGCAGTAAGTGCAGCGAATTATTACACTTATTTTAATATTTATATTATCATTATATTACGCCCTACCAAACAAAATCCAAACCAAACCAAACGATTGTAGAGGAGGCTCGTGCCCTGCAATGAGACGTTTATGAGCTGATACAATACAACCAATGACAACTCCTTATGAAATTTATTCAACAAATAAGTACGTATCTACTATGTCTAAGCTGCAAAACCATTTACAATATTTAGAACGATGAACTCACGAAACTGTAAGAAAAAGGTCACAGGCGGCCGCAGTGATGATACCATCGAAATCCTTTGTCAAAGCAAGTATTTTTCAGCAACAGTTATTCTCGTAATAATATTTCTCTGTCATACAGGTCGCGACAAGAGGCCGTTCATATTGTTAACCATTAGATATTTTTCAATAGAAAATAAAGTAAATTTACAACACAATAAAGCCATTCATATCTTCGAAACCGTAATCTATCATAATTATACAGATATCCAAAACATTATCGGCTCTGCTATTATCAGTGAATGCGTGTACCACTGTTTATGTATTTTACAATGGATAAATATAAATCGTAAATCTGTACCAGATTTAGCACATCATTGTATTGAAAACGGTAGTTTTTAAAGCACTACAAGATTTATCTCTTGTTATCAATGAGAACGCGCCGCAATTGAGGCTCCGCATACAAGATTGACCGACGAACAAAAGAAAAGCAACAAACAACGTGTCCTGACACCTTCTGTTATTACCTTTCGTTCATTATAATAATGCCATTTGACGCCGCGGTAAATACAAATACGGCACCAAAACAGACAGTATTAAATGTTTAGTGCTTACGAACGCACGCCGATTGAGTCCCATTACGAAAACAATAACAAATGCTTTTAAAAATACTAGCGTTCTCTGTACAAACCTGCATTGTGTTTGAAGAAATAATATATTAAACATTTAATATTCGCACTTATATTTTATTTTCTGATATAATCATAATCCAACCGGCAAAATGAAAATTACATTTATATCGTTTCATACCACATTCATAATATGTGGTACGTTAATCGCAAATGCTAAATAATTGTCATCAAAGTAATGTAAACGTTATGTAAGCTACTTGAAAATACACGACTCGTATTAACATATGTATAAACAGAACTAGGTATTGTACCTGTTGTTGTTGCTGGTGATACTGCGCGACCAGACGCACGCCGCTCAGCTCCAGTGAGCGAGGATCCAGCGACCTACTTCGCGGCTTCTCCGAGTAGAACACGTCCTCATCCCTTTTCCCTTTTTTCCACCTGAAGTAGTTCGCCATCTCGGCTCAAAGGCACAGCCACTAATACATTTCAATCTTTTATACTACGAGTGCAGGCCGTGTTCACACATGCCCGTGAACGCGGCGAGGTTAGGCCGTGGAGACATCTCTGCTGCTACTGAGATAACGTCGTTGTCACGAGACGTTTTATTGTTATGCAACCCGATAATGTGTAAGCGGCCGATATACGATAGCTTGAGATGATAGGATCCGTTGCGGAACTGGGAAGTTGTAGTGGGTGTTGAAGATGCGCGTGCCGGACAGTCAAAATGCTGCGCGACAGTTACACAACACAACAGTCAACAGTCAACTCATGTTACTAAACTTTGGGTCCTTTCTCGGCAAAATCGTGTTCACACAATCCACTCGTTCGTGGAACTATTCTGGGCCTCGTCATATGTGTAATATTTTCCGTATTCATTTGGCCTGTATTTATCACGAGTGATTACAGTGTCAGTGGACGCTCGCACGATGCGATACGCTTTGTTATTTCGCGGCGCTCTTTACAAGCGGGCATTATAAACACATTGTTGTCGGTTTATTATCGCACCAAACAATGCTACTAATGATTACGTTTAGGGGGCGTCATGACGCCTCTAAATGTGCGATTAATTGTTAAGCTACCTTATATTGTTCTAGCTGCGTTTAACTAGATTCTACTCTTGTCAAGTTCATCTGCATAATGAGGGATATTAATAATACCTACCAAAGTTTTAAGTTCTCAAACTTTTTAGATGTAGAAACATGAACATCGAATAGCATTTGGATAAATAAGTAAGGAAGAATTACAACTCGTTCGAGGTAACCGACCGAAAGTTATGCCGGATCTGGACACAATGAGAGGCAAATTCTTATGTCTAACTGCCAGAGTAAAGTTGGATATCGGCCAATATGACATATGTGTACTCTTATTACCACATAAAAAAACATGGCTTAATATTTGGCGAAATAGACATACCTACATATTTAATCACTTATCATATTGTTTTATATTCTACTTTAGTTACCAGTAATGGTTGATATTAAGAATATATTATTCAACCTAGGGCCAACCTAATACGTACAATTAGATCTGAACTTGGAACACAGATTACGAAAATCTAAAAAAGCTATTCAATTCACACTTTTAAAGGACTACACATATTTTGTAACATGCCATTCACTTTCTACATTTGGCGCAAGATATTCACGGTGTGTTGATGCTTAGTACACAATAATTTACGCGTCTCACAGTTAACACATCATCCCATTGTTACTATTTAAATATTTACAAAACTTATCTTTATTAGATATTTCCATGTGAAAGTTTGAAATCATCGGAATCATGAAATTATTGCCGAGGTGGTGTAACTTTCAGTCTAATTATCTCTTCCGGAGGAAAACCCAATTATGGGTATCTATGGCCGAGGTGAAAACCGCCGCTAAAGAGAAATTGCCCGGTCATTTAATGGTATAATAAAGCAGAAACGAAAGTTAAATGGACCTGAAAATTTGGTATACAAAAGGTATACAAAGGTGCAATCAAACAAAATATGGAAAAAATTGCGTCAGACAAAACGAAGACATCGACAGCACACATAAAAGTTATTTGATGAGCAAATGTCTTTTCAGACGATAGGAAGGTACATGGGTCAATATTTGCGACAATGGCATCACATTACAAACAACTAATCATAACACGAATTCTGATAGTGTATATAATATGTTATGACTTCGTTTGAATTGTTGTGGGTAGCAACAGACAGCAGACACCTACGTGCGCAATTTGAATTTTGTTCGCAATGGTCAATAGAATTTTTATTTGTTCTTAGTATTCGACTGGGCATATTCGATATCGAGATAATCTTTACTCTTTGCATCCAGTTACCAGTTGACAAAGGCGCCGCTATTGACTTATGGCCCTATTCATAGACAGTTTTAAAACCCATTTTAGTTATCAAAGGTTTTGTATTCTTAGCTCAAATTGAATTCAAAAATCGTTCGAACGGGACAAAACATTCGATAACTAAAACGGGTTTTAAAACTGTCTATAAAGAAGGCCGTTCATGTTTACCCATACCCATAGTCTGTATTTGTACTGAACTAGACTGAACGACATTTGACTACACAGCACTGTTGATCGAATGAAGAGATACTGAAATATTAGCAACGATGTCTAGAGGTCAACTTGTCGCTCGCCTCTTTTACACACGCTTATAATTAGCTTGACACAGGTCAACTAACTAATGTATGATGTATGTAACGCAATCTTAGAAATGGATTTCCGATCACTGCCAAATGTAAATTGATTTGAAATTTTGCACACTTATCAAGGCAAGGTGAAAATACAATAATTTAAAAAGTTTGTCTCAGTATCATTATCACGACCTTCAAATTTGCAATTTTTTATGATTATAGTGGATAATATGCGCGCCTGGTGCCTTTCTGAAAATGATAGCCGTTTTTACAAAAAAAAATTGTATTAGTATAAAAATCACACTTCAGTAAAAGACCCAATTAAAAGGTAAATATAATAGTTAATGAGTTTAGGATTAAAATATGATATAAAACACAAAAAAAAAATTTTAAGGACCATGGGGTACGTACAATGAATATTGCATAATCATCATTCACTCTAGCTTTTAACCATAAAATGAACGTACTTCACGTATGTCCATTGTCTAATCTTAAACTCATTAACAATTATTTCTACTTTTTAGTTGTGTCTTTTACTAAAGCGTGTTTATTTAGTTTTTTTAACTATTGTTTATTCGTACAAATCTGTTAAGGATTAGGCGATGAAGGTAATAATAAATCATCTTTTAAAATATTCGTTTATCGGAACAACATTGCAAAGTAGCCAAATAAATAAAAGGAATACATTATATTGGAATAACAAAGATAAATCATTCTGCGTATGAGATACCGGACAGGTAGCTCCACGAATAGAATAATCTTAATGCGAGAGATCGAACACCATGTTATTGAGATGTTCCGTGAATCCTCATGCAACTAATATAACTCCGGATGCGGGTATTTTTGTTACGTTTTTACGCCATAACTAATTACCAAATCATCATCAAATCACCAATCACCTCAGTGGCGCTGTTGGTTGGAAATGGTTGGACAAATGAAAAACTCACGTTTATTTAACCCGTCGTCGCCGAGCCTTGAAAGAAGGGAAGTTTTAATTTCATACTCTTCAAGTTAACAAGTCTCCGTAGTCGCAGATTGAACGAGCCTGTAGGCTGGGTTCATAGGTAAACAAGGCGTTCAATTAAATGTGTTCAATTTTCACAGCTCTCGTGGCGCGGTTGGTTAGAAAGTCAGAGGCTGCGAAACTAGTAATTGTGTGATCCACAGGTTTTCGTTTCGGTTCTGGGTTTTTGTGAGACCGAGAAGTCTCTCGTAGTTTCTGATACTCAAAACACAAGACTCAATCTTCGTGTGGGATCAATGTATGTGAATGTTGGGTGTATATATATTATATATATTTGTATACACGTTGTCAGTACTATTGCCAAAAATAAGTATTATTATAAATAAAATAAAAAATTGTAATGAAATTTGGTAGTTGGGTTACCTCGAGTCCTAGATATGCACTTTGGCTGCTTTTAAATATCCAACTCCTTAGCTGACAAAGGGAGCAAGTGATGAGTTAATATGAAAAATAATATGCTAAATTTATTAATCAGTCCGGCAGTACCTTACATTCGAAACCATATTTCCCCCTCTGAGCCTCTGAGGTACGCATTTCGTAAAATACTGTGGTAAAAAAATGTTATGCAATATCAAATTGATAGAAAGTACTAATTAGGAGTTTATTAGTTATTTTTCGGTTACATTATTTTATTAAGAAGCGGATACTCTCTTAGATTTCTGAAATAAATTACTATTAGGTAACACCCACGATATCATATAAATGATGGTGAACTATGCAGGCACTACGGCATTCGTAAGAAAAATCCCCAGCAAAATGTATACTATTCTTGTCGATTAATATGAGGAAACCATCAGCTTCCTACCCAGAGCACATCAACAAACATATTACGCAACGAAACCATCGGACAAACGATTGACACTCGGAATGGGCCAGATATGTCAGTTGTCGTAAACTTGACTATGTATGTACGTACATGTGCGTATCAAACAAACACAGCTGGGTCTTGTTTACCACGGTACCATATTGCCAGCACTAAATATAACACTGCGTTTATCCTTTACAACCGAAATTCAGCTGCTTAAACCACACTTTGCCTGTATTTCAACCTTGTTCGAGTAACCGTGATACATAGATACAAAGTTATGTACTTATATCATAACGCGATATTGATAATTTTGTATAATATTGTATCTTATAACTTGTGTAACGGAACACTTGAAGGACTCGCGAGATATATGCATAAGGTATTTGTTTATCGGCAAAACGGTTATTGCATACAGCGTATTAAATATAATTATTAGTGTATTTAATGTTATTATGATTGCAGACTTCTGTCTGTAATAACGTACCATATCACGACACAACTATTAATATGTCAAGCACATAAAAGACACACGTTAAGCGATGTAAAATGCTTCTCTAACTACATATCAAAAAAAAAGGGAATTTACGTAACAAATTTCTTTTCATAATCACATAATGTTTTAGCCCAGTCAAATAAGGCAAACAAGGGTTAACCTCGGAATGAGAGATAAAAGCTGGAAAATTTAAAAAACCTGTCGTATCAAATAGCGAGACCCTACCCCTTTGCCGGTTAATTCACCCCACATGCTCACTCACTACACCTATCAGCGACTTAAATCACTCCCCTCCACAATAAAACATCAAAATCATACGAAGCGAGATATTTGCATATTTTTATTACCACCGCCTTAGAAGCGATTATTTGGATAGACATCCAAACTCCGAAAAAGCGTGTTATAAGAAACGAAAATCCACATAAATTTACTTGAAATTGTTTCTGAAGTTTCATATTTACGTGGGTTATTTTTATCGATCGGTTGAATGGTGAAGGAAAACATTGTGAGAAAATGTACTAAGTTAGGATTTATCCTTATAAAACTAAGAGTCTAACGAAGTAAAACATTTTTTTGCGGCACAAGGCTGGAAATAAGCTGGTTTATTTCGATGTAGAAGAAATATTTATTGTCAATATTTACCTTCATTAGCTCATCTAACTAATGGTGTTTTGATTCCTGACTTTTGCGAAATTTTCTTTATTTCAATGTAATATCAGCAACTCAAATTTCCCTATTTTGGATTTCCTCGATACAACAGCAGATAGACTATTCGACGTCCTTGAGTATCCGGGCCGATTCCAAAATATCTAACTCTGACATCTTAGCTGTACGAGATCTTTTCAAATTTTTCTCGCTTTTTAATCTTGAAGGATATCACCAATCTGCATACCAGTATTTACATCATAGGAATTTCAATTAGCACTATCATGGACTGTGGCCTCATAATAGCATTAAAAATCCAACCCAACCTATAGGACGGTTTAAAGATTGTTGTGATTTTTATTTTATTTATGATAGGACTATAAGTTTTAAAAAATATGAAAAATTTATAAAAGTCGGATTTGAAAGAATCATCATAAAGGCAGCTATTGCTATCAAGTTTTTTGGACTTTAAATTTTTGAATTGTGCTGTTATTTTTCTTTACAATATAAATGTCACGACCCTCCAAATCCGTCTTGTATTGAAACTCAAGACATCCATACAAAACAACCTCACACACTAAGAAAAAATGGAAATTAATAGACTTCCAAAGTTTCAGCGATAAACCCGCACAATCCTTTAAATAGTTAGGAATCCGTATCCACCCGGGGAGACGGCGTTGATAGCGAGCGCACTTTCAACTATATAATTCTCCTTACTTTACACACATCAGGTCGCGGGCGCCCCGGGACGCTCGGAAACGCTCGGTTTCCCGTGCCAGATTTCCCCCGGGATGGCACGGGAGCGATGCCTTAGACACGCCGGAGGAGCGATGTTGATTGCTCCCACTTTTTGATTGATTCCAATGTCGTGAATGGATTTAATTCGAAGGGGATGAGGCGATTCCTTTAAAAAGGTTCCTTTGACTTAAGTTACGAGGCTAGAGTTTGCGAAGCTTTTACATCAATTTATATAGTTTTCCACTCTTATTAGGATCGTATTTTAATCAGGCGCGCTTTGTAAGTAACAAGTAAGAATACGATTGGAATTGGGATTTCATATTATACTAAGTGTGAACTGTGGTTTTGCTCCTGTGAATTTAAAAGTTTTCATACAGCATCTTAACAATTTCATAGGATTGCTGTGTATTTCTGCAGGAAAAAAATGCATAATTTATCACACTAAAGCGCATAAATGATTAACAAAACCTTATCCATTAGTTATTACTAGTTTTATTATTTTAAGAAATATAACATACTAGTGTCGTCTATAAAACTATTGTATGTTGGTAGGATCCGTCTCCTTGCGGATAACGATGATCGTACATGCATGGCAAACCTGACACAATAACCCACACAAGTTTCGTGCGTTTCGGATTCGAGCAGTGTATTACCGCTTTCGACTATTATTACGATTATATAAGCGCACGCGATTTACTTATTAAACGATTTATGCCAATTATGTCAAATGAGTGCATGGTGGCCTTGGTAATGGACCAGACGCAGCTGCCTACATGTTCACGGTGGTCGCGGGTTCAAATCCCAGTGCACACCTCTGACTTTTCGGAGTCATGTGTGTATTGATAGTCAATCACCACGCACTTTAACGGTGAAGGAAAACATCGTGAGTAAACCTACATACCGTAGCGATTTTAAAGAATTTCTACGGTATGTAAGTCCGCCATCCCGCACTAGGCCAGCGTGGTGGACTATATGGCCTAACCACTCTCAATCGATTCTCTCGATTGTAGAGTAGGCCCGTGCCCTGCAGTGGGACGTATATGGGCTGATATAGATTGATATAGATATAGATGTCAAATAAAATATCACTGCATTTGTCCTCAGATGCATCGTAGCCGTGCCCCTTTTCATTGTACAAAAAATAATTCTTCCAAAGTGGTAGAGTCAAATCGAGCCAATTTTAGCAGCAATATATTCAAGTGGGTTCGACCGGGCCGGTATCTCCTGTCTCCCCTAAAAGCGACTTGAATTAATAGTGTTCCCATTGCGTTCCATTCGGCCAGCGAGAACGCCTGAAGCCCAATGACCCCATGTCTTAGATTTTCTATTCCCAGAGACAATAGAAATATAACAATGTTTCCTGAGTCATTGTGAATCAAGCATGGTGGTGAAATATTCTAATCTCTCGAATAGCATAATCATATTACAAAGATGTAAAACCCGCTCGCCATAGAGGCCTACGTAAGTGCAGGCATAATAGAGGAGGCCGAGGAGAAATAATATCATCGACAGCCAATAGGCAAAATCCAGACTACAGGTCTATACCATCAGAAGCGTTGTAGCCACTTTGCCAATATAAATATGACATAATTTTCTTCAGGTCATCAAAACGCTAATTGCAGCAGTAAAGCTGTACAATAAAAGAAACTAACGATGTCAGCGAGCACGTTTCAGTATAAACCAATATTATAGTAGGATGTTCAGGTGAAAGCGGGCCCTCGTTTCCGCACCCTTACCGTATTTTCTTAACACTAGCTCGCAGTAATTAGTGGGGCATGATAAATATCGCTGAAGGAATTAGTGCAGTAATTTCTGCCTGTATTTCAGCGGAGCACGGTTATTCATTAAGTTCCACGTCACCGGTACAAAGGCAAGTGTATGCGGATATAGTAAGTTGGTGCGCGCCACGCGGGCGACATTTAATCGCAACATTTGTCACTGCAATTATGTAAATTCTTTGCCTGTTGCAGTAATTAATTATGTGATGTTCTAGTCTCGCTTTTTGTTAGTGGTTTTAGTGTGTGTCGGTATGCTAAAACTAATAACCCCTTAATTCAAAATGTTTTACGCTATAAAATTTGGTACAAATATAAAAAAAAAATATGTCATTTAATTATAGGTATCTACCAAAATATAATAAAATATTCGATTAATTAATTAAAACATATAAACATAAAGGGAGTTTCAACTGTCTATATTAAAGTACAATATACTGATAGCAGGCGAGCAGTTTATTTGCTATTAATTAACTATTAATTCAATAATGTAAATAACAGTTATCAATAAAATACCAATAGACATTATAAAATATTGTGAGTGTATTTTTGATTAAATATAAATACATTATATCAAACGAAACACTTAATAATCCATTAGGAATTTGTTCATAAAATGTGATGTAACTATATTTTATATTTACATCCCACTATATTCACAAATATTGGCTTTCCATTAGGTATGGGTATTGGGTATTACAATTTGTGAACATTTAACATAGTATATATTCTGTGAAAGGAACCGAGAAATTTCAAACCCACATTCTTCGATATAGCAAACTATATTAATTTCGGCACCAATTAGTTATCAATCAATCGTTTTGAACTATGAATTTTACTGTACTTTTTAGAGCACTATCGATTTATCCTAATATTACCTATATTAGGATACCACAATCAATGCAGCTTGATAAGGTTATTATATCAACATAGGTATTTTGAATTTAAAAGGCTACAACCGATTTTCTTATTACAGAAAATCGACCTATCTATTAATCTTACCATCAAGTGCGTTGCAGACTCTTTACTGCGCCAGGATAAAAAATATGCACTTACGTTTTTCCTATGACATAGATCTGAGCAGTGATTGCAGTCGGACGCTGGCAAAAGCAACTTATGAATCATCCTAACCCAAAAACTTTAGCCAGTGCCTCAAGCCGGTCCGCAAGCCAGTAAGACATAACCGACAAGCCGACAAGTCTCCCGTGTGTGAGTCCGCAGTCTAACAGTTGCAGTAAAGCAATTAACTTATTCATGAATGCGCCGGATGAGAGCGACGCACGACTCTACGCTTCACCTACACTATTTATCATCGCTTGCTCAATTCGCAGGCTTGATCAATAAACAATGACATTGTTGGAAGTTTTGAAGGTTTGTTGTGGCGGAATTAGCTTTGATTCCCGGGGGAGGGCGCCCTTCGTTGAGCCAATTATTGAAAAATGTTTGGTCCAAAATGTTAGATGTTGAGCGTTTGGCTTGGTGAATGTGGTGACTTTTTGTGGTTTGGTACGGCAGTGTACTGCATGGATAATAGTTATTTTTTTCTTCTAACTGCTCTTTCACACAATTACGAGAGATCATCGTATCCTTTTACAAAATGACATATTTGACTTTATGAGCGACCTCCTTTAATACATTAAGCCTTCAAATAAATTATTCGATACCACAAAAACAGTTCTGTTTAAATAATATTAATTTGCAAGAAGTGGTGTGCCTGGCATAAGAAGACAATCCGTAAAATCACATTTCGTATTCCCGGTCACTTGACTAACAACGCAAATAAACCAAATCAATTAATATGTTTTCCAACATAACACCTAGAACGACTCTAACTGAACAAAACTTATTATCTTCAAGTATCTGACCTCTCCGTTGCCTCACATGGACAGTGCACAAAAACGTTCATATTATACAATTATATATCCCCATAGATATCATTTTACCAAACAAAGTTAAATATACATTCTAACACGACACCGGAAAGAAGCATAAAACAACGTATTTCCCTACGGAAGGTAATCGTGGGAAAAGTAACTAATCGAACGAAACTTCGCCCGAACTCCGCCCCATAACGTATCTGATTATTATTTAATATACACTTTACGACTTCCCTCGCGAAACAACTTACAAAAAGCAAGAGCGACGAGCCAACAGAATCCAATTCTAATCTCGCAAAATAAACCGAACTCTGTCATATTTCCCCCCACCAGTAATTAAGTAGGGGGGTTAGGGTTGTAACGAGGCTGAAATACATTGCACTGTTACCATTAACTTATTCATGAGTGTTCGGGAGGCCTAATTATTTATTTTATTTTATGATTGCTATTATCGCGCCGCGTCGGCTCGTAAACTAGCGGGGAGGGTTCGAATCTCGAGTAATTTGAGGCTGTGCCCGGCCCATTCGTTTTGCTCCCGGATTTACAGTCGTTCAAGATTACTTCGTTTTGTTACGTGCTCATATTGTCTTTTTTGTTTTAAATATTGAATGTAATTGATTGATTTGATTGTGTCTGACAATGGTGATTTGATATTTAATCTCCACGACGTGTTACATATATAATATATAACGCCACGCCTGAATCCCATATAGCTAGGTAGAGACTATGGATTTTCACTTTGGTCGATCGTGTCATATCATATTTGCTTCACCCATCTTCATCACTGTTCTCAAGGATTCTTGTCGGCTTGTCTGTCTGTGACATTGCAGAGTCTATGAGCAGCGGTCGCCGCATACCATCAGGCAGCCGCTAGCTCGTCTGACTAAGACGAAATTTAAAAAAAACATCTGTTGTGTCCGTTTAGTGTTATCGACTAACCTCTTGTTTATTCAATATGGTCGTTACCGCCTCTTCCATTCACACTTGCACACTTTGCGTGATTAAACTATTTCAATTCTCATTTATTATAATTTAATTTCACTTGCATGTTACATTTTATTCCTCTGTCTGTGACAAATAAATCGGTTTTCTTTCTCACTCTATAAACTTCCATCATCATATATCTATCACTAGTAACATTGTTCCTATGTACAAAAAAAACCATTGCAATTATGTATCTAAAAATAAAAAAACAGAATTCTAATAATAAAATATGTTTATAGTATTTTGTCTAAAAATAACCCACCATCCGTTGAAAAGATTAAAATTAATCCTCGACCATCACCCCATACCGAAGATACACATTGACAGGCATATTAAGCCAGTCCCTCAAGATCCCTTCCCCGATATTGATCCCACCAAAAAACAATACATCGGTCAAATGTCCTTACTTTAAGTAAATTGAAATCTACCCGCGGTAATATGACGCGAGAGCAAACTGCGGCGTTTGTCGCTCGTATTAGCCAAATTGATGTTTGTTTTGTATTGAAAGTGGGTTTTTTAATCGCGCCAGGCGTGGCCCGTATCAATTATTTAAGCGCTTCATTAGATTTCTTATTGGATATCGATTGCTTAATGAGCGTGAGCTCGGATTATGACTAGATTGTTGAATGTTACAGTTATAATCTAGATATTTGATAAATATGTATCATATTACAATTGTTTTATTAAATCCAATTTAGTTAAGATTGTGATTTATTTTGTGCCTATATTTTATCAGGTAAAATTCATGCAGCTGTACCTAGTACATTTTATTTTAATAATATTTATCTTTTCCAATCAAGTTAATTTAGATAAAAAATATCGTAACTCCCCGAGGTAAATACGATAGAAAATGTTGCAACACAATAAACAACCCGGTTTAAAACAGTAACAGCCCTACATAAAAACAAGGGTAAGCGCCGAGAGACCATAACTCGAACGTATCTAGACGTTACACAAACTAAGCTAAGCACTGAAGCAAGTGCTACGAAGTCGGAGGCTGGATCGATGTACTGAGATAGCGGTTGAGAGTAAATCTTATTGCCGTTTCGAGTGCAAAGGATATGGTGGCAACTACTACATCCCGGTCTTTTAGTTAGAGAACACGTGAGAGATGGTGGCGAAAAACTGTCTGACAAATTGTTTTTTTTAAATGATACAACAACGTTGCTCTTGTGCACCTGACGTTGAGTGCAGTGCAATGAAAGTACTCTACTTTCAACCATATTTTTTATCGAAAAAGGATACAAGGCTGAGTTTGAATATCGACACACTTGCGTAGGTACATCGCTAGGACTGGTTTTGCATCATTGTAAACGCTGCTCTTTAACCGTGTCTCCGGCAATGTCACTCAGTTATTGAAACGCAGCAAAGGTAGTTATTTCTGTGAGACGGTGGTAAGCTCTACGTTATTTTAAAAATAACGTAGCACAAATCTCTAACAAAATGTAAACAATAAATGTAGATGAGTTCAAAATGCCTCGTGTTTTTATTTAAAGGATAAACTTGTAGAAAAGAAACAAAGATAAAACTAAAAAGAAATCACTTACGTAATTTAAAACAAATCAGCTCTTTAAAAGGTATCTGATCGTATCGGTGCGGGAGGGATCGTTGAAAACCTATTTAATAGATGAGGCCGAAAAAAATGGCGATATGAGGGGACCTCGGGACGCCGGGGACGGTACCCTAATCAAATATACCTTTGGAACCGCTCGGTCCGGCCTCAACCTATACAGGTTATGTAAGGTGCTTTAGTGATATCTTGATGTGGATTTTGGACAAGGAAGTGGCAGGATGTGCCTTATTGATCCATATTTTTACAGCTTTGCGCTAATGGTTTAATGTGCAATGATGGTTTCGAAAATGATTAGTGGTAAAGGTTTTTAGAAGTTGCCTCAAATGCAGGTATATTTTTATGCATTAATATAATTATTAACAAGTGAAACGAAATAGTAATGCACGTGTCCCAAAACTGAAAAGATTTGTGATTGTTAGCACGGGCCAATTAAGAGCTACATCCGTTTTTCAAAATACCATTGTTATTAAAAATCTGCAGACCAATCTATTATAATGTTGAAATCATAAGACTGTGTATATAATTGAATTCTAACTAATGATCAAGTTTAAATTAACTTAACCTTCAAAGATATAAGCATTAGTTATTAAATTATATTATTTATTCTCAAAAGGATTAGTATAATAAGGAGCTGATAAATCCCAGCATGAAACAATTTTGATTGAAGGAAACTCACGTAAAGTTGTGCGTGCAGTTGTGAACATGAAACCTGGAAGCGAGCTATGGCGGGCTGAGATAACAACGCATAAACATAACAGGGCAAACAAAGCCGGGCGAGCAAACACTCGCCCTTCGCTAAGAAACCACATATATTTCGATACAGTGTATTGAGCTGTGTCGTCACGGTAAGAAAGGAGTCAATGCCAGCTTTAGTTCTGAACTTACATAGTAAGTGTAAAAACTAAAAAGACATGATATTTAGGAGATGATAGAGTTTTATATACTATTGTTGCCAAATCTGTAGGCGAAGTAGATACGTATGTTCCAGTGAAAAAAAGCAAACTCCAACACCACCGACAACCTTCATTTTGAGTCTAATGATTAGTCATTCTTAAATGTAATAAATTATTACCGATGTAATTTTTCTTCGTTTTTGGTAATTAGCGTGAAAACCTTAAACAAGGGTAGAAGTATAAGGGGTTTAATAAAAGTAAAAAAAAGCAACAAATGACACATTTCTAACATGTTGTTGTAAGGTAAATAACTAAGTTTCATTACAATGTGTAATTTTAATTCTAGGTAACAAAGTAAATTAATCACGTAAGTGTTTTAATAACTATGGCTAATATTTTAAAAGTGAATTTTTTGTTCTCTTTGAAAATAGTTTGACAAATTGTGAATATAATTAGAACTTGCTAGATCGATGAATTTCATTATGAAAGTATTCAAAAAGTTGTGAGCATACATATTGCTAGGCTATGATTTAACCCCATGATAGCTAGTCAGGCTTTTTTAGCTAAGGTTTATCTTTCACGCTGTTACACCAAGGATCAGAAGCTCACATAATCGAATTCCACGAGGTTACTCAGAATTTAATGAATGCTGACATTGCTAAATGACTTTAATCGCAACCGAAGATTTAATTTACTCGCCGAGGCATAAATTTCCCTACACGAAATGAAGCTGACATAAAAGCTAGCATATCGAGCGTCCCAAATTATCTAGTGAGATGCCAGATCTAAAACTAGAAGTCAAAGATTCGATCTTTCCCATATCAGGTGGATGAACGAAACGATTCATTTTCCAATATTATTAGGAATCGAGATAACAATTTTCCAACGGTGTTTAAACATAATAAACTAACATAAGCGCAAACAGCACCGGATTACTGATCGCTCCTATTTCTCGGCACAATCACGTATTGGGGTGTGTTTTATTTTTCTTTGTAGCCATGGATTAAAAATGCGTTCATTATGTTTCAGTTTATATCTCCCAGTGTTTTTAATCGGATCGTTTGCTTAGTTCATAATTTTTAGTTCCTTAAAGAGCAAACATACACTTTAAATTGTAATAAAAAATCGTGAGGCTATTTGCGTACCTAAAGGTACAAAAAGTTCACTGAACTAGGTCAGCATGACAACCAACGATGCTAAGTACTGGTAGTAGGTACTTATTAAATCTGCCCGGATGGCGACCATCCTAGATAACGGTAGATAAAAACTATTGTGAATGAACCAAACCAACTGTAATTTTAAGGCTTTGTCATTCAAAAACAGCTAGGAGACTGTCCCGCCCTCACACCCGCCACTGCAACTCCTGTAAGCCAGGATCAACAGTGGCACGCATTTTAATGACACTGAACATTGAAGCTCAGCGCGTCTCCGGAAATGTCTAACTTGTCTTTAACCCGCAACGAAATCAATCAAAAAAGTTAAATTAATAGGAGGAGTTGGAAAAACAGCTAAGTAAATATTTACGTCATTTCTTGTTCGCATATTTGTGTATCCATTTAACACTAAATGGTTTATTTCTCTTGGGTTACCCAGATTCCATAGACTAGCCATTTAAAGCCACGGCAAACGTACGTCGCAGAAACAGATCCAAGTTTATTTAAAAACCTTTTCACGGAACCTCTCGGAACAATGTAACTACCTCAAGTTCCGACGTGGCTCGCGGCGCACTAAACAATAAATCCTAAGACAGAACGCACAAGCCACAACACTGCACGAACCACGACACCGGCGCAAAGTTTGAGCAGCACAGGATAAAGGGGCTCTCCTTCACTCGAAATTGCTGTTAAGTATGTGGTGGCAAAATAAAAAGGGGGCAAAGAGGCTTACGGTTGGCTTTGCGGAGTGCGAAGTTCGGAGTTATGTCGTCTTGTTTGTTCACGCGCCTGCTACTTGATCGGCTGATGGATTAGGTTAGGGCTGCATCACACAAATTAGTGAAAGACGGTATAAGCAGAAATGTAGTGGCAGATGGCGGACTTGTGCGGTCTACTCAAGACCCGAATGGTAGGCAGCCCTACGTTCAGCAATGGAAGGAATAATATAGTTGTTAACAGACAAACTGAATATTGAAGATATTTGGACAAATTAATATCATACAAATAAGATTCCATGAACAGATCTAAATAGAACACAATGGCCTATTCATGTTGAAGATACACACCTCACCTACGAATAAGGTAAGCCTCTACTTTGTCCACCACAAAGTAAAAGGTTTTAATACTATATTATTTCAGTCTATTAGTACATTTATTCTATCTATACATTATTAATATACATAAAATGCATGTTTAACTGATTGATCTTTTTATTTGGAAATATTTGAGAAATACTATTATGGGGAGACTGTATGAACGTAATAGAGTCCAAAACAATGATTGCTAAAAATTCTGTTTTTTTTTTGTGCGGTTATGCACGATGATCTCAAAAAGGGCTCAACAGATTTCGATGAAACTTGATCCGGCAGTAGCTGACACCCTCGATATTTTTTTTTAACTCGTAAGGGATGTGATGGGACAGTTTTACATGTTTTGAGTGAGAATGAGACAGTATAGGGCGATACGCGTCGGGACGGAAAAATCAGTTCAGATGAAGGCTTTGAGATTGAATATAAATAAAACAGTGCAGGAAACAATATGTTGCTGATGTAGATTGAACTCAAAAAGTAAAGCACCAGCCGAAAATAAATTCCTAAGACTAAAATGTTGTACTCGACAATCACTGCTTTTCCCCAGACGTCTGACTGTAGAAACTTCCACAAACGCCAGCCCTGTATTAACCTGATGAATCGGGAACATAAAGTTTTGTCAAATTGATTTGCTTTTTGTGTGTGTTACATTTACATTGAACTTCCAGCCGAGTTTCAAATGCGAATATTTGAAGAGTTTTTATTGGAATATATTTACGTGAGTGAATATATTACCTGTTTAGAAATAACTGTAACTTTGCGCACAAGTACTAGAAATGCCAATAATGAAAAGACGATGACTGGAATCTTAAGTAATCTGAAGCTTTTTTAAATAGTTCGTAATGGAACATCAAAATTAGAATCATTCGACCATAAAAATGTACTTTCAAGTTTGATCTTTGAACTATAATTGGTTTCATTTAGAAGTATCTACTAAATGTTTTAATCGATCATCATCATACGTGATGTGATGGTATTATACAAGGTATATCAAGACCACAACCGAAAAAGGAGCCAGGTGGTAGTTTTAGCAGTTACAGACACAATGCAACTAAAAATTTTGGAAAAACAGCGACGGTTTTTTTTACAGTATTTTAAAAATCATCATGTTAGGGGGATAAATACCTAGTTTTTTGCAAAAATAGTAATATAAACCCTAACGTACCATTGCGTGTTTAAAAATAAAGTAGTGTACGTCATAATTTTAGAAAAACTATGTATTTATCACTCAAATATGATGATAAGTGAAAAATTCCAAAAAAAATTGACGTTTTTTTTGTGAAATTTTTAGTTGAGTTGTGTTTGATATCAGTAATACTACCACCTGGCTTCGTTTTCGGTCGCGGTCTTGATATACCCTGTATAAGGCTCGCTTCCGGGCACGAGTTTCCTTGGCGAAAGAGGAGTAAAACCTTAATCTTCAATGTTGACTGAACTATTGCTCATTTATAAGCTCCAAATACTTTAAAAATACATAATTAACAAATAAATAGAATTCGTTATGTATACCCACATAAATTCGCGTCAATTCCAACTGGGACCAAAAGTGAATGTATTAAAAATAAAATGCAACGACATCGCGCCAAATAATTTAATTCTGCTAAATTCTACACGTAATACCAAAGCGGTATGATGTGAAAATAAAATTAGGGGATGTTTTCAATATTTTGCATGCAGCACGCTAAGTTTGAGTAACGCAATTACACCACCGCCCCGGGATGGGACGGCTATGCAACGCTCTGCAACGCAGTTCTAGCGTCAGTGACGTCACTTCGCATTATCACGTCATTTTACTCTTGCAACATTATTTTTTGATAGATGTAATTTTGTTCAAATAATTTAAATATTTGGTTAGGAGATTAGTTTGAGTTTAGATTTCTCTGTATGATTATTATTTCACATTCGCAGAATTACTGTACAGTAAAAAATCATCGATTTTTTGTCGATCTAGCTATCTACTGTGATTATGTTTTTAGCGTGTACATTTTTCATTGCTTTATGAGGATAGAAGCTAAATCTTGAGGCTTAGCTGCATCGAATTTACCTGAGAGACTTATCTAAGGAATTAGTATATCATGCTGTTTGCAATGCAGAAGCTTCGTACAATGTAATCTCCTACTCAGATATATCTCCTTACCGGACGTAATGCTCTAATAGGGCACAATCCTGAATGGTTCTACGAATGAATGGCTGAAGATATTGTCCGACTTGACGTCCGGCTTGATATGCTTCACTAAGGGTCTTTTGTATCTAACTTACGCCTAATTGAGGCAGAGGCTATTTAGGTGATTGTGATTGAATTCCCACAGGGGGATTTGTATAGCTGACAGATTTTATCCTGGTCTGGAGTTAAATTTGCGTATGTAATTTATGTTTGTACTGATGCAGGAGTCGGTATACTGTGGAGTAAGAATTTAAAAAAATATGGATTTATAGCATTCAAAAATTAATTAATTAATTATTTTACAGTCTTATTTCTTAATAAACGGATGAAGTAATCGGGCAACATCAATATTCAACTCAAAATAAATTATCTGGTTAAAGCCAAATCTCCACGGCTTCGTTTTCTTTAATATCCAATAATTTCTGGCCCTCTTCAATAATAAAAGAATTCTTAGGTGGTCGTTACAGCATCAGGTAAGCCGCTTACTAGCATGCTACGTTTAAGCTACCAAACATATTATTAAGTCTACGTAAACGAGGAAAAAGGCGGAACAAACGCAGATCATCCGATATCTATTTTCTTTTAAAAATGTACTTTATCCATATTTTATATGGAAATATTACTCTACGCCAAATATTGAATTTTACGTCAAACGAAAACGGAGCCTTTTCATTACATGACTAGAAATTCATTAATATTAATTCAGAAACATTATTCCTTCAGCGTAGATTAAAGAGGGTATTAATTTTCAGAACATCGCTGTTAACATTTTCCTAGTTACATGCAACTGTAACATTAGTCTGCCTTTATTAGAACCGGTCTGTTGCATGCAGAATACTAAATGCAATATGATTTCCGTGTTTTGCTAACAAGAGATGTACTTTTTTATATATCTTTGGCGGGAAATTCAATAATGGACTGTATATTTTATTTACACAAAGACCCTTTTTATAATTCCATATAGAACGCCTAAATGGAAGGTGTTTAATAATATTAATTTACGTTTCAAAATGGTGAATAATTTCTCGAACAGCCATCTGCCTAACGCCAACTTTTAAAACTATTAGCTCGGGAGTAGGAAAGTTTTCGGGACATTTTTACCTTGAATCTAAAACCGAATGATAATTAATTATTTACTATGAAAAGTCCGAAATGTATTGCAAAAATTAAAATCACAAACTCTGTATACACAGTCCGTTTAGCTCCTAACGATACTTATAGCTGTAATCACTTACATTACACCATTGGGTTCCCTTAAACCCAAAGCAGCACTCAAAAGGGGCAAAAACATAACCTTTCAAAATATAATCCTCAATTAACAATAGCATAAGTCTAAATTGGAATGAAAAATTCGCTCCATCGTTCACATATTACTTATCCGTTCAATGCAAACTCGATAAGCGTGTCGCGACAGCTCCATTCTCACGGCTTAACTGTTTTTCAATGATCCATAACTCAACGAATCGAGAGCTAATAGAGAGGCGACTGAGGCACTCGGCGTAGCTTTATTATGGCCCGGAACTCGGGGCCAGATAAATTATGACGTCACTTAATCATAAATTCGCCAATCGGAGTTAATAGGAGAAATGTAAGGCCCCCAATTGATTTATGGATCCCTTAATTCATGTAATCTGATATTGTGCGCTCCCGGCGCGGAGTGTTATTTTACTTCTCGTTAGATTCTTTTAGTGGTAGATTTTTTTGTTTTGCGTTATGAATTTGTTAAGTGTTATAATTTTATGATCTGGATTTAGTAGATTAATTCAGACTGAATAATTAAAAAAAAATATAGGACGAGATGGCGTTATCTATTTGACTATTTTCATACGTACATAATATATTTTGGCAAATGCAGATAAACAGTAGAGTAAGAGAATGAATTTTAATACACATTGCAATAGAATCGTGATGTTAATAATAAACATACATACATACATACATAAACTCACGCCTTTTTTCCAGAAGAGGTGCGACCAGGACACCCACAATTCGCCTTGTATGTTCCGTCCCACATGTGATAAGGGACAAACCTATCGCCATATCGGTCACATATTCCTGACTCCGGACTACCTCGCTGGCGTAGTTGTACTACGGTACGATTACAAAGCTGAGGTCTCGAGTTCGAATCTCGTGTCGAAAAAAGTAATATTGGAATTGGTGAATAATAAAACATCAACTTTATAAAATAACTTATGTCAGAGAACCGTTTCCATTTTAATTGAGGAAAATCGTTTCCTAAAACATCGGTTTTGGAAAAAAATCTCAGTTAAAATCTAAAATTAACAAAATCATGCCTCACGTAAATGTAAGCTAAATATCAAAAAGAATATTATGTCTGAACCAGAAATATCGTGTTATGTACGCCAAAGTTTTCCCTATGTTTCTCCATTTCAGACAACACGCTAGCTTGTACTTTTAATCAAATATAAAACATGACTAGAACTTCAGCAATAATCTGTGAGGTAAAAAATAGTAAAGTAGGTAAAAAAATATATTTCCAGCACGATTTTACACACGTTAAACATAGAGTTTCAACTCACAATCATAGGTTTTCACATGCCTATTACATTTATTTGATGTAGAACGAAACATGTTTTAATGTGGAACGGAAAATATTTAAGAAAAACCGATACATGACAATTAATAATAATACGATTTGTGTTATATTATTTGCATTTGCCATGCTTACAATATATAAAATGTAAATGATTTGTCATATTAATCACCAATTATTATAATATTTAATATTGTAAATTTAATTATTATAATATTGTCACGAATCACAGTTAAACCTCGTCTAGTATCTTTTGGCGTGCGAATGTGTTCTTGTCAAAAATTACGAGTAAGAATATTTTATCTTTGACAGCCTCCGTGGCGCAGTTGGTTAGACGCCGGCTGTGAAACGAGAGGCCGCGAGTTCGATCGCCGCACCGAAACAAATATTTGTGTGAACCACAGGTATTTTTTTCGGGTGTGAGTGTTTATGAGACCAAAAAGTCTCTCGTAGATTCTGATACCCACGACACAAGACTCGATCTTAGTTGTATTTATTTATATTTATTAATTTTATCTCTCTTTACACTTTGTTAAATTGGACATGTTAATGTTATTATATTACGAGTATAAATGCTTGTTGTTTATACCATGATAACATTTCTCAAACAATTGAAATACAAATAAAATTTAAACATATTTATTTGTATTTCCAAATTTCACCACAAGCCAATACAATTTAGACAGACGATACAAAGAAAAGCCTTATCTAAATTATTCCATTCTATTTGTGGGTGTATGAATTTTTAACATTACCTAGTATTTCTCGGAATACTGTGTAGCGCTTTTGTGTTCTCATTTTCTTTAGCTAAAACATATTTACGAAGCCAATAACCTCGTGGAACAAAACAAAAATATTTATGTTCAAGTTTTATTTCAAAAGAGAATTTCTCATACAAATTCTAACGGAAGTCGATTTGGTCGGTTTGTAGTACTGACTGGAACTGTTCAAACAACAAGGGCTACAAACCGCGGGGTCTTTGTTTCATTCTCAGATCAAGTTTTGTTTTGTTTATAATATTTTTATGTGCACCAGTGATTGCAGAGATATGTTTTATTTATTTATTTTAACACTTTATTGTACACCAATGCTACATTGATAATAAAAAGCTTATACCAAAAGTACATAAAACGGTCCTACTGGTTATTTATTAGTTAGTAGATGTTATACAGTGCGTAGTGGCCTGTTGGTAACGGACCAGACGCGGCTGCCTACATGTTCACGGTGGTCGCGGGTTCAAATCCCAGGGCACACCTCTGACTTTTCGGAGTTATGTGTGTATTGATAGTCAATCACCACGCACTTTAACGGTGAAGGAAAATACCGTGAGGAAACCTGCTTACCGTAGCGATTTTAAAGAATTTCTACGGTATGTAATTCCGCCAATCCGCACTAGGCCAGCGTGGGGGATTATATGGCCTAACCACTCTCAAACGATTCTCTCAATTGCAGAGTAGGCCCGTGCCCTGCAGTGGGACGTATATGGGCTGATATAAATATAGATACAGTGTAAAATACAAATGACATTTTTATCGCTCAACCCAACCTCTTACAGTCTAGGAATCACAGGATGGCAAAAGAAAAGAAGGAAAGCACTATCCTATTCCTGACTAAAACGTGTTAAAATCATAGGCCATCTTATGTAGTAACGGCATTATACGGCATCTCAGGGCATGTATTACGTTACCATTAGCAATATGTTCTGAAACGATCCCCGACCATTAACATAAATAAAACATAAACATGTTAGAAAAAAGTTTTTGTTAACTTGAAAGGGGTGTATATTTACACAGCAAGGTGGGTTTACCGACTCGCCTTTGATGAGGCATGCAGAATGATGACGCCAATGTTGTAATAAAAAAATTGTGCTTGTTTGCGAGGGAGGTACCATTTCGCTCGGCTTCTTAACAGCAAAATGTATAAAACTGAGCTTGGTTTATTTTAAGAAGTAAAAAGCGCTTTTGTTTTTCTTATAAAATGAGATTTCCGTGTAT
Source organism: Deilephila elpenor (assembly GCA_949752805.1). NCBI lineage: Eukaryota > Metazoa > Arthropoda > Insecta > Lepidoptera > Sphingidae > Deilephila > Deilephila elpenor. The sequence goes on from OX457094.1 coordinate 19,774,959, forward strand.
ATAATATCTTGAATTATGATAGAATGGACGAATGAAAAGTTACATGTTTATGTCGATGGTACTACGAAAGCAATATACATATTTTTCGTATTCAGCAGACATTGCAACAACCGTACAGAAGCTGAAAATATCCGCATAGAAGAACAAAGTATAAGTAAAGTATAAGTTGGTATATCACTTTAGCTACCAATAAAAAAAGAATACAATTTACCCAAGTTCCACTTGTCACTGAGACTTAAATTCAGTACCTCTGATAAAACGCGCCGAATCCCGGTGTAAATTTAATGAGCCGATGAAAAAAGGCCGCGGTCTATAAACGTGTTGGGGCGATCTTTTCGCATTACGTATTCAGATACAAAGGCTCACAAAAGCAGATGGCGTCTGGAGTGAAGTCTCGTAAAATATGCACAGTATTGACTACAGCAGTGCGCAGTGCGGCACCGATGCGGCTAGTGTGCCGAACCGCGCTCGAAGCCGAAAAACTTGCGCCATTGCGTTTTAAGAAATTTAACATTCTTATACTGGGTGTGAGTGAAACGCCCTCAAACTCGAAACGGTAATGTAGTACTTTAACTTCAATACCAAGCAATATCCATAAGGTGTTTATTTACCATTATAGTTAATTAATGAGTGGTAAACTCGTAATGTAAATCGTACAAATATTTACGGTAGTGCGCGTCTCGAGGACTGCCATCTTCAGCTGTGGTCTTATAAATTATTAGTGTGTTTATTTTCCTAACCTTAATTTATATATTATTTGTGTTTTTTGCAGCATCTATGTATGTAAGAAGTCTTGATTTTTGTAATTATTTTTATTTTTCGTAGCGTATTATATATACCAGTATTTATTTAATTTATATCTGTTAATACTTTAAGATAAAATGTACTATTATAAAAAGAAACAAACTATTACTTTATTTTATTCTTTACATTTCTTTATAACTGACATTCAATACGAAGTTTAACATAACAAAAAAGTTTACGAATAGTTTATTCATAAATTTATGAATTTGCCTAATATTTCTGCCCAAATCCAATTTCTTCTCAAACAGTCGTTATAAATCCAAATTTAAAACATCTGCTTTTTTCATCTATAAAATTTCGTCAAACCGAAAGCTAAGCCCGAATACGCCCGTGCATCTATCACTACCGTCGGTCGAATTTAACGCGGCTGTGACTTTGTCAAAGTAAACAACGATGCGTGGGGTTAAGCTAGTTGCACAGTTTGTCCTCTGGTTTCCAAATTGTTTGGGGGGTGGGCTTATCCCGCTGTTTGCGCCTACTGCACCCCGCTCCACAGTTTACTTTGGAACGGATCACACGTGTGTTTTGGATCTTTTGCTGATTTATCTTTTTGATATTGACACCCAAGTTTGGAAAAACAATTCATTCAATCAAAGGTTCTGTTGTTGAGCAAGCCCGTGCTTAGCAGTGTGGTGTAGTAAGCTGATACAGACATATATATATATAATTTGCGAAATATTAGCTAATTTATATTGACTACTCGCTACTCGTAAAATTGTTCTAATCCGATTTCAAATAACTGGCACAATCTCAATTAAAACAAATTAATCTCTTTCTAAGAAAGTATTAGTACAAATATTAGATCTCTAAAGCGAACTAAGTCTCCGAAAATATACTGTCTTAAATTGGTTATTTTTCATTCCAAATTATGCTCAAAGCCCTACAAAATTAACTGAGTGACAGTAAGAGCTAAGTCTAAGAGAAAAAGAGCTAGAATTATCATTCGTACAGGCGTCGCCGAGGCGTATTGATTGAAAACTGTTTGTCTGCATGATAAATGTTGTAGACGTAACAAGAAAAATAAAACGCGGCGGCTGCCGACAGCTTCTGAACGTAATGAAGTATCCACCGCTTACTTGTTTACATTCCCTTATCGATCCATCTAGAAAATTTAAGGCTGTGTTCGAGCTTGGTCCCATGCCTTTTAATAAAACGAGAAAAATACAGCCTCCGTGGCGCAGTTGGTTAGACGCCGCCTGTGAAACGAGAGGCTGCGGGTTCGATCCCCGCACCGAGACAAATGTTTGTGAGAACCACAAGTATTTGTTTCGGGTCTGGGTGTTGTGAGACCGAAAAGTCTCTCGTAGTTCCTGATACCCACGACACAAGACTCGATCTTAGTGTGGGGTCAGGACTATGTATGTGACTGTTGGGTGATTTATTTATTTATTATTATTTTATATTTAGTTACCTCATTAGTGTAGTAATTGTATGTCATAGGTTGTGAAGTCAGATACCTTGGCTTCGGTTCTAAGGCCAAATAATTTAATTGATTTGAGGATTTCATTTTTACAAATAAATGTATGATTTGATATTATAGTCGGTAATCTGAGGGCAGACACATGGCACCTTTGCTTTAAGAGAAACAAACAAAAGCTTTTGGGTTCATGATATGTATTTTTTCGGTCAATTTATTCACCTACTCACCGAGTGCGCGATGTGATTTCCCATCGGCAACATCTCCAACCATCCAACTTCAAAATTGACGAACTTCCATGAAAACTTTCTTTCTTTTGAGGGATGTATTTTAAAAGTCATTTCTTAGTGTTTTACTATGTTGTATGAGAAATTCCATTGTAAAACTACTGCTAAGAACATTGTTTTAACTTAGGAATATTAAACAGTTTTGAAACTTCTTCGATGTTAAATCACTCCAATAACTCTATTTGTATAATATTTACTTTGATTTAATATAAATACCTAGTAGGAAATTTACCTCGATTTATCGAATTATGAGACCAAGTATATTCAGAGCTGCACTTGGCTTAATACGGTCTCCTTTACATCTCGATACGCTTCAGAGAATCCGAGAAAATCAAACTTGTATTTTATTGATACACTTTATACCATAAAACTAAACATATTACTATAAAATATATTTAAATTTAATTTTAATTTTAATATGATCAGAATCTGTTTTTAGTAGTCATTTAATGTATTATATTCATATTATGTTGCACAAATATAATGTTGTTCAAATGTAGATTATAATATGTGCATACATATCGATTAAGTCTATTCCTCAGTGGCGTAGTTGTATTACGGTACGATTACAAAGCTGAGGTCTCGGGTTCGAATCCCGGGTCGGGTAAAGTGATATTAGATTTTTTTATATTCATTATCAGCCCGGAGTCAGGAATTTATGCCCGATATGGCGATAGGTTCGCCCCTATCACATCGTGGGACGGAACATGCAAGGCGTAATGTGGGTGTCCTGTTAGCACCTCTGCCTACCTCTTCTGGGAAAAAGGCGTGAGTTTATGTATGTATGTATGTAAGTCTATTATTATACATACATGCATACATACGAGGCAGTCTATTATTATTACAGCAATAATTATGTAAAGCAGCTAAAATATCATAAAACAAAAGAAGCGCTTCCGATCACCGCTATTGTCTAAGGAACTACATAATATAACTCAAGCGAAAAATGCAAAACTCCGCATCGAACCGTTTAGACGTTATCGTAGTTGGCAATAAAAATAGCCGATAGAACCTTGCATTTAAAAGCGCACTCTCTCCACAAATTTCTCAGGCCAATGATAAATGTTTAGTTTTATAAATTCTCCACCGGAAACCAATAAAATTTCAAACATAGAAAGTTTATTGCAGTCGCTTTAGTGCCTTGGCCGTGTGTTATTTATGCCGACGGTGGCATCCGAGCTAGCATGCTCTGAACTCCATAAATTCAGTTCTAACTCTATCGGAAATTGAGTTTTAACCACACACACTGATGTCCTATTATACACCGGTAGCTCGGCTCATTCTGGATTTAGTTAATCAGCTGAAAGTTTAGCTGGAGGTAGATTACTATCTGCGCTATTGTGACGTGGGAAATTGAATTGGTTTTGCGATAAATCCTAACGTCGAAGTTAGCTTAATAATGCGTGCGTGCATTTGTTTTGCTAACATTTAATTGTTAATGTTGGCAAATCAACGATTTTGTTTTAGGAACAAGGATATAAGAAAAAAGTATTCTTAAAAAAATTAAGAGTTCATTCAATTGCGACAAAATCCTTTCAGTAAATAAAAAAAGGGTTAATTCATTAACTTTAGTTCACGATAATTGTTAGATAAGTGGTACTTGTAAGAAAAGCAACTCTTTAAAACTGAACAATCACAATTCATGAGACAATTTAACAACAAAGAATATCGATATTTTCGGAAAGTTTTCGCTGTGGAGAAAATCTTTGGGAAATCTAAATTCCGCAAGAGACTTCCTACGGCTGAAAGATTATAATATTATATTAACAACATTTATAATTATACATCTCATAATACTGCCTCGGTGGCGCAGTTCGCAGTGGATCGATAATTCATATATTTCGTCCCCAGGTTGCGTGGATCCACATAGACCGGCAGATGATCCTGACGATCCACCGGCACGTGATCACGCGGCTGGCGCGGTTCAGCGTCTCACACGACAACGCTATGACCTGGCTGCTCCACGTCAGCCAGGTGCAGCAAGAGGACCGCGGCTACTACATGTGCCAGGTCAACACCAACCCCATGATCAGCCAGGTCGGCTACCTGCAGGTTGTTGGTGAGTTTGCTTACTCCATTTCTTATTTCTAGCAGATTAAATTCTGGCAAATATCAATATGCTTAATGTACCAGTAGAAAAAAGACTGTTATCTGCTGTATGAGGTACATCCATTAGCATAGTCTAGAACGAACGTCTACTTGACACCACTGCTTAGTTGGTGCTACTGAAAAAAAATATCACCATACCAAGATAAATAAAAGCTTATGTGTTTAAAAATAATTATAATAATGAAGAGGAAATGACCTTATATAAATAATAAAAACATCCACCCAACAATATAAATATACATATATACGTATTTATATAGGTATATGTATACAAATGGAATTAAATCAATGTTTAGTAATTTTCTATTGTTTGTTCAAAAACTATTTACAATTAAGCAAAGGAAACTAATTAAAAATTCCAATCCAATTGGATGTACTGTCTAGAGGAATATGCCTCATCATTTACCTATTCCTGACTAACAACTTTCGTTACCATTTAAAAAACTGGATGAATGAGCGCTAAACTATTATCCTCTTATTTGGTTCGGCAAAAGCAAGTTTTCAGGATAAACGAGCCGTGATTGTAGATCTAATTAGAAAACAAATGTTTTTGTTCAAGTATTTTTATACGCTTTAAGAATGGTAGTTGAATGGAAATAAGACGAAAGAATGGACCAAATAAGTGTTAGTATTTATTTAAGATATAAGCGAAGCTATCTTTACTGTAAATAGCGCTGTACTTTTAACCAGTGTGTACACAATTACAAACACCAGAGCTAATTCCAGCCACTTTAAAATTAAAATAGTTACCACACAAAAACATTAAAACAAGATAATACAATCGTACCATTAATTTTTACGATACACAATTAAACAGCAACACATGTATTTTCGCTTAATTCTATAATTTTCGCAACAACATCCAATGAAATCTCCAAGCGTGGCGCGGCGCCAAAAGGTTCCGCTTCGTTTGGGTCAGATAACGCCGCTATCTGGTGACCAGCGGCCACTGGCCATTGGTTCTCAACTAATGCAAAGCACCCCGGAGAGAGAACGAGTTTATAAGCTCTAGAAATTGCCGAATTAAATAGTGCTTTACGTAAATATTTAGTTGTGGATGTTTATTTAACAAAAATTAAGATTTTGTTTTAATAATAATGGTTTTATGGCTAATAGTTAATCATGTAACGTGAACAACTCGAATTATGGTTTTCTTGCAAAAGAATAGTGAGGGGAATGGAATTGATATAGGACTAAACTATATTTTATTATAACACAAGGAAAGAGAATACATACATATTACATTTACTACGTTTATTAGGTAATTTTTGCTGAAAATTAAATACACAGGCATGAGTAGTTTCCATACAGAAGTTTCGTGTTTTAGCATTCAAATTTTAACTTCAGAACTGAAGTTAAAATTGTAACCATTTTTGTGTTAATTACCGCTGGCAACTTTCAAAGGGAGCGTTCCAACGAAAAGTTTGGGAAACTCAACACACGAGTACGTCAGCTAAAGTGTTGTAGGCGTGCCGTCCCAAATCACCAATAGGGGCAACACTTAGCATTTTATATGGCTGCGTCTTCCTGCGAGTTTTAAGTGAGAATGCGCCTTAGCGTAGCCCCCTTTTAACTTTAGCTACTACTATGGGTGTTTTATTACTTGAGCATCGCAGTCGTGGCCGGCTTCGTGTTTTGAATTTTTACGTTTATTGCATTAGATATTTTAATTGACAGGAGACTCGTTTACATTCTGTTCAAGTTTGTTCATTTATTTTAATGTGTCTTTAAAAAGTGTGCAACTTGGTTGTACTGTCGTTATTGGAAGGGTTATTAGTCGAGACAAAGAAACAGCCATTTTGCAACGAGCACTCTTAATGCTACTTGTTTCTGTACTCGTTTTAATTATTATAGAATAAGCAAAAGAAAAGTTTCATTATGTTACGTTATACAATTCATTTAACGTTTGTTTCCTTGCATTTCTAGAAAAAAATCTATTGATGTAGTGGTACACCAACATTCAACAGCGAAATTTTTGAAGTGAAACTTCTTTATCGGGGTTGGAAAAAATTTTTCGTTACGCGTCACATTCTTCCGTTACGGGCCATCTTTTTTTATTTAGTAAATTAGTACCCACTTCAGTAAGCCACACCCCCAACCGTTTCCAAGCCCCACCCACTTTTTTGTAATTTGATCCTTACCCCCCCTCTGGCCTTCCCCCACCCTAAATCCAAAACAGTGCCCAATAGCCTCCCCACGAAACCTCCCCCCCCCCCGTTTACCCCCACCTAAAATTTTGACCTCACCCCCCCTAAACCTATCACGGCCAATAAAGGTCGTGGACCCACCGAGCTTGGTATCCTCGGAACCGTCTCGGTGAGGGCTACAAATTGGCCCCGATAGAAATCCCAAATTCCCTCAAAAATTTCCCCCCTCCTAAACTTAAACTTTATTTAATTTAGCTTTATTTTACCAATTCTGTAAATTTGTAAATAGTAGATCATTTTTCGAAAAATGATGTCATAAAGAAGTTTCACTTCTTACGTGTGTACACTAATACACATACACATTTTTTTTTTTTATGTTTTGTATACTAATCTGCGTTGTTCTTGCTAATTTATTTATCAATTCTGTATTTTTCGGCCACCAGTTCCACCGAACATCTTGGATGAAGAAAGCACGCAATCGGCAGTGGCGGTGCGCGAGAATCAGAACATCAGTCTGGTGTGTAAGGCGGACGGGTTTCCCACGCCCAAGATTATGTGGCGGAGGGAAGACGGACAACCCATATCAGTGGACAGGAGAAAGAAAGGTACCTTTTTAATTATTCGTAATTTATTTGCACTTTTATCATAATGTGGAATTTAGAGTAGTTTACAAAATAAATTTTGTATTTTTTTAATAAATTGTGAGAAAGATACTTGCAATATTGGCTGTAATCTTTAAAGATTCCCTATTACCTTAGATTTAAATTTAATATAAACATTTTAATAGACCTTGCAATAGCCAGTTTAAATAACAATAAAGTGTAGCAGTTTTGCTTTAGAGGACCGTTCAAATAATTTAACTCCCAGAGCCAGAATATCACTTGATTCTTCTTTGTGACTTCCTAATGCGAATACAATTGAAGATATTTATTGCTATTTGCTTGAGATAGGTAATTTAATCCATATTGAAAATACTTTTAATCTATACAACAAGAAACGCCATTCCCTTGATATACCTATTTATAATGCTATTAAGCATTTTCGGTTCTTTATAATCTATTTATTTTAATAGAAGGTGTCACCTTCACACAACGTAATGGACATTTAAGCCACAATATTCCATATCATACGTAACTAAATCACGATCGCGACCGCAACCATTACAATACTACATTATTATTCATTAAATAAGTGGTCGCAAACATGTTATTACCATTTAGTATTTTATTATTACACAGTTATTTTATAAATGGACTACAAAATCCTTAAATTAGTAGTTGTAGAGTGACGTGATATTCACTTAAATTGTAATATTATTAACGTGCGTATTTGATGTGTAGAATTAATTGCAGGTAAATCATCAAATACATTAGGGTTTATCGCATTCGGTCCGTTGAGGTTATCAAAACAAATTATTAATTCGAATATTCAATAGAAATGGATGTCGTTTACCAACGTGTAAATATTAATTTCTGATTATATTTATTGTATCGAGCAAACATTTCTGTTACATTCATACGGAATTAATAAATTGCAGTTCCGTTTATTGAAAATATCAGATGTAACATAATTAACTAAAGAATGTCTTACACAGAAGAGACGTATAACTGATGAAAGAACCAATCTTTATGAAAGTTAATCCAATTAAGAAGACGAACCTCTTTTCTTATAAAAACAGAGAAAAGAATTAATAACTGTGCATATAAAGAATACTTTTACATTTGATTAATTGATAGCAAAAACAGTAAGAGTCGGCATTGTGTACTGAAAAAGTCACAAACTGAATAGCGGGTAACTGATGGGGGGTTCGGTACAAAAACAACAGTGACCAGCGGCAGTTGACAGACTCACAAATTCGGCTGACACGGTCTGCTCCATCCGCCCGGGGCGTATTATACGATTTCACGACGATTTTTTAATTGGCTTTATCAGTAACAGAGAAGTCATTTTAAAATAAAACTATTTTTTACGAATATGATCCGTTTTATTTCAATGTTTAACATTCGCGTAAATCTAAGAAACCATTAGGTAATTTATTTTGGTTTGTTTATTTTGTGATAGAGCCTTGATTTGGACAGTTGGGTTCAGCATTGAGGGGTCGGTTCTATCGGAGAACCAATGTTCTACAATGATAGGCGAATTAATAGTTTGATTGTTAAACTTCGTTTGGTTCCGACCTCCAGATAACTCACGAGAATTTTTTCAATTTAAAAAACAGACACATAGCAGCTTATATACTACCTGGGGATCAAACAAAAGACCAGACGGTTTACAATCCATCTACATTGGGAGTTGTCAAATGAGGCCACTACATTACATTGCCCATAAAATGATTTCAGGAAATGATAGGCAATAATAATACTCAATTCGTGTTAAAGTAAGCTTTGAATAACCTTTGATGTATTCCACAAAACGTATTTACATAACATTTCCATGCGCGATTATTAAACAAACTAAAAGCACTAATTACGTAGTTTTAACCCTGTATATTTAACAGGCCGTGAGCGCAGCTGTCGCGCCGCTATATACGAGTATAAAGTTTACGACGCGTACCACTGAACACAACGTTAGCTTGTTCGCAGTTTTACCCTAATGAATGAGGCGATGAAATGATCATTATAACGGGCTGTTTTAGCGGATGCCGGTATAAATATTACACTAAACAGCTATACATGCAAGCTGTTGTTGCAAACTCGCAATGTTTGTGCAAACTACATACGGAATGGATAATTTTATTTCCTGGTGTCATTGTGCTAATTACTATAATAATTATGTGATGAAAGTCAGCAGTGAGCAAAGGAACTCGTTACGGTCATAGCAGGAAGGATTTTGGTGACACCACTGCGTTATTTTGAAACTACGGTGACCAATTTTTTAGCAAAAATTCCGGTTACGTTGTAACGTGGGAGCACATAAAGTCAACGGTACTGGTAATAATCAGTCATTTCAATAGGACTGCAGATGTTAAGACACTTTTGTAATCAAATTAGCTCCTGCTTTATACACTGCTAGCGTAAAAACAAACATTTGTCCAATCCGCCTCCAAATTGAAATGCGTGTCAGTCTGAAACTTTTTATTTTCAAGAGATGAGTATTTTCCAGTTCGCCACGTAACCGATATTTAAAAAAAAATCAGTCCGTACCAATTAAAAAAAATTATATGTATAATTGCATTATAATGCCACCCATTGATAGCTTATACGGTTCCCAATAATATCGGAATCGCAGCACCAATTCCAGTCTAGGGCAACTCATGAAATTTTTTAAACTTCAATACTCAATGTGACAGGCCTGAAAAGTAAATATTACGACTTACGTTCTCCCGCACACTTAGTTTCGGCGATATCCACGTGAATCCGTTTCGACAATAAACTTAATGATGTGGTAAGCGAAACTGCTGTGAGCAATTCTCTCGCTTACAGCAACAATGTTGCTCTAATAACAGTTCACACTATTCATTGTTAAAGTTTCGCGGGAGACTCCATGTTGCGAATTCTAACTTAGAATTTGTAAGAAGAAACTCTATTTAACTTCTTGTTTTTGGTCGTGTTTTAAATTAGCAGACTCACGTTGGCTGACTGTAATATCCACAATATCTTTGTTGAAAATATTTTGATGTTTAGTCAAGGTCCTTACTGAAATGTTTTATATTTTACTTGTACATTTTACACCAAAGTGTAATTTATTGATTACGCAAGTTATAAAAACATTTGGCGTATAATTTCCGACCAGCCGTCTGGCTGACGTTAACATTTACGAAATAGACATATTCCATAACACCGAGTTACCTTTTACGGATCGAATGTACGATTAAAAATACATATTATTTAAATACAATAAGTACCTAGAGAATTTCTTTGGCTCACGGGCCATACACACTGTTTCAAGATCAATTACTCAGCTTCGCACAAAATAATATCATTAAGAATTACAGTAGCAATACAGTTGTTTTAAATTCTATTCTACATGTTATGTTTTGTTCGGTTTTAATCTATCTCGCTCGCACACATACACTATGGTAACTCATGTGAACCAAGATTGACGGTACCGCGCAGTGAAATGATATCGAACACCATAGCATAACGAATTTCTTGGCTATTAGTATAAATTAATTTAGTTGTAACAAAGAGTGAAAAATAATTTCACAACGAAAATCACAATTCCTGAAATAAACGTCGCATATACAAGTATGCGAAAAATCCAACTGATAATTATAATGCGAAATGCCGAGTTGCGCCAAATTAAACGCTACAAGCACCTATTCGCGCACCGTTCGACAAAGGCCCAAAAATTGAGTTTAATTTTAAGTGCGATTTCCTTGTGCCGGCGCGGAATTAACGTGCGGTGTGGAGGAGCACTCGTCGCTAATTGTGTGTGACCCGTGCCCGCTGCGTCCCATCCACTTGGCTGCAGGGCTGCCACAATGTGCCTTCATATTTGTTACGTATGACGTCATAGCGGTTAAACAGCTCTTGTGGTTTCGTTTGTATATTTTCGTATTTTGAAATATTGTACAAGTTATTTGGGAGTTTATGTAATAGTTCATGATATCCTGCGAGCATTTCTTAAACTGTAAAACCTATTCAAATTATATTTACAGGTTTCTTAAATAAAATAATGTTGACAATAATCTAAATTTGAGTTTATAGAGTTTAAGTTATAATCATAATGATAATTTAGATTGAGTAAAACCTTAACTAATATATTTAGTACATACATATACATAAACTTCACGCCTTCATCCCCGAAGGGGTAGACAGAGGCGCCATAAGGACACCCACATTTCGCCTTGTATGTTCCGTCCCATGATGTGATAGATGGCGAGCCTATCGCCATATCGGGCACAAATTCCTGACTCCGGGCTGATAATGAATAGAAAAATCCAATATCACTTTGCCCGATCCAGGACTCGAACCCGATACCTCAGCTTTGTAACCGTACCGTAATACAACTACGCCACCGAGGCAGTCTGTTAGTAAACTCGGTATGTATATATATTTAGTAAACAGAATATATTCGGGCAAAGTTCATATAACTTGAAAACTATAATATAATATTACTATTATGTTCGTTCGTAAATATTGTTTCTTTAACAAAATTAGAAGTTCAAAGTCAATATGTATTTACTTGGCTTCATTTTATGACTATTCAAATATTACCATTTCATTTCTAATAAAAGTTAGATGCTTCAATACTTAATAATATGCCAGCATTGCCAAATATTTATTTGGGAATTACAGATAAAATATTTTTTTTATAAATAATTACAACAAATCTCCTTTAAATTTTCCCATAATTATTAATTAATTAGAACTATATCTTCTTGTAATAAATCCTCATCAGAAGCTCCTTGTCCAATAAAAATTATATTAATATTAACCATACCAATATTACATACTTAATTGGAATCTAGTGTAGTCCCGAGTCAACCCTGCCCGCTACGTGTCACTCCCATGTGTTACGATTATTTGCGAAGGACGCGAGCCGACGTATGTTTTAATTACGTGCCGCATCGAAAAACTGATCTCCCTTTCAATTCTGGCACATGTTAATCCTTTTGTTTGAATTAATATGACCGCCCCTAAATCCCCTTTTTATGCGACTCTCCTAATCGGACGAGTCATCTCGAGTCGAAAGGTTTTGGCGGGCGACCAGAATACGGGTGTTTTATTTCTTACTTCTTCAGTTGTGAAATTGATTTTGCCTTTACAATTTGTTAATTATTTTTGCACTTGCGAAAATAAGGGTCGAGAGTTGGTTGATTGAGTTGAAGGCTTAGTCACTTTCCGTTGAAGGTGGGGGATCGTTTATGTCTACTAAAACAAATGATAGATTAAAAAATGTTATTTCTGTTCTATCTCAAAGTACATAAGTTCTTACTTGTCTTGGAGTACTCTTGTTGCCTCAGATATTTTAATTATGTCTTAAATGTGAAAATCGCTATCTTTTCAAAATAAATGGAAGTTCTTATTGACTAACTAAAATATTATTAATACGTTTAAAAAATATGACGAACTCGCCTTTTTTTGTTAGTTGCATAAGAAGTTATACTTTTTCTTCATTTAATCACCGCGTAGAGCGCTGAACTTATAAAGAAACTTACATAACAGATACAAATTAGCCACTCAGTTGATAACATTTTAAAATAATATACTCGTAGTGTTGGTTAGAAAATTATTTTCCGCAGCTCGCTCCCATGGGAATAATTATTGCCAGGAATTTCTTATTTCCTTGAGAACAGGAGCGAAACTTCTGCAACATAAACACTACAGTTTTCTTTGTATAATAAATTAGTTTTATTATACACGCGATTTTTATCCGGTGAAGATGTTTAAGTATTTTTTTATGTTGAATGGAGGAAGCAACGATTCTATACCATCCCACATCAACCCCCAGCTGGGTATAGACCTCCTCATTTGCACGCCATATTTTTCTGTCCTGTGCGAAGCGAACTGTTTTCCTACGGCTCTCGGTTCTCACAATATCATCCGTTACAAATTGTCTGCAATGCACATTATAAAAGGTACAGTACTTTTGAAATAGAGTTTCCAACGTCAACAAAACTTTGCTAGACCTACATGTTAGGATTTATCGGCGGCTATCTGACTTATCATACAAAATGCAACAGTAAAACGGCTAGTTCACGTCAGCTTCCTATGAAGCAGTCGTCGGTACTCATCGGTCGCGCCTTACGATTTATTAAGTAGGTCTAATGAGCAATAGCCAAGGTTTACTACTTACCTTTGATACATGCAAGATATTATCCCGTCAATACATATCTCTGGGATGACACAATAACAACAACCCACTCGAAAATAGAACACCTGAAAATACCAGATATCTAAGAAAATCACCTGAAAAACTTTATTAAATTCTCCATGCAAAATAAGACCGTGCTACTTAATTACAAGATTTAAACTCATTTAGTGGCGCAAACTAGAGCGCCAGTACTGTTTTGTATATTTAAAACTGTTTTTCCGCTATCCGAGTCTGTGAAATACATTTAAATAACGCCATACGAAAGAGCATTAAATGTAGCGATGCGCTGCACTAATTGCTTAAGGGGTAGACGGAGTAACCTTTTTAAACGATCAAACTAAATATTCGTGATTTATTAGCCTTAATTCGCGTTTAATTTACACGTCAAACATTTTAAACATAATTATATTTTGTAATGTTATATTTGCACATTTTGTTTGAGCAAACCAAATTTAAAACAGTTTAATCCGGTTGCCGTAGCAGTTATTTGTATAATCGGTCAAATGAACCGACTAAAATTTATAGTATATAGATGTTTAAAATTCTTGTAATAGTGATTATGTGTAAATTAGGTATCCATTTTCGGAACATTTATTTGCAAGCACTAAAATGACAGACCGTTTGCAAAAATAAAAACTATTTGCAAGAATAACTAGTTTAACAGTACTCAATCCTGAGTGATACACGGTTCAAATCTCCTAAATCAGATAACATTAATGCGGGTTTGAATCCTCACCCCTCAAGCGAAAAGTGATTAGTAACCACAAATCCATTAATATAGAGGGGCTAATGAGTTTATATCTAATTTGGGCGGTAATGGTGTCTAGTGGGATCTGTTTAGCGGCGTTATCTCGTGAGGAAATTACTCGTCTGCAGAGGCCGGGCCGGCGTGCGCTCCCTTTGAGAGCTTGTGGTCGACTGAAGGATTTCTGCGTGTTCAGAAATATGTAGGGACCGTGAAAAATATTTTGTGTAATTCAAATATTGTTCGGTTTTCTTTTTATTCTTTCGGTAAATCATCTAACGACTTTTTCGAAGATATATTAATTAGCTTAAATTACGTTTAAAATATATTTTGGAGTTGACAGATATAAATATTTTTTCCCTGGGCAGGTTTATTTTTTTTTTAGTGCAGATAGGCTTACATACCCATATTATTTTTTGAAATGGAAATAAGCTCGGTAACTTTGCCTATTTCCACTGGAATACAGGAAGCTGAAATATATGTTTATCAGACAGCGTCGATGCATAAAAGTCGCTTAATGACCCATCTATTAATGAAAACTCTGGACCTATTTCACATCAAATTTAATAACAGAAGTCGCTATAATCAAAAACTATTCCACTACATCGTTCATCTCCGGTCGGACCCTCGTAGAACAGCATCCTTAATGTATTCGAGAGGCGGTTTCTCATTACATTCATTGTACTGTGTGCCGACCGCAAAATGTTTCGTAATTGTAAATACAGGCAAACTCATTTGGGCACACGACGGCCCGCCAGAACGGTCGTTGAATTTATAATTTTTATGACTACCCTGCTAGCTTTTAAGTAATGGCTCAAATTGTATATCTATTGCGGTAATTGGATTTTTATTTTGATGTGTTCATTACGTTAAATCTGCAAAGATCGTGATTTCGGAAATTAAACAAAAATAGTATGTAATCAAATGTAAACTGTATAAAGTAACTCCCGGCTGTAACACTACGCTGTAGTCCGTAGAATTTGAATTAATTGAGTCTACTTTATAGACAGGTAGATTTGACATATTCTCCGTCGTTTCTACCTATTTAACCAACTTGAAGAGGAAGTTATCAATTCGTTGGGAATTTAAAAAAAATCTCATTTCCATAAAGGCTCGCAAAGAATCTCTTTTCCTCCAAACATTTGACAATATCTTATAAATTCACCCTATTCAATTATTGTCTATTAAAACTACAAGGCATGTAACAAGAGAAACTCCCATAAACAGCAAAAAAACTTTTTACTAGTTTTTAATAACATTACATACATTAACCACTTGAACTTCTCCCTAATTCAGCGTCATTTTATCCTTAAATGAATATCTTCACTGTGCAATTACATTTTCCTCATTGTTACAGTGACAGTATACGAAGGCGACACCCTGAGTCTGCAGCGCATCAGCCGCACCGAGATGGGAGCTTACTTATGCATAGCCACAAACGCAGTGCCGCCCTCGGTGTCTAAGAGGATCATTGTCGATGTGGAATGTAAGTTTATACTTTACTCCCATTTTTCAAAGACATTTTTAAGTGGAAACCAATAAGTAACTATTACCTACTTGCTTAATTTTTACATTTATACATGCACAAACTCACGCCTTTTTCCGACGATGTGACAGGGGGCGAGCCTATCGCCATATTAAATAATAATTAATATAAAAATCCAATATCACATTGCCCGATCTGGGATTCGACCCCGGGATCTCAACTTTGCGTCAAATCACACCTGCGTCATCGAGGCAGTAAATTTTTAATTTTTAGTTTGTATTTTGTTAGAAATTGTATAGTATAATATATATTACAAATTATAGATTGAATGGACCGATTTGTTTACAGTGGTAACACTGTTATACAAATAATCAAAGTCCAATTCTCCAGTCCACAATATTTTTTTGCGCCGCTAATCATTTTCAAAAGATTTAAGCATTTATGATAACCACCCATTAGGTCCTTATCGCTGCCTTCTGTTGAAATACAACCGAGCTTATCACGCTCGATACAAGATTTAGGATTAACATATTTACTTAATTAGTCTAATGTAGTCGTAAGGTACATTATGTGGATGCTAGAGTTTTAGATGCAATTTAATTCGTATAGATTTTCTATTAAAAATACAGTTTTCGCGAAGTTGCATTAGAAACTACCTTTAAGCAACGAAAACTTAAAGCTGATAAAAGAAATCTTTCTGCGACGTATAATAATCAGTAAAAAAATATCGTCGTCACTTCATTAGGAAAATCAATAACTTAAGGCCACGAATAGAAAATGACGAGAATCTGTTTCAGCATATTTTCAAATTAAACTGAAACCTTTATTAAATTTGCGAAATTCTGTCATGATTCAATTCATTCCCAAATTTAATAAAAGAAAAATTAAGACAGTAAGATAAACTTTGAAAGTATTTATTAGGCAACGCTGCGTGGGACTGTCGATCGCACTGATGTGATTCTAAAAATAAAATAATATTACATCACATCATTAACCTTTATTTTCAGGAACAGTAATATTAATTCTAACCATACTTATCTAATAATAAACATTTACGTCCAACATTAATACACAGTATAGACGCTACACTAAGACGAAATTCTAGTGTCTGGAATATCAGAAACGAATGACTTTCCGGTTCCACAACACAAACATTTGTCATATAAAGATAATACTTATTGATTTCATGTTATTACTGTCACTTAAATGTACTGGGATCGAAAAGTTCTCAATTATCGTAACTACGGGTCATCTGTGCAAGTTGATCAAACCGCATCGGACGCTGCCAAACCACTCGAGCATCACTCGGTTACACAAATGACTTTCGATGATGTAACAATAAATGGTTTATTAATAATCGTAGAAAGTATGGATACATCGCTATTGAAACACGATTGATAATTATATCTGTATACGCTTTTGTTTCTGAGAAAACTCTCAGCCACATAAGGCTGCACACTCACTACACAAGTTCTGCAGTAAAGGAATAACACGTCCCATACTTTTATTACTCTCTCCAAGCTATAATATCACTGTAGTATAAGTTATACTCGTGTCACTGGTTTAGTGGATGCATAGCTTCGAACCAGGCCCTGGATTACATACATAAGGCAATGAGTTTTTGACTTGAAATGTCATACAGGGTGCTCGTGATTGTAATATTTGCCCGTCTTGCCAATTGCCGAACCTTATATCTCTAGTGGGACCCCTGCCTTACCCCTTAGAGACTCAGGGCTTATGTATATACAACCACAATGTTCACCCGGGTCTTTTTGATCACATATCGTGCATTCCCCAATGTACTTACGTTGGCTATTTAATTTACTTTCCTGAGTTTCTATCAGCTTATTTCAAATTATCTAAAAATATTGTGCCCTTCTCAAGTTAGATTCAGAATTGCCCAATTGTCAAAACACGAAACCTCTTAATTCATAAATCAACGAAATAAAATTAAGAAGTGGCCGTAAAAAAATACTATACAGTCCTGGAAATGTTATTAAAATAATAAAAACTAAGGAAAAGAAGAAGTCATTTAACGTCGAGGACTGGGTCTTTTATTTTGATTTCTTATTAGAAACGACGAAATAGAGAGTAGGGCTGCGGTAATTGAAAGATAATATTTTTTCTGGACGGTGCACGCTTTTGATTGCGGCTGCAGACAATCTATCCTTTTTATGAAAAGTGGTTTTTAATGTAAACGAGCGGAACGCCGGTGGCCTTGTTTTCCAAAGGATGTTCCTTTACAGGCAAGAAAAAGATGTTTGCAAAATGTTTAACGCCTTGAGAAAAGTGGTTGCGGATGAAAGTGTTTATTCTGCGGAAGATACGTGTGTTTCACAATGTGCGCTGAATAACAATGACATCTGTAGCGGGGTGAGGAAAAGTGTGTTAAAACAACATCAACATAATATTCTGACTGAGCTAATCAACTAATTCACACGAATTTTTGGGTCTCCATGCATAGCCAACAGTACTTAAAGTTGGTATAATGTTGTCCACTATACAGTTACTTTTGTGCTGCTAAAGTCAAATTTACAGCCTGCAATTGCTCAGCTAGTTATTCGCTACGGTTTTAGAAAGGTATCAAAGTTACAAAACATGTTGATCTTACACAGCTAATCCAATTACGCTGCAGAAAACAGTTCGAAAATATTTCCTTTTAAATTAAATTACACGCTAGTATTACGTGCAGGAAAAGTATTAAAACTCGAGTCACACCATTTTTCAGTAAAGATACGATAGATGATTCGAAAATTATTACCCAGAAAATTCAGTTGTGAAACTATAAATCGAGCGGGACTCGTTAACTAAATTACAAATGGCCGATTCGCGCACTTTACGACGCGGCCACTTTATCTCGGCGTAATGAAGTCGTGCGCATAAAAATCGCGTCTTTATAAATATTTTAAAACGCCGCTGAATATTAAAACGTATCAAACGGGCCAAAGTAATATTCCTACTTGAAATTGCCATCATAAACTCTGCGAAATGTGAATTACTCCCTTCAAGTGTGGATTTTATTATGTCGGATGTGTTGTGTGAAAAATCGTCGGAGGCGGTGCGGGGGCGTGCGGGGTTGGCGCGGGGCGGGCGGGGGCGTGCTGCGGCGGAAGGGGCGGACGGTCGCCACCACCGTCTCCCCATCCATCATTATTGAAACTTTATAAATTGCTTCCTTTGAGTTTCTGTGTTCTTGCGTTCTGTTAACCCAACTGCTGTAATGCTGTTGATTGATAGGATCGCGTAGGTTTACCACTGGTCTTCGCCTAACAGACAATTTTATCATTTCTCATATCTTTATTTTCTGTTTTTCTCATATTTTTGTTTGTAGATGTTTCCACGAGTCTTTTCACGTCACATTAAACTTTTTAACAACTTTTTATTTTCCGAAACCGTGTTCACTGCACAGCCTGCTTTGAAATTCATTAACATTTTATTTTACCAAATAGTGTCACAAAGTTCATCCAAGAAGATAATTTAAAATCACAATAAACGAATTAAAGATGATCTTCAATATGATGCGACGATTCAATACAATCCTCGTTACCTAATCCGGACACTTTCGACGTGTATAATAGGCGGTAGCTATTTACCATTACGTGAGCAATTAATAAGTCTACCTTTATTGCTTCTCAAAAAATAAATTTACGTAAAATTGCCCTACATTTTGGTTTTATTTTGCACAACGTTGTATTTATATTGTAAATCACATAATGTTATTAACACTCAAAAGCCTTATCTAACTACACGAGATAATTCATAAGCAGAAATGTAGGTGAAGTGGCGCGGAGGTTATTACGCGAACGTCACAGAGCTGCGAATTAAGCTGTGTCTAAATTGTCAACCACATTTCCAAGCTTCATACACAAGCGGCGCGTAATGTAATTGAACAAACGTACAAAAATTGCATTTACAGTGTCACTGGGGAATAGTGATGCGGCGTTTCCGTGTTTGCTGTTGGCGAAATTTAATTAGCTTGGCCATTCGGGGATTTTTATTTTTTGTTTTATACAATAAAGTTACAACGGACAATCTTGTTATAAGATTTTGGTACTGTATAGACACCGAATTATAATAATTCTAATATTTTCATGTTTGTAGTCCCAATAAATCTTAGCAACAGCAGATTTTTTAATTAGCACTTAGTTGCATTACAACAAAAAAAAATCAAAATATTTCCTTTAGTTAAAAGTTACGATATAAATTAATATTACCTGCATTTTCACTCTATAGTTTCGTAAACAATGCAATTATGTATAGATGATATGATTTTTTTTATTTAATCCACTTTATTTTAAACAATTGTCCTTACCAGTAACAAATACCTAATTGGATGTTTATAATAAATTACTTGTAAACAAGACACAAATCTTACAAAACCAAACAATTTCCAGCACTTTCGTTCAAGCATTAACATTGGGCGTCACGTCCCATCACTACAGCGGAGTTACTCCGTTCATTTTAAAATCCACATACAGTAGAATATAAAGCGGGGCGCCCGAGGACACGTTACAAAACATGCTGCTTCGTTTTTGAGACAAACACTTGTTTAATTTAAACTTAGTTATCGCTAGTTAAATTAGTTCTGTTGAAATTCGAAGAATAATGCTGGCTGGACCCTATTTATTAGTCTTTCGATTTGAAAAACCTCATAGGAGGTGTCTAGGAGTAGAATGCGCACCTGTCATAGTAGAAGGATCGCCTTCTGTCAGATTGTAAAGAATAGTATGGTTTGAACTACGTCCCTCTCTATTTATTTGGAAAATTCTCATTGGATCCCTTGATTGGATCATTGGATCTTATTGGATTAGACTATGTAGATATATCGGGTATGGCGGTCGCCATCTGTCACCTGTGCTACATACAGCCTGGAGCTTATGTATGTACCATCCCAAAGCTTTGTACAAGGAATTGTTGATGAGAACAGATGGAGGCTTCTTATTGAGGGTACCTTTACATAGAGCTTTGACATTTCAACTGTCCTAGTTTGTAGGTTTTTGTTGTTATATTGCTGAGAAATTAATATACGCGTTGCGTAATTATTATATTTTATTGTAGGGTATCTAATTCTTTACATGAAGTAGTGTTATTGTCTTAGGACGACAATACATTTGGGTTCATTCTAAAGTAAGAATTAATAATTATTATTGAAATATATTGTTATGATTTAAAAAAAAATACATTGTATTATAAAAAATACAATGTAGTTGGAAACAAAATTAAAGAGGAACACGGCTCTTTTATTTACGTACTTAATGGTAATTAATTATATATTATAGTTTTGGAATGACAGTGAACAAAAAAATAATTCAACAAAATGTATGAACAATCACTCTAGGACTCTATACAACAGTCAAATTTAAATGTGGCATAAAAGCAAATAAAACCGACGGATGTATCTATTTGCGCGTAACCGTGTAAATAAAACTGTCCCCGCTGTTTTATGTGGACTATAGCTGAATTTCATTTTATTCCAAAGATAAATATGTTTTAGATGCAAAGCTATCAAGGAGCTGGCTCGAAAATCCTTTCCAGATTTATTCCAGTCTACTCGAGTGAAATGTTAACCGCATTTGTCTAAACATAGATTTACTTTTTAAATGGATATTAAGAATATATTTTATTGTCTGAAAAAATGTATAAAATCTGATATTAATCTTTTAAAGGGTTTTTAATTAGATTTTAATCTTAAAGCATAATATTGCAAATATAATCAAAGGATAATTAGGTATTAGGTAGTGAAAGCACTAGAATGTGTTCATGATGTTGCAGTTAAATTACAAAATTACTAGATCAAATTTCAAATTTCCTGAATATGAGCTTATTCACCATTGATGTAATGTTAATAAACTCCAAACTGATTTATCTGTTAAACTGACTCTATCAAAAGGCAGTTATATTTTGAAAGGCTTATAGTAGCATGATATGCTTTTTGCTGCTAACAAATATTTGGTCCGCACTGGTCTTGGGTCTGTAAGACAAACAAGTCTTTGTAATATTGTGACGCTTGCGACACAATAAACGTAATATCTTTAACTAAAGTCAATTTTATTTGTGTAGCTGTTTAGTGTATTATCTAACCAAGCTAATGTTTTCAGTTTCTCCAATGATCTGGGTGCCTAACCAGCTGGTGGGTGCGCCGGCTGGCACTGACGTCACCGTGGACTGCCACACCGAGGCGCACCCACGAGCCATCTCCTACTGGGTGTACGACAACGTCATGGTACTGCCCACTAAGAAGTACGCTATCAACACTGAGGAGAACTCTTACAGGTAAATATTAATATTGGATTGAACAAAAAACATAATATTAGCTGAGTGAACGATAGAACCACGCCATAGTCTTGACCAAAGCATAAATGGACCAACTGGAGTAGGTCGGTAAAACTTTACTTTCTACAAACCAACACGAATTAACAGGTTTATTTGCTTTTCCTTTGACCAGTAATAAAGGCAAACCTTTAATGATCCCTCACCTAATTTACACCACTTTCATTTACAAATATCCCGACGTCTAAGCCCAGCAATGCACCTATAAGTTGCCAGGTATTATGGCAGCACATCGTTGGCTGTAACTGCACTTCACTGACGGCTCACATCGCTAATTAATATGATTATTTTATTTTACTAGTATTTTGTCGTGTGGGCTTTGTAAAGGCTTCCCTTTTCTCTTTCAATACGCTACATCGTCCTATCATCCCTTCATCCAGAATCGAAAACATGCAGGTCGTCTTTTTACAGCTTTCTAGCCTTCGTTTGGCCAAACAGTTTGCATGCCCCGGAGTACTACAACAACTCACTCGCATTTCAATCCAGCTGTTTTTTTTTATCTAAGATAAAATATTTTTCATAAATTTGAATATTATAAATTAAGTGGTGAAATAAAACGTTTCTAATTGAATTTTAATGTGAAATTGAATCTGCGTTGATTGTTTCCAAATAGACTTCAGTAAATATCGAGCATTATATTTCAATATTACTTTATATCTCCCCACAAATTAAGTCTAGTTGATATCTTGTATCAAAGTAATCATTTATATTAATTAAACGCTTGGATTTGATTAGACGTGAATGAGAGTAATCTTGTTACAGCTTTTAGACTTATTTTTAATGTTTATTCAAATAAATATATTCATTATAATAATAACGTGCTTGGGTCAACATTTATGCCTGTTTTATCAAGATCAGTATCCAGATGGATGTTTTAATTTGAAAGTTAAGATAATGACAACTAATATAAGTTAAAATAATGACTGAATGATATAATGTATCTACATACACAAATACATACAACCGTCGCAAATTTAGTCCTAAGCCCATACAGATATTGTATCTGAAACCAGGCTCGGAAAAAATATATTTGTGGAGCACACCAATATATTTATCTTGGCCCGACCTCAAACTCCCGACCCCTTATTCCACGGCCGACATCTCATACAATTGTACCACGGGGGTTATCATATTATATACGTGCTATATATCTTTGATCAGTGCTACAAATACTCCTAAGTAGGTGCAGGTACAAACAGAAATTTCACATACGCTAACCCGCAGTTGGCAAATATTTATCCGTGCAGGAGTCGATCTAACCATTACCGCTGAGAGCTAATTGCCTGGGGCTTTGGCAATCAATCCTCATATTATCAGGTATGAGAGAAATATGGGTCAGTTACTTGATGTGTATATTTTTCAAATTGTCTATCTAGGTAGAGCAGCTGGCAGCCTGACGGTATGCGGTTACCATTGCTAATGGACCTTATCAAAGCTACACGCGCGGTCAAACCACTGTATACATTACGGCGAACACTTTTTTTTTAAGCTTATAAAATAAGACAAGTTTAGTAAAATAAGACGGTCTGAAAACACAAGGGTAAGAAGTAATTTCATAGCGTGTACACACGTGGTAAGAAAACCCCATAATAATATACGGGTATGTTTCCGTGGGGTCCATAAGACCCATTATACGATATCGAATTGTTGACAAATTATAAGATTGAACTCTAGAGTGACTTCCTACAGTAAAAAAGACCATAAAAATATACAACCCAAGCAAAGTTTATTTCTAGTACCCCTTGTACCCTGTTGAATTTTCAATTCGGAGTTCTCTATTAAAATTCATTCGTACTACAAATTAGAGTCGTTAGGGTGAGATTATTTCACCCCGCGATAATTTAAACAAATTGAAGTAAATTGTTCCAACCCTTTCTTACCGAGCGAAGGGCGCTTTAAGGACAATTTTATAGTAAGAAAATCTGAATGGAAATGTATTTAAGTATCTTTATGGTATTAAGTAGATAATTACGGGATCTTTTGTGATTATGTACAAACATTTACAGCGGAATAGAAATGTAGCGTTTTATGTCCACATGATGCTGTGTAACAAGTCACCACTTCTACTACATTGAGGCATGCGTGGCTTATATTGTACTCACACGGCAAAGTGATCATACTGTTTCACATCATGGATTTGATACATAACATAATCAGATCAACCACACGCCAATATATAAATCAAAAGATTAATGTTTCTCATTTTTAAATTGGCCATTCCATTTTCCACATTTTAAATCTTTTATTTTTAAAACACGTAACTCCAATCGTTACCGTTTGAAAGACTGTTTTGTATTACTGCCACAAAAATATATTTATTTAGAGAAACTAACGAATAAAGTTTTCAGTACTAAATCGCAACTTTACACTATTTATCAAAATTAATTATTCGTATATTTAGAATCTGTTATTAAAAGGAATACGAAACTTATCTTTTACGACTTACTAATAATCGCTTCAAAGCCGGCAAATAACATTAGTCTCGTTCCGAGCAACATTTCTTGGAATGTTCTTAGTTAATATTTTGTTACGTACAATTTTAATAAACGATATACCCTACCGTCTTATTCATAAAGTAGCAACGTTTTGTAGAAGACTATGGGCACCTTGTTTGTGCATTAATTACGTTAGCTGTAGGACAGGAGTCTAAAAGATCTAATTAAATATCATTCAAGTACAGGGTCGTTTCACCTCATGAATAGAAAACTACACGAAATATAATAATTGGATGACTGCTTCTATTTGTGCCGCATTCTCACAGGTTAGTAAACATGTGGACACATTTCTGTACAAAAATAAAATTATAGTTATGTAATCTCAGCCCCAATACATTTTGGTGCGAAGCAGGAATTCATCCTACATTCTTATTCTCTTTGTCCACCACGCTGTATCACAAATCCATATCCACAAAATAGTAAATTATTATCAACGGTACTCCAAAATAATTGAAATTAGTTTGCTTATTAGAGAACGTCCTAAATGTATATTTGGAATATTCTCTTCTAAGTTGGCTTTCTGTTAGATATGAGAAAACCTTGAAGTGCAGACCGTGCAACCAGCTTTAATTAACTTGCTAACTTTCGTAGACTTACACTTCTTGAAATTAACTTTACTAGAGTTTATCGTAAATACCAAATTTAAATTATAATATTTCGCGTTCAACTGAAGTTTTCTGGGTTTACAAGGCTTTAAAATTAGTTTTCCTTTTACAGAATTTTACTAAGTTGAACTCAAATATACTACGAAATTACATTTCTTACTCTTCGTAACTTAAGCGTTAGTATTATACATACATACATAAACTCACGCCTTTATCCCCGAAGGGGTAGGCAGAGGCGCCACCAGGACACCCACATTTCGCCTTGTATGTTCCGTCCCACGATGTGATAGGGGGCGAGCCTATCGCCATATCGGGCACAAATTCCTGACTCCGGGCTGATAATGAATAGAAAAATCCAATATCACTTGGCCCGACCCGGGACTCAAACCCGAGACCTCAGCTTTGTAACCGTACCGTAATACAACTACGCCACCGAAGCAGTCTAATATTATACATATAGCACTTATTATTATTTCTCTCCTTTTAAACTTCGACATAAAAAGTGACCACACTACACCACACGGTAAATAGTTAGATATCCATATTATATAGTATTAACTGACCATATTTAAAATAACATCTCGTATTTATAAAGTATATTGCAAAGAAATATACACTGTAATTTTCAATCTCTGCGATACAGATTTGTGTCTATTAAGGACATTACTCTGCCGGTCCAAACGTCCAAATTGTAAGTCCCAGCGGTATTATTCACGGTAACAAAACACACAGCAGTTAATTATTTATTAACGGATGGACGCCTCTGAGCAAATCTGCTATGGTCGCTCTTTCACAAACATCACTGTATACAGAGATACAGTACGGTGAGGTTGACTATTAATTGTAATCAGCTTAGGTTTAACATATACAAATTACTGATGAAATTACTTTTACTTATGTACTAAGCTTCAACTAGTAGAATACAATTCTAAAATAAGCTACAGACACATAACTTATCCATGAATTTAAAGTGTGCAATGATGTCTTTCATATGCAATGCTGCATACAGATAGCTCGGAGTTTATATACTGACTTGAAAAAAGTATACGTTATTTTTAATATATCGTAACAATACGGATTTTGGATACAAGATTGCGAAACTAAAGCAGCGAACAAGACGCATGTACTAAAACTATAATTTGCCTTACAAAAACTAACTTTTTGTAAGGCGAATACCTGAATGTTTTACTTGTGAAAACCTAGCATATTTTATATTTTATCCTCTTCTTTCATCGTTAATGTAGTGTACTATAAAAATACAACTAACATAAGTTAGTCTAGATTACGAGCATAAAGGTATTAAATAAATTTTAAAAAAATGGGTATACAAACTAATTAATATTTGATGTTGTCATACTACACAGTTCCAACGCAGTAGTCACCGCCCTCTCAGTTTCGTGTGATCCGATCGAGGTAGTAATTGATGAATTGGTATTATTGCCGAATCTATCGTAAGGTTTGTTATTAATTGGTGGGATGCTGAGCGTTTATCTCCGTCGTTTGATGTTCTTTCCTGTTTGAGGATAATGGCGTTAAACATGTAACTTGTGGGGAAAGCCCGGATATAAGTACTCCAATAAATCGCTTTGTGGGTGCTATATTAAGGCTTGTGAGGATTATACTTTGTAATTTTTTCTTTAAGATTTATATTTTTACGTGAGCTATATGACATGAGAATTGTAAGGAGAATATTTTTGGCGCATTAATTGCTTATATTTACAATTTAAAAAGATGAACTGTTTTTTATAAACAAATAATTCGTGATTCCTATAATTGAATTCATATAAAACTCGAACATACTCGTACGATTGGTACATTTGGATTTCATTATGGAATATGTAATGGCCAAATTTAATTTAACCAATATTCGACATAATAAACATATATTTTACCGGGTATATTTCATTTACTGAATCGTAATATTTTGTTCGCAGAGCGCATATGAAGCTGACGGTACGCAACCTGCAAGGCGGTGATTTCGGCAACTACAGATGTATTTCGAAGAACTCCCTCGGAGAGACGGAAGGCTCAATCAGATTGTATGGTGAGTGTTATTTTCCATTTACTAACAAAATATATCCTATTTACAATCTTATATCTTTAACACACAAAGACTCCACTATAAAAAATAATTAAGGTGCCATCGCCAAGTGATAGTTTTATTTCTGATTACAATAATAAAAAAATATATATGAGAAAGTTGTTTTTAAGGTGTAAGAGCATCTAACGAAGGCTGTAAATTTAGCCAAGTTAGTATAAAAGAATATATTTAAATCGTTAAAACACTCTTTCTACGAATAAAATTGATTTCGCTTGCAGTAGTCGCAGTATATTTATGATAGCTCTTTTCAACTCTGCCGCATTTATATTATATGCAGCAATAACAAGGAAGAAATACGACTGTGAATAAATGCTGTTTTAATATATCTTGTAGTAGTAAAACATACTTATATAATAGGCAAATTGTTACGCAGAAATGCATTATAACTAAAATAGTTGTGCAGTGGGCTATATTTAAGATGCCGTGTGCGGCGAAGAGTGGACTGTTTTAATTAAAATTCACTGCGCTCTAACTCCGCGCCTTAATTATACATTGTAGCGTGGAACTTTGTATTAGAAACGGATATTTTGATAATCTAGTCAAGTTAGCGGCTATTGAACCACAGCTTTAGGTTATTCGGGCGCTTTTACCTATTGAAGAATGCTATTGGCAGAGTAAGGACGTCAATGAATCGGCCACACCATTCAGAACAAGATAAAAATCGGCTATAGATACTATTTTCGAATGAGTCGTCCTAAGTTAAACCAAAAGGGAAATAGAGAAAACTTTTCTCTACGTCTAAGATGCACCGAATACAAAATTATTATGAGCATGTAACGATAATTGCGTAGATAACTTGCTAACATTAAATTTTATTACAACAGATTTCATTTCATGAAGTTTGTCCTTTTGATATTGAACACAGAGAACAGTCTTGCTTAAAAAAATTATCAAGCATATAAAAAAATGTTCTTATTCGTGATGTCGCGTAACGAGCTGTTAAAACGTGGCTTGTTTTCAGAAATCCCGATGCCCTCGACATCGCCCAAGGCTACCGAGATGAAGAGCAACGCTAATAAAGAGAGTAAGTACTCATGTCATCATTATTTGATAAAAATACCATAATTTCAGGTAATCAACCTTCAACAGCCAACAGTGGAGGGTTCAATAAATACAAATAATTAATTATTATAATTGACTGAAAAATTAGCTCCTACCCAATTATATTGTCATTCAACATTCTTCTGCAAACAACGTGTGCATAATTTAATCCAGATTTGGTAATAATTATTTAAAATATATAAGTAAATGTAATACGTCCAAAATCATACGTCTAGTGGTCAACAGCACAATAAGAAAATGTCGTATGTTCAATTTTTGATTATTATTTATTAATTTATATTATTCTTTTTTGTACACTAAATAAATCTTAACAACTAAACGAATATTTAATATTAAAGTACAAATGGCGGTCGTATCGCTCGAGGCAATCTTTTACCGACTACATGGGATGGACATAAGAGAAGGAAAAACATAGGGCAGTCTTAAGTGTACTTTTACAATAAAGCTTGAATGATAGAAATAGGAAATTTTATTACGGTCTCATTAAAGTTTTAAATCATTCACATTTAGTATAATATTTAGCTATGAATTAAAGATATGAAAAAGTTTCCCGCGTGCAAGCGTCATTGAGCCTGGCAGGCGCGAGACGGCCGCACTTGCCATTCGAAACATTTATGTACAGGCAAATTAAATAATTACCGTGTAAACTAAATATTGAAATAAATTTATGCAATTAATTAATGTAGGTTCATTAACTATTTATGACCGCAAAACTTCAAGCTGCGGTTATTTAATTACGTGTTAAGTGCGTGTAACATGTAAGCAACATGATCGTTAATCAGTTGGATTAAAAATAATATACTTTTTCGTTTACAATTTTAATTTTATGGTAAGTAAATCCATCATAAACAAATACATTTTATGATCATAATTATTTATCGGAACATGAGCGGGAACAAATGGAATGATAATATATTTTAACATGTTTTATGATACATACCTGAACGATTTCACAAAATAATGAAGAGTGATGGGAAGGAATACAACTTGGTTCAGTGTTCATCAACTTATAAACGCACAAATAATCACTTTACTTTGGTTAAACAGGCACGACAAAGTAACTACTTTATATCTGATGGCGTATTGCAATATAAATAGAATAACCACCAGTAAGAGATAGCTTTCAGTTGTCGGTCGATACAATTTTGCCGGCCTGCTGGAAACCAAAACAAGCTACACAAGAAACTTGGCTAATTATGACCAGTTTTTCAAAATTGTATCCGTCAGTCTCGTCTCAAAGGAGGATACAATTGCCCAACCACCAACAAAACCCTCTATTTACGAATTGTAAGGAAAGGTACACAGTTTATTAAGTTAGAATTGTATTACTACAGCATTTACACGAATGGGAGACATTAAGCAGTTACCAGTTAAAGCGGCGAGCTATATAGTTAATTGCAATCTCAACCGGTTGTTTTATGACGTTAAAGTCAATTTACCGGCGCGTTGTGCATTTTTCAGTTGCCCCAATTTCCCGGTGCTGTACGCTCATGAATTCTGATGCCTTTTTGGATTATTTCGCTTTTGAATTACAATGGACCTGCTGTTTTTGTATTGGGCTTGCGTGCGTTCGTGTGATTCGCGATCTTAATTGGAGATGAGTTTCGTAAGGGATTTTTAACGGTTGGAATAACGTTCATTGTAAAAGAATTATATAGGTAAAGAGTATATGCAAGGATATTGTAATCAATATACAAATATTAATATACTCCTTTTTTTTAATTAATAGGACTATTGTATTTGAGACTACTCGATTTCAGAATTAAACCAAATACTTCACCTCCTCCTCCTCCTCGCATCGTTTCCTCATTGCTGAGGGTCGTGATCCCCTGAACATGGAGCAATCCTTGACCGGATTATGCTGCGCCACCTTTTCCTATCCTTGGCGTAGTGGAGCGCATCGTGAAACTTGACGCCAAGGGTCGAGCTGACTTGGTCCGACCAT
This sequence comes from Deilephila elpenor, assembly GCA_949752805.1. Lineage (NCBI taxonomy): Eukaryota > Metazoa > Arthropoda > Insecta > Lepidoptera > Sphingidae > Deilephila > Deilephila elpenor. The sequence goes on from OX457094.1 coordinate 19,805,251, forward strand.
CTGATGGGACATCTGCCTCTCGGACGTTTACCGTCGACTTTGCCAGTAAATTTCTTCCTTCTCCAAATACTTCACAATTCACAAAAAACTTTGACTAGAAACTAACTGTAAAATACATTTTAAAGATTAATTAGCGTCATTACAATTAACAAAAATAATTATACTGAAAGCTTAAAGTCATCTCTCATTATTACTCACATAAAGAGGAAATTCATTTGCGCTTGTAATTGTTATATAATGAAATAATTATGAAAAGGCTTAATAATTTCACGCTGGCAGTAAGTGCCATAATAGAGCCGGGTATTTTCATACACTCGGGAAATAATGACACGTCGTATTTTGACTTGGCGGAAGTAGTTCAAGATTTATTTAATTATTTTTTAATTAAAAGTCTCATGTCACTATGACACATTATGAGGGTGTTCAAAATTGAATAGCAGGTATACAAAGGAGCAAAAGAGAAACGATACTTGAACATCTACGTTAATATTGCTAAAACAGGAACGCATTGTGTGCTTTTGCATAATCTATACATACTATAATAAAAATGTAAATGGTCGATGTCTGTACATGGAAGATATTTAAGAAATTTCAACGCGGGGTGTCTTTATAACAGCAACAGAATCCAAAACAATTTTTTTTAGAATTTTTGTCTGTCTGTCTGTCTGTCTGTCTGTCTGTATGTTTGCTTGCGCATCACGCAAAAACTACTGCACCAAATGAGATGCGGTTTTCACAGTTGTATTGTTGCAGGTTCAACTTAAAAACTGGTATATGTTGCATTTGCATACAGGGTGTTTCTTTTTGTTTGCTTGCACATTACTCATAAACTACCGCACCAAATGAGATGCGGTTTTCACAGTTGTATTGCTGCAGGTTCAACTTAAAAACTGGTATATGTTGCATTGACATACAGGGTGTTTCTTTTTGTTTGCTTGCACATTACTCAAAAACTACCATACGAAATGATATGCGGTTTCACAGTTATATAGGTACAAGTCCAACTTAAAAACTGGTAAATGTCTTATTTACATACAGGGTGTTTCTTTGTATTATGGAAGATAAATGATAAAAACTAATATTCCCCATATTAACACTGGATTAACACTTAGGCTACATTTTATCCAGGTAAATTAAGTGTTCCCGTGGGATGAGGACGGAAATTCGATATATTTGTTACTTTTTATACTCAAAGGGATGCGATGGGACTGGATTACATGCCTCGAGTGAGAATGAGACGGCACGGGCGGCATATAACGGGACGGGACGGGATGAGAAATACCAAATAAAGTTAATCACGCTGACGAAGTTTGCGGGCAGAAGCTAGTACGATATAAGATTGCATTCTTTCGAAGAGTTTCTACCATTCTCGTATGACACATGGGGGCGTTAGTGCAAAAGCGGGTTAATCTTGCGGGCTTTCTCGTAAGTTCTTTAGCCAACAAACAAACAGCAAGTTTCAACACAACATGCATCAACTTCACTCTACCGAGATACACCACCGACAACTTCATCACGATCAAAATCATCAAATCACCATCCATCGCCGGCTATGTAAAAACTCTGAGGCGTGTTGCAGGTACTCGGCGCGTAAACGTAAGTCGGTCGGTGCCGCGAGCCGAGGTGGTCGGCACCGAACGGCCGAGCGTGGTGCGCGCCCAGCTGGACCGCGCGCCGGACCGCGACGCCGCGCAACACGTATACCGAGCGAACCCGCCGCACCCGCACCACGTCTCAGGTAACCATCACATCATCATCACCATTATTTTCTCTTAATTTGAGGCTATATAATGGTTTTAAGAGGTAGGGATATGTCTGCTCAGTCTTGATTAATGCATGCATGTACTAGACATAGGTTCCCTCGGGGGTGAGTACAGCAAAAAAATACTAAGACTTATATTCAGTCAATAAATATATTTTTTAATATTTTATTTAAGATCAAACTTCAGACTTAAAAATAGAAAGAGTTTACCTTTATTTTCAACCTATTCACATTTCACATGTGATTTATATTCAGCAATATCTAGAGCATCAAAGTTATCGCTATTGTCTTTTTATACTCGTAATTTTCACAACTATAGGTTTCCTACGGAATATTCCATTTTAATCCATTCCATATCGTTCGAGGATTTATTAAAAATGGTTTGAATATCACGTCTGCCACGAGTGAGCGCCGATATTGCGGACGGGACTGTCTTAAGGATCGTTTTACTATAGAGCCTACTAGCGGTCGGGCCCGGCTTCGCCGGGTTCCAGATAGTTTTTGAATCCAGTCCACATCATCAACATATTATTTCGCGTATTAACTATTTTATATTTAAACTCAATGCGACCGCCGGCGATTTTGCTTTTCCCGTCCCGTCCCGTTATATACCGTTCTGTCCCATAGCAAAAAGCATGCAATCCTGTCCTCTCCTGTCCAGTGCCATCCATTGGAATTTCAAAACGTAGCAAATATGTATATCTGAATTGAACTTCTGACTCATCCCACGGGAACACAACTTTTTCCGGGATATAAAGTAGTCTATGTACATCTCCATGGTCCCATATATCTCTATGTTAAATTTCATCAAAATCGGAAGAATGCAGTTGGAATAAAAGTATTCAGAAATAACAATTTCTAATAAAACCTCGGAGTGTCTTGAAATTATTTTTAATGAGAGAGCGTAAAATCTAGTTTTGTCGATATTATATAGGTTTGTTTGGGTTAAGGTACGATGATGCATCATCGTAAACTCAGTAATTGCTTCCACTCTAACTTATATCTATATAGCCACATTAAAGAAAAATAAAATAAACCTGCTTGCCTTCTTGAATAAAAAAATAATTTCATTAGATTCCGTAGTACACTTACAATAAGAGTGGAACGATTAAAACGAAACGCTTTTATTTAATGAAAAATAAAGTTTAATCGTATAAACGCAAGGAATATAAAGTTAAACAAAATGTGTCATAACTTTAGCGTGTTCAGTCAGCCGCGCGTCCAAAGTTATGTACGTAATGCATAATAAATCATTTGGGCGCCATTCATAATTTAACTAATTGTTAATATAACTCATTTTAAGCGTAATTGTGACTTTCATAGTAAGAACACTAGGAACAAACATAATCTTGCCTCCCATGTTACTCGTCTCCACAAGATAAATAATAGTTCTTTTATGGGTCAAAGTGTACGCTTCTTTAACAAACTTCCCAATGGTATTAGAGAGCTTCCAATTGACAAGTTTAAAAATATAATTAAAGCAAAGCTGTGTAAAAAGGCATAATAATATAGTATCTCTGACTATATGGAAGACAAAACTGCTTGGTAATAAATTTCTCAATTTCTATGAAATTACAACAATTGACATAATAATAATATATATGTTAACGGAAATGTATGTAATCCGTCATTGTATACAATTCCTAGGAAATCTATGTAATTCCTAAAATCGCCCGGAAATGTGTAAAATAAATTACATTAGACACATTTCCTAGGAAATCTATACATTTCCTAAATAGTAATCGGAAATGTAAGATATCAATTAACATAATCATTTTTTTTTTGTTTTTTAATCAATTAACATAACCTAACCTAACCTAACCTACCTACCTACCATTGGAGAACAATGGAGAATGTTGAAATAAAACTATTTTATACGGATTTTATCGCGATTTGGTTTAATTTTTTCATTTTTAACTTCCCGACGTTTCGATTACTTTACAGCTTTCGTGGTCACGGGGCGGACTTGAGTCCGTATAAAATAGTTTTATTTCAATGTGTAACATTCGCGTAAATCTAAGAAACCATCATGGAGAATGTCACATAAATCTTGACAGGGAGCCCGAAATGAGCTTCTTGGACACCGGAAGGGTTATTTTTAATTAGTAACATAGGTAATATGAAGATACGAGTATTATAGAATTAACCGCTATGATTGTTACCTATGATAAAAAATATTACTCTCATTTGAACAACGTGTTTTATTACAGAAACTATTATTCTTATACATTTCCTAATACGATATTGGAATTTTATACAAAGCCTAGGAAATGTATACATTTCCTAGGATATGTATGTATAAAATAATTAATGAAAGAATATTTTATACATTTCCTAAATAGCTTCGGAATTGTATACATTTCCTAGGAAATGTATACAATTCCTAGACTTCATACATTTCCGGTAACATATATACAGACGATACTGTGACATTTAGATAAATCAAGCATTGTAATTTAAACTGGCCTTTAAAAGAAAGAAAAAGAAAGAAAAGAAAAGCAAAAAAATTAAGACAGTTCGTGTTGCTGAGGGAGTTTCTTGTGCCGTTTCTTCTTCACAGCTACAACACGTTCCGAAGCGGTGGTAGCAGAAATTAACGATTCAAAAGATCTTGTAAAAGACTACTTGAATAAAGAATATTTTGATTTGATTTGATTTGATTTAATTGTTTGCTAGCATAAAGAAGGTTTTTACGATAGTATAATATTAATTGCATAACAATGGCTGTAGTTAAACTGTTTCATGTCTAGTGGAGTAATGACTTCTTGTTCTACTGAAGATTTATTGGTGACCAACACGCTTGTAAGGGTTATAGACTTCACGTAATATCAAATATCTCATTTAAACCTCAGTACGCAAGCTACTTTTTTACAATCTTAAAGTTCCTTCCTCCTTAAAGGGAACAGAAAAAAACTATTATATAAACTCACCTCGACTTATTATACTAACAGTAATTTAAAGTAAGAGATGCCTTACAGTACTATGGATCACCATAATAACCAAATATTGTTTTATATAACGATACACGCAGTCTAGTAGGCGGAGGTTTATTCTGCGTGAAGGCTTTCATTCTCTCAAATATAACATAAAATGCCTACATATTCACTTTACATAGTAATATTAATAGTATAAATGTATACTTACCGAACAATATGTTATAAAACAAGATAAAATGAAACTACATCCACCAACATGCAGATAAAAGTCTCATTTATAATTCCAAATCCACTGGCACCATTATATCCCTGTTTACCGCATAAACGAATTACCATCCGTCAGACGAGCAAACTCTGGCGCATAAGCCTTAATACAACACGCTACAAAGCGAGTACCCGCCTTACTTACCTTTTTGTCTCCTTTGTTACATGATACTGCATTATTAAGGACGTCTCCGACATGTTAAAAAATAATGCGCCGTGAGATGTCTCGGAAAGGTAGCGGCTCTACATGGCGATTGTTTCAATGACTACGAGCCCCGCCTTTTATCTTTCGGCTTACGTGCTCTTGTTTGAAAGGGTTTTGTGTAATGTTTTGTTGTCGGTACACTCGTGTTAAAGTTATTGGAAACAGAATGGAATTTAATGTCGAGTATTTATAGATTCGTATTCATAGAGACCGCGCAGAAATGTCGAGTTAAGATATTTACACAAATAGATTTTGTTTTTCGAAGGGAAAATAGAGCACCATACAGATGAACCATCGATCACTCTCCAATCCTACGCCAAAAAAACAATGTATCAACACAACTTTTTACATAACAAAACCAAATCGGATGTTGCGGATTTTATAAAACATTTCACAACATTCGTTGCGCAGCAAAACGTATTTTCAACATAGCTCAAATAACTTGCATTCCGCCGTTTTATATAAAATGTATCACATCGCCGTGCCATGAAGTAATGTCGCGTAAAAACAAATAACACAGAAATAAAATTGGGGAAACAAAAACATAATCGTTTTGATTCGGGTACGTTTCAAACTTAGCTCACGTCTTTTCATCCCCAGGCGTGCGGTCTGCGGGCTCCTACCCGGCCAAATAGAGATTAAACATTCAAAGAGATCGCATACACACTTAACCCTAATAAATATTCAACTCGGAGGCGCGTGAGATCAGTTCTTGCGCTGCGCCGCCACGAGAAAAAGTGTTTCACTCAAGTTATATGAGATAGAGACGGAGATCGTTTGAATAAATATCGGTGGAATAAATTTCGAATCACTTTAACCTCGCATAGTTCGTCTAGTGAGTTTTATTGGTCGCTTTTTATGCAAAAAATATTTAGTCTTTCATTTTATAATTCGTTTTTTTTTTGGCTTTATTGTTAAGAGGTTGTATTGTGATCAGGAAAAAGCATTGCGGGGAAGTTATACTGATAAAAATATTTTCGGGTTCTTTACAACACATTTTTTATAATTTTATGTAATACAAACTGTATTGACTGCCTCGGTGGCGTAGTTGTATTACGGTACGGTTACAAAGCTGAGGTCTCGGGTTCGAGTCCCGGGTCGGGCAAAGTGATATTCGATTTTTCTATTCATTATCAGTCCGGAGTCAGGAATTTGTGCCCAATATGGCGATAGGCTCGCCCCCTATCACATCGTGGGACGGAACATACAAGGCGAAATGTGGGTGTCCTAGTGGTACCTCTGGCTACCCCTTCGAGGATAAAGGCGTGAGTTTATGTATGTATGTATGTATGTACCAACATTGTAATATTTTAATGACTTTAATATTTAAATGATATTTTCTGAAGATCAGAGTGAATTCCAATTTCAGAGTTTGCTATTTTAGGCGATATATGTTTTTCTGTCTCAGTCGTGGTCTCAAAGAGTTCGAAGGAATAATTAGGGATTCATGTTATTATGAAAAAGGTTTAAAATAAAAAATATTTTTATGGCATTGCAACATTTTCTACGTTGAAATTCGTCTAACATAAATAAGAGTTAGCAGCTTGACAGCCAACGACAATCCCAAATAAAATAATGAATGTCATGTATGTCTAGCGCAATAAAAATAAATTCATTTTAAGAAAATAAAACAAAAATGAGCAACATTTACATTTAAATAAAAAATAACGCTTCAAATAAAGTTTTCTTCTTTTCTGCAGTATATAAATTACGAATGCTGGCCAAAAAGAAAGTAAAAAAAAATAGGGTTTACTCCTATTACGCGAATACAAGAAACAAACATAGAATGTATGAAAATTACCTGATACAAATGGAATTGGTACAAACAAACCGATAGCTTGTTCGCAAATCCGCCGAGATACTAAGCCTTCGCTACGCTCTTATCGCGTGCTAGACTCCCAATAAAAATACTTACGCTCATATGAACAATTCTTGTTGCTGCAGTCAAATGTAAATAGTTATTTCGGAAAATGCCTAATTTGATTATTTTTTAAGATGGAGCGCAACCAACATTTAATTTACTTGATGGCAAGAAATAAGGAGTAGTTATTTATTGCCATGTGAGCGTTTAAGTTATTAGACGTTTATTATCATTAGATCATATCGAGAAGGATGTGCACACTTTTATTATTTTTAGATATAATTTTTCATTTGATATTGCTTTTTGTGTACGTCCAGTTTTGTGAAGCATTAACAAAAATAAAAAAAGAAGCATTATGTTGTCAACTTTCACGGAAAAGTAGATCTTCATCATTTGAAAATACGACACAGAGAAATGATTGTATCCTAAGTTGTAATATATTTATTCCAAATTCTTTATACAAGCTTCTCCTTGGTTATGATACTAAAAAGTATGTTATTTAGTTGGAATATATAGGTACATTTCGATAGGAACGTATTAATTTACATTCAATGAAAATACGTTTATTTTAAATTAAATTAAATTTACTTTAAAGTTGCCAAATGTTAGCGGTTTCGGAAAAATAAACTCCGACTTTGAGGTAAAAAACATGTAAAATTATAGTACTTTGCTTAAATTCAGTTAGTCTTTCCTATAAAATCCGTTCGGTTGTACTTTCCCGTGGCTCTCCGGTAGCAGTCAGTGAAGCGGCAACGATAAAAGCCAGTGTACCTGCGCGCACTCTACAGCTATATTTACTATTTAGCGGCCGGATGCGCGCCCAACTTCCTCCTCAAACGTTTTATTATCAGGTCTTGTTCTCGTGTCGACATTGTCACTTGAGCCTGTAAAACTTGTTTTTATAAAGTGGTAAGGTAAAAAGAATGGCATGAAGAGCTGAGTGAGAGATGTTTATCTGTCGTCGGTGAGCAGTTGTGCTAATCTGCTCGATGCCACGCCAAATGTAGACCACGATACATTTGCATGAGTTACTGTGGCGGGTTTCTATCTTTGTGTACCATGGTCGCTATTTTATCGAACACGAATATCGAATAACATAAATTTGTCTCAGCGTGATGATTTTCTATAAAGCAGTGGTCGATCTGATTCCTTTATACTTTAGCTTCAATAAACAGAGATGCTTTAAGACAATCAAAGGGGCTCTAAAACCGTTGTTTGCATTCTACAATTTACCTCATTGAAACCGATGGCAAATATGAATAGTCTTAAAGGATGGTAGAAACTCATTAGTCGAAATTGCTCTTCCTGTCGACTTATCCACTAAGCACTTATTACGTAATACATTATTTCTAACTCTTCTACAGGGAAAAATGTAATAATAACAATAATTTTCGTTCATAAGCGGAAGCCTGGTCTAGTTTTTCAACTTTCCTCTGAAAATAATTATGAAAATTTGTAAGTCTTTGTAACACAACACTTTTCCGTGTCCTTGTTTGAACGTTGAAAACTCAAACTGAGTATATATTTACCATCGCGGTAAAATTAATTAACAATGTTATTCATGCTTTCATAAATTCTCCGCTTGTTGTATTATTACTTTCCACAATAATAATATTTTTTGAAGTAGGTAGTAGCGGCTTGCTATAGCTCGTGAAAGCTGTAATATTAAGGGGTTAAAAGACGGGGTAAAGTAACAGCTTTGTGTACTTTTTATTACGTTTAGTTAGATGAGTAAGATGGCCTTACCCGGGGTGGGATTTTCATGGACCGGCTCGGAGAGTGTCCATAAGATGTTACGGTGAAAAACTTTATCATAATCAGCCACGTAATATGTCACGTGTTTATTTCTATCGTCGTTATGTATATACTATTATAATACTCAATTTGGTATGCAATTCAGTTCCCATTAAGTGTGTTGTGGTCACTTTATTGTGCCAAATTTTTTCACGACATTCCACCGCAGATATTGTCGATAAAATTTATGAATATTCGACGAAGAGCCGCATCGAATGCCGAGTATTATTAACGTGCTATAACACATTTTATTCCTCTTCAATGACATAAAAAAGCTATATGCTTACCATATTTAATATTTTTACACAAATATCATTTCACATTACAGATGCCGAAATCTCATTCCGTACGGCCATTTTATTTGTCTGTGTTTACGTTTATGCCGTCGTTTGCATTCCCCCTCAGCGCCCCCATATGGGCTCACGAGAGTTTTTATAGACGCTTAAGGCCACTCCGAGCGCATATTCTGAATCAATATAGCAAACGTTTACATTCATTGTGCGTAATTATTTGTCTTGGTATGTTTATTTTTCCATTGCAAGGGATAGAACTACGTTATAAACAAGATTGCCTTAATCAACAATCAACTTCACCACGTTTCTTTCAGTAAATAATATAACTGGATGTCCATGTCCTTTCTACGAAGCATTGGTTCATTTCAGAGCTGACCTGTACATCGCACTATCATAAAGCCTAAAATCACTAACGCACCTACAATTCCCTACGTCTAAGAAGTAGTGATAATAATTTTCCATTAGAAAGAAAGCAAGAAAGATTACACAATCGCGTAAAATAAAAAAATCTTGAATTCCAATAACAAAATAATGAATATTAAGAAATAGCGCGCTAGTAAATACGACTCCAAACTGCTTTTAATATTAATAACAAGTCACGTTTTACAACAAATAATAGGAACTTTTTCTTTGTTTCAGGCACAAGAAGTCTCCGCTGTTGGCGGCAGTCGGTGTGGGCGGTGGTGCTTCTCTTCCAAATGGATCTCATTGTTTGATTTACTTTAAACCTACAAACCTTTCTACTTATATTTCTTGCTCGTCAATATTTATTTTATTAATTTTCTCAACTCTCATATCTACCATTACTAAATCTTCAACCGCGGTGGTGGGTGCACATGTACCGAAAAATACAACACTGATTTTCACATTCAGTGTGATCCCGCCTTTCCTTTCATTTCCTTCAGATCTATTCTATATAAGTGTAATGTAATAAACTAAACATATCATCCTGAAATTTTCGTGTCATATCCCAGTGTGAATGAGAATTTTATATTTATATGCGTTTTATTCGCCGAATAAAATACGTGTAGTTACTAAGGGAAACGTGAAGAGTTAACTTTTATCATTCATTTTGTACTGTTTCGATTAATTAATTTGTAAGTATCAAAGAATTAGACAAATTACTATGAACATCGTGTTATCTTTCAATAACGTGCTACTAGCTTTCCAGGTATCCTAGGTGTAATACTAAAACGAGTTTTAAAGCAATTGTAAGACATATCCCTTGAACATCTTTGTAAGTAATTGCTTAATCAGTTTGATTTTATTCGTCAAAAATCAAGCCATTTTATCTTGTATCTTTATGAAAAATGAAGTGTATGAATGAAATGTTAAAGTGTCTTTTTATGAAGCCAAAGTAAAGTAATCGTAAAGACATGTCCAGGAAGCTATTTAGCAAATTTGAAATGTTAATAAATATTAAAATGCGCCCCCTCCCGGCGAGTGGGTAGAATAGTTTTATGTTATTATTCATGAACTAACCCAGTACGAGGTAACGCGAACATTTGCATTTTAAACCGCGCATACATCAAGTATTTGTACATCCATTGTCCTCAACGAGTCTAATAAAATGTTCTGAGCTTCGTGCAAGCTTTCATGCTCCATCGTATTAACGTGCCAAATTATTGAAATCGTACAAAGTATATTATTAATGTCTTTACAAATTTTGAGTCACAGTTCCATGTTTTAAACTAAACATTGTGACTCAATATTCGTACGTGATTTATTCGTATAATTTTAGGTTTTGATCGCGGCTTCGCTTGCGTTGAAACTATAAATTTAGAATTAGGACTAGGCTCTATTTTGGGCCAAGTGTAGTCTGTATGATGTGAGATATCGTGAGAATTACCCTAGGCAGTGTGACGGTTCCTTCGTATCACAACCAACATATTTGTATGAAGGCTGATTTTTATTGTTCGATAAGTCGGTCAATATATCGCATGCGGGGTTCAGGAACTGACTCGACTAATGCAGAATAGAATATTTCCGGCACACCGCATGCTTCCCCGTCGACTAATGAAAGTGAGCCTTACCAGCCGATACTTTAGGTTATTTTCTGGTCAATCCGTGGAAATTGACCTAATATTTGAATAATAGCCGATCAAACAAACAATGAAAAACTCTCTATCGCCTTTCATACGACCCAATTTCCAGAAATATTCATTGTACAAACACAGAGTACATTTATTATAGATCAAATCTAGTCCCGTAAAATAGGTCTTTCAATAGATAAATGTCGAATATTGTAATGGAGAATCAAACTTATCAAATTTTGCACCTAAAATATCTTTTTGAACGCGAAGAAAACAATTTAAATTTAAATTTTGTGGAATCCGTAGCTGTTTTGTTGTTTCGTCATCACAATATTCGTCACAAATAAAAGACCTTGAATTTTAGTTGCTGATACTTTTGTGTGATTTTCAGTATTTAAGAACTAGTGTACTAAGTAACCAAGCTTGCCCCTCACGCTTGATAAATTTGTACATATATATAATATATTAATGCACAATAAATATATCTCCTTAACATACTTGTTAACTAGATGTATGTAAAAATGTAATTTTTATTTAATGTAAGAGATTTTATCGTTAGCGTTACGCCACGTAACATGTACAGTTGTGTGATTTTAACAATGTAAATAAATATATAATAAATAGAAATACAATTTTATGCGTGTTTATTTATATAACCCCTATAACACTGATATTTTTATTATTTTTTTAGCACAATAGGTACAGCTAAACGACGAAACTTTATTTTTCTTCAATAAATATTTATGTCGACAGACAATTATTTTTTTCGGAAAGTAAAAGTAATAAATGTAGTGCCACCAAGTTTTAGGCACACCAAACACTATTAAATATTTAACTATGGTGTCGCAGATGCTCATGGGCCGCGATGACCTCCTACCATCGGGTGAAGAATATGCTCGTTTGCCCCTATAACATAAAAAATACTAAAATCCAAATTTTATCAAATCAAAAAATTATATTTAAAGGATCAGTTTTCAAGTTGTTAATATAACAAAACTAAGAAAATATAAATAAAATAATAATTTAAATAATGTGCCCGAAATGGCCTCATGTCGGATCGGTAATAAGTTCAGCAAAATGTAAAAGCCTATGGCAGTTCCTCTGCTTATACGCTGTGAGATACAGGTGTAATTATGTAAATGACATGTAATACATTAATTATGTGACTAAAGTTGCAGCACCGGACTTAATACAAAGGTTTACTAAAATTTACAATGTAAAGTCAGGACTTAAATGTACTTTTGAGAGCGTCGTAAGTAGTATTTCTACCGGATGCCGTAGTTTACATTCTACTCTGGGACAAATAAAGCAGTTAAAGCAGAATATTCCTCAACAAGAACAGGCTAATTTGGAAAATGCTTATCCAAATATCAACAAATATAAACCTCTATAAGTTTATCTCTCTAAAAAGAAACAAAACTGCTTAAGAAATACAGTAATCATGAATTACCCACTTCAATAACAATCGAAGATCAAAGAGCACAGCAGAAGACGAAGGAATGTGATGTCATCCGATAATCCTAATCAAGTGATACGTGGAAACTTAACATTGGAAAATAATTAAAAGACGCGACGCGGGGGGCGGGGCGCAGGGCGTCTCGACGGGCGCTGAAGCTGTTATCACCCGATTTCACTTACTCCTGACTGACGTTATCTTGAGGAGAATCGATGGCCCGCTTTAATTGATTCCCCATTTTCAACGCCCCACAATCGGTTCTTTGTCTTTTTCTAATCGGAATTCAGGGCGAGTGGGGCAGCGCTAACGAATTTTTCTTAAAAGAATGCCCGATGGAAAATGCTCAAGATAAATACGGGTTTTAATGTGGCGCGGTCAAGGGAACAGTATGGAATGGTTTATAGTGGTCCACTGTGCTTTGTGTTCTATCGATAAAAAAGGTCGCTGGAGTATCAAGATTTTGTTGAAGAAATGTAAAATCTATACTATAAAATTACCTATGTTTTTATTTTGAGCAAACCTCTACTATAGTCCTGAACGTTGGCAAGAATGGGCTGGTTATACCTGCACGGTACTATCTCATTGTGAGTAAGATTTCTAAAGGTTAACTAAGCCGTAGGAAAATGTCCCTGATGCTCCTCCCAAATATACTTTTAAATGTTTAGGATTTTTGGGTATTAATGAGGAATCATGAAAAGCCTCTTTCAGAGGACCCATTAGCTCAATTACTGCTCCTACAACATAAAAAAGTTGCATTTACGATTTTGAGTTTAAATGACTTATCTATTAAAGATATACTACACTAGCATTACCAATAAACATAATTCCCCCGCTAAAGAATTTATTTTGATAGCATTAGTTAATTAAACATCGTGACATATTGCCTAACTAATTAATAAACATGGGTACATATGTTGCAACAATGTACTGCGGAATATGTTAATGAAACTACCAGGCATGCGCGGCAGTGAACAATGCATGCTGTGATAAAATTGTTAAGATTTTAGGCGAGTGAAGGCTTTAACCGAATACTGGCCCAAAGATGGTTCGAGAACACGGAAAAGGTCGTTGGTTTGATTGCAGAAATTACATGAATTGATGGCATTCAAGAAGCAAAAAGGACGTAATGGGAACTTTTCAAAAGCTGTAGATTATATTCTGAAAAATAAGTAGAAAGATTTATTAGTATCTTGTCTATAAATATTGATTAAAATATTATGAAATAAAATAAAGTGTAATGGAATGATTAGCTGCAGAAGTAATGGGTCACCTTAATCTAAATGGGACCAACTTTGAATAAAGAAAAACAACATTTATTTTGCTTTGCTATTGAATTCCGTTCTGTGAGTGACAGGGCCAGAGACCCTATAGCGGGTTACTACCAAACTACTAGTTATGCCTATCCGCCTTTACCATATGTTTAAGTCACTTTGTATCGCACAATCTATCTTTATCATAATATACTACGTGACCACTTCATGTGCCTCACGCACATTACGATTTTATTCCCATGCAATCACAAAGACAAAGAAAACTATACGCCATTATTTTTAATTGCGTTGTAAAGGGTATTCAGTATTCCAGAAATAAAAGCCATTACTTAAACAAACCGCCGCATAAGTGAGCACAGCGCCAGATAGATGGTTCAGTATGGAAATAACTGGAGATGCCACCGTTCCTGCGGTTGTATGTCAATTAGACATGCTTCTGCAGAGCTCTGACTCCTATTCCAGAACAGCACTATACTCATCTGCGGTGCACGGTTTATGTAATATGGTGAGTGGTAGCTGATTCGTGGCTACTATTATAAACGTTCTAATTTCGATGTGTACGCTAATGGTAGGATATTCATATCCCCTCTGATAGCAACCAATTTATAAGGCGTAATATAATTAGTTATCTAAGTAGGTGTACAGGTTTCAACATCTTTAAAATCTTAATCTGCGAGGGCTGGCCTACGTGAGTTGGTTACTCAATGACTAGTCGAATTCCTTATAAGACTACGCCACTTTCACCATTGGATAGACTGTAGTCATTTTGCTTTAGTACCAATAAAAAATCATCAAACAAGAATTTTATAGACATTTTCAATATAACACAATTTCTACAAACTTCCAAAATTCATACATCTACAAAGACGGAGTAAGCCGATAGAAACCCAACAAAAAATATCGTTATAAATATATCAAAAGTAATTTTATCGCTGTGTCCATACCCTCGTGTAATGCACGAGCGGTTACAGTGGGGGGTGGAGGGAGGGGGTCGCACCCACGGCCGACACTTGTAAAATTTCGCGCTCGGTTGCGCGCCTTATCTGCCGCGCTTATGACGATATCTTATGATTCCACTGGATATATTGTATACGCTTTTAACGCAACGCGAAATAAAGGAATATAGTACTCCGTCGTAAAATTCTACATTATCTTTGGGATGTTTTATTTAAAAAGTACACTGGGTGAGGATTCAAGCCTTGAGAGATTGTTATAAAGAGGATATTTTGCATTTTTTCTTTTAGTTGTGTGACCAGCTTGAATGGATATTAAGGAGCTTGACTTCTGGTAAGAAACGGTTCCAACAAATTTAAATATTTTTATGGTATATTTAAAATGTGGTAAGCCCTAATGCTGACGCGTTTCATTCCTTCATTTTGATACTTATATTCAAACCTGGGGTTCAATTAATTACTTCGCTATAACATACCCACCAAAATTATAACTTCTAAACATTGATGGCGTCACATAATATGGTCTTTGATATTGCAATTTTACAAAGCTGATCTAGTGCCCATTGGTAAAATTCATTTTTTGTATATTCCGATAGGGTATAATATTTTAAGTAACAAAAAGCTAAAAAGTTTGACCACAGAATCTAACCGAAGACCAGCAGCAGCTAGTTTAATATTAAATAACATCTTTTTCATCTTATGTTTACCAAGGGCTCATGAAATAATTTTATACGGTAATTATTCTACTATAACGATTCCGTGAAACACAGTGTCAAAGCAAATTATCTAAGAATTTGTTCATTATTATCAATATTCACTTCTCGGAATTCAGAATGCAGGGTTCAGCGTCGGAAGTATTTGCAATATTATGCAGACAGTCCAACTATATCACAGAGAATATGAACGCAGATAATTAATACAATCAATTACCAACTGAACGATGAAATTCTGCATTTAGCAGGATAATTAATTTATCGTGTTTTGAACTGTGATGCAAAACGTAGATTAAGTAAACGGGCATGCATACCTTTAATATTCCTCAAAGGAATTACAAAGATTATAATTTAAAAACTTCCGATGGTAAATATGTGAAGTCTTTCAACCCTTTTTAATCTAACGTGGTGGAAAGATAAAAAGGCTTATATTCCCGCAGTGGTTAGTCACATAAAAAATTAAAACCTGGAAAAATAAAATCATTTGCGCTGATCCTAAAATGTAAGTATAATGTGAGGACAGACAGAAAAAACAGGTTTTTAAAGTGTTTTTAGCCAATTGAGCCTGTTAGTTCATCGCATCTTATGAACACCCATAATCGGATGTGCAGTTGTGTTTTTTCATAATAAAGTGACTGAGGTAACCTCCTGGGGTCCTCAAGAACTGATTACCTACTCTACTCCATAAAAAATATATCAAAACATAATATTATTCGTATAAAAACAGCAAGGTTAGTCACATTACAAAGCAAGATCACAATCACAGGAATCCTTCACAAACGTGGGTGCAGTGTGTATAGTAAATACATAGCAAATGAGTTTTAAGTAATCCGAGAACAGAAACTCTGTTAGTGTGACTGTAAAACGTGAACTAAGCGAAATTGGTTACTTTAATTAACTGAAGGAAGGCATCCCGCACAATACTGTTGACTACTAACTGATTTACTCGGCTGATATGGCGCAGATTCTCGTGGCAGGGTCGCTTTACAACTTACGATTATGTCGTGTCGGTAACGTGATGGGGGAGATGTTTTCTGTAATGTTATTTCATGTTTACGTAAACAATTAAAGATGTTCAATAGTATTACTGTATACTCTGGCAATACAACGTTTACGATGATTTAAATATTAGGCAGATACAGTACAGTACAGTAAACTACAATAATTCGTTTATAAACCTTGTGTCCATTGATGATTACTAGGTACACCTTAATTATTCGCGACAATGATGCAGTATATTATAGTTTGGTGACGTCATGATTAAGTATGATGTTTTATTCTACTCGTTATTTAGCAATATAATTTATTTTTATTTATATTATTTAATAATACAGTTACAATTTCCAGAATTTCGATAGTAATGGTTATTTAATGTTTCATTTTTTTATGGAGAAAATTTAACGAAAACGTGTTTTGAATACAATGGTCCACTCATAAATATGACCACACACACAACACACATTTTTTTCACTGCTCTAAATTGTACACATTCGGCAAAAAACTGTTTTAAGAAGCCTATTTTGACTATGTACAGCTCCTTAAAGGTGGCGTTTATGACCAGCGTACTCTGAGGTCCTGGTATGGTTAACACACTTGAGGAGAAAAATAAGGTCGTTGAACTGTGGGTCAGATTAGAACTTCTGTCTACCCCTCCAGATACGAGCGTAAATATATTAAGTCTGCACGTAAAATTAATTTAAAATAATAAATTATCGTGTCGCGTGTTGTAAGCAGTCGTAATTGTAATATATAAAGGAATTTCCCGACCATTTGGGGCCAGTTAAGCGTTGTTGTTAATTTGCCTATGATTTGCAACAGTTTGTAACTCAGAAATTATTGCGTTTCGGTTATCAGAGATTGTGTATTATACTTGTGTTGCAAAAATGTTGATATAAAGTTAAATTGAAAGGAACTTTGTGAATAGAAGATGCATGATATAAAATATTACATTTTGTTTTAAAGACATTGTAATACAATATACGAGTACATACATACATAAACTCACGCCTTTATCCCCGAAGGGGTAGGCAGAGGCGCCACCAGGACACCCACATTTCGCCTTGTATGTTCCGTCCCATGATGTGATAGGGGGCGAGCCTATCGCCATATCGGGCACAAATTCCTGACTCCGGGCTGATAATGAATAGAAAAATGCAATATCACTTTGCCCGACCCGGGACTCGAACCCGAGACCTCAGCTTTGTAACCGTACCGTAATACAACTACGCCACCGAGGCAGTCAATATACGAGTATCTGTATAATATCATCTTTAAATCGTAAAGTATTATGCTATTAAAATTATTTGATTCTATCCAATAAATACAGACTGTACCATTTTAAATATTCCGTGACTATTTTTTCAATTTATTATTTAACATTACGATCGCTATCATATCCTGGTCCTGGTTGCACCTCTGCGTACCCCTCCTGGGGAAAAGGCGTGAGTTTACATACGTATGTATTATTTATCGTATCTTCACAATATCTATTTCCTATACCCTTTAGGTAATTGTCTACTTCCGACCCCTCGCGGTCCCAGACGGGATCAAGCCATTTCGATTGCATGTTAGTTAAAGCCCAAACAATGCGTATGAATTGGAGCATTCCATTTGACCGCGCTACCCGCGGGACGCAGATATTATACGTTAATAATCCACAACACTACGCGATTATGAGGTAGCGAGTCGGTATCGATTAATGAATTAGCTCTATTGCGGGTTACACTCAAAATATTCATTAGTACTCGAGTATTATGAGGCGCTGTTGCGAACGTTTTTGTGTCTTGATTTTCATACAGGAATGTTCTTCGCTGTCTAAAGTCACACCTGTATCTGCGAAAAAGTAAATAGAAATAGGTCACAACTGTGTTTCCGGAGGTGTAGGTAGAGCCACCAGTATTGCCACCTATAGTCCATCGAGCTTTCGTGCATATATCCCAGCCCAGGCTACTCATACGAAGTTTGTCAAACTGAAAACATAAACAAAATATTTTGAAAACGGAATTGCATCAATAGTTCTTTAAAAATAACTCGTCCGTATTTAAAAATATCAATACCTAATACTTAGATGAGTATTTAAATAATCATTGCCGCCAAATCGTTTTCTTATGCCGATGAACAAGAAAACAAAATATCTTACAACATACCTGCATACAATAAGATTTTCTTGTGATATTCTTAAAATATAATGGTTTTGCTTAGTTCTTAATCTAGTAAAGGAAAGTTTTAATCATCTCATAGCATGAAATATAACAGTGAGATTAAACTTCGACAAAACACCGCAGTATTCACACACGACAGCAACGATACACATGTCTGAAAATAAAATGTGATTATCAACTGACAAAAATATGTGTTTTTCCACGTTGGACATAGAGACAATCGTATTATTATGTATTTGCATACACGCAAACACACCAATGAGTCTTCATTTTCGTCCGATGAAAAGTTTGTTGAATTTCCACCAGTCAAAGATTCTTCGAGGTCCACCAGAGATGCAAATACAGTTCAACAATTACCGATCACCGATGGAACCCACGACGGAACCTATATGCAGCCCAGGCTTGTATCCAGACATTGACTGCCAGCCACCCACGACTTGCAGACCGAAGTATGGGGGCAAAATACACGGCCTGCACAAGCAGACGACTTGCGAAGCAGTCGCAACAGTTAGCCTGCAGCATCTGCAATATAATCCTACAAATGCCTCGGATACCAAGAAAAGGGTGTACACGGAGCCGTCGGAGGAGTTGTTCGTTTTCCTTCAACATGGTTCTACGAGGAGCACGATGGCGCCGTACGTGGGAAATACGTTCCCGTCACAAGCTCAACACGACCTTGAGAGGTGTGCTAAAGTCGCCGACTGCGAGAATCATCAATGGGCTCACTAAATATATTAAATGTATAGTTTCTAAACATAGCAAATTAACGTTCCTTAGCTTTTTTAGCTCAGTTGTTACATCCGCCAACGCCTAGAGCTGGAGGGTCAGGGAACATTTTCGTTTTGAATACTTTTATGTTTTGGTTTCTTTTGGCTTTTCTTAGATTCCCTTCAAATTCCTCAAAATCTGGTTAAGAAAATAACCACGTCTTCAGCCGAAACATACTAATAGCGTTCAATTCATAATTTACCTTGCTAGAGCAATGCTCCTTGGCGAATTCAAACCTATGATTTCGAAGCGGTTTATCAACTGCTGGTAGATGGTATGCTCTGAGCTATACCGAGAAACTAGGATTGAAGAACTGCGGTGTACATCAGGAATGGCATCAAAATCGGTCCCTTAATCTGGATCAAGATCGGAAGGGGCATTGTTTCAGTTCTGCGTGTTTGGTAAACACACTAGCATAGGATTTTGTCAACGGCCTTTGTCACAATACTCATAATAACCCTACCCGCATGTCTCGAGATGTCCAAAGCAAGTTAAACCGTTTAAAACAACACAAGGCTTGCATCATCCTACAAAGGTCTTTCAAAAGACAACTGCGTTTTCGGATCAAAGTGACCCGTGTTTGCGTGCCTTTTGGCAAAACCTCGTGTTTCCTTTTGTATGTTAAGGTTTAACGTGTTTGTAGTTAGATAAATATGTTATTGAAGATAAATAAAAATATATAAAACAATTATTGTTACCTATTTTATTCCTAAATAGATCATTTATTACCTAATCGTACCAACAGTGTTATAGTATAAAAGCTGAATTCTATCTGTTGTTAAGGCAACTATCAAAGGGTGTTTCCTTGGCAGCCGAACATTTTTGATGGTTCTTTCACCACGATCTGAACTTCAGAACAGCTGATCGTATGATGCCTATTTCAGCAGAAGCATTCGCTGACAACTTTCAGCTTTTATAAAATGACGAAAGTCTGGCCGCCACGGGCTCCAGGCCTATAAATTATAGAAATGCGCTCAGAATATACTATAACAATTGACATACTGCATTCAACGCTTAAGTAATAAATTAGATGGATATTATGAGCATACCACACAGTGCCGAAGCACCTGTTACTTAACAAACAAGTTATTTTGGGAACCAGCACCGCCGCCTAAATAATCTTCAACGTAATATTAATAAAGCTACCAAATAATGTTATTTGTAATGTTTGACACACATGTACTAAGCATTTTGGTTTTTGGAAAGTAGTTGAATTAATTACTCGAGAGTAATTCTAGTATTAATAAAACGCCGCAACTTTGACGATCTAATTCAAGTCAAACACAAATCTTCTCAAATTAATACTTCACAAACTAATTTTAATGTAATGAAAAATCTCAATGGTTTTCATTTTAAATAATTTTTTATAAGTACCTATCCTCGGTTGAGCGTTGAATATTTTCATAGCGTGACACAAACCATAAAACTAATAATAACAAACTCGCAGTGCATATCACAGGCGACGACCTACAGGTCTGGAAATAAAATGTGATTGTAAGACGACAAATTAATTATGCGTTCTACGTACGAATTAAAAACAATTATAATATTTTCAATTTGTATCCAAACCAATACGCCAATGACTCTCCGTTTTCGTCCAACAAAAAGTATAATGAATATCTACCAGTCACACGTTCTGAGAGAAGCACGAGATATGCCTTTAAAATTCAAAAGATATCAAAAACCATTGATAGCCATCGTAAAACCCACATGCGACTCCGATATGGACCCTGGCGTGGACTGCGAACCGGCCACTACTTGTGAGCCAGAGTTCCCAGGAGTGCGCGGACAGACCACGTGCGACACTGTAGCACCCTGGCAACTGCAGCTCAGCGATCTCCTGAATGATAACTCAAACAAGAACAGCGCGGAGACTAATAGCCCGGACACTAAAGCTCCAGATACTGACAGCTCAGAAACAAGCGCGTCAAACCCGATAGAGGCTGCTAAAGGAAAAATTGTGGTACTCCAGCTGGAACCTACCCAGACGGTGCCGGCTTCAGTGAGTACCACTCGGCATGTCACTCCTCTAGGTTGGACAACTAGTACGATGGCGGCGTTTGTATACAAGACGTCCCCGACGCTGAGCCCGCCCACGTGGCAGACTACACCACCTGACGCTGACAAATGTGCCGCAGTTGCCAAGTGCATTGTTCCCAAATGGGTTTAATAAATATATCTTAAATATGTGTGTGGTTACTGAACTTAAACCTATTTCTTATGAGCTACTGAACACCTAAGTCTTACCGTG
Organism: Deilephila elpenor; assembly: GCA_949752805.1. NCBI lineage: Eukaryota > Metazoa > Arthropoda > Insecta > Lepidoptera > Sphingidae > Deilephila > Deilephila elpenor. Next base: position 19,826,972 of record OX457094.1, read on the forward strand.
GTCAAAAATAAATAAGACGCGGAATTTTAATTTATCAGTTAGCAAAAATCAAACTGACTCTAAGACTATTTTATTAAACTAGCACGACAAGGACTATATTATTGCAATTATTATACTCGTAGTAAGCACAGCGTCGTCCAGATAGATCACCACCATAAAATACAAAGGAATAAAAAATTCCCACCAGTCGAACAGCTTTCACTACAGGTACATAACTTTAATGTAAAAATAATTTTATTAAAATTCATGGAGAAATCCGGAAAGCAATAATTAAAATATTAAAAATATAAAAATTCAAAGCGAACCCTGGGCTAAAATAATTTTATGTTTTGTCTCAACAAAAACAATTTTATTATTATTATGTGGGACATGATTTTTTTTTTGGAATCTGGTTTTTTTGTTTTTAATTTATTTAGTCTCCATGGCGCTGATGGTTCGACGCAGGCTGTGAAACAAGAGTCCGCGGGTTCGATCCACAGGTGTTTGTTTCGAGTCTTGGTGTTTGTGTTACCGAAAAGTCTCTCATAGTTACTGATACCCACGACACAGGACTCGATCTTAGTGAGGTCAGGACTATGTATGTGTGACTGTTGGGTGTACTTATTTATTTTATTTCAGGTATTTGCGCAGACATAGCTGCATTTTCTTTACAAAATTTGTATTGTTTTCATTACGATAACGTTGCACATGCTAATAATAAATTATTTTTTCAAGTCCATAAATTAATATGCATGCCGTTTCAAAACATCATTTACTGCTTTGAAAATATTATAAAAAAATGTTTCGACCATGAAAAGTGTTGCTTTCATTCTGAATGATGAAGTTTTATTTTTTCATAGACTAATGATGATTGCTGTCCAAAAATGTTATTAGTGTCTAATACGTTAATCCTACTTCAACTAAATTTTGTTCAATCCGTTTTAGTACAACTTCGGCCCATGCTCGAGATCAGACATAACAGGAAAAATATACTGCGTGCTGGACCACCTATGGAATTTCAGGAGTCGCCACATGTCGCCACAGCACCAACAACCGTGACGGAAGACTACTCGCTGGAAAGTTTCGAAGTACCAACAACTTGTATGCCATTGAATGGCTTTCTTACAACTTGTATAATACAGAGGATCCTTGACTTACGACAATTAGAAACCTCTACACTAGCACAAACTACGTTTAGTACTCTAGGACTGTACCCCGGCGGAACCATGCCGACGACGCCCAGCGGTTATCCAGAAAATAAAATCTGCGCAGATAGAATTAATTGTAAGACAATTCCGTGGTCTTCCCCCACAAGCAGTGCTCCGTAAACACATTTTCAACAACCTCATAAAAAAATAAAAAGTTTTATATTTCACATGAAATACATTGAATATGTTCGATCTAATGTTTCAGGAAATGATTCCTGAAGTTATAATATCCAATAAAATGCATTTGATGAATTGGTATTGTTTATTTATTTAACTAAGCGTGGTATTAAAATATCCTGTGAATGCAACCTTTACAAAAATTGTATATTTGATCCTTGCATCAACTATAACATTGAACTACAACATTAAAAAGAGTTTATTGTTTATATACCTTTTAATTTGCACGTTTCCCCTGGTGCAGCTCTTATTGGTTCTGGCGAGTACAATAATAATTAAATGTATTCATCGCTTGACCTATTAATGTATACGATAAATTCGGTTGTAATATACTCGTAATATAGCACTAATATTTAACACTATTTGAGAATCCTACAACAAATATTAATCATATAACTATACCTATATTAATTGGGTAAATATTATTACGGTGGTTTTCATATTAATTCTACTAGTCGATTTTTAACATTTTATTGCTATTTTAATGAGACTTACAATTTTGGTAGATTGGTCGTAAACTTAAACCTACATTGAATTCTTCTTAAAAGTCTTAAAAAAAGTAAATAATCAAGCTACATGTTTTTAGAGTTCAAATTGGGTATTTGACTCATTTTTTTTTATTGTATTCGTCAAAAAGTATCCATAACCAAAATCTAACAAACAAAGAATTTTGTAAATCCATTCTGAATTTAAAAAGTTAGAAACGTTTTAAATCTTGTAGTGGGGGTAAACGAAAAGGGATGCAAAACAAAATTAGTGACGTCACTATTCTTAATATGCATTGTAGTGTGCGGGTGTGAAAGAGACGGCAAGATGTCCCCACTACGTCCCCACTCTTTCATTTAAAATACTAATATTTGCGTCATGTTACAAGCTACTTTATCACTGTTTTCACAAGAATGTTTTGTTTTAATGGCACTTCTGCTTGTCTGCAAAATAATACAAAAATTCGATGATAGTCAAATACCCAATTGTAAAACATTATCATTATACAGTTCCAAATGAATAAATATCTAAAATCACTAATACTACGACTACGACAAAAATTGCGTGTTGGAATTTAAAAATATATATCTCATTCACACCGCAAGTAGCAGGATATACCTAAGAACCTCAATACGTCCTAGGATTAAATGTCCTAGCGAATGATCTAATGAGATGCGGTGCCGTACATAGATCCCGTTTTGCTCAGGGTGCCAGGTGTCAATAAATCAAACCACTAGTCGCTCAGCCTTACTGCCTTGACTTGAGATACAAACATACACCAAATGACGACATAAATTGTCCTGCTTATAGAGCCTTATTAATATAAGAGAATCTTTTAAAAATCAAAGTATTACAATCCTCAATTTAGATATAGATTAACCTTCTTCCATCAACCCTTGTCTCAAACTCGTTTGCAGTCTAGAAAGATAAGGCTTATAATGTTACAAACGGCACATGTGATACATGAACCTTTTAAAAAATAACTAAGCCCGAGAGAAATATTTTAGAAAAGACAAAGTCACAGAAAGTAGATAGGGGAGGCTAGGAATCAAACCTGGCCTCTCGCGGTCTTCGACACTAACGCTAGTCTTCTAAACTAATTCATAAATTAATGTGCAAAGCATTTCAAAACATTGTTTCCTGCTTTAGAAATTAATCTTCAAAACAGTTATTTCCGGCGTAATACAATGCTGCCTTCCTTTACCGTCACTTACGCAGCTATTCGTTAATTTTAATGTACAATGATTGATATAAAAACATGTTGGCGGTAATTGTGTCGATTCTACTACAACTGGATTTGGTTGAGTCAGCGATAGTACAACTCCGACCCATGATTGAGATTTCACATAAAAGCAAAAATATTCTACGTGGAACAGAAAAGAGCAATGAAGAGTACGTATCCTCGGCGAGTTTAAGGTTGAGCGACAGTTACTCGCTTGACAGTTTCGAGGTGCCTACAACTTGTAGTCCATTGAACAGGTACCTAACCACCTGCGAAATAATGAGGCTAGTAGACATGCGACAACGTCTCCCTAGCAACGAAAACACAATAAGTACTCTAGGACTTTACCCGGGCGGAACATTGCCTTCAACGCCTACAGTTGGACCTCCAGAAGTCAACAACTGTAACACATACGTGATGTGCTCGCAGTTCACTTGGCCTGCCACCAAAAGTTATTGAGAAAGGGAGATGCACGGTTTATATGACAGACTTGTTAACAAAAGTGAAACTGACTTCAAAAATTGTCGTCACTACAAGATATTGTTTTTTCTTTCTATATTTGTATTATTTTCAATTCGAGTATAGCGTAATATTGATGCAGCTAAAGAATAGCAGCTAAAGATTTAGCAAGATGCAGCTAAAGAAAATTAGGAAAGACATAATATTATTATCTCTTTGGTCTGCATGTTTTACTTGTGGCTTTGAACGACTTCACAAGATGGTATTGATTGTTTAAAGATATTTTATCCTTTGTACGCGTAGTAGCGATAATTGTTGACATCTTCTTACAAATTATAGTTTATTATTTTCTTTTTTGTTTAATTATATTAATATATAATATTTTTAAGTTTTACTTTATGCAACTTGTTAAGATCAATTATAAAGCTGCAGGCTATCGGTAGCTCCATCCAATGAAATATATAATTTTTTGTGCTAGAACTACACACTATTACACTTCTTACGAAAATGTAACCATAGAAACTTAAAAAAAAATATCGATGGCGAAATGATTTAGCCCTCAAGGAAACTCCATTTGTTAAATTAATACTCGTACGTTTCCGTAAAACATTTTATCAACCCTCAACCCTTTTACATTGAAATTCACCATTTGCCGACCCGAAATCACTAGTTTATACTACGAAATGAACAATGCGAGAGATAAATCCATAAAATAATCCCCGTCAGCCGGGAATAGACACGTTGTTAGAAACCTAATTTCTTTTTCACCGGCTTATATTTTTTTCATATTCGGGGAGTCTGTATTATATTTATTCGTACATTAAAAACGTTGCGCGTCGGAAACGTGCGCGCCTATATGAAGAAAGAGGATTTACCCTTGTCAACTAGCAGACGGCTGCCGTAATAACCGGGAACAACCGGGATAAAAGCAACTCAATAAGACAAGAACACGGACTCGCTACTCGGTATACACAAGCAGGTCTAAGCTAGTGCCCAACATGGCAATCAACAGATAGATAGCAGGTGCTCAAGTGTTCTGATGGGGATGTCATGACCATTTCCGATCAAATCATCTTCTGTCTTCAATTACAAACATATTCATAAGCTCCTTTACGTAGAAGTACCCGTAAATACCTATAAATATTATGCACATGAGCAGATGATATCAAAGAAAATAAATAATAAGATATCTATTAAGAATAGTACATATTTAATTTACTTACTACCATTAACCCTTTGCACCCAAGTCGGTAGTTGATTTTTAATTTTAATACATATTAATAATATTATTAAAAATAATGCATTCCTATTTGATAGAATATCTACGATAAATAATAACACGTCTTGAAGGACTATCAAAAAATTTGGTCAAAACAATTTGTGTTTGATTCGTTTAACATTTACATAACATAATTTTACATCACTGACACAATATTTAATCTCCGCAGCTATAACACATTCCAATTAATAAAAGTCGATTTAAAAAATGTTACAGAAACAAAGGAATAATAACTTTATATATTTCTTTGATTACAATTCTTATTCTTGAAATAAATCCAATTATTGACTTCAATCTTCAAACCCAATGAAAGGAAATTTACACCTGGCTTTGCTTTTACACAGTTCAAGGCCGGGTGGAAGCTCCTGCTTGGGCGCAGGTGTTCCGTTCACCCATATGATCTTAGTGCTCGTGGTCTGAGTCCGGGCTATCAGCTTCGAAGTCAGCTGCAGCTTCACTGTCTCGTCCTGCTTCTCTTCAACACAGCCGTAGTAATCGTCCTCAACTGAATCCACTCCACAAACCCGAAGTGGACCGTCTCTTCTTGCCTCAATAGGCAATTTCTTCTCCTTATTCTTAGATTTTTTCAATTTATTTATGGCCTCTGTCATGTCAGGGTCATAATAGGGTTTGAAAGAAATCGGTTGTGCTTGTGGAAAATGGTCCTTTTTGTCCATATCTACTATTTTCTTGGTGGTCTGTACCAATTTTGATAATGTGCTAAGTATCCTTAACGGTTTACAGTCCGCGTCGAATATTATTATTAAATTGAGCATTGATGTTATGTATAGATGCGGTATCATTATTAATATGAAACATTATAAATTTTCATATAGTCAAATCGTTGTCAGCTGTAAGCAATAACTATACGCAAATGAATTTAAGTAAAAAAAAATTAATCAGTTATGTTTGAAAACGTTTGCAATGAAGCGTAATCATAATATCCATTAGCTCACTCAAGATTATCACATATTTACTTTTTAACTTATATGGATACATGTTATATCTGCAATACCTGCCACTGAAATTATAAAATCTAGACTATCTATCTATCTATTCAGCCACGTGAAGTCCACTGCTGAACAAAGGCTTCCACATCGACCTGTTAGAAGCATAATTTAAATTATGACGCTAATTAAAATTAACTGCAAATATAACACTGACAATTGCAAGCTGATTGCAAGTCCAACGTTAAATAAGAAAGGGCTGTATCCAAAACACGATGTGGTGGAAACCGAACCCATGTCACTGGCGGACAGACGGACGGACTATGAACGGATTATAACAAAGCGCGCCTCGCCTTTATGTATTGTGTATTTGAATTGATGAAAAAATTCACATAACATGCCACTGTGTTATTGTGGAACAATTAAGTGGAGCGTAATGAAACCGTGACTGCGGAATGTGGCAAGATTGTAAAAAGATGTAACGTCTGTATCAAGTTTCCTGCGAATATTAGATAGCCCTATATTTAGGAGAAGGGATTCTAGTGGTTAAAGATCTATTCGTAAGATTCTAGTAGTTGGACAAATGTTAAGGATGTAAAAATATCTTTAATTGCAATATTCGGATTTCATTATAAAGGTGCATTTGTGTTAGACTGTATATTTTAGCTACTGTATTTGTTTCTAATTAAAAAGTGGCAGAGTCGCACTAGTTATTTAGGACTACATTAGGAATGAACGTCTTGACCGGGGAAAGTCTGAATGAGATGTTTGTTCATTACCTTGTCTATACAATAAAACATAAAGGTATATAAAAGGCCTTTGCAAATTCTTTAAAAACTTTGAAATGGAATTACTTATAATAAATACAGCAATAAACGTCGCGGAGAGGAACACAGCCGCGTGCAAGACACAGCAATTTATATTCAAAACACCTGATACTCAATAATGAATGCAGTTTGCCGGGCGTCAAGCTAAGTGCAAGTTTGGAGCGGTGTGCGGAGCAGTTGGAAAGCGCTTTAGTTTGCGCTAACTTGGACCAACTTATTAATGTGCTTGTGTGACGTTTACTCAATTGATTTTAGCTTACAGCGCTTAAATGCGAAATGACCGTCGGTCTTTTGCGGGTCGAATTTACTGCCACAACAACTTAGCAAAGAAATTTCGTGCAATATATTTTTGCATTTCGATTACTGATGAATTGCAGTTTCTGCAGTTAATACTTTATATTCGATATTATAAATCATAAATATTCGGGACTTACTTAGATTTTTTTTATCTTCGACCACTGTAACTTCCTAAATAGACAAACCATAAAATCTTACACATATAATATAACTCACAAGAACTTAAAAAAACACTGAAAGTGTACGTTTTAACAAAGGTCCGAACCAATTGCTCTTAATTTAAAAATAAACAAAAGCAACATAACTCATTGTGAATCCGCGGCCGGACGATAAAAGTGGAGCCTTCTTAATGAACAACCCAACTAAGTAATTAACAACTCATTTGCATTAGATCCCACTTGACTAATAGCCCTGAATTAAAAAGGAAAGAGTTTAAAAGACCCAATTATTATGATTGTCTCCGCCGGAACTAGGTCAACTTGCGCATCGTCGTAGCAAGTAAACATTATTCTCAAGCATCAACAGCATTTTAATAGTAAGTTTATGATTTAATGCAAAAAGGCAAATTTTCGAAAAGAAATCACGTGTTCGACGCTGACTATAAACATCCTTTTGAGAAGGAACATTGAACGCTCATGGAGTTAGTAAGTCTTTGAAGACGAATAATAGAACAAGACTGGAGAGGATGAAAAATATCGTATTGTTACATTAATATATTAAATTACAATGTTCAATCGTTGATCGAAACATTATCTAAAGGGATTATTAAAAAAAAACGTTCCATTAACTTCATGCAAGTTCAGGATAATTGCAGGTATAAAGGTGTAAGTAAAAAATGAAAGTAGTAGACGAAAATAGCGCCCAAAACGGAGGGCCAATAAACAAAAATATATGAAATGTCTGAAAAGTCGAAATACAACTAACATTACAAGATTTCCGGATACAGACGGCTCTTGACATGAAAACTTCTGGGTCGGCATTTGTTCACCCGTTGAATTCCTAATGATGATGATGATGATCATGATAAAACACAAAATACCGTCGATAAAACCTCAACGTAAAAGATTCATTTTTAGCATCGAAAATGCTGAACTACTCCCAAACAGGTAAGTCACGGTTAAGGAAAAACACGGCATGTGGTACACAGGAAAGTAAACATACATTATTAAAGCAAAAGCCAGTGTAAAGAGTGAATATTTTTTGTCTAGACATTATTTCAGCGTGAAACATTTCAGCAGTAAATGAGTTACGCAAGGTAAATACGCCCGTTTCAGACGCCAAGCTGAATACTTCTACACGTATCTATGAATCTACGTTATATTCTTTCACCCACAACAGACGGTTATTGTGTACAGTAATATTGTACTAAATCTTTATGGAGGTGTATGTAATTTTAATGTTGCAGGCATTGCGCGAATATATATATTTTTGAAGCAAATATTTTGTTATGTAATGTAGCACATATTTACAATTCACAACAGTGTATTTATATCCTACGAAAGTGTCTTAAGACTATTGTAGGACTTTCGGATCTGTGAAATAAGACGTGGTATAGGCGCGTACAGCATGTTTAAATAATACAAAAACTTTGCGTTCGTTTTCAGTACATTAAGTGGGAACTAGGAAAAAATATAGAAGTGGACAAAGTCGGAGTCAACGCCAAATAGTCTTATTTATTCAGTATGTCACCTGCTAAAACTTCTATCTAATTTGTATTATTAATTCCTGTAGTAGTTTTATTTTCTCCAGAACAAATCAGTCTGCATGCTACTTCGTAACACTTATTATACTAAAAGCTTTGATAGTATTTAAGGAAGATATTTGATGTTTTTAATTTACCGGATAAACTTCGAGATATTTTTTTCATCTTACAATATCCAGATTCGCGACAAATGATAATAAACACAAACATAATATGTCATAGAGTGGAAACACAACATATACCCACGGCGTCCCCAATCATCGCTTGCGTCTTAGATAATTGTACCACAGTGCGTTACATCTAATAAATAATGTCCATTTCAAGAAATTAAATCCTTTAGGTGACTTACAACAATTAGCCGTTTTGCACATATCCTTAAACATCAATATAGCAGCAGCATAAATAAAGACAATTTCGCGAGATAATTGTATCACTCCCTATATTACTCGGGTTATGTCAGATAAGAACTTCTCTCATATTATTTTGAAAGTTTTTAACGTAATAGTCAATTTTCCCGCGGTGATACTGTTGTCCCGCGGCTGTTATCATTATGTATGATTACTTGCGCTAAAACCGACTGCTTGTGGGTGTTGCTGCTGCAATCTTTGAGTTTCATCTATGTTTCTACTTTTGGTTAAGGTTGTCGGTTAACAATGTTTGGATTAAGACGACTAATTGATGGGGTAATAGAAACAGATTTCGGCGACTAAAATTGCGCGTTAACTACCTGGAAAAAAAATTGGTCTGCTTGTTTGTGTATGTGGACTTTTTCCTTTGTAATCAACGCCCATATTACACAAATAAAAATTTGAGTCTTAAAAAGAATATTTTAATCAAGCATCCCTAAGTTATAATTTTAAGCTGGTTCAATGATGCTGTAGTTAAGAATTCCTACAACACCATTATTCCACTTATTATCCTATTTCGTAAAAATCTCACCCCACGATAAAAAATAATGCATGTAAAATATTAAAGAAAATAAAGATACACGGCCCAATAAAAACATCGCATACCTCATTTTGAAATAAGCAAACAAAATATTTCAATTAAACGATACCCAATATAAACGATTGGTAAGCACTCGTGTTTTATGAGCGAAACGTGTTAAATAAAGAGGAACCTGCAGCCAATAGCCAAGATTGATTCCCTCCTCCCAATTGAATTGCTCTGTATGTACGCAATCAAATTATTTCCTCCGCGATAGACACGACGCGTTCCGTTTTATTTTTATTTTCACCTAAAATATAAATTACGTTACCTTTCCCCCTCAGTTTATGTGGGCCGAGGTATCTGAACGCCTCGGATGATGTACGGCTGCCTCACTTCGTATAGCTTTTATAACTAGTGTTATGGAATGTTCACTTTATATTGCTATGCCCGTACGTTATTGTTTGGAGTGTAATTATACCGTGTGGGATCATTTGTTTTTATTGGACTTGTTTGTTGGATACATTACTAAATAATATAATTCGAAAAGACTTAAACGACGTTATACATAATTTAACGTTTGCCAATGAAGAGACTGGCACTTTGGTACGTTTTGACAATTTTTATGGAGTGTATGGAGAGAGAATTGTGAGGTCTTGGGTCTGATTTTCAAAGAGGGTCAACCGCTTTGAGCGACTTTGTCAGTTTGAAAAATCTCTAGTGAGTAATCCTGTCGGGGATCCTTTTTTCTGCCTCTGTCTCCGTGGTGGCATTAGTAGCAAATCTACCAAAATAAATGTCCTATCGTTTATTCCAGATGCCATCAATATATACGCTTCTTTATACCAACATTTTTGTCTACACACCCATTCAAGACAACTAGCAGATTTATACGACAATTACGATTTAAATTAACACGCATGCAACGTTTCTAACAGAGACAGCGCGTAATTGAAAGAGAGCTGCTATTGGAACAGCTAAAGTATTGTCATTCTTATGGATGAGGCGGTAACTGGGTGCATTTCGGTGCATGTGTGGTACGTCAAAGCAATACTTAGGGGCGCCGGTCACGCGCTCGCCGCGCGCTTGTTCTCATCACAGTGGCACTTGCTTGTGTACTTGCCTGGTTGCAGGCTAGTAGCTGGCACTTACTTCTACGACTAATATATAATTTGACCTCATAACTTACAGGTAAGTGAGGGTAGATCATTTTATAACTGGTTTTACCCTCAATGTACAGTGTACTGTCCCTGAAAAGTGGCAGTGCATGTACCATTCCCCCGGTATTTTGCGGTTGTTTCCATCCACCCAACTCTTTATGAATTGCAGAGATGCTTCTTAAAGTAATTACCCAAAATTGAGATAGCAGATAATAAAATAGTTACCAAACAATTAATAGTTAATCTAAAGACGTGGAAGGATTATGAACATACATATCCTTATATAACGCCAACCTAATTTAAGTAAAATCCTATCAAACCATACAAAGACATGTAGCAAGGTAATGGAGCAAGGTAATGGAGCAAGTAACTGTCCAACATGAACGCCGTAGAACAGCGCACACGTGCAGCACAAACGCGCAACTTACTTCACATGCTGCAATGTGTCTTACACAAAATGAAATTTTATTTCCACCGTTAAACAGCGCCGCAAACTTCCCGCACGCGAAGAGATCCATAAGCAAACACCGCTCAATTTCCGTATTCGCACTTCTATTTTTCTTGTTTGGGCGCAGCTTATGAGCAAAATTCATGAGTCTCTGCAACTATCGATTGTGGATTTGATAAATTTATTCTGATGTCTGTTTCTCGAAAGGGTTGGTGGAGGTGCCATTAATGCTACCCGCGATTTGCCGAGCTTATTTTGCATGATAGGGTGAATCTATCGCCATCCCGTACAAAATTCTCATATGAGAGTTACAAAATGGAAACATTCATTCAAAGTCGACAGTCAAAGTCAAACTATACTTAGAAATAAAACTCCAAACTCACATTGAAATAAAACTATTTTATACGGATTTTATCGCGATTTGGTTTAATTTTTACATTTTTTAACTTTTTTACATTTTTAGTTTTATTTCAATGTGTAACATTCGCGTAAATCTAAGAAACCATTACTCCAGATTCACGTTTCATAGCCTGAATATGCCGCTAATATATCAATTATGCGATTACACAGGTATATAAAGTTAAAAAAACTAACAGCATTCGCACTATTATCTAACCGCACACTAAGATATTCGATTTTACTTCTATCTAGACAAATATTATATGTATGGAATGAATCTCCGGTGTGTCGTTTCACAGCCGACTTCTTAACCAATCTATATCAAACCACATACGTCCCACTGCAGGGCACGGGCCTACTCTACAATCGAGAGAATCGATTGAGAGTAGTTAGGATATTTAGTCCACCACACTGGCCTAGTGCGGGTTGGCGGACTTACATACCGTAGAAATTCTTTAAAATCGCTACGGTATGCAGGTTTCCTCACGATGTTTTCCTTCACCGTTAAAGTGCGTGGCGATTGTCTATCAATACACAAATAACTCCGAAAAATCAGAGGTGTGTCCTGGGATTTGAACCCGCGACCACCGTGAACATGTAGGCAGCCGCGTCTGGTCCCTTTACCAACAGGCCACCACGCACTCTTAAATGACTTACACTTAAATTATCAACAATCCAAAGATTGAAGATCATGCACGTATATATGTATTTACACTCAAGCAATTATATTATAAACATGAAATATTATCACTTCCTGGAATTTAAGATTTATTTAAAAAAATGCACCGCGGCAATTTGCCTACGAAGTGCTCAATTTAAAACGGAATTAAAAAATTTACACAAACAGTCGGTAACTTGGTTGAATTTCTCGCAGACTCTTGCACGATAGCAACACTTTAAATTAGTAGTGGTACATTCAAAAGTTTCGCAGGTAAACAGAAAAAAGTGTAAAACAAGATGGCTTCCTAATAACTGTAATAGCACATTGTTGTAGCTCGGCGCTCCGCCGGCGGCGCACTCGAAAAGCGTTGCAACTTTTATTGGAAAACTTCAACCGAATTTACATGTCCCGCACATTATTAAAAACGCTTGTAAAATTTAACAACAACATAGAACGAATCGACCTTATTGCCATATTCATAGAATTTAAATTTGCTTACAAGTCACTAACAAAATTTGTCTCAAAAGACTAAATTTTAAAGGGTTAAAGAGTCGCGCCCGATGTTTTACCTTCGCAACAGCGTAATAGTTTTGTTCAATATACAATGGAGTTTGAATGCGAAATTTATTGATAAAGTTTTATAATAAACATGCAATGAAATTGGGAAACTTTAACGAGTTTTCTATGCGCTTGTTTGTATGTACCTATCAGTTTTATGAATTCTATATTCTCAAAGTTAAATCCATGTAACAGATAAGTTCTTGTTTTGGCCATACAATGCTTTTGACTAGGTATATGAATTTAAATATGCATTTGAACTAAAATAACTAAGCAATTAAAATTCAAAAGGGGACAAAAAGAAAGAGAAAAGGACAGAAAAATAGATTTCTTAGTCACAGACGCAACGTATACAAGATGCTTTATAAAAAAAAACAATAATAAATCAATAATAAAAATGGCTGGTCGCGACTGCGACTGATAGGTGTCCACTCGCCTAATGTTACGAGGTGGTGACTATAAAAAGAGATGGCAAAATTTAATATTTCCTACAATTGCCGGTTCTTTTCTTGTCGTATAAACTTTTTTTTTGGTTACTATTGGTTCCCTCATTTTTAGATTCTTTAAAACATAATGATATGGAGGAATATATATGCGTAGTTATATCTGTAATGCTGAAGAGTCTTGCGATGAAAAGGACCAATAAAGGTAGGAGGTAAATTAAGGAAAAATTAAGCTTCTATAAGACTTATGGATGCAGTTCAGTGGAGTTCCTGTGACTGAAGGGAGCGAGAGAGAGGGAGAGAGAGAAAAGGAATTATTATTATTTCATCAACATTTAAATTTTGACGCAAAAGAAACCGTTACTATAGGTATAAATAAAACAATTGCCATTCTCTTTTCGCTGTAGGCAACTTCGTACAAATAATCATAGGATGGGAGACGTAGAGGAGAATGAAAGAGCAATTAAATTGATAGAAATATTGAAAACGCTTCGATAAAGTGTCGACTAATACCCTGTTTGTCGGTGAAGTGCATCAATATCAAGGGGGTAAGTTCATTTATGTACGAATTGGGCACTTTAGTGAACTCCTATTTACCCAATTACGGAGATGTGCCTTGCGACTGGAAAGTTTCACACGCAAAGTTGAGCGCGCACACAGCGCTTCTACTTCACCTAGTCATTTGGGAATGCAAGTTAGGAAATACCGGCGGGGAACACTTAGCACTGAAAATTTATTAAATTTTCCTTCTGAGTTCATACCACACAAAAATGAAGATGACCATTTTCATAGATTGCATCACGCGGATTCATTCTATAAAATATGCCTTGAATCTCAAAATTTATCGGTTTTGTTTTACAAACCGACTTTTTCAATTGTATAACTTTACAGTCAATTTTATATCTGGGGCGTAAACGAACCCCAATAGACTTCTTACCTTGACTTTTTTATTGCTATACAAGCTATAGTTCATAATACTTCCTTCTCTTATGTCCATCCCATGGTAGTCGGTAAGAGATTGCCTCGAGCGATACGACCGCCATTTGTACTTTAATATTAAATATTCGTTTAGTTGTTAAGATTTATTTCGTCTACAAAAAAGAATAAATAAAAAAATAAATACTTCCCGCTGTAAGCTCGCACCAGGCACCACCTCACACTAACCGTTGCTTCCTGGAGGCAAGTTTTATTGCAAGTCGCAGCAAGTCAACTGCGCCGCACTGTAACGCATACGCGGCGTGCAGCGGGAGAGCCGGAGAGCGGGTAGCGCGGGTAAAGCGGGTAGAGCCGGCGTGTGTCTCTCTTTACATAACTAATGAAATTACTTCATTAGCTAGTTTGGGCAAACTCTACAATCAAAATAGCGTTCAGAATGTATATGATGGATATCTAAAGAATTGTGTCATATATATTGTGTTGGTATTTGGAGCATGCAATAATTGTTACAATATTTTTTATGAGCGCCATGTATAGTAATACTTTGTTATCACAAACAAAATAAAATCCTGACATTGTGATGTATGACAAACTACACGTGCCGTAACATAACTCGAAATATCAATTAAAATCTACACCACGCAATTTTAATAGTTGTGTTCCGTGTGTTACCAAAAGGACTTTCCACACTCGACACAAGGGCTCTATTGACAATTCAATCAGCACACTGGCTGACAATGCTATCGACAACAAGCGGTGAAAGTGTTAAAAAATAATTGACTTTCTAAATAAAGTTCATGAAACGATGGAAAAAGCGTGCGGGCACAGCCGGCCGTCATTGTCGGTGGCTTACGTCGTTAATCTGTCGGTCTGTCCGTCCGCCTGACATGGGTACACTAAGCCCCTAACACTATGAAATTGCAATATTTTTTTGCACGACATAATATCAGTTGTGTTTTGTTTTGTGGCTTCATGATGCCAAGACACGGCTTGAATTGGATTTTGGGTCACTTTCCTAAATTGTAGTCAATTTAATCACGAATGATTTAGCCCTCAGCAATCTCACTGACCGAACAAGGTTCTTAATTCATGTCTGATTTATACAAATAGTATTGTTTAGTCGGGCCGGCCCATTAACACTGTAGTCGACACAGCCTATAGTGGGGGCTTTACTATTTCAAACATATGTACCCTTATAAGTCGAAACCACTCCAAAAAAGTTACCTCAAAAAATCGAATACCCGGCCATTGAAAAAAGTAATGTAAATGTAATAAAAAAATATCACGTTACGTTACGTTTGATATTTTTTGAAGTGATGCGTGTATTCCTTCTCTTCCACTGGTTACATTTACCTTAAAAATGTTGGAATAACACGTAAAATATTTCAATTCACTTCTATTCCGTTCAAAAGGTCGCTCTACTAACTTACTCTAGGTTAACGTCAGGTGTGCTAACGTCATGGGCCTGCCAACTTAATCCAACCGTACAGTTTCCACCCATGCTTTTAGGCAATAACAATCAAAGATCGATCCATACATTCTTCCTACCCTGGTGTATTGTTCTGCCGACGCTAGCACGCCTTTCTGCCTAATCCTTTCCATTTCATGCGAACTGACTTATTAAATATTTCTGTGATTCTCTATGTCAACATCAAACCATCTTTTTTACTGACCTTCCTTGCACCCGATACATGAAAGACAAGATAATATATCGCTTACTCCTATGTTCTTCCCGAGACATCGAAACCACATCAGTAATCAAATCTGATATTAATACATAATCTCACGCCTACATCCCAGAAGAGGTAGGCATAGGCGCCACCAGGACACCCATATCTCTGATATTAATATTTAATAATAAACCTCGTCGTTAATAGTCACTTCATTCAATACTCGTGCAATATGTACGGTAGTGTCTGGCGAGCAGTAAAGTAGTAACGGCTTACCGGGTGATTACAGATTATACGCTGGGTGTAATTAATATTTATTGTTATTGGAGCCGTGTTGTGGCCGCGCAACGCACCTGTATGCTAATTAGTTTGTGTTTCGTACAATAAATATGTTGTTAATGTTCTACTGGGTGTGTTTGTGCCAAGAATTTCGCATTCATTTGTTTCTGTATACAATTTCGGTGGGTATATTTTTTTACAATGAAATGGTCCGAAAATTGTTTTAATGTTTTTAATACTTTTATTCTCACTTTAAAGATGTCGTATCGGTAGAGTACGAGAAGCAGGCCACGAGTAGAGGGAAAACGAATCCATTCCTGCACCAACACAAGTCTTTAAAAATTAACATGTTTTCTTATTGCGGAGTCCGCAAACAAAGTAAATGGCTCACTTGGCGGTAAGTGATTACCACCACCCATGAACATCTACGACACTTGAATCGTGCGCTGCCAACATCATAAAGTGTAATTGTAAGGTTAAAAAGGTTATTGGACCTCCAGTAATCTCACTCACCGAATGAAAGACAACAGAAAAACCGTCTTCACTCGACTTTCTGTGAGACGGCAGACCACAGTCTTGAAACATAACTGCAATGTGGCTCTAATACAAAAAAAAATATCAATGACTAGTTACTTAATATTTATATTTATTACTGGCGGTCGAACCAGGCTTGGCCCGGGTGCTGCTATTACCTGTTTTATATTGACAGCCTCCGTGGCGCAGTTGCTTAGACGCGGACTGTGAAACGAGAGGCCGCGGGTTCGATCCCGCACCTAGACAAATGTTTATGTGAACCACAAGTATTTTTTTCGGGTCTGGGTGTTTGTGAGATCAAAAAGTCTTTCGTAGTTCCTGATACCCACGACAGAAGACTCAATCTTATTTTGGATCAGGACTATGAATGTGACTGTTGGGTACAGGTATTTATTAATTTAATTAAACTCATTATATTGCTTTTCCCGACCCCTCCCGTTATATCCATTTCTGTCCCATCTCATTCTGTCCCATCTCATTCTGTCCCATAATAGAAAGCATGTAATCCTGTCCTCTTCTGTCTCGTGCCATCCGAGTTTGAAAAAGTAAAAAGCAAATATGCATAATATCTGAATTGTTTACTCATCCCACGGGAACACTACATTTTTCGGGATAAAAGTAGCTTATGTGTTAATCGATGGTGTGAGCTACTCTATACCAAATTTCATCAAAATCGATCTACATTTTTATCACCATCAAGATAATTCCCAGAATACAATACAAAGAAAGTCCAACCAAGTGGCACAGCGCAATGAATACTCCTAACCGTCCCGTTCGCTGCGAGCAAACTAGACGTATAATAAAATACAAACAGAGAACAAAGCAAGCGATACGTCTAATCCCGCGAACACTCCGCCCGCAGTACCTACTATGAGGCGCTCTCAGCCAACGCGTAAACCGCTCACTTTACCAGTATTTTTGTAAATACTGCGATTTTCGTGATTGTGAAGCTGTCCTTTGATCTCGTTGCTCTTTGTACCGTTTATTGTAATATATCAAGATTTGCAAATTATGTCACAGGACCAATTTAAGGAAGGTTGTAGGGTATACGGAATGACTAAAATGTGTATTGAAGCCAAAATAAACAAATAAGTGTAGAATATGAAGTAATAAAATAAGTCAAACGAACGAATTAACAAAAACGATGCAATGATGAACGAAATCACCAGAATGAACAGGGAGTCAAATGAGTTAAGTGTGGAAAAAGTTCTGTTGATTTACATTAGCTTAAGCAAAGATTTGTGTGAAAAGCGAAGTTTTTAAGACACCTACGTCTAACTGCTGAGTGATCTGATCTTATGAGGTTAAATGCTAAATAACAATAGTATTGTACGAATTAATAACTGCACTACGTAGGTATTATAAATTCTCAATTTCACGTCCAACTTAAATCCTACGATGCTTATTAATTATTCTCTACTGAATGAGGTAAAAACTTTTCCATTAAATCTATAGTTTAGGTTAAAAGAAAAACATTTAACGTACTCGCCGTGCGGAGTTTAAAGCGTAATAATTAAGTAGTATTTTCAAACTTTAACTTTCTTCCTTATATTATTATCTTCATCGAGACCTGAGTTTAAACTTGATAACTTTACAACTACTTTTCTTAGCTGCGGAGATGTTCCGGGTTTGGCACAAATTAGCTGTTTATTTTATTGAAATATTGAAAAAGGTTAAGGATCTATATTGTATACGTTACTACCAGTAGGTGCACAAGTCACAAGTATATCAACGAATAATCACAATAGGGATTTTGAAAAGTCATGCCTAAAACCCAACTATTGTACACTAAAAATCAATAATGATATTTTTTTATTTCTTACCAGCGCAAATTGCTCTCTCAACCATCCGACGACCTCAAGGATTAATAACGCGTATCTTCATATTCCCAATAAAATATCGACAAAGATCACGGCAAGACGTACGACTGCGAACATTTTCCTCATCGCACCTGGATCCGTTGATATCGACACGTGCTCACCAGTCGATTGTTTCCTCGTACCGCTCGGTCCATTACCCACGTAAGCGGTCCCGGGCGGTGCGTGTGTAAGTTCGCGTAAGCGACATAGTTGGAGCCCTACTCGCAGGCTATAATCTCTTCGCGATTGCCGTTCATTTATTGTCTGAGAAGGCTGGTTGGTGAGTGATAAGCGGTGAAGGGAGCGATTTGACTGAATTATTATGGCTATGTTGACGAGAGATCTAATGATTTTGCTTATCGTCGTGATCTTTGGATAATTCATGTAAGGATTTTTATTTTGATAGGTTAGGAACAAATATGTTTAGGAATGACTGGCGCGCCCGATACTTCCCGGAATAGAGGTCGGATGGATCCATGTATTTGTGAACAATAATATTGCGATAATAACTTTCATAATATCGTACAATTTAATATGCATATTATATTCTGTACCGGCAAGTCCTGCGTATATTTGCGTTTATTAGTACTCTATCATACCAATAACACGATTATTCATCAAAATACAGACAATAAACAAACAACAATGGGCATACTACCTATATTATAAACATTTTGCCGCGTATCAAAAACCTTCCAATTCCACTTATTAATGAAAATCCACAACTTCATACAATAAACAAAATTTAATAGTAAAATGTGTGTACGAGCCCGCGATTTCCTACTATGGCCGCTGTCCCTCGCAGTGTCGTCGCAGGGGAATAGTTGCGTATCGCAGTTTGAATAGGCCGAGCGAGCCGCGGCGGCGGGCCGCTTGACGACGCCGCGCCGGCCGCCACGCCGCGTGTTGTGTACATTTAACTGCCTTTATATCGACTTGGAATAGTTCACTTTGTTCGTTTATCGCTCTTGTCTTATAAGTCGTTAGTGCTTCATTACGGCTCAAGGTTCCCAGAATGTTCGTAGTTACGTTAAGTCAAAATTTTACGTTTCAGCAAAACAAAGTGTTTTTAACTAACTGAAATTAATGTTTGCCGCAGTGAAATTTCGTCCATTTGTTGTAATTTATTTTAGTTTTTCCATTGTATTTACTAACTTGCATACAATTTTATGCTTGTGCTGTCCGCAACTCTGACTTTTTCAAATTCCCTTAAATTAGCTCGGAAAGAGATTTGTTAAGAATACAATTATTACGACTATCACAATTTATTATATCATCTGCAGCCAAAGGAAATTCAATGCTTGCTCAGTATTATCCCCTAAGGAATTACTGAGAGTTATGCGAAAATTCGCCTTGCTCATCAAAGGGTTGGAGAAAGTACGATGGAGCTACAAGCGCCATCAACACTGGTGCCAAAAACTCCTACACCATACATGTTTATAAAAAGAATCACTCAAGTCAAAGAGTCTTCAACTTCCCTATTTTAATTGACCCAACTTAAAGCACATAACAAAATTCTCCCAATAATCCTTTAAAACCTGGTCTGCGTACCTGACTGCTTAAGTAAGCATAATCAATTAGAGGCGGTTCAAACAGTGCAGTGGTTCAAAATGAATGAGACATATGAGAGGCGGCGGGATATGATTACGTGTTGCCAGCGCCGCGCGAGCAGAGCCGAGCTGCATTCACCGATGTATGCAAAGCGAGCGATTTGCGAACCACCGGTGTATGTGTAATGCGCTACTTGAATACGAACACACCGGCCCGCGCTCTCGCTCACACCGACGCGTAATTTGCGGCCAATTTTGAAGGTTTATATGCATGACTGAAAATCAGTGTGTTTTCAGAAGTTTGGCCAGGTGTCTGAGGCGATTTACTTTTATTATATAAAGATAATGTTATATATATATATATATATGCCGTATCTAAGTACTGAATTTCTGGCTACTTCGATTGGACGAAGTAAGATAAACTAAAATACAAGGCAGTGCCCATGTATAGTAAGTAAATAAATATTTTTGATTTAAATACCAAATGCGTTACACTTTCCAGCGACATTATTATCATACTATCATTAATTGCAAACCGATACCCAAAAAAAAATAGAATATACTTCCATCGGTATAAAACCTACCGAATGATATTAATTTAATAATTAATAATAATTAAATATAATAATTAAATAGAGTGCAGTAACATTCCCAACTGTTTTTTTAATAGTTGAAGAAAGATATTGAAAGTTTTTCTATAGTGACGTTGCAACCATTTAATTATATTATTGATTCTCATTAGGTTTATACATTCAGATACTTATTTTGTGTTTTAAAAGAAAATTAATTTTATTCTTGGATTTTAAAAATGGTTTGTTTAACTTATAATGTATTCAATCTAATGGAATTAAATGAGAAAATAACTAACTTATATCTAAGACTCACCACAACAGCAAAACAGCAACTCGACCTTGAACAAATAAACAAAATACGTACTAACAGAAATACTGTTCTTTACTAGTTTCTGTCTTAAGTAATCACTCCTGGTACCAGGCCGTCCTCCTGAATGTCCTCCAATTTCACCTTTCTTTAGCATCATCGATTCAAAGTCAATTATCTCTCGTATCTTTCGTTATGCTGCCAAGCCAAGCCTTTTTAGCCAGCCGCGGGACCTTCGCCGGCCATAAACAAGTTGCTAATGCACTTCTGTAGTTTTCGTAAGACATAACTATACCATATCTAGCAAAATTCTTGTGGTTTAACCGGACAACAAGAACGCTCCAGATTTACTCTACTAATTCTCAATAAAAATACAAACGGGTTAAATAAATTAAAGCATATTTTAAATCCAAATTACAAAAAATATACATAAAAACAAAAAAAGAATAAAGTGCATCATTGCGCCGCGGTGTGACAGAAGGAAACGCGTAAAGTGTATTCAGCGAACTAATTACGACGGTTGCTCGGTTTGTCAATCATGCACGGTAGCTGCGGGGCGCGGTGCGCGGGGCGCGGGCGGGGGGACGCAGTTCGTCTCTCCGAGCCTCCCTCGCTAATTATTTAACTTCGTTCCTCTTTACACGTATCTTATTATCCGCGTTAAGTTTGATTAGATAATCCCGTCTTGTTTTCTGGGTAGACAGAGATGTATGTTTTCCTTATTGGTTGTAGAGGCTTATGCTGCGGTGCTGTAATGTTTTATGGATTGTATTAGGTAATCACCACGCACTTTAACGGTGAAGGAAAACATCGTGAGGAAACCTGCATACCGTAGCGATGTTAAAGAATTTCTACGGTATGTAAGTCCGCCAACCCGCACTAGGCCAGCGTGGTGGACTATAAGGCCTAACCACTCTCAATCAATTCTCTCGATTGTAGAATAGACCCGTGCCCTGCAGTGGGACGTATATGGGCTGATATAGATAGATATAGATTAGGTAATTAATATCATCATAAGATTCTTCTAATTCGGGTTGCAGTGATGTGGTGCCAACGTAATATGACTGCTATACATGGATAGCCAATTTATTGAAGTAGACTTTAGGCTATATAACATCACGCTGTGACCAATAAAACCGGAGCTTCAATGAAACGTGTTTCATAAACGGACCGCCTGTCAAAACATATGTTATGTGCATGCTTCGGTCAAAATCCTTCATCTCCATATTTTTGTTGGTCAAACCCATAATGTACCGTGTTTACAAGATAATTGCAAGTACGCCTAATCTTTGGCGAACCTCTGGCAATTAGCTCCATTCCGTCGCTTAACTCTAATCCCTTGATGCTTGTTATACTGGCGAATCGGACTAACCGAAATAGAATCGGTTTAACTACTCGTGAAATACCAAGTTAATTAATAACTATATTAAATATTATACGTTCTGTATAAAGGTTAATGACTGTCCATTTGGGTCGTAATGCAATTTTATTTAATTTCAACTTGGACGCTCAACGAGGATAAAATGTCACATTACATGGTAAAGAAATAACAAAGAAATACAATATCTTAAACAATGAGAAACACATTAACTTACCGTACTTCTGCTCCTGAAGCCGATTGATCTCTGCTAACAATCACTATGACGCACTGTGGCACCACACACTACTTGCACAAGATTGTCTACGACACGAACCAAATAAAGCGAAAAACACCACACTCGCGAGTACACGACATGCGGTTAAAAACTTACACTGGATTGTTCATAGAACCTGGAACAAAACACATGACTATTAGACTACCCTTTCTTCCTCAAAAAATAATAATTGTGGAAAAATATTATTAATAATATAACTAAAAACATTTTTTAAGGCTTTTCAATAGATATGAAAAATTATTTACCCGTCTATAAAAGCTAAGTTCACAATGATCACCTCCTTTATGTAACAGGATCTTTAATGATCAAATAAAAATGACCTATTGGTCATTTAATCAAAATATTTAACACAAATCTACATGAAATGAAACATAAATTAACTATGTATTTGCTTTACGCAGTATGCGTAATAAAAATATTAATTCACAGTCAATCTATGATTCAAATTACTACAATTTTATTGCATACTAGTTATAAGGAGCTAAAATAGAGAAAGCATTGTACTAGTCCATTTCACAGTCACTGCTGACGTTATAATCTGTATCGTCCTGTGGGCTAGTCATTGCATTTATACCAAACAATGCACTCACTAGCTAAGTTAATAAGCCATAAAATGATTACAGCTGAACCCATCCGTACTGAAACTCGACGTTTCTCTCCACTCCACCGGGACTCGGGGTGAAGATTTTGTTTTGAAAATGTACATTCGAAACCCAATTACGTCTCATTTCAGTGTATAAGGCATGCCGACGCGCACCTGCCACGTTGTTTTCGACTAGGCCTCTGCGGTAAAAGCTTGGATACACTGCGCTTACCACATCTATCGCCACGTAGTCAAGTAAGTGGAAAAAATATTGTGGTCAGAAATAGATTTTAGAAAATCAAACCATTGGCTCTAAGAATTCCGGAATGAATCAGAATCTTATTCCTCTGTATTTAGTATCGTTTTTTACTTTTTTTAACTCGGTAAAGTAAATCGGTAACTCGGTAAATCGAAAGGTCGGGAAGTTAAAAATGTAAAAGTTAAACCAAATCGCGATAAAATCCGTAAGAATTAGTTTTATTTCAATGTGTCACATTCACGTAAATCTAAGAAACCATTATTTAGTATCGTATTCAATAAAACCAGTTAGTGTCTTCATGAAATAATAATCATTAGACTTACTGATACACTTTAGCAATTGAAATGTTTAAAATCTGTTATCAACAAAAATATGTAGGTATGTAGAATAAGGTGTAAATTAATTTCAACTGAAACCTTTATTAATGAAGGTAAAATCCAACGGGACTTGGAGTAGACATGTTTAATTAAATTAAGGGAAAACTTAAAATTACAGGACCATATTACAATTCTATGCTACTTATTTCTTAAATTGTTTATTGTTTAATAGTTATGGTATGTCCTTAGATAGGTACTCTCTCGCAATGTAATCTGTAACTATCAACTGAAAATTGTTATACCTACGCCCAACGGATGCTGGAAATAATTCCCACTCAAGATTTGCGTAGATGATTTTTTTTCAACCCTTCCATAGGAATTTGTAGCTAATAGTGGTAAAGCAACGCATGTCATAAGGTTTGACGTAGTTTCACGTTGCGTATGCACGAGTTGCTCGCTCGCTAATCCCGGTGGCCTCCGCCGCCCGCAGACTTGCCATGAGAAATATAATTTGTCGCTCACATTGTCATGTTCACAACGTATAATTCTAATGTATTTTGGAATTTTCGTGTAATTTGTTTATATTTCAATGTACACACGCTTGCAAACTTGTGTGCGGCGATTGTATGTTCTCATAAGTTTCTTAGCTTTGCTACTGTTAGAGATTACTCTCATTATCAGTTTGATGGCTAAGCCATGATCTAAATAAGTGACCGGTCGTGTTAAGGATATCAAAATTTAAGATCTTTGTACCATGAGGTTATATTTGTGGGCCTAGTTTTCACGCCGATCCTATTTTGGATATCACATTGTAACTACAAGTGGTGATATTTAATACGATTTACATCGGCTGTAAATTATTACTAATCTAATAATTAATTTTCCCAACCAAATATGACTAAGCGTTACGGCGTACAAAATATTACGCGCTAACCGAACGAACAAGAAGAAATCCTACGAGTACTGGAGCGCGCAATTACGCGAAGAACAAAGAGGCCGTACAATTTAAACTTCATTAAAACATTAAACGCGTAAGTTTGGGAATAAGTTGCGCGCTAATTAGGCGCGGAGTCCGAGCGCGGGCTTCAGTTACACCGCTGCTAACACCTGATATTAATTTCCCGACGGGCGTATAAATTTCGAAGATCGCGCCGCGACACTGGCCAATGTCGTGGAACGCCTACGAGGCAGGGCTACCACCATGGGGAATAAGTTTTTAATTAATTACTTTTTTTATAATTTGTCGAGTGGAAATTAATGAGATAAGTACTTGCTATGTGGTATATATACAATGTAGCTAATTGACTATGACCTTAATTAATATTATCTTTACAATAAATGCATGTATTACAGGCTTTGTACGTTAATGTGTTCGTATAAACATGAAAAGTTTTCACTTGACTATGATTATGTCCATATAAACACGCAATATGATGATGGATGGGAGAGTCGGTAAGGTCGGACCTGACTCAACAAGGGTCAGGTCAAAAGTACCCTGAACTGACGAAAATGCATGAAGCGATTGATGAAAGTTGATGAAGCGAAAGTAATATGTCAGGATCGAGGAAAGTGGAGCTCCATAGTCTCTTCCTACCCCTATGGGATACAGGCGTGACAATTATGTATGTATGTATATAAACACGTATGTATGTAACAATAAATATTGCGTGATATTTTTTTCTTTACACACCTATTGCGTATTTTCATAATATACTGCGATTATAAAGTTTCATTGTCAGCACAACCCTAAGTATAGCCGTGACCGAGAAAGTTTCACGTTTACGCACAACCGCCGGTACTTACAAGTTGTATAGCACTTTTGTGTCTAGTTTTATGATCAATCCCCCTTTTATTACGGCCTACCAGTAAATCATACAGTGCCGTGCCCGCAATGTATTGCTACATTGTTGTTGTTTTAGAATTTATCGCGTGTTTAGAATTCAATTATGTACAACACCTTTATGGTTCACGCGTAATGTACGTGTTTGTAGGTATTTACACACATGGCCAGTTTAGTAGAAGGGAATATTACATAACAACTTCTAACCAACTCAGAGTAGCTCCGCTCACGGAGGTATCCAAGACTGTCAGAAATGTTAGCCTATTGCAGCAACGAAATACCACTTGCACAGAATTGTTCATACGACGCGCAATTAGGTCAATTCAACGGTTTGGGTGAAGCAAGCGTCGTATATTGGGTGGATGACTAGAACTGCGTCAGACTCTGTGTGTGAGTAAATAACAACAATACTACTGCTAATGTATTGCCCCATCGGCGTCTCGAGTTCTTGGTCCACGTTTGAAACAGAGAAAACACACAAAATGCTATCAAAAGTGGACGACTACACCGTTTTATCACAAATCTGAACCATCCCTTGTGGGGCACCTATATTTAATTGACCGCACCAAACAGACAAAATCTTATTCGTCTTCTTTAAAGGATAGGTGGCTCCTCGTCATACCTCTTCTAGTGAAAACTACAGACAGTTTTTTTTTTTACAAATCTAACATGTATTAGGGGTACAACTTTAACTTTTAGGCTGAACAGAATTAACATAAAGTATACACCGTCTGAACGTTTATTTCTTTTATTAGCCGATACATATTATCAAAGCTATTTCAGACAAGTCGGCAGTGTGTTGACCGCCACAAGATAGTTATCTTTCGCCTATGCCCTGCTCCTGCTCCACTTACCATTAAGTGCACTTTAATCATCGTACCATGTAATATATTTTTACGGAGCACCTAACACGTGAACCCGTGTAAATGACCATGTAGACTCAATACCAGACTCCAACATCAAGTAGGTGTAAGTGATGGCGGCCCTCCCCGGCCTCTGGTTCGTGACCGGGGCACCAAGCGGCATGTTATTGCGTGTAATTTTTCCCCCGGTTACGTGCGTAATCCGGCGCGATCGTCTCGTGGTGACAACAGGGAAATCGAGCAATCCGGTTTAAATGTTAAATGTACCGTTTGTTCATAATTTTGTGCGTCCCCGTAGACTTACGTGCTTTATGGGGTTCGCAAGTGGGTTGTGAAGATTCCTTACTTTGTTATAGCGCTTAGATATGTTAAAAATTTATTTTAAAGGTTTGTTTTCAGTCGAGAATTACTAAATTTTGCATTCGACATAATTATTTTTTATATTTAGAAAACTTTAATTAATTATAATTAAACTAGTTTCCGGTCGATCAAAATGATGGTATTCTTCGACGGATAAACAATTGTAGTTTGGTGAACAACGCAACAAGTACCAACCACGTACCATGACAACTACGTGTCTATTGTAGTCTGAATGTTTACCTTTTGAATAAAAGTATTAGTTATAAACTTATTCATTAAGGACGACGAATTAAGGCATCAAATTTATATTCTTGGATTATAGCAAATTGCACTGAACCTGGTAAATTTGCCTCAATTGAATGGTTAAGGCTCTGTTGCAACTAACTTTGACGATAACTTTAATTTTGACAATGTCATCGCTATTTTGTGACATATTTGACTTTGCTAATGTATAGGCTTGACGGTTTCAATGTCAAAGTTATGGGCAAAGTCAATTTTTACAATTGGTCCTTAGAGACTTGCCACTACCATGCTATATAAATAATTAAATAGTTAGGTTATATTTTCCTAGATCATAGCAGCGCGTGGTAGTGGCGCTGCCCACGTCTTCAAGTCCACATAAACTTGTCTCTTAGCCTCCACATCGCGTTATTTAATACAAGGCATTAAAACTTATGTTGTAGTATTAAACTAGTAAATCTACGGTATACGTTGTATGGTTCACGGTTAAAATTTTAACAATAGGTATACTTGATCTATTTTAAAAATTAACTAAGTAATTACATTTTTTGAAACCGCAATTAAATAAAAATTAATTTATAGAAAGGCTATAGGAGGATGAGCATTATGCTTATGAATGTACATACATACATACATAAATTCTCGCCTTTATCCCCGAAGGGGTAGGCAGAGGCGCCACTAGGACACCCACATTTTGCCTTGTATGTTTCGTCCCATGATGTGATAGGGGACCAGCCTATCGCCATATCGGGCACAAATTCCTGACTCCGGGCTGATAATGAATAGAAAAATCCAATATCACTTTGCCCCACCCGGGACTCGAACCCGAGACCTCAGCTTTGTAACCGTACCGTAATACAACTACGCCACCGAGGCATTATGAACGTTTTCAGTATAAAATGGTCCCAGAATAATATTCCTGTAGAAATCTATGAAGAAAATATCCAGTGACAAGTCAGTAGTCAGTATCAGCCCATATACGTCCCACTGGAGGGCACGGGCCATTTCCACAATCGAGACTACGATCGAGAGGGGTTAGGCCATCGACAACTACTAAATAGAATTTGTTAATGGACATTCGAGATGCTGACGTGACTAATATGTGTTTTCAATTTGCATTATCGTATCTCCATCACTCTACACTCTACAAAACCGAGGCGGCGCGGCGCGGCGTGTTTGTTCGACAATAATTCGCGGCAACACTGGCGCATCTCCATATCGATGTGCGGAACAAATTTCATATATCGTCACGTAAGGGCAGGCGCCCAGACGGAGCAACCCTTTTGGGACTTGCCAATCGTAAATATTCAAGGTTACATTCGTGCTCACAATTTTTTGCCGAATTTACTTGCCAGTCGAGTGTGCGGGCGATGAAAACAGCGGGGAATTGATACGTTTCTTTATAATTCCGACAAGTTCAGTTACTTTATATTTCTAATATTTTTTGTCTAGATTAGCTGTGCTATGTGATGCCAAGTTACTAATGCGATAAGTGAATTACACTGTGTCTTGTAGAATATAACTTTTAGTCCAATATTTTAAATTAATTTGGGAAAATAATGTTCACTAAATAATTCTGCGTACACTCGTACACAGAGAATTTACAAATTGTATCATAATATCTGTATCTGCATGTATGCCGAATACACAAGAATTGGAAGTCATCAAGGTGCAAGTCAATTACCCGTGTTAATATAAAAAGAATGCCTAACCTGGGAGTCGACACTAAATCCTTACGATTCATAGTCCACCCCGATAGACAAATGTACCGATTCATGAATCTGTGTCATCGTTAAATAATGTCAGTATAAAGCCAAATATATTAAGCCCAGGATTTATGTAAATTGTGGGAAAATATCCAATTCCCTAAAGTCCGCGAAATATGTAAACGATTCCCAGTGGGGTAACTCTATTGTGCTTCGTCATATTAACAGATTATATCGGCCTTATTGAGTCTGTCCTATGTTGTTTACACAAACCGATCCCCACTATGTTAATAGCTAAGTCCTGTCGTTATAGAATTGTCTGGTAGAAAAAGTAGTGAATTTGAACATTCTTTGAAATAAATAAATAGTTAACTTCGTTAAATCATTAGAACATAAAATTTGTATAGTAATTATGATCTAATTCCACCACATAGGTCTTAAAATCATGGCAGTTTGTTCCTACTACGGCACGATTTTTACAAAGTAGTATTTCAAATATTCGTTTTTTCTACTCCTAAACTGCTCTTCGAATTTCTTCAATTTGATATTATTAACACTTTATATTATAAATGAAAATCATTAAATTACACCTAGGATTATGAATAAAATTGTAAGTTCGATGACGTCAGCAACGCCGCTGTAGTAGCGGCCCGCACCTAAATAAGTTTGTAATATTATCATTGTTTTCTCGCGCCCCGCCGCCCCGCGCCGCGCCGCTACCCCCTCCCCCGGGATCGCCTCCATTTGAATACACCCTGTTTATTGTGGAGCAGTTTTTTTCTGAGGCACTGTTTCCTTCCAAATTATCAAATAATATTTTCCCCGCCACTTGAACGCCATCGCCCCGGGATTCGGCTCGGTTTGCGCTAAAGTATATTTATTTGATTCTGCGTCGCCTTATTTCTCGGGGATAAAACGTTACAGCTGAATATTTTTTATGATTAACTGCGGCGGCTTATTGTGAAGTGGCATTTTGAACGGCAAATTGGAGAGTGCGCCTTTAAGATATTTCAAAAAGGAGTTTGTGGTTTTCATTTTATGGTTATTTATTTTAAGGGTCTATAGAAAGTGACGGCAGATGGTATACCAAATGACCACGGTACAGAGATATGGTTTCTTAATATCATAGTCAAAGTAATAATACGGACAGAAAAAAATATATTATGTAATCAATTTTCTATTATTTAGTATTAACTACAAATAACATACATTTTCGCATATTTAAGTATTTGGATAGCATTCAATTATTATCTGATAATTATTTCACAATAAGTATAAACACAAGATACCATTTGTAAGACCGACAAGGATCTTCCAACAACATCCCTAATCCAATGACGTATCGTCTCAAAGGCAAAGTAAACAAATAAGCGTATCCATGCAGACTCGGCCAGAGGGTGGTACAGATGGCCTCGTGTTTAGCATTTCTTATGCAAATGCACCGGCTGAGACGGGACGCTGCACCGGATTCAATTACTGCCTTATTCTGCGGGCCTTTGACGACTTCGCATGTACGATCCAGATACGGCATGTACGACCCTTTAACACAGGCATAATTAAGATTTTGTTCCTAATGCAGTTTGAGACCCCTTTGACTGACCATAGCAGCCGTACGGCTTAGAATTAGAATCCTGTTATGAGTGTTGTGGAGGGATAATTTTCTTACCAATGGCCTAATCTGAGAATCTCAAATTGCATATCAAGATACCTCAGGCTGATTAAAATTTTGGGTAAATTCACAGATCCGTCCAAGAATGTTGGAGTATTGCAAACTCTAGCATTACGCATTGGTCTAGTGAAGCTAAGATCCAATACTTGTTAACTTAAAATAGAACCATGCATGTAAAGCCGGCTAAAATTAAATATCTCTTAACTTTAAAGAGGCCCGTGCACAGCAGTCAAATAGCTTAATTAATTATTATATGGAATAAGTGAACGATAAAACTAGCAATCGATAATACAAAAGACCGTACGAAATTAGAAGATTAAGCACGAAAACGATCTTTAACACCTGCCGAAATAAGGTTTCGTAGTAACAAAGGAGGACTATATCTTCGCAGAAACTTTCAAACGAATGCACATCAATAGTGAAACAATCGTTTCAACTCTTTTAGCAGCTGTTGAAACTCGGGCGATAGCGAATATCACATCACACGAACCGACAGCCAAAGTGAGCTACAGTGTGATCTTATTGCTATCCAATCCAATAACATCGAAAAGGAATAATATTAACATTCAACATACAAACTTGTGTATACAAACATACATGCTTACTTCATATCCTTGATTAACACATTTTCAAGACGTTGTCACGACGCCGCCAAATGTTATATAATTTAACAGCACGCAATAAGCGGCGACGGAGGGGCGCGGGCGGGCGCGGGGCGGCGTGTGAATGTAAATGAGGATATTATGGCGCGGAGTAGGCTGGAAGTCCGATATGCATACCTGCCGCGCCACTCGCGAGGTCTTTAGAATCGCTTGAAATTCTGAAAAGAAAATCGTCAAAGCTTTATATTGCCTCGGTCGATACGCGGCCAGTAAAACTGCGATGGGTAGATGTAATCCGTTTCAATGAAACATATCGACAATAGAAGTAGACAAAACTAATTAATCCATTGGGTTCATGTCTGCACCGAAAATAGAAATGTACAGATTGAATATCTCAAGTTGTTCGTCTTTGATGAGATAGACAATTTGCTCAAGATTTATATCGTATGGTTTTATGGAATACCATAGAATTAAAATATCGTAACCAATGAGCATGTTTCGTACAATAATGACGTTAAATTAATATTTTGCAATAAACAAAAAATATCTGCAAGCTTTTAAATATGTAAAACAAAACCAACTTAATTATAAAATAAACCGTTTCACTAAGAATTTACAAACAACCTTCTTAACACGGCCATTTTCAAAATTACCCTGCTCCAACCCTTTCGAGTCGCTAACTCAATGGCTCCTTCAAAAAGGCTAGAAGCGACGTATGAGTAAGAGAATGTTTTATTCATCACTTACGTACTGTTCGCGTCTAAACAGCCAGCAAAAGTATTTGAAATTAAATTTGGCATGCAAACATCATTCGATATACGAAACGTTCCGCTACACAACCGCTGCGCTCCGTAATTTTATCGCATAAACATAGGCTATCATAATATCAAATGCCTTGGACTACTCATTTAAATGACTGACTTGGATCTACATATCAAGTATGTGGCATAACAGGTCTTTCTCTTAATTAGGTAGCTTTTTTTCTGGTATTCAACAAGTTTCTCAAATTAACAAGATGCTTTAAAGGTAACCGCTGCTCATAATCACTAACATCGACTGACTACAAGTACACTTCAATATTCCTTTACAGACTGTTGTACGCTCTCGAGCGCACTGAGTTAGGACTATGTCCTTCTGCCACTTATTAGATTGGAGAAGGATGCCTATTTACTTTTAATAAGCCAACGCTCGACTCACGCTAGGAACAGTAGTCCATTAATTTGATTTGCTCTTTGATCATGCATAACTAAACCTTAGGTCTACCGTAGTCAGTCAAACTGTCATGCCACCATACCAAGTATCCGGTACACTGCGACTGATGGACAATCCCACAGACAAAAGGGAATATCAAATATGAATATACGGCCACAACAGTGGAGCAACATCATCAACCGATATTGATAGATAAACATTTAGTTTGACGCACACACCAACAATTTATATAGACGGATTTCGTATTTGTATTAGTCTTCGATTAGGCAGCGGTTTGAAGCCGCGCTGAAGCGGATATGGCTAGTTCAAAACGGTTTTTGTTCTAAGCTTTATTACTAAATAGTTTTTTGAACACAACGTGTATCTGTTTAAAAAGCAAAATAAAAAGGAAACATAATGACTAGGATGTGTGGTATTAGTTCGATTTACTTAAAACCGAATGTAATCATAAATGCATATAGAAAAAGAGCTGGAAAGGATCGCTATTAAAATATGTTTAAAATGTTCGACAATATTTATAATATTAGGCACCTTGGACACACTCAGTTTTTTGCCCTTGTCCCGCCAAAGGTAAGTAGGTACATAATCATTTCATTTTTCAAATATTCGGTAAACTTATTCTATACTTGTTATAAATTCCCACGACAAGACAATACATACATTGGAACCGATTGTTATAACAAAGGTGTTGTCACTGGCGGCGTCGCGCACCTAATGATATTTATCCTCTGGAAACATCCATTTTCCCGGGATTAAACTCCCTCACGTGTTTCGCCGTCACACTAAGTAAGCCTTCGGTAACGATCGCTTGTTCAGTCTCTCAGATAAACTCATGTAAAGAACTCTATCTTATACAACATTTTTAGTATATTTGGATATGATTTGCCCACCGCTCGTTTGCTGTTATAATTTTCGAGTCATACACGCATTTTTTTACTTAGCAGTCTATCATAAACCCTCATTGATTACATTTCATTTATGCTGACACTGATTAAACGATGTGATCATACTCAATTAAAGATATATCGACATCTACGCTTTTTATTGTATGTTTAAGGATTAAGCCCGCTCCGCTCGAGTCCGTGGGCGAGCACATGTCCGCAGGGTTGCCAATCGTCAAAATTCCGCCAACAACCATCAACCGGAATGTTTTCTCTTACAACATGGCGCGTCGCATGAATCATTTATAAATGCAAATCGCCATTGTTTCCGACTACCCTCCGATTATTCACATTGGGTTATCTTTGACGTATTGAAGCCCGGGGCTTGTTGCCGCCGTGATTTATTTATATGCCGAAAGTTGTGGACGTGGTTGTGATTTGATAAAACTTCGCGACTGTTTAATAAATTAACATATTTTTCACAATTTGTTAGGTTTTACAGCTGGCAACACCCATTGGAAGCATATTTTATGATACCCCACGAGATCTAACTCTGCTTTGAATTGCTTCAATAATACATCCAAGATTTTACGTTCCTAAGCCAATAGACAACTTTGAAATTTTGTGCAGAAAAAAATTATCTTGAGATAGGAATCAACACCGCAGACTCACGTTTTATTTCTAGCTTCTCGTACACTGCACGAAGTAGGTTGTAACTGTTTCCGTTTTAATAAATATCTTATCAACGAATCACTAATCTCGTGAAATATATTTTATCACACCAAACTCCTCGTTACTGGAGAGTAATAATTGCTAACGATGCATATTTTGTACATGAATATGGCTTCCATTATGATATTATGTTCACCGTCGATTGAGGTATCGTCATGAAAATAATTAATTTGTAAAAACGCTTGCATTTTATGAGAGTAATTATTCTTAAAAAGGCAATAGCAATAAAGTAATTCTATAAACAGCTACGGCTTCTACAAACTAAAGGCCGCGGAAGTCAGCGACACTCATATAAACTAGTTACTAGAGGATAAACTATGTGGAAGTCAGCGATAGACAACCCTAAACTACATCCAACTTCGATACAAAGTACATTGTAAGTTTCATAAAATTTCCGATTCGGCGTCACGACGGCCCGTCACTTGTCCCCGACCACAACATTTAATATACTGACGAAACTTGCAAACTGTTTCATAAATACTTACTACTAGCCTTATGATTTATTACATTCTACTTTTCTCATCTACTCTTGAAGTAGTGTCAATTTGACTCCAGACCTAAAGTTTGTGACAAGTTCGATACTAAGTATTGTAACTACAAGAGGGATTGTAGTCGTTCATTGTGTCGTAGATTTAAGTTATTTATAAGTGGTGTCTCACTTATCTTATACTTTAACCTGATCTATACATATAATAAATTTGTAACTGATCTATATCTGTAAAAAGAAGATATTTAAGAAGACCAATAATGCGGAGACTGTATGATCGTAATAGAATCCAAAACAATGATTGTTAGAATGTTTGTCTGTGTACGATGATCTCAGAAACCACTTAACGGATTTCGGTGAAATTTAGTATGCAAGTAGCTGCAACTTTGGATTAACACATACTTCTTATCCCGGAAAATGTAGTGTTTCCGCGGGATAAGCAAGGAATACAAATATATCTGTTACTTTTTAAACTTGAGAGGGATGCCATGGGTCAGGAATACATGTTTTGAGTGAGAATGTGATGGGACAGGGCGGGATATAACGGGACGGGATGGGATGGGAAAAGCAGTATAGAGACCGGCATTGACTTGAATATAAATAAAACGGTACGGCAAATAATATGTTGCTAATGTGGACTGGACTCAAGTATCTGCACATGGGCGAAGCCGGGCCGGCTCCTTGTATGATAATAAAAATATATCAGGCCATATTGATCAAAGCGCGCTGAATTCAGCAACTTTATTCGACATTCATAGATCTATCAACATTTTGAATGCACATCGATTACTATGCTTGCTTTTAATCTCGCCGACTCAAGCATTTTGGATGTGCTGTGGCTTGATCAATGTTAGAATATCATAGTTTACGTTTGACAATACTAAACAATTGTTGTCTCTACCTAAGTTTATGAAAATAATATTTATTCAAATATAAACATTGTACTTGGTTGAAAATGATGCGTAATATTATTGTTCATTAGCATTATGATATTAATTGAGTTCAATAATCAAAACGATTTCATTCAAAAGCCGCGTCAAACCGAAGTAGGTATAATTCAAAACGGTGACACACTGCCAAAACACACAAATGATACGGAAATCCGCGGCTTTGACTGAATTTCAATCGAGAGAATTGCAAATTGTGAGTGCCGGCCAAATGCAGTTGGTTTTGTTTTATATACGCGCTGGCTGATGCTAATCAATGGAGTAATTTCAATTCTCTCTATATCTATAGCTATAACACTGCCACTTAGTAGTGTTTCTATCGTGATTGTGATTGCAGTGCAAATACGTATAAAATCATTGATTTCTTAAAATCCAAGTGAAGTAAACAGATTCTTGATAAGTAGCGAAAGACACGATGTACCCTACAATATCAATGAACTTACTCACGGTATGGTTATTGGTCGCTGCCGCCTACACACACCTACAATGCTTGAAGTTTACAATTACATTACTGGTATTTAATGCAATAGGAGAACAAAGTGAAAAAATTAAAGCTTTTTGACAACTTGTTTAAACGTACGGAACGCGACAGCAAAACATAATATTATACTTTTCTACAACATACAGGGTATCTCAAGACCGCGACCGAAAACGAAGCCAGGTGGTAGTTTTAGTGGTTACAGACACGATGCAAATAAAAATTTCACCAAAACAGCGACATATATATTTTTATAACTTTTTAAAAATCATCTTGTTTGGGTGGTAAAACCTATTTTTTGCGAAAATAATAATTTAAACCCTTACGTACCATTGAATGTCGAAAAATAAAGAGGTCTGCATCATTATTTTGGTAAAACTATGTATTTATCTCCCAAATACGACGATAAGTAAAAACTTACAAAAAAAAAGTTGTCGATTTTTTTTGCGAAATTTTTATTTGCATTGTGTCTGAAGTCACTAATACTACAACCTGGCTTCGTTTTCGGTCGCGGTCTTGATATACCCTGTATATCTCTCATCTTCTTTTTTATCTAGAGAATCCGACTATGGACGGAAGACCTGGTTAAAGTTACAGGAATTCGCTGGATGCAGGCCGCATCCAACAAGTCGATGTGAAGATTTTTAAGGGGGGCTATGTTCAGCAGTGGCCTTCCTGTGGCTGAAGTGAGACAGAAAGAGAATCCTACTATGTTAGTCTTGTCTTTTTATTATTCTACTATAGGTCCGGTTAACAAACAAACAGGTCACTCAATGGTAAGTGATCACTTCCACAACGCTTGGATCATACATGTGTCAGCCCATCAAATCGGGAAGGGCGGGGGAAGGAAAAAGGAGTGTAGAAGGGGTATTGGGCATCCGTCAATCTAAATCACCAAACGAAACCCAAAATCAGAAAAGCTGGCAATTCACGTCGATGTCCCGTAAGACAGTGGTTATGTTACCACCCCGGACGAGCCAGCCCATTCATGTTGAGTCACAACTGACAACAGCGTGGCTCTACCACTTCCAAACTGCTTATATTTTGACAAGCAACAAGGTTTTACTAGGCCTTGTTGAGTTGCCTTTAATACCATTTTATATCCAAGACAAATATTATAAGTCCGTAATACCGCGGCGAAACTGAAAGCAAATGTTCAAATGCGGTTTGCGGGAGACAAGGGGAGCGTGTTTCGCGACGTGCTGCATAATATTGTAAGTAATCATATGGAAAGTTGTAATATTGTGCCAACTTCAAGAGCTGCGTTGAGACCGACACCATTAAATATTACAGTACAGTATGACATCTCTGAATTACTTTCTTTATTTAATAATCTTATATTGTTAAATTGTTAACTTCCATATTTGTGAATGTTGCTATTACTTTTTAGATTTTATAGGTGTTTACGAGCGGCGAAGCATAGCAATTCCGGGTTGGGAGATATCTGTCAGAAAATTCATTAGAATCCATTTGTCGTGCCCCTATAAATATGTTTCCTTTATTAAATGAATACGTACTCTCATGCTCAGATAATATAATATATACGCGTATATCCAATGATCCTATGAGCTTAAATTTTTTCGACTTATAAAATGTAACACTTCATCCATTATCATTCAACTTCTTCACAGATTGTTGTCTGTTCAGGGTTAACAATGCCTATTAATTGGGTGTTTAAGGTTATGCCAAAATAAAAATAAAATACGAATTAATATATTGACAGCGACACTGTAAATAATAACCTTGTGTTTCTATACAATATGTGGGTGGGTTATATATTTTGAGTGTATATAAACTGATCTTCCAGATTTTTTTATAGGAGATGTAAATGTTTTATTACCGAAAATAAATATCGTGCCCTAATTACAGAGAAATATGAGAAAACATTCTAGCAGCTTCCCTACCCTTTATTTAATGTAATAT
Organism: Deilephila elpenor; assembly: GCA_949752805.1. Classification (NCBI taxonomy): domain Eukaryota; kingdom Metazoa; phylum Arthropoda; class Insecta; order Lepidoptera; family Sphingidae; genus Deilephila; species Deilephila elpenor. The sequence continues at coordinate 19,864,612 of OX457094.1, forward strand.
TTTTTTTTATTAACAATTTACCTACATTTGAAATTCATGAATGCTGATCGATTGACGCCGATAGGTCGAGTAGACCACCAAAGCTTTGTCAAGCAGCCAGAGAAAAAATGTCCCAACAATCCACACACTACGTCCTCAACAATCAAACGCAATGTACTGAAGAATCTTAATAATAAATTTAAATAATTTAATTGGTATGTAACTTTCACCACTGGGGCGGCGTAGTGGACTGCGGTCGGAAAAATCCCCACAATAGCTTAACTTGAAATGTACTATTGTTTATTACTTTCACAGTCACAGTCTCCTTTACAATAGAAAACTTAATATAAAAATGTTCTAAGTATTCGTTTCAATATGGTGCAACACACTCCGGGATATTACTCTCTTGCAGCGGCAGTGCAAAGTTAAACACTTCGCACTGCTAAATTTACGTGCATCGAGATTAAACGCCAGAAACTACATTATGCAGTATCAAACTTATTCCATTTCATGGCTGGAAGTGCTATCTATTTCGTCTTCTTACCGTTATTATACTGCCACGTGAATGAGCTTTGTGTGGCTTTGGAATAAAAATACTTTATAACATTAGATTTTCTAGAATTTCGTTTTATTACTTGCCACCAAACGGAATCTTAGTAATCTCAATTTGAATTCGAGAAAAATTGAGATTTTAAATAGTAGACAATGCATCTGAAATCTCCTTGTGTCTAAAGATGGCTGTGACAATAAGCCAGCTCCTTTGTCGGGCCTCTAGGTAAAACAAAGAATAGCATAATATGCTTCCTGTCCTACTGTCTCCACACAACATCTGGAAGGCGTGCACCCGCGGAAAGTTCTCGAAGACAATGGCTCATTTAAAGTGGGATAATAATGTTAAGCACGGTTGATACGAGGCGCAAGACGCCGCGCGGCGCGACTCAAATTACCTGTTTCTACAACTTACATTACTAACACGCATTAATACATGACTTGAATAAACTTTCACGTGTATTTGTTATTATAAACTTCCTTCACATATTTATGATGATGTACATACATAGACTCACGCGGGTATTCGCGAAATAAGTTGGCTAAGGTAGTACCAGCAACATAATTCGCTAAACTGAATTCTGTTCTGACGTGTGACCAAGGTAGCTCATATTATAAGTTTTTGCAAACCTATTAAATGTAAAAAATAATATAACATTGAAATAAAATAACATTGCATCTTAATTTTTTGGACAACTTAATGAAAAATTAAAGGAAAATACTGCCTATACCAAGTTGTTGACGAAGCCTGAACTGCAATAAAAATCATAACGTTGTACATTGCGCGTTTGAGAAACATCAAATTAAGAACAAAAAAAACATTACCATCGCGTCACAGCACTCACAAAATATGAACGATTGCGTTTATGTGAACGCAGTATATTATTACCATTTTGGCTCATTCGTCTTACAGTATAGGTAGTAGGAATATATTTTATAGTGCGAACAATAACGGAGATCGATTGCTTCCACGCGTGTCGCTTGTATATTTTCTAAGTCATTGTGCAGGCGTGAAGGGACATCCAATAAGCGTTGAATGGCGAGCCGCGTCGTACATTTCTTTTATGGCGTTTTGAGCGGCCTTTACCTAAACGGGTTATCGTAAATCATCACATTTGGGGTACCGTCGACGTGGCTATTACACCGGCGCTTCGGGATTTTGTTCTGATGAGCACGTGATATGCTTTGTGCTCAGTTCATTGCGTTACGGAGACAATATTACATATAAGCTCCACCTGGGTGTTGACATGGTTAATGGCAAAATGTTATTATTAAGACTACATAAAAATCTAGTGAATGCTGTTCTATTTATGTATGATAGAAGTAAAGGATCAAAAACATTTATAGTGTGCCAAAGAAAACCCTTTAACCCATCGGACTTTGAGATTTTTCCACGAAATTACATTGAAAGCAACCTTGGTCAACTAAATTTGAGGGCCAAGTTATTACGTGGTTGGAGACTCCAAAGACCGGACGAAGTAGAAATGCAAAAATATTATTTATTCAAGTAGTACTGTACAACATGTTTAATATCGTCAAGTTACTCTAGCAACGCTCCGGAATATGTTATAGCTGTGTAGAGGAATCCCTAAAAGTAACATGAAATTTCTTATTTTTTCCTCTTTATTGAGCAGAGAAATTATCGAAATAGTAAGACTGGCCCCGGTTGCTATAATGCTAATACCAAAGCGTAAGGTATATAGTAAGAAACCTAAAAGCTTTGTTTTGCAGCACGCACAGCCGTTATAGGTTTTTGTAGTACATCTGGAGCTGAGCGCTGCTTAGCTCGATATCTGCCGATAGGGGCCGCTCGTTGCTTTGTCTGGACGATTGAAAAACAATTCCCGGAGACAACTTAATGTCCGACAGCGCTTCTTTGTTCCTTTTAAACTGTATACAATTTTAATGTCTTCTATTCTTTGCACTCATCCAATTAACGTTTTATGTTAGTGAGATAATGAAAAAACCTAGGTATACATTATTTTTACTTGTAAACAAATCATTTATTTATTTATATGATCAAAGTCAAAAACGAAAAGCTGAGAGCCTAACACAGCTTTACGAAGAATGGTTATCACACATGCTAGATCGAAGTTGTGTTCCTTATTATCGGAGAACTAAAGAAGACTTCCTACACAAAACTGTATCCGCGGCCTTTTATTATCCAATCAGCTGTTCATTCTTTACGCCCCAGTTACGTTCGATATAACTTCAGCAGTAAACAAAGAACCAACGCACATATAACTATAATATAAAATTAGATTAAACTCAATTATGAGCATATCTTCAGAGCGTATAAGCGGACAATAAATAAATGTCCCGTGGGGCGGCATATTGTTAATTCTCTATATGCCATTTATGTAGTGCGAACGCGAGGTAATTGCGTTAAAGAGGCTTCGTGGAGGGTAATCGAGAGGGTCGTAAACAGGAGGTTGTGTTCGCGGGATATAAAATAACATCAATTAGGCTTAATATAACCGAGAGCGCAGTGTTCACGCCGCGCCGCCGCGCCGCCCGCCTCACTGCGGACTTAGACAATGTTTTCTCTCGGCATTTACATGATTTGTTTCTATTAAACAAATGCGGATGTGCTTATAATAGAAATCCAAATGTAGGAAGTAGAAAATACCTATTTTACTGGCATGTCAGTGACTACAATGCACTTGATGGTAAATGCAGTGCAATTCAATTAGAGTATCTGCTGAGAAAAAATCTTATTTTACAATATCTTACTATGTTTTTTATGTTTAATTTACCGATAGCAGTCGTTAATCCAAAATATTACTTGACGAAATATGTACGTGCCAGAAACCGGAAATACAGGTCGGATTTTCTCAATACGTATTTCTTACTGCGATAACATACATATGTGTATATTGTTGCACTTCGCTGCCAATTCGCAGCTGCTTACGGTCGCCTATTACAATTCCCACGAGTAGAGCGACATTCGGTATTCTAAGCTCGTGCACGCTGAACACCAGCGGTGTCTTTTTGTCAGCACTTAATGACCAAAGGAAGGCGAAGTCCAAAGCGTGCGTGTTTGCTACTAGGAGCGTTCTATACGCAAAGTTCTGGCGGCAACCGGTAACCGGTATTAATTTCCCGGCGGGCCCGGTAAAACGGTAAAATTCCCGGACGGTGCCCCGCTCTTCCCGGCGCGAAGCGAGACAGACAAAATAAGAACAATTTTGTTAGACTTTTTCTTTAGTAACACGAGCTTAATTTCTAATATTGCCACACTCGCCAGAAAATTGTCTGGAAGCCTTTTTAAAGAGATTACATGGCAGGAAAATAACGTTGTTTAGGATTCATGGTATTTCACGCGGAGTACTCTTGGAATAACTTGCTTGAGTTTATTCACAGACACTAGAGTAAAAATGTACGAAGAATTATTTTTAATGTAGATCGTTTAGTTAACATGACGATGCACATTTCTTCATGAATCCTAAATTGCTAGATTCCGCAAGTATTATAACAAAAGAGTCTTAATGATCAATCTTAATTAGTGGGATGATGTATTTTAATAGACCAGTAGCCAGAAGAAAATAATCATATAATACTTTTATGGTCAACGTAGCCACAAACCTTTCGTAGTTACGGATTTTAAAAATGTTTTACGACCAAACATATTAATTAATCTACATGCTTCTGCTCTTTTTATGCTACATATTTACTACGTAGCATTAAAGTACCATATCAGTATACCCAGGTATCAGAAAAATGCCGGCTACTAGATCCATCCCATTGTATTGCAATGTATAAGATTCTCTGAGCGTAATCCCAAGATACATCCGGCCAGGAAATCCTAGCAAAAGCGTTTATTTTCATTCACAGATTTAAATGAATAAGTGGAAAATTTCCCGCGGAATTGAATCAGTTCACTTTACAACCGCGTTCTACGGTATCCGATGGAACCAGACGTGACCATTGTAAGTGGTAAGAAATAAACATTTTTCTAAAAAGAAAAGAAATTGTAACGCTGTATTCAAATGATCGATCAAATATTGCTATTGGTGAAACTTGATTCGGAACTGTTTGTTGTACGCAGAAAAGTCTGTCGTAGTTCCTGTTAACTGCGACACGAGATTCGTGAGTTATTGTTGAGTTGGTACTGTAAGAGCAACTGTTGTGTTTATTCAAACTTCGAATGCATTTCGTTGTTGGACGATACTATTAAATAAATACATTATTTATGGCATATAACTACGTAAGGTTTGAAACCAAATGCATTATGGCTGGTCCAGGTATAAAACATATGCTATCATGAATTACGTATATTTAAAAAGTCTTAATATATTGTAAGCGTACAATTTTTTTTACCTAAAACTCTACTGCGATCTTCCCTAAATCGTGAGAAAATTATTTCGCATTATCATTAGGTTAAAATTCTCATTCTCAATTTGAAGTTTATGACAGCACGACTCTTGGTTATCGAGCTCTTTGACCTTTAGTGTCTTTGTAATAAATAGGCGAGGTGTATAAACATGTAATAAAGTGGGGCTCTTCAGCCACATCGCCTCTGATCAATGTCATACAGCTTTATATCGTTTTTATTCTTTCAGGCAGATTCAAGTAACTAGCAGATAGCAGGCAACTAAAATGCTATGTTTTTCCATGTCAGTTTGTAAGCCTTACGACTTTGTAGCGGTGACGATATTATGTAAGCACGACGCAGAATATCTAGGTACCGTTTATGCGAGTCTAAAGTGATTGTTCTATCTCACACATACGTGGGGTCGACGTAATAAGGATTTGAAATCTGTTGAAAAATTTTGTATATAATTTAACGATAATCTGCCTTTAAGAGAAAAACTCTCTTCGAAATACTAGTGTATATATTTTCTTCTTTATTTTATTACCCACTTATTTCAAATAAGATAATATACTTCTGAAGAGAACATTTTAAACATTGGCAGCGCCTAATTGAAAAAAAATTGAGCAAGTGCTATCAATTAGGCAATAAATACAGCGTTAAAAGCATTTGTATGAATTAATTTCAAAGTCAATTTATATTTTTATGTGTATCCGCTACTTATTTATTGTTTACTCCACACGCTTTCAGTTTACGCAAAGCACCTCGCTAAGGCGTGTAAAGTGGATCTCAAATTGATGACCATCAGTCTATTAAGCGAGATGTCTCGGTGTTGTTATGCCGTCGCTCATCGTTTACATCACTTACCTTAGCGTCTCAGACAAACATTATAATGAAAAATACAATCGCTCTTCTTAATACAATATACGAATTACAAGTTTAACGCCGTCTGGCGATAAAATGAAATGATATTACAAACAACATTGCAAAGTAAAAAGCTAATGCTGTTTAATGCTCCTCAAATGGATATCTAAGGACGCATTTAACATAGCAACACTGGAACGAATATGCTGATAAGATTTGTATGCAAATTTTATCGAAATAAATGTCTGTAAAAACTATCATATTAATATTTATTTTATACTGGTATGATACATTAACATAATAACATATCCCCAATGGTTCCCAGAGTTGTCTGGGCTCCGAACCAATTAACAAAACCTGCCAAATTCGGAACTCATATTTTCGGGGAATAAATGTGTAACACAACAACATATAATGCTTAAATACCTACAAGAACTGTAATTTAAATGTGAACGGTGGATTTGTTTCATATTTTTTGTCATGACAGACATATCATCGACTTAAATTTTAGTTACTTTTAGTCGCAATGAATTTGATACTTCCCATTTATTTTCGAGGGAGGAGAACTCTTGTCTAGGTATGCCTATTCAGGACCCACTTAATATTCGATCGCGTCCCACGAGTGAGTCGCGACTCATTGTTTTGAAATGCTGCTTTAGAGTCTAAGTATACCGGACTATGCGGAACCAGATTTACACATCCCAACACACGACATATTTCAATAAACACAAACGCAGGTTTTACTCTGCGTACCTGTGTTTTCTACCGGATACAGATACCCTCTGAGCAGTAAACACATTCAGCATTACTTGTGAATGAAGACATATTTAAGCCGTGTATATAATCAGGTACAGCGTGTAATGAGGCAGGCGTACTGTTTCCTTTGATAAACACTGGGTAACCGTTGCATGGCCCCGGTCAGTCCCGGCATCGCTAGAACGCAGTACATTGCTGCGTGGAGTCTAATGCATTTGAACACATTTACTTAACGAAAAATGTTTGAAAAGTAATAAAACCAAAGCTTTATTGAAAACCTTAATATATTATACTCGTATTATATTAATAAATCCTAAAAGTCAACAGTCAGACTGCCTCGGTGGCGTAGTTGTATTACGGTACGGTTACAAAGCTGAGGTCTCGGGTTCGAATCCCGGGTCGGGCAAAGTGATATTGGATTTTTCTATTCATTGTCAGCCCGGAGTCAGGAATTTGTGCCCGATATGGCGATAGGCTCGCCCCCTATCACATCGTGGGACGGAACATGCAAGGCGAAATGTGGGTGTCCTAGTGGCGCCTCTGCCTACCCCTTCGGGGATAAAGGCGTGAGTTTATGTATGTCAACATGGCTCATCATTAAATATCTTAATAACTCCTTAAATAAATACATTTATATTAAGTTTTTTTTGCTCTTTTAAGTTATAGTTTTTGAATGGAAATGTGTAAGAAATAATATTATACAACCTGGTTCTCCCGTAAACGCTAACACTTGATTATTTAATATACAGGATTCTCTTTAGTTAACTTTAATAATTTGATCTAAAATAGTTCACGCTTATATAAATCTAATTCACTGTCGAATTTACCCACAACCAATACATTTCTTTCGTCGTAAGCCCGCAATGTACGTTATCCAGAGGCATTACAGCCAATCGCGGGTTCATGGTGCAGAGGGGCCGATTGAGACGTATAAATGTTTGTACTGAGATTACTTTTCAATTGGAACGTGCCTGCGAAGACAGCCGCGGCTCGAGTTATTTGAGTTTCAATTATCGACGGCTGCCTGTTCAAATACACCGGGATTGTGTTACTGTATGTATATTAGTTCCATTTGATCGCTGCCACAGTTTTTATATAATACATTATTAAAGGATTAGCCAAATATAGGTTATAGTTAATACTAGTTACTCCAACGAATGTTATGGATCAAATGTTAAGCGTTAAGTAGAAAAATGCTGTCGTAGATAAGAAGTTGCAATGAGGTAGTCAAATAGAGAGATTATCAGGTAAACTTTAGTACCGCAGCGTTTGCGGTCCGAAAAATAAGAAAACTTACTGACGTTGCAACGGCTAGATATTATGTCCAACGGCATTCTATTGTGGGGATCGGCTCCTGATTTTGACTCTATATGTATATTACAAAATAATGTAAGGTTAGTGATACCCACAGTATTAATACGAGAAATAAAAATTAATTACCAATACCCTCATTTGTATTCGAAAAGTCTTTTGTGGGTAATTATATATATTTTTATAATAAGCTTCCAAATTCGATAACGCATCTACCGCACAAATTATTTAAGACAGCTATTTAAAAAATACAAAAGAATAGTAATAAATATTCTTCTTACCCCCTCAGGTGTCGATGTGTTGACAGATGTGTTTTGACAATGGAAAACAATTGAAAAACAATAGGCTACGTCATCAAAATTTTGACAGCAGGCCCGAAATGAGCTCTTGGACACCGGAAGTAATAAAACTACCGAAAAACAGGTCAATTTAATATGAATAATATTATAACATTTTTTTGTAAAATATCTAGGCTAAGTAATATATATGTATGTGTATTGACTTATCATTAGAACTATTTAATTGCCTACATGACCAATAAACTAATTTCATTTCATAGACAAGTAGCTTATTTTCGTCTCAACCGTACTTTTTTCCAATAGACAAGTTTTATTTATTGTAGTTATTAGTTTTTTCTTCAATTAATGAATACATATATTGCCAAAAAAATCTTAAAGGGCATTGATAATTATTTCAAGGCTTTCCTTTTCGAGGTAACTGCTGAGATATTTTTTTTATATCACACAGCATAAATGGCAGTCTATTTAATGCAAGTTGAACTTGGCACAAAGCTTAAATTAAAAATAAAATTATACTGTTATTTGCTTTACTATAAAAGCATTAAATACGTTCACATAATTTTAAATATTTTAAATTGTACTATTTATTAATATAACGCTCGATTTCACATTAGACAGCAATGGAAATTATTTGCGGGCTAAACAAATATTAATTAACAAAGGTATCGTGTCACTATGTAATGTGTACTATTTTTAATGTACCGATACTTGCCTAACTTTGGTTTGTAATGATTAAAATATTTATTGTTTTAATATAAATTCTCAGAATAATTACTAACTGGGCTATTCGATCCCACAAAAACTGAGCTCGAAGGCGATTTGCCAATCACAAAAAAATCTTAGTACAAAGGTTAAACTAGCGGCTTTTTGTTTTACTCCTGATAACGCTTAACATTAGCTACTTTCAATATACATAAACTGCATAAAGATCGTATAAAGTGCATCAATTTATTGTAAAACAAGTTCCACTTAACATCTCTGCAGTCGACACTCAGTTTTTAAAACACACGGCCATCAGATCCGCGTTTCGAGCCAATAAAAGCCCTTGTATTTTAAACGCTAAAATATCGCATTTCAGCACTAATTGTCAAGTGCACAGTGCACAAGTGAACATCAGCAGTAAACAAAGTTAGGAGTAAACAAAACGGCAGCGCGCCCCGCCGGTCCGGAGCGAGCTATCGCGATGCTCCGGATAGCCGACGGTGAGCCCTTAAGGCTCCTTGTCACATGCAATACTTCCACACCTATTCTTAAAGAAGCTCGACTTTAAATTTTACTGCCTTGGATATCTTGAAAAGTTTCATGGACTGAAGTAATACTATTATTAGTTATCTATTGTGGTCTTCTACCAGGTTTTAACTTAAAATTTATGAAATGTAACTACTAGTTGGAGGGCCCCAATTATGTAGAGATCTTCTGGATGGGTACAAACATATTGTCTATATCTGTTTCCAAATAGCTGTGTAAACACATTTGAAATTGTTTGAAGTACCTTAGCTAAAATAACTTATGAAAACTGGCATTATGGGACTTCAAAACTAATGCAGCTCTTAATCATTATAATTTAAGCATTGTGAATATTTTTCGCCCACTTTAAAAAAATATTCTTCGCTTCTTCCATCCATTCGTAGCCATAATTTTTAATTCTACCAAATATTCCAACTATAGATCAATCTACTTCTTAGTAGGTACCTTCAAAACATATACTATGGTTAAAATATACTAAATGGAAATATCCATTAGAAGTTCTAAAATAAAAGTCATTCGACATAAGCATATCGACGCGGCCGCAATAGTTTCCGTTTTCAAGTTTTTAAAGCGCTCCTTTGAACCGATACCGATGGCGGCTATTTTTATTGAGCGTCGTTAAAAGCCTAGAACGAGCGCCGTCAGGCTGCTGCAGTTTTTACAGATTCCATCGAGAAGTCTCCAACTCCGACGACTTTACAATTCAACCGGGATGGATGTTTTTTTGGATATTCACTTAAGTGCTTTTATTGCTCCATTCATTTATCTTGGCTGCCGGTTTAACGGAATGTAGGTTTAAAACTAATATTCGTTTATTATATTGTTATTCTGACTTCCTAATGTAGTTTTTGATTGCTGAAGTGCTTTTGTCTCGGTCTTTCAAAATATAAACGTGTATATTTTCTGAAGGAAACGGTCTTCAGGGGTAAAAGTTTCTAGTAGTTTAGCTAGTTAGTTTTAGTTTAAGTTAGTATATTAAGGACGCCTTCGTGTATATGAAGCTCAAAACACTTGCCCTGGGACCGTCGCGTCGCTTCGTGCAGTCAGGACTGAGCCTCTACAATACAAGCCCCGAACAAACGACACTCACCATAATGCTTCGGTCTAAAAAGAAAATCGTACAAAACGATTATTCTACGAGTATAAACAAGAATAAACTTATTTCGTCGCACTGTTAATGGTGAATCACAATCAAATTGAATATTAGAAACAGTGTCTACAATTCGTTACAGCCCATGTAAGCCAGCGTTAGTGACTCAACCAAAGAGAGTAGTTTATCAAAGATAATTATATAATACAATTCCAGGTTAGTTCCTAAACTCAATGCAGTTTCTAATTGTGCGCCGCAATTTCTGTAATAACTCCAAGTTACAGAGGCGATTTGCTCGAGATGTACACTAGTGCAGGCAAGGGTTGCGAGATGCATTATACACAATAATAGCGCAATAATAATATTTTTTATTTAAACAATAATGTTTTCCTTCAAATTTCAATATGTAAGATCAGAAATAGAATAATTGTCTCAGAAATCATGATCTAACTCTTTTTCCATCAGATACCATCAATGGCGATGTGAGTGACGATCCAGGTATCGTGTGAGTGGTTGCGGATTTGAATCTCGCAACAAGAGGAATGTTTGTCAACAGCCGATATTGTTTGGGAATACTAGATATACTAGCACTGAAAAGATTCCCGTACACAAGATTTATTTCCTACTATGGGTTTCGCTAACGATTCAAGTTATTTTTAAGAAGAAAAGCCACAATTTCTCACGTGCTCGTGTCCATTTACAAATATAATATAACCATAAAATAATTTGTACAGCTTCTCAAAAGAAATTTCAATTCATACAATATAAATGAGCGTAAAGTGGAGAGAACAATTTTCTCACAAACTTGATTAAACTCCAACTTTATATTATAGCGAGTTAATTAAATATTTTTATGGTCTCTCGCGTGTTTTATTTGTGACTATTAGTTCAGTATAATTTCGCAATTGTACAGCGTGTTCAATTGTTCTTTGTAATGTGTCTTCATAAACAGCTCTCAACAGCATCCATGGTTTAATTAATGAAAAATAGCAGTAAAATAAAAGGATGTGTGTAACTATCGATCTATTTTATAGATTTTTGGAAATAAAATATATTTCAGACTTTAAGTCTGCTCTAAAGACATAACTATACTTGTCCATCGCGCTGTCCCTCAACAGTGAGCCGATTTAGTTTCCAATACATCCGAGTTACTAGTATTCGTTTTCAATGCATGCATCTAAAGCTACGTTCGAACGATAATGTCGCTAAAAATTAACACTAGTAGCGCTTCCAGTCGTACATTTAAACAGGCATACATTTTATATGCCACATTTTTTGTATGTAAAACACCATAGCGTAGAGGCAGGTCGTAAAAATACCGCTAGCGGTCCACGCTCGCAATAAATTGTGTAAATATTTTATGTAAGAGCATTGAACGCGTCACACATAAAACTAGAGATGTTATTATCTGCGCCGATGGTGCTGTTTACGAGTTCAAACAATATTTTCTTTGTTTGAGTGTTATGTTACGGTTTATTTGCTTTTGAAATGGAAGCGGAGTGAAGGGCTCACCGGGTTATGATCGTGTTGTCATTTTGTTGCCAAATTTGGCGTACGGTAGTGACAATACGACAATGCTGTTTACAAGCATGAGGGCAAGGTAATTTAAATACTTTTCATATTGTCAATTAACTATAAAGAACCTACTTAGTACAGCTTTGTTATTTCTATCGGATCTGTGAAATTATTGTAAGTTAGTTAAATCTTCTCTAATGTTTTCCAAAATAACCTTTGTGAAATGGCTTACATGTGCCTATAACGTAATATCCAAAATACGAAATAAATAGAAATCAAATACACCCAATTAGACAAATCTTTTGTCGAACTCACTATCACGCAGAGAACAGTACACATAATTTAAATGTCGGTGTAGGTAGTTATGTTACCCTGTCACACCCCTAGAATAGTGAATGTCAACGCATGACTCTTGATTTGCTATAGAGCAAGGGCCAACACAGCTTGCGTTGGCATTTCGAGAAACAGAATATGTTTTGTCTAGACTTAGAGATAACTATTAGGCTAAGGTGTAATTGTATTTTTAATTAATATACGAGAGCATCTCAATCTGCTCACACGTATCACTCTAGTTTTAATTAATTAATATTTTAATTTTTAAAAAGTAAATTTACGTTCCCTCAATCTTGACTGGCGCAGCCGGTAGGATCTGCTTATAAAGGTGCCACCGTTTTCGTGTATATTCGGGCCTAAAAATTTGTTCGATCGCGATCGCGGCGCGCACGAGGCGGATCCTCGAACCAAATAAATTCGTCAAGGAATCGTCCTGGAACGTGATGACGCTGGCGGGTTGGTGAGTAAGCCTTTTTCACCTTCCTTATCCTATTATTTAGTGTTTTGTTATATCGGAATATTCATTTTTCGTATAACTGTTGTCTGGTTTCCCATATAACTTTGTGTGACCATTCTATTACTATTAATTAGTGATTTAAGTTGAAAACGATATTAATGAATAAAAAGTGATATATAAAATAAATAAAGTGTTAAAGTTTTGAAGTAATTTCATAATTAATTCGCATATTTCTGTGAGTAATTAATAATATAATTTTAGTCGAACGCATATTAGATATTCCTGTTTTGTGTTAAATATTATAAAGTATTTAATTGTAAAATGGAAAATTCAGGTGAAACAGTTGCTCAAAAAATTGAACAAATAATTCTTATCCCAAATGAAATGTTAAAACTTATCCCATTATTTGGTGGTGATCAAAGACAATTAAATTTGTTTCTTCGTAAATGTGAATATGTAATTAATAAATACCAAGGGAGTCCGGCGCAAAACATATACGTCATGCATTCCATTACGAGTCGATTAGTAGACAATGCAGCTGCCCTTATCAGTGAGCGCGATGATATTAATACGTGGGTTGATTTCAAGGAATTATTAGTACAACATTTTGGTGACGCTAGGACTGAGGAATGTATCGCTATTGAATTAGAATCTTTAAAACTAAAACATAATGAAAGTTATTTAGAGTTTTGTAACCGAATTCAGTCAGCTAGATCATTATTAATTTCAAAATTAAATCAATCAACAGATCAGTTAGACACACCGAGTAAAATTAGTATTTATAACAATAAATGTCTGAAAGTTTTCTTGAACAATTTGCCGATTGATATGTTACGAGTTGTGAGATTAAGTAAACCACGCACCTTGGAACAAGCACTTAGTGTCGTTATAGAAGAGGTTAACTTCTTTGAACAGTACTCAGCTCAGAATAAATTACAGAATTCTCACATTAGTAAACCACAATTGCAGTCTAGCCCCACACAATTTAAGTTTGGTGTTCAAAATTCACAAAGCTTAGGTTTTAAACCCCAATTTACCCCTAATAAATATTTTAATGTCAGTATGCCACAACAAAAGACAGCAGCTTTCTTGCAACAGAGACCATTAGCTCAACAGGCGATCGGTTATCGCCCGCAGTTTGGTTTTACCCCACAGGTGGGATATCGCCCTCAATTTGGTTACCGTCCCCCATCTGGATATCGTCCTCAATTTGGCTATCGCCCACAGTTAGGATATAGACCCTCTTTCAATTCGTCTAATAATATTATGAAACCTCAGCAATTTGGTATTAATTCACAACCCTTTGGATATAAGCCTAACTTTAATAATAATAATCAAAATACCGATGTTTCAATGAGAACGGCCCCACTTTACAGAAAAGAAGGTTTTAATTTAAATGAATTAGAATTCAATGACGAAAATAATTATAGTGAATATTATCCTGCAGATTATCAATATAACTACAGTAATTCACAAGTGGAAGATAGTTATGAATATTACATAGGAAATGAAAACTTTGAACCGCTTTCTAAAAACGTTGACCAAGTAGATGAAACCGATACTACTGAAATTCCTGAAACTACTGAACAGATGGAAAATTTTCATCTAAGCCCTTTAGAAAAAACCAAGAAGTGATAGAAATTAATTGTGACCCTAATTTGAAATTGCCGTATGTTTACATTCCCGAAATAGACTCTAAATTTATGATAGACACCGGAAGTATGAGATCCTTTTTAAAGCCAGATAAAGCGTATGCATATTTTTATAGTGAAATACGTAATGAACCATTTAAGGTGATTAGCACCCACGCATCTAGCTCTCACGGCGAGGTCGTGGAGATCCCTTTATTTCCAACATTTAACAGTAACTTTCTTCAAAAGTTTTATTTATATAATGTTGATTCACGTTATGATGGTGTAATTGGTGATGACCTGTTAACGAAAGTTGGAGCAATTATCGATCTAAAACATAACGTTATAAGAACAAATTCAACCACTATCCCCATTGTTAATCATTGTCGTAATAAGCATGAATTTATATTACAACCGCGTACTGAACATCGTCTTAAATTACCTACAGATTTATATTCAGGTGAAGGAATTTTAGAGTATAAAGAATTCAGTAAGGATATAAGAATGCCAAGTGCAATTGTGAAATGTGAAAGAGGATATGCATCTACTATAATTCAGAATACTTCAGATAAGGAATGGAAGTTGACAATAGATAAACCTTTTAATGTAATAAGCTTTGATGGTAATAAAGAATGGAAGATTAATAATATGCATGTTGGAAGAAATATAGAGATAGATAGTATGTTAGAGGAAAATTTAAAAAATAAATTACGTTTAGATCATATGAATGAGGAGGAAAGAAAGAAAATATATGGATTATGCAAGGAATATAGGGATATATTTTATTGTGAGGAATTTCCGCTAACTTTTACCAATCAGGTTAAACATTCTATTCGAACTAAAAACGAAGATCCCATCTATATTAAGCCATATAGGCAACCTCCTGCTCAAGCCGTTGAAATTAAAGCTCAAGTAGATTCACTTTTGAAAAATAATGTAATACAGGAGTCATTTTCACCATGGAGTGCACCTGTTCACTTAGTGCCAAAAAAAATGGACGCTACAGGTAAGCCCAAGTATCGAATGGTGATTGACTATAGACGACTTAACGAAATTACGACTGATGACAAGTACCCCTTACCTAACATTACCGACCTTTTTGACAAACTAGGAAAGAGCATTTACTTTACAACATTAGACTTAGCATCAGGATACCATCAGATCGAGGTCAAGGATGAGGACCGACAAAAAACCGCTTTTAGTACTCAATTCGGACATTTTGAATTTCTTAGGATGCCGTTTGGACTTAAAACGGCACCGGCAACCTTTCAAAGAGCCATGGACAGTATTTTAAGAGGACTGCAAGGTATACATTGCCTTGTTTACTTAGATGACATTATTATATTCTCGACTAGTTTAGATGAACATATACAAAAATTAAGAGCCGTATTTGAAAGACTGAGACAGACAAATTTGAAAATACAGTTGGACAAATCAGAATTTCTCAGAAAAGAGGTGCTTTACCTAGGGCATACTATAACAAAAGATGGACTTCGACCTAACAATGATAAAATTAAAACTGTACTTGACTTTCCCCTGCCGAAAACAACGACTGAAATTAAGAGTTTTCTTGGACTGGTAGGCTATTACAGACGATTTATAAAAGACTTTGCTAAAATTACTCAACCCCTAACAAATTGTTTAAAGAAACGTAACAAAATAGTAATTGACCAAAAATACATAGACTCATTTCAAAAATGTAAAGAACTGTTAACTACTGTACCGCTTTTGCAATATCCTGACTTTAACAAACCTTTCATATTGACAACCGACGCATCAAATGTAGCCCTTGGAGCAGTGTTATCACAAGGTCTCATTGGTAATGACAAACCCGTTGCTTACGCTAGTAGAGCGCTCAGTGAAACTGAGAGTAGATATAGTACAATAGAACGTGAACTTTTAGCCATTATCTGGGCAGTAAAGCATTTCAGACCATACCTTTATGGACGTCGATTTTCGATTTACACAGACCATAGACCCCTTGCCTGGCTGTACTCATTAAAAGAACCTAATAGTAAATTGACAAGATGGCGACTTAGACTTCAGGAATATGACTTTGAAATACTTTACAAAAACGGAAAACAAAATACTAACGCTGACGCACTTTCGCGTATCAAAATTAACGCATTAAATTCGGATGACGAAACTGACTCTATGGCAGTTAATGTTGACAAAAGAGAAAAGGACTTAACATCTTATTTGAACGACTTGACTGAACAAATAACTAGAATAGCTAGGGAACAACCTCCCAATAATACTGATGTAATTTCAATTTCAGATAGTTCAAAGACTATCAGCATTTCCGATTCAGCTACTAGATCAATTGCTTCTTTAGACCCCTACCCCGTAGGATCTGATGATAGTAGTACCGACACCGTTCATTCAGCAGAAGATTTAGAATCAAAAGGTATCCCTATTTTGAACGAGGCAGTAGACACTAAGCCCAATCAGATTCTAATCCATCAGTGGTTTAGAAATGAAATTCAAGTTAAAGATATTTCAAACAATAAACAGAAAATATTAGAAGTCTTTATACCCATTAATAATTTAGAACTAATAAAACAATTTTTAAAAGAATACATTAAGCCTAAAATAAAATACTTTGTATATTTTGAGCATCCCCAACACAGATCAGACTTTTCCCGAACTATAATTAGTTTGTTTAAACAAGGTATGATAGATATATATGAATGTACAGAGCGCGTGATAAATGTGGAAGATGAAAAAGAACAAAAGGCAGTAGTACTTAAACACCATGAAGGCAAGACATGTCACAGAGGAATTAAAGAAACGATATTAAGAATAAAACGAAATTATTATTGGCCAAATATGCAGGAAATAGTAGCAGCTGTTATTAATGATTGTGAATTGTGTAAAAGGATGAAGTATGACAGAAATCCCCTTAAACCCACTCTACAATTAACTCAAACACAAGATGCCCCCTTTCAAGAACTTTTCATAGATATATTTAGTATAGATGGCAAGCATTATTTAACCGTTGTAGACGCTTTTAGCAAACTGGCCCAAGCTTTTGAAATAAGTAACAGATCAACATGCGAAGTTGTTAGAGCCCTTATCAAATATTTTTCATTTTATGGTATTCCAAAAAAAAATAAGTAGTGATCCTGGAACAGAATTTAATAATGAGTTAATGCGTGAATTAGCTTCACTTTATAAAATACAGTTGCATATTTGTACAACATATAATCCAAATTCAACTGGCATTGTGGAAAGATTTCACTCCACACTTATTGAAATTTACAGGCTAGCCAAATATGAACAAAAATGTACAGATGCCGCTTCTATTATGACATATTGTATCATGGCATATAATAATACTATACATTCCGCGACAGGTTTAACTCCGTTCGAAATAGTGTTTAGTCATACTGACTCTAGTAAAATTTTTGATGGTGATTTTGAAAAAGCCTATATGCAACAATTACTTAAAGATCACGTAAAACGTTCTAAATTTCTCTATAAACATATATCAGAAAAGATGCTTAAAAATAAAGAAAAGGTAATAACTAGCAAGGGTAAAGATAAAGATAAAATAGATTTAGATTCAGAACAAGTAATTTTTACAAAAGATATTAATACAAGGAAAAGCAAGGATAAGCCCCGCTATAGAAAAGCTGTTGTTAGTGGTGATATAGAGCGCAACATAGTACCCGTTCAGATAAGAAATAGACAAACTAAAGTTCCTTTAAGAAATGTTAAACGTCCTCCGCAGGTGCTGCCTGGCAGTAGCGACGATGATAACCCTCAACCAGGGCCTTCAGTTAGAAAAAGTTGAAAGAAACCCAGGTATATTACCTATCAAATTAGGACAAGCTTTTAAACGAAAGGATAATTGGACAGTTATCAAGGTAATTGATACAAGCGGGATAGAATTAATATTGAGATATAATGTACTTAAGTATCAGCAATTCATTAATATTATAAATACAAACTCTATTTTTGCTAACGACTCCATTGGATTAAGAAAACAAGTTGATAAATTATGTAATGACACTGTTGAAAAATTCGAACAACTTATGCCTACTGTACGTGTTAAAAGAGGCCTAATTAACCCTCTTGGTTCTGTAATTAAATTTGTAACAGGAAATTTAGATTCGGAAGACGCGAAAAGATACGATTCCTTAATTACACAATTAAATAATCATCAGAGTCTAACTAACCAAAAGGTTACTATTTTGTCAAAAATGTTAAGTGATTTTATTAATACTACTGAAACAATACACAGTAATACAAATATTTTGGAAAATAAGATAATTAAAATAAAAGAACTAGCAAAGAAAATTGTTACAAAAGATATTAATATGGTTAACTTTATCCACGTACTTGTTACATTTAATATTTTCACTGATAACTTCAGAACTCTATATATCATCTTAAATGAACTTGAAACTGCTCTAGCATTAAGTAAAGTCTCAGTTCTCCATCAATGTATTATAAATTCAACTGAATTCTTAACAATATTAAAGACCATAAATGACACTGATAATTTAATGTATGAACCAACAGTCAATAATATTGTTAAAATCGAAAAGTCCGTTACTGTAAGAGCCTATGTAAAGAGAAACCAGATAACATTCATTTTAGATATCCCTCTCACAGATAATGTTATATACAATTATTTTAAACTTTATTCTTTCCCTATTTTTAATATTTCCTATAACAAAACACTCGCCATTGTTCCCAAATACCCTTATCTCCTGGTGAAAGGGCTAAAATACCTATCCGCCGCGCACTCCTGCGAGCTGATTGACGACGGCGAGTATCTCTGCACCGACGACGACATCGTCCCCTACTCCGAAGAAACCTGTGTAGAACAGTTGATGAAAATGAGTGAAAATCTTACCAACTGTATAGTTCACCCCGTTGACATAGAGGATAAGAAAATACAGAGAGTCAAATACAACACCTGGCTCATCTACCTGAAAACCTCTACAGTAATGACTGAAAGATGTGATGACGAAATCTCACACTCCTCGCTTCGTGGTTCATATATCCTGAAAATGGAGGAAAACTGTGAAGTAACACTGGACAGCATTCATATTGTACATCATAGAGTATACAGCGATAAGATACAATATCGACTGAAACCCCTGATTACGTTGCCTGTACTTCAGACACCAGCTGTAGCTGAAAACGTCTCACTAGACATGCGTGAGGCAAACTTCGACGACCTGAAACATCTCGCGTACATGCTGAAAGTGAAATCCGAAAGTAGTGTTAGTGAAAATGATGAAAATCAAAGTTCGGTGAAAGTGAATTCAGTGAGTTTAGCATCCCTATTGCTGTACGTGATAGTTATCATTTGTGTTTTAGGTTATTGTCTGTATAAGTCTAGAATAAGATTATGTTCATTCACGCGAAATTACCGGAATCAAGAGTCTTCAGGTAATTCCGCTCTTGGTGAGGGAGGAGTTATGTTACCCTGTCACACCCCTAGAATAGTGAATGTCAACGCATGACTCTTGATTTGCTATAGAGCAAGGGCCAACACAGCTTGCGTTGGCATTTCGAGAAACAGAATATGTTTTGTCTAGACTTAGAGATAACTATTAGGCTAAGGTGTAATTGTATTTTTAATTAATATACGAGAGCATCTCAATCTGCTCACACGTATCACTCTAGTTTTAATTAATTAATATTTTAATTTTTAAAAAGTAAATTTACGTTCCCTCAATCTTGACTAGGTACAGGGTAGGTTTTTGTTTGAATTATGTGTTTTCGTATCTCGCATTTGGTACAACACAATAAGGCGGCATAAATATGTAATAAACACAGAACAATAAATTAGTGCAAGTCTGTTACATTACAATGAAGCAACAGATGTATAATATTTATCAATGGCGGCGCGCTGCGGGCGGCGAGCGCCATCGACGGGGCTGCAGTTAGTTAATTGAAACACTGCAATTAGTTGTCGGACTAAGCCCTCTTTAGAGCTTTACTAGAAGCCGATTCACACCGGCACGATCCACGCCACGAACATTGCACAATACAATGCTATTTTAATTACAGTTTTGCTTGTAACTGACAGCTGTGTTTCATGGAAACGATGCGGTTATTTACAGGTTTGAATTGATTACTGGGATTCGTTATTAAGTAATATATTATCATCAGCCTACATTAAATTGCGAATTATATACCTAGGCCCTTCTGCGAATAGGAGGTAACGATGTAGCAAAAGAAAATTAGATAATGCTATATATGCTATGGTTTGATGGAGTAAAAAACTGCACTAAATTACTGATTAGCGAACATGTATGGTGGAGAATTATGTGCGGTTTTTTTTAATACTTTTAAAGTAAAGTTAAGTAACGAAAGTTTATAATGATGTAGTTGTACCCCCCGGTCAACTATTTAACCAGCAATAACAACACATTCATAGAACGATTATCAAGGGATGTCGGTACCGTCACGGCGACGTCTCGTCACTCTATGTACCGACAACCGACGTCGTCGTCGGAGCACAGCTGTCGGACGTTTTCTATTCTAGTCGATCGTCCAGATCCGCTGCATAATGATTTATTTACAGTTATGAACGTTGCTCTTCCAATAAACGGACTTATCATGATATCACGACGCTTGGCGTTTTCTCACAATAGTTTCTTTGTTGACACTAAGTATTAATTTAAAAAATAATATAAACGACTCCGTCGCTGGCGCAGTATTACTACAGTACAATTGCAAAGTTGAGTTCTTGGGTTCGAATCCCGGGTCGGGAAAAGTGATATTGGATTCTTCTATTAATTATCAGCCTGGAATCAGAAATTTGTATCCGATATGGCGATAGGCTCGCCCTCAATCACATTGTGGGACGGAACACACAAGGCGAAACGTGGGTGTTCTGGTAGCTACCAGGAGAACCTCCGCCTACCCCTTCTGGGAGAAATGCGTCAGTTTATGTGTGTAAGAACATGAAATATGTATTTTTTATATTCCCACCACAAAATAAAAGTGTATGGTGAAAAGTGCAGTGCTATCCAAATATATCACTCTCAAGCGCGAGATAATTCTAATGATCTGTCGGTGACCGAAATGCTCGAAAATAGATTATGCTCGAAATCATATACAGTTACCTACTTCAGTCTATACCCTAAACGAAATACAATATCTAGTAGGTATAACCATTTTTAAACCTCTTACAAAGTAGGCTCTATCCAAAGTATAAGAATTACGTACTTCCGTCAGCCATTGAACTTAAATTATATCAAATAACAATACTCGTATGATTATATTACCAGTATTTTCCTTTTCAAATAAAGAAAATATCATACATTTTAACTACTATAATTATTTTATATAATTATAACCACATTTTCGTATAAATTATTTAAAACGGTTTCCGCAGTAAATTACGATAAATCTTCACAAATTGTACAATCAAAGCGAGATTCCGCCGGCGGGCAGATAGGTGACCGCCACGGCCCATTGTTGCTCACCGTTTATTATATCAGCTTTTAATGTTTAAAGTAAAGATATATTTGTAGGAAAATATCCCATTCTCTAAAATAACCGCCGGCCCACTTTGTACCCACAGGGTAATACGTCACATGAAAGATAACCTCTGCAGGGCCCCTTGTTTCCGATGGACAAATTCGTGTTTATTACACAAAGATAATGAAGTACGGTTTTCAATATTAAAATATTAAGGTATTACAACTTGAAGACACCTGTACTTGGTGCATTAAAAGGCGGACAGAGAGATAAATAAACAAGAAAAACGTAAATCTAAAGGAAAGTATTATAGATATTCATACAAGTACCTATTTATAATATGCTTGTGTTACTCACCAAAACACTGTTGCCTGCTCCGATTAGTCTGAAACAACAAGAATGTCTATCTATTATATCACCACACAACACTTGACCACAACTTACACAAAAACAACCGAAATAATTTAAAAATATATCGTTTCGTTGGATCACACACCGCGCGCTCGGACCCATACACGAGACTCCACGGACGCGGTGC
Source organism: Deilephila elpenor (assembly GCA_949752805.1). NCBI lineage: Eukaryota > Metazoa > Arthropoda > Insecta > Lepidoptera > Sphingidae > Deilephila > Deilephila elpenor. The sequence goes on from OX457094.1 coordinate 19,886,943, forward strand.
GACGTCAAACTATAACGAAACTACCCTCCTAACTATTAATATTTTTTATAAAAATAATCTGTGCAGAAACATACTGCCTTAAAACTGTAAAATTTAAAAATAAGTTGATAAATCGTAATAATAAAATTCACAATAGGGGCTTGTAAAAATAATTAACCATTAATTGTTACAACTAAGACTAACATAGTTGCAACTTATGCGTTCTGTATATTCTTCACGATGGGACCAAGGCACCTATAAGATTATTACAATTTAATTGGCTTATGGGTTTCCAAGATTTGTATCGCTAATACCAATTGATAATTCCCAATTAGGGCATCGCATACAAATGCGTGACACTGTTTGTTTTTCATTTTGCGGCATCGGCGCGGTGTTGTGACAGGCGCGTCGGCCGCAGTCGCCGCGCCACCGCACCACCGCAGGCCTCGCAAATCAATTTCAAACGCCTATTTATTTATTGCTTTTTATTTACATTATTGCATAATGATCAGGAAGTATCTGGTGGTAGAAGGAGCTGAAGATATTGCGGTAATGTGGAATGGTGATTGGTGAGTTGATAAACGTGCTTAGCTGCGCCATTCCCGTTTTGGATTTTATTATAATTATGTAAGAATCATGTAAATTGCAATTGTTACAACAAAAACATCACTGAATATCTTTATACTTTATTAAAACTACTATATTTCACAAGAATACAAAAATAATTTAAATAAAGATTAATACTCTACTTGGTTAAATGCAGAATTTGCTAATACATATAATAACACGAATAAGGGCACTAATTTAGGATTATTATGGAAATTTATAATTAGGGCTTCGATTATAAACTACAGCACTTACCTACAAATTAATTCCTACGCAACTCTCATGGTTAATAACTAACTATAATACTAAAATCTTTAGATATTAGTATTATAACTAATCTATAGAAAAGTCGACGATAAATAGTAGTTGAAATAAGTATGAGAAACTGGTAACAATTTTCCTTAAAATTTCTTGTACAATAGTATCCCATGCTTGCTAAACGACATTTTGAAGTTAAATACAGGTTGACGTAAGTATGAAAATTATAGGATTGTGCAATAAAATGGTGTGAAGTGAGGTGAAATGCGGCAACAGGAGCGGACCGCAGGCGCGCGACAGGCGCTGTGGTCTGGCACCATCGCCTGCAAACTTGTACTGTCGCAGCCTTCCTCGATTACATAACACGAACCACGGTACAACGTAGCGGGGGCTGTGGGCTTACTGTCTAGTTGCTAAGTTATCTGATGATAAATATAGATGTATTGTTATGAATTATAATTCAGTCATGGGTCTAGTGGCTGCGTGTATTGTGCCAAATCCTGAGTTCAATTCACAGGTGCAATGGATATATAATTTCTATTTACAAAATAATAGATATAATATATTTATATTAAAGTTTGGTTTTCGACAGTCTTTTTGTTTATTTATAACTATTTACGTTTATTATTTACGTTAATCAATGTCTTAGTGGACCATGAGTATTATCTACGAAAATGACGCGCAGCGATTTAATGTTAACACCGGACCCAGAGCGACCCTGCCTGAGAAGACCCGGCGAAACAAACTCAGAGGGCCTACATTACCGCTGGAACTGCGCGCCTCAGTTCTAAGTAGTTCCAGGGAGTCTCATTCAGTGGGCCACATTGTTTTTGAATGTTGATATTAATATTTTCTTAATTTTGTTTATGTTACTTGATCGGTCGTAGTTAGTCCTTGCTAATAGATAATTCTGGTTGGTGGTGAAGGAACACAGCTATGCATATATCATGTGTATGTGTAATCCCATTTCCCGCGACGTAAATAAGAAGCTGTCGACGGCATCTCAACCGGACAGGTGAACCGCTTACGGTCTCATCCAGAAATCCCCGTTTCCGCCATGTTGCGAGCAAAAAGTATTTATTATTGCGCCAGAGGTCGCGGGCGGCGCGCGGGCGGCGGATTACGCGCGTGTCACACACATGACAGCGGATAAAACCGCGCGCCTGTGAATTCCCATATATGTATAATCCGGCAAAATTGAAAATACGACATTGTCCCTCTTTACGGTTCGGTTATTATTGCGGTTTTTCTCTAGGCTCTTTACTGTTAAACACTGATCCCGCATGTCTATTACTCAAGGCAACTGTATCGCTTCTTTATTTCATGGCTTATTTCCGCACAATTGTAGGATAAAAAATAATAATTTTGATATAGTTTTCAAATTCAATCATAATATTATTAGTACACATTATATTTTAAAAAAGTGATATCCAACAGTAGTGGATTACTTGAAAAAATCGCGTTTAGCGAAATAACTCATTTTATACATTGTATCAACTTTTATTTTCAACGCGAACATATTTTTTATTATAACTCATGGTGGTCGGGCTCGCCACCCGCTCGCGTCTCACTCACGCTTAATGTATTATAATAAAAACAATATTTGCAACAACGCCACAATCGACCCGATGCTCGCTGAAAAAATATTATCTCGCCTCATTAAAATACAAAAGGCGAAACTTCGCAGCTTTTCAAATGAACGCCGTGTAAAAAGTAGCAAATGTTTTATGCATCAGCCGGTCTCAGGTGTCTAAATTAAATTCGGTCATGGCAATGTCAGTCAAACGTCGCGTTGCGGCGCTCGCCGGAATTACCCGGCTTTCTCAACGCGATGACGTCTCCATCTGTAGGGTTGCGCGCCGCACCTCCGCGGCTCCACTGAGTGGCGTATGTGCAAATAAATGTTGCTTTTTAAAAACGCCTTATTTACATACAAATTCTTGATTTACATGGGAATTTGCGGCCCAAATATGGTTGGTGGAAATATGAGATGGCACGCGATAATGTTTTATGTTTGATGTGATATTTTTTTCAAAGCTACTTTCTGTTGTGTTTAGAAGTGGTTCGTAATGCGGGCTATATGATTAAAATACTTAATATAAACTAACACCTATTCGTGTGAGATACTATATCATACCATTTTCATCTACAAGATATTATGTCGCTAGAGCAATCTCAGTAGTGCAAGTGTAGGTAAACCACCTCCAAGGATGGGACCAACGGAGTTTAATATCTAGTTAATCTATTCACATTGGGGGCCAACGCTGCGTTTGATGCATTGAATTAAAGTATTAAGATTGATTAAGTACATACAAGCATAAAATTTTCTTCGGCTTGTCGCAGTGGCTGGATGCAACAAGCCGAAGTCAGAGTGAAATGGCGCAATTTGGAGGAGACCTATGTCCAATAGTGAACAACTATGGGCTGATGATGATGATGATTAAGTACATACAATAAGTTGTATATTTTTTTTGTATATTATTTTGTATGTTACTAATATTATAACCACGTGTACGTAAATTATATGTGGTTCGGTAACCCTGCAAATGTTATATTCAAATCATGCTATTTTTTATTTCCGACTCTTCATTACGCGAGTCGACGACAAAATTATGTTCAACGTTTGTCATGTCACTAGACGGAGACAACTTGTGTGGACTTCTTTAGATTTCTTTTTAACCGTTTTTTTTTTTAACTAGGGTGTATACACTGTGTATTTTATAAGAATAACCTCATATTTTGTAAAAAAAAAAATGTATGTTAAAGCCATGCTTAACTAGTTAGGTAAGCTGGGATGGAACCATTGTCAAACCGTTAATTCTTTAAACCAGCGATTATTATGCACGGATACACGTCTAAATTCGAGTATTCACAGTAGCGTGAGTGCGTTTCTTGAAGCCAGGAATTTCTTTATTTCGGCAATGCGGTGTACTCACGAAAATACTATTGCTCACATCCAATTGTTAATCATAAAATATAGATTGGTTATTGTTCTAGTAAATGGGAAGTCCTGTGTACGTACTCCAAGTTGAGCTATCCATTTAAATAGTATAAGTATTAAGTATGTTTCAAAACTCACTTATAAGTCATCCGGGACCTTTGCCGTTGGCCATAGCCTTATCTGCTATCAAAGCAACCGAAACATAAATTAAGCTACGGAACGCACTAGGAGCACATTTGCCATCCTCCTCCGGGATATAAACATGAGCTCAGGTAGTTATGAGTGAAAACAAAGGCAGACACTTGTAAAGCGTACTTTATTACGGCGGCGTCGACCGCAGCCGGCTAATTGCACCATCCTGCAACAATCACGTGATGCCGGCAATTACCCGGTAATAATGCTCATTTTGCGCTCACAGCCCCGCTAATTGTAACCAATACCACCCAAATACTATAATCTCATATGGATACTTATGTTGAATTAATGGCGGCGTCAACGGCCTATTTGAAACATGTATTGGCTATGAAATATGCGTTGTGTATGTTGGACAATCAATTTTTTTTTAAATATCTCGTACGGGGTGGATGAGGTTAGAATTTTTCTCGATATTGCCTTCTGGAAATGGAAAATTCCTTCTTCTAAAAAATATAAATAAGATCGTTTATTATAGCGGCAAGTCATTCATTTTAATATGACGAGTAATCTGTACTGGGCGCCGCGTCGTGTGTATTGATATTAATATTGCTAAACCAGTAGAGGATTTGGTAGAAAAGGATTGTATGAGGAAATAATATTGCTTTTCAATCCGCGTTGATCGTAATATTACATTCTAAGATTCTAACATTAATATATTTTAAATGATATGAAACGCCCTCTCGTTTGTCACCTCATCCGATCTGTGAACCATAATTGTCTAGTTTAAGTTAATTATTAAATAGATTTAAATCTAAATGAATTCTAAAATTTTACACTGTTGATTTGGTGAAAAATGTATCCTTACAACAAAATAAACTACTGTCATAAGTCAGTTTTAACTATAACAGAAAAGCCTTGAGTTTTAATATCAAATATAATTTTCGCAATGTTTTATGATGACGAAATTATTCTCAGCGGATACCTCCTCTCCCAGCTACCTTAAGTTAATCAATTTTCAAGAAATTAATTCAATTAATAAACAAGGCCATACATTGCCTCAAAGTGTCTTGTATCAATAAAAGCGCGCCATCAGTTGGCAGAAGTTCGGACCGCAACGCACTCAGGCGGCGAAGTGGGCTGAAAAACTTGCAACTGGTCCACTATAAAGTTGTGCCGTGTCTCCATCTGTCACGGCGGGCCCGACATGTGATAAAACCGCTGCGGTTTCGCGCGCTATATATCACGCACCCTTTACAGAAACACTGCTCGTAGAGGAAGCAGGTTATACAGGTTGTTGATAATCTGTGATAAATGTAGTTGGCAGATCTTTTGACATGGGATGAAAAATAACTATGTACGTATAATTTTGATAATCACTAATCGCTGCTAAGTGAAGGTATAGTGCACCCACAGTTAGAGTACCGACTGACTACATAATATATCCCACCATTCGAAATTATTTTACGGGTTTTCTCAGTTTATTTAAAGAGTGAACCAGCCTCAGTGAGCCCAATTAAACCTCTCAAATTACTTTAGAATATCCTCGTTTATCTTATTCTTTATTTGCATGATGTTAGACTTTAATAATTTAACGACCATTATAACGTGCGTGATAACGACTCTCTCGTATAATTATCACCTCTGGGTCAAACATTTTCTTAGAATTAAAAAACTCAAGACTGGGCTGTCTTGGCAATGAGCGTACAATTTTACAGTACAGTTACACGCGCTGCCACTAACCCAATGAGCGAATGTCATTTAAAAGCCATTGTCATTTAAGCCCAACAAAACATATTTTCTATTGAAACTAGTTTAAATCATTGTAACGTAAAATTAACTTCACAAGACATATTTCAAGCTATAAAAGCTCTTTAAACATAACGTGATTTTATACAATGTTCGCTCCATCAAATGTCTTACTGCAACAATTCTATAACAAAAAGCGCCAAATTGAATCACACTTTATTCCCTAATGGTAAGGTTTATTTTCAACCTTCTGCGCTGGGTATAACAATCGTCAGGTCACACATGGGGTCGGGATTAAAAAGTACGTTTCCGACGTCATAGTAGCGAGTCTAGCGAGTTATGACACTGCGCTGTGTTGTCGACGCATTTACTTATTCGCTGTACATTGTTCGTATTATATAGCACTACGTTTTAATGGTTCCCTCGTGTCGAGCGATGTACAATTTATGGCTATTTAATGTTCGTAAAACTGAGTTGCATTTCATTACATTGCATCAGAATTTTTACTCAAGACCTGGGATCGACAGCTTGAAAAATGTTTTTAAATCTTTAAGCTAAAGTTGGTTTGTAAAGTTCAGGTGAATTTTCATAGTTTTTTTCATAGTATGTTGTACAATTCCCATATGGAATTAGTGGTTGTTTCTTTCTCCTTCTCATTCACAACAACGAAACAGTCCATAGAATTTTTTAAACATAGTTAATAGGTATAATTATGTGGATGCAGGCCACTTCCAACAGGTCTATGTGGAGATCCATGGGGGAGGCCTATGTTCAGTAGTCGACTTCCTGTGGAGAGAAAGAAAGATATATATATAGAGAGAGAATGAGAGAGAGAGAGAGTTAATAGTTCTAAGGTAGACATAGCTTACTTTAACACTAAAAAAAGGTAGGAAACATCTGAATTGTAATGCTATACAGACGATGTCTCACGTAACATTTCACTTGACAATATACACATCCTAATAAGTGGTTCAAAATACACTAGACAATATAAATTATAAGCTAATCTATATTAGTTAATTCCATGATCATTGTATACGTCCGTTCACATTAAGAGTAGTGTATGATACGCCCACGCCACTAAGTGTATTAAATATATGTGGCTTTCCAGTGAAAACGTTACCGAAATAAATAAGCAATGGATATTTTTCTCACAAAAAACCCCGTCATTTAATAACAATTTTAATAGAAATGAATTGAATAGAACCTCGATTTTATTTGCTCGAATCACTCTCTATAGCTGCGTAAACAGAGATGGATCGGGGTATATTACAAGGAGCCATATACCCACTGATAATATTTCTATTTCAGTGTTTAATGCAACGCAAAAAGTGTTATGTTCAATGTATATTCAGACTCGTATAAGTTTCAGTATTTTCGCAATACCCGGCGCCAAGTTTTAGAAACCTATAAATTATGATAAAATAACTGAAGGCAAATAACGATTATTTTGCTTGATATTATAGATCTAACAAAAATGTTATGACTCTTTTTATATACTCTAATGTTACATATTTTCATCTTGTGTTGTCCGAATGAGTAGGTAGGTATATAATATAAAAATGAGATTCTCAACAAACAAAGCCTACATGAAGCGTCTAGTTTTCGATTTTCCGTCTATTATAAAACTGCTTAGACGATAAGAACAATACTATGAGTTACTGGACTACATATAACGATAAAAAGAAGTCTAAGTACGCACCTTTAAAACAATCGCTTTTCCATACTGACAAAAAAATTAATACTACTATAACTTTATTATGGGTAGCAATAATATACGTTACTTTATGAGAGAGATTTTGTTGCCTACTACTACCAAAGTACACATGTAAGTATAACACTAGCTTTAAGTACGTACTTACACGTAATTGTTTGCCGAGCTGCTCATACTCTAATATCTAAATTGTGTGCCTTCACTAGTCCGAATCCGTCCCGTGCGTGGGGTACTTAATATTATTAATTCTTTATCCCATCAACCATGACGATCCACAGACGTGGTTTCTTTGACATTAATGCTCAAAAATTGTATTGATACACATTGATAGAATAAAAAAATATGTACACAAAAGTGTGCTGTGATTAAATTGATAACGTAGCTTTTTTTGAGGGGGATTGGCCCAAACAAGTCTTATCTGACAAAGCCCTTTCGAAGGACCCTATAGAGAGCTTAGATGTGAACCCTTTCAGGGGAGAGATCAATGTGGCGGCACAAAGGGCGTAAGTTATAAGATTACCGTTGGGTAGTGGAGCACTCGGACGGCGTTGGAGACAAAAAATGTGTTTCTGTTGCATTACTTGAGGTTCGTACATTTGAAGTTTAGATAGAAGTTGTACTACTTGCATAATTATGTCCCTTAATTAGGCACTGCCTTCATAAAATCTAGGCCCTAGGGGTTTGTCCCTTTGTTCACTTGTTTATGGATATATATTTTATAACAAGACAAGTACCCGATATCCAAGAAATCTTCAATTATTATAGTACCGTTTCTGACGCGGCGTAAATACTGCCACCTAAGATAAATGACGATAATCCTCGAAGGATTATTAACGCGAGTTATTTTTGCTACACCACGCAGTCGCTCTTCATCCTATTTTCGTATCACTCTACTGCAGTGGCGCCACAAATAGCACTACATACTATTTAATTTCAATTCATTTTATTGCACACATTATAACACACATTTTGTTAATTTTGCAGTCAAATATATTCATTAATATATTTTGAAAGCATGTGGAAACCTTTGTAGTATAATGTTGTAGATACGACTGTACCCGTGCATTAAATTTTTCTCTATTCGTCTCAATTGTTTGACTTGATAACATTCGGTTTGCACAACATTAATTCCACTTTCTAATGCTGATACTAGTTTATTAATATATTGCCAAACTATATTTTCCAAGCATGCCAAAATATCTCATTAGTGCTAGCGGATTACCTCTACAGTTGTGGAAGATGGTCCTAGTGCCGTTGGCGGACACAATTGGTTTAAGAAAAACCTCTGTGACTATTAGCACCGCGGACTAATGAATATTTGATCAGTGAGCTAATGCAGCATGGAATCTCTATCTCGGCTAGAAAACAAAGACGACTCCAATCCTTAACCCGAATCAAGATTGCTTATACGAGTAAAATAATTAAATATGACAGCTGCTGAGCCGATTAATTGTGAGCTAAACTATTGTAGTCACCACCCCCTTCCACCTCCTTGCACCCCCCACACCCACACGTACGTACATGAGAGAATTATGAATGAACGTTACAATATCCGTCGCCGAGCGCCGCCGCGTCGCGCTCCTCAACCGAGCTCCGCCAACTTAAATTGATTTCATTCAAACATACTTTCGAGACAGTTTTAATCGGAGATATCGGCTTTTCGCAATTACCTTCACGTTTAAGGAAACTTATTAATTTTTGTCATTATTTTAATACGGCTCGGGCTCATTGAAAGTTAATACGGGCTGAAATTTCCACGTAGGTACTTGCCAGTCATTTCTCCGTATCTGGGAAATGGTATAGCAAGTATGTCAGAATGTAAGAAACTTGGCATCATGGAAATGGATCTTAAAGATTAATTATGAAAGTTTAGACGCATGTGTACTTGAAGTAGGATATTAGTATCTGAGTCATCCACAACTCGAACAGACTTCAATGTAAAAATGGATTCCTAGTTTTCTTGTCTTAATATTTTGTTTATTTTTATATTTAGGCTTTTAGTATCCTATACGCACACCATAATTTGCACGAGTTTGTATGAAAAATATGAGGCAGTGACGACCGCCCGACACTCGCGACTTGCGCCCGTCGTGACAGACATCAGATATCGTCGAATCTCGCGAATAAAATCCCGACAAAGTGAAAAGCTGACGCACGTTGAGCTGCGTAGCGGGCGCACTCGACGCGCAACTTTAACGCGCCCGGTTTACACTCGCTAAGGACCCGTTGATTTATTACTCCTGCCATCCTGCCGCCCTGCTGCCGCGCCCTGAGTCCTGCTGACGCGATTCTGTATCGTTTGTTTTGCCCTAATAATGTTGTTTGCGCATTGTGTCTTTCAGAGGTTTACGATTTCGGTTGTTTTTAAAGAGCTGCGTCGGCAGAAAAGAATTCTGCGTATTTATCTTATCTGCCGCAGTTCTTTGCGTGTAGTCTCTCGTAAGGTTTGCTGTGGTCTAATATATATTATTAAGATTCAATTGCTTGTATTACGATACTCGTATTCACCTGTAAACGCCCACCGTTCACAATATGGAATACCTATCATAGTAACCTAAGCAAAGCCGTCAAAGTCAAGTATAATTCTCGTCGACCGGCGAGAATCAGCTATTTCACGCCGATGGATTATTTGTTCTTTAAGAGTGTCGTTAAATAGTCACAGACAAGCCACGAACTGGAGGTATAAAAACTTTCTCACACATCTTAAGAACATACCGAATTGAAGTAGCTCAAAGTTATAAGTATATTATGGTGCTTGCTATTTGGTTATCGTCAACTTGAATGGAAGTTACGAAGTTCAAGTAATAGATTTATTTCGTTCTCAATACACATTTTAACAGCCTAAGTGGTGAACAAGCAGACTGTAAAAGTGACCCATAAATGTTTGTGTCTGTGGGTGCAAGGACATCAAATAGACCATCGTAGTTTCCATAAAACATAATCCAAGACTTGATACCTTGTTGTAGGGCCGACCCTACAATAAGATATTGTGTATCCTAAGTACCTACATAATATGAGGCTATTCAGAGTTAGGTGTAAAAAAATCATTAAAATTCTTCCATCGCCAGACAATAGGAGTGAGGTGCATGGCACCGAATGATAGTTTATAAATATCCATTATTCACAAGACACGCGCTTTATAAACGTTACGGGTTATAAAATGTTTATTGTGCTCGTAAACCGGCGTCGATATTGCGCCGTGTCCGTCTGCGCGCCGCGCACTTATGCGCAGATTCCGCGCCAATCCATATGAATTGCATCAAGGTATCTCCATGGCTCCCCAGGTATATATTCTGCGGTATTTTAATAACATTCTTCTACCCACATTCTCTATTTATTTGGTGTGAACCAAGCATTTTTATAGGTGTTGTAAGGTTGAAAACATAATTTTAATACAATGACAATCTTTTAGAAAAGTTTTCAAATCAGATTGCAATATTTATCCAAATTATAGATCCAAATTAGATCAAAGAGGTGTGACCATATTTTTATTAATTCTTAGGTCATACCATTATAATAATAGGATCACTCAAAGTGTAACCAAACGTATAACAAGGATGAATAGGAAAATATACAGTCCATTAAATGATGAAAGAATACTACGAAGCAGTTTATAGAAACCAGGATCTATATGTATTAGAAAAATACAAAATTTCACATTGAAACTTAATTGTATCACGAACGCAATCTCACCGCCGTAAAAGGAGCATCTTGACACAATTCCATTATGAAATCCAATCGCAATTCTACAACGCTCCAATATCTTGTAAATTTGAGCAAACACAATCCGGCGCCCACTCAATTACGTATCAAAACTAAGATTAATGCCGAATTAATTTGAATGAGCGATTCTTTCGATACGTCGTTTTAATTAGAGGGCACGTGGCGTGGTTCGCACGCTCGCCGATTGTCTGCGCGGTGTATTTTCATTAAAATCAGCGTGTTTTTGCAAAGGGAATTGCCGCTTTTGCTTCCCTGAGTGGAGGATTTATTCAAGATTTCAGCCGTTGCTGTTTCAATGTTTCATAAAGTGATTGAGTAGTTATGGTTATACGCGAGGAATAATTAAGAAAAACTTAGTTATTTGGAAGTATGATGGACGCCTGCTTACTATTATCTAAATAAGACCTAGGACCAGGAAAACAACAGCCGGGCCTGAAGGAGAAATGAATATTGTTGTTAACATAAACATTTGTGTCAAAATAACAGCTTCGGTAAAAGGTAAAAACGTAAAATGACGTTAGGTTTGATAGTCATACAAATTTACATTACGTAAAATCCAAAATTCAGCTCTCTTATTGTATTTCTGGTCCGATTTCTCAAGGATTATTAATAACATACATTTATATGGATAATATTTAATCAGAATTAACAACATAAGTGAAGCAATATTCTAAAACACAATCATAGAATACTGGAACGTATTCCGCACACAAAGCAGAGGTTAAAATGTATACTTTATATTTTTTGTGTCGGTACGTTAAGTAATATAATATCGGAGTGACAGTTTCCATCTGTATGCAAATGCAGGCGACGTCGACGCGATGCCACCGTAACGACAACGTAACGTAATGGCTGCGTCTTAAGTAATGGCTTTATTAAAATAACACAGCGCTTGATATTTATGTTATTTATACTTATGTTCGTTTGCTCGGTTTTAGCGGTCGATTTATGCGCGGTATTATATGCAGACGTTTGTCACGTGGCTGGCGCTGAGGCGACGCGGAGGCTCAAGACGGATTTAACACCTATTCAAATTATATATAAATGCTCTTGTGCATATAATTTGCAATTTATTGATTAAAATATAGGAATTCTAAAATCCCTATTCTATCTATCTATATCTATATCAGCCCATATACGTCCCACTGCAGGGCACGGGCCTACTCTACAATCGAGAGAATCGATTGAGAGTGGTTAGGCCATATAGTCCACCACGCTGGCCTAGTGCGGGTTGGCGGACTTACATACCGTAGAAATTCTTTAAAATCGCTACGGTATGCAGGTTTCCTCACGATGTTTTCCTTCACCGTTAAAGTGCGTGGTGATTGACTATCAATACACACATAACTCCGAAAAGTTAGAGGTGTGCCCTGGGATTTGAACCCGCGACCACCGTGAACATGTAGGCAGCCGCGTCTGGTCCGTTTACCAACAGGCCACCACGCACTTGTCAAATCCCTATTGTTTAACTTTATCTCTTTAATACCTTCCTTTTAATTCCAGCCGATGCCAGACAACGCTTTTTTGCTCTATCATTTCAAATAAATTGTTACGTACAGTTATATTAAACTATTAGTTTAGATTTTATGCAGGAGTTATTAAATATTCTGTTAACAGCAAATATTTTATTCAACCACTGCTATAAATATTAGATATATTTATTTTTCACACACTGAAAAAAACGAGTTCAATACCATAACGCCATTTTGGCAACTGAAAATAATAGCCCATCACCTATCAGCAAAAAAATCAATAACATAACCAGAATAAAAAAATAAAAGAACTACACGCGTACAATATTATTTATTGATGTGAAAAAAGCGAAAGGAAGGCGGTTCATTATTGAAAGATATTCGCAACACACGTGCCCGGTGCAATATACAGAGTGAATTGAATACGCCGATCCGGGGGGAGTAAACAAGAATTGATCGCGTCATTTATAAAGAAGCGATTCAGATAGCCCGCGCCACTTGCGACCATCACTCAACACACAGTGCAACTCGTAGCAGTGGGTAAACACTTATCGTCATTTTTATTGAAATGCATTAAATTGATTTTATTTAACATCCAACTCCAACGAGCTAGACAGAAATGGGTAATCTTAGTTTTATTGTATTTTTTCCAAACAATATTCTTTTATATTACATATTATTAGTTTATTATTAAAGTTTATTTTAAATCTAAAATATAAGTAATCGTAAATATCACGCTCGACTCGCAGACGGATATCTAAAAAAAAACGGCTATATAATACCTTACTAGAATTTCACTCCCTGCGCTGGAATATGAAAGGTCAGCGCCGGAAACAAAACTTTAGCTATTTGCACACAACATACAATATGCACCATTGCCAACGACTCAAACGAAACTAAGCAAAAATCTCGACAAAGCTACCCTTCGCTAGATCATACAACTAGTCAAAATACATTTAGGAACTACTTTAAAACTAATATTTTGATACTACATAAAATTGTTTTACTTTAAAAAGTTTACGTCTCAGGTTTACGTAAGTTTTATAAAGTAACGTCTACAAAAACTCTTATAAATGCAGCATAGTAACTAAGTTACTAACGGCCGGACTCAGACACGTTTAATGTCAATTATTAGTATAGATTATCTTTGTAAAGTTTTCACTTAGTAATGATTTAATTATATTAAATGTCTCTGAGTACGGCAGTAATTCATCTACATATTATTTACTTAATATGTAAGGCATTTTACCTTGCATATTAAGTTAATTGTAATTCTACTTTGAAAAATTATTGTACGTTTGATTTTTTTAAGTTAAAATCGTAGTGACCCTACTGCAGGCGCGTGAACTGTGTTGAGATTCTGAGTCCCGCGTCAAACGTCTTCCCTTTATTGTTTTTTTATGTTCAAGAGATTATAGGTGGCAGCGAGGCTTGCCGGTGCTTTGTGACTGATCGCTGATTGTAATACTACGCGGTGCTTTTTGCCGTTCTCCGCTGATCCCTTTTCATCGGCGATTTCTCATCTTGTACCTGGAGTGATTCGTCACACTCAACGTCAATGGTCTTTGCGTAATTCTCTAATTCTAGTTTTTTTTTATAACATTTTCTTCCAAGGGTCTTTTATTTTTTCTTATTGTAATAAAAAAATTAAACTTTATCTTAATAGATTGTGTATTCGCCAATGATAGGAAGCGCAATATTTTTAACTGATAAATAAACGTGTGTATCTGCTTAGTTAATATTTTGAATCTAGATTTTATTTTATATATGAGGCACCAATTCAACATGATTAACTTAATTAAAAAGGTAGAAAACGTTCAGATACAAAACATAGAAATACAATTCAAAAATATTATATAATCGGCTGCTGGAACTGAATAAAATAAATATAAATAGGGTTCACCTATACCAGAGTATTTCCACAATTAAAATAAAAGAAGACAGCAAAGAGGCTGCCACCAATAGAGCGAAGGCTGGTGCAGCTTGGCCCAAGGCGAGCGCTCGCGGTATGGCCCCGGAACAGGGCGGTATGGTCCCGGCAAAGCGCGCGTTACTGGCCTTAATGTGGCCTCGCTCTTGAAGACGCATCAAACTATACAAAAGAAAAATAAGTTACTTATAGGAACCTAAAAAAAATAAATGTTTATACTATTTAATGTTTAACTATTATCTCTAAGGAATATTCTAGAAGCTTTCGGTAGAAACTGATGTTCTACCTATATTATAATTCAGTGCATGCGGCAACAGTTAAATGTTATTTTTATAATTTTTTTATAAATTGACAGCCTCCGTGGCGCAGTTGGTTAGACGCCGGCTGTGAAACGAGAGGCCGCGGGTTCGATCCCCGCACCGAGAGAAATGTTTGTGCGGCCCACAAATATTTCTTTCGGGTCTGGGTGTTTGTGAGACCGAAAAGTCTCTCGTAGTTCTGATACCTGCGACACAAGACTTAATTGATCTTAATGTGGGGTCGGGACTATGTGTGTGACTGTTGGGTGTATTTATTTGTATTTTATTTATAAATAAACAATTCATGGGGAAAAGGATTATTTCGACAATAAAAATAACCTTTTGACACAGGACGTCTCGGCGAGCTATTATACGGTAACTAGGTAGTAAATTGCTATTACATGCCTCCAAACAAAGAACTCCCTGTAAGGACTGCGCTTCTGTCCGTAGATGTAGACGGAGGCGGGCAGCATCATGGGCAGCGCGCCCAGCTCGCAGCGCTCCTGCTCCGAGAACGTGCGGGAGATCACCTGGCTCGCTGTGAACGGCTCCGTGTGGTACGCGAATCCTACACAACGCAACAATCACATTTGTAAGAAGAAATAAAAAATTACATAATCACAGTTTTTATTATCTAATAGAATATTTTGCACCAAGTAATAAAAGTTTTCTTGTGGAGGCCTATGTTCAGCAGTGGACTTCATGTGGCTGAAGAGAGGGAGACAGAGAGAGAGAGAGAGAGAATCAAAGTATTGGTTTTATAGATTATAAATATAATCTGGGTTAGTTTTCTACACAGTTGTCATGGTAGACATCTGCGTCGGGCTTCCACCTACAAAGTACAAGGCTAACAAATGACCTACTAAGAATTGCAATATACCACTGGACAGTGTACGCAGGTCGTTATCAACGGGACTGCATCATTTTTTTGGGATGGCCTATATTTATAACTTTCTGTGGTTAAAGATGGTGATGATGGTAATGATTGCGTGGTTACCCTAAGAGTCTAGAATACCAACAAAACTATTTAGTACTTACTTCCCGTACGAACAAGCTGAATCCCAGTCTCCACCGGCTGCAGGGGAACCAGCTTCCTTTTAGGGTTTGTGACCTTCTTGTCTCTGAGCTCATCTTCTTTTATATTTTTATAACCGCTGTAGTAGAAAAATCCGGGGTTCTACACAAAAAGTAAATCTATTGGAATGAATTTGGAAACCAAAATTATTCTTGACTTGTTCTAAAGTTCAAAGTAACCATTCATGTTATATGCTGAAATTAATCGAAATACGGAAACCGAAATTTATATCAGAATGAATAAAGTGGAATTTCATAGTCTCTGCTCACCTGCGCAAATATCTGATATGAATATTATTTATGTATAATTGATAATTAAAATGATAAATACTAACATCAAGCCATCCCCTGGTATATCCAATGTCTTCAAAAATGAGCTCCAGGTCGCTGTTGATGAGGGCGTCGAGGTTGGCGATGGAAGGAGCGGCGGCGTTCAGTAGCCACGACACTACGCTGCTGGTGTAGTAGTTGTACAAGAGCATGCTCGTCAACCCGACCACGAGGAGAGTCCAGCGACGACCTGGACAAACCACACACGCTCCCTCAAAGGCATTCGTATTCGAATCATAATGCCTAAGACGTATTTACTAGTATAGACTTGAAAATATTTAAATAACATTAAAAGTACCTTGACTGGATGAAGCCTCAGCTGACAAAGGTATTCCATCTTCGTAATCTGCAAATAAAATAAGGTCCAAGTTATTTCCTATAATGTAACAAAATAGTTACTCACTAAACAATTCAATTAGGTATTCCTTGAACAATAGCGCAGGACATCTTTGAACGCAGATAAAGCCACACCTTGTTGACAAGTGGTAGCAAACACGCTGAAGAAGGCGTAGGATCCCGGGTCGTTCCGTTTCTCCAGCAGCGCCGCGGCACCAAGCACGAGGGCGCACACGACGCCCGTACCAAACGAGCACCACCACACCCCCGCCGACATGGGCGTCAGAAACCGGTTCTCGTAGTCGCCCACGCCTTTGTCCGGGATTAGGTAGTAGAATTTCGTTCTGTAGACGTACAGTACTGTTAAGTAACTTACCGTTGTTAACTACCCAAAAAAAAGAACAATGCTAAATGGGCCGTTCCGGAAAAAGTTTCCCGGACGAAGTTTTCCAAAAGTTAAAGTAAATCACGTTTTTACATTATCTGTCTGGTTAGTACTGCATTTACCATCAAATGCAGTGGAGGCAACGGATAATAATTTTATACGTGCCAGTATAAGCAAAATAATATTTTTACTATGTGGTAGAGCCGCACTGCTGTCGGTCATGGTTCACCATGAATAGATAGGCTCGCCTGGGGCGGTATCACTGTCTCATAGGAGGTCGACGTGAAGTGACAGCTTTTTTGTCGCGTTTCGTTCGGTGAGTGTGATTGCCGGATGCTCAATACCCTGTTCTCCTCCCGATTTGATGGACCGGCAACACATTTATAATATGATCTAACCGTTATAGATGTTGATGGGCTTAGGCAGTAGTCCCTTAACATCAACTCGTTCATCTGTTTGCTCGTTTTCCGGACCCATTGTATATAAACGATGTAAAGTGGGTAACACCTATATATTGCTTAGATTCACTTCACTCTGGCGTAATATTAAAACTCCACCGACTAACTATGAACTCCTAAAATAGTCTACAATAACTGTAATTGATGAATCGAATACGCTTAAGTATTACTTACTCAAGATGTGTGACAGGAGGAAAATAAACGTCTACCCAGTCCAACCAATGCGGGAAGATTCTTGCGCTTGTGCAGGATATGTCCTGTTCTTTCCAGTACAGTGAATTAGAGACAGCCTTAAATAATTGTTACAATATCAGACAATAAAAATATTAATTGTGCAGGGAAAGAAAAAAAATGCAAAATATACGGTATAAAAACACGGAACTGCAAATACAATACAGACAGTCTTGAAGTTGATAAGCTTAGCTTACCTATATATTGTGAAGGGTACAGTGATTACGGTTAATACTTTTATATATTAATGATAGGTATATTATATAGCTGGCTTCTCAATTATGTTGTTTGAATAATACTCACTAAAGTAGAATTGGGCTGCGGATTTCCAATCCAGCGTGATGCTATCGTATAATTGAATCTGCAACAACAAACTAAATCACTCGCACTTGTTAAACCACTCTCTATTTCGCATTTGGATTCAACTAAAAAAACATTTTAAACTAGTTTTCTTTTCGATTGCTCGAAATGCAGTTTTAAGTTTATCTCCTACTTGTACCATTGTCTGATAATATAAATAAATTGTATTTCTTGTAATTTTATCCTATTACGTATTTATAACATTTTAAAATTGAAAACCATTCTCACACGCGTATGTAGCAACAGCCCTTACACACAACGAATATTTAAATAAACTTAAAAAAATACCAAAAGAAACTGTATCGCTAAACCTAAACTGTCCGGTAGTGAGTTTCCTCAAGTATCGTATATTATGTAAACCGTGCGACACGCGGCGTAGCCCGGGCTCACCTACGCGCCGTGTAAATCAAGCTTAAGTATGAATAATGCAACGGCCACGAGACTCGCATTAGCATACTGCAGGCACTTGCCGCTAATGTTTGCTATTGTGGCCAATACGGCCAAACCATTGATACATTGAATGACAGTCCCTAAGTAGGGCCAATTTTGACAGCGATAGTACGCCAAAAACGATTCCTGTACTATTTGTCACATTAAATCACAATTACTATCCAGTTCCTACAATACGTATTTAGCTTTTACTTAAGAATCACAGCAAACCCAATTATGTATTATACACTGCGTTACATTGATTTCTAAGTTCAGTATAATCTGTTTACGTCACCACTACTAAATAGTTAACCTTAAATAAGTCGTAAATATATTAACACATTCCGATTTAACCCGACATTAGCCCACATCGTTATTTCTACGTACAAATAAACCACTTTCATTTTAATTTCTGCTCGAACAATGTTCCATTGATCGTCCGCAGCTATTTTAAATAAAGCGCCGCTAAACCCACCAACGTTCGCAGCTTCGATATTGTTGTAATCGAACCTGTTCCCGCGGGAGCAGACTCTATTTCAGGATAAAAAGTTTCTGTTGCAGCTATAGAATAAATTTATCCAACGCATAAAGCATAATAATCAGCTATTCAACATCGATGTGAAAGCCCTAAGCTAGCCTTTGTCCAGCCGACCGTGCATCCACAATACAGAAGTGCATCTATTTTCCATCTCGAGTTTCTGATACAATTAGTCATATTCTAAGTATAACTGAAAGTTTATCAAGAAACTCAGTTTTAGTCAGCATAGTACAATAGAACAGTTACCTGAAATTATGTTGTTCTTTCAGTATTTCCAGCAACTGAGCAGCCACTTTTGTTATAGCTGCAACACCTGGAGTGTACTTTGACTCCGACAGTATTTCTGGATAAAATTCTTTAGGCTTTTCCAGGAGCTACAAATTTATTTCTGAATGTATTAACAAGTTTCAAATTAATGCAATTTGAGAAAAAAAAATCAATTTAGTCTCGGTGTTGATAATAATATTCGATTATAAAGAAGGCGAAACTGAAACACAAGCATTTGATCAAAGCATAAAGAAATAGATTTAGGCTTACCACAGAAATAGCTCTAAGAGTCAAATTATTAAAATCCCACCTCTCAATATATTTATAGTTTTGAGTTATATTTTTGGAACCTGAAAGTAATTTAGCATTTCATTTCAATACCACGACATTTATTTAACATTTAGATAACACTTTCATATCATTTACCTTCGGATTTTTCCCATATGCCAATAGGCCGAATCTCTAAAGGGTTTCCTTGGATTTTCCCATAGTTAAAAATATCTGTCAACTCGTAAGTCGACCCTGCAATTTGTTTACTAAGTAAAGCTTAAAATCATGTCGTATTTTAAACTTGCTATCAAATATTCGCGTATATATCACATGAAGAAAAACTTTCAGAGGGAAATAATCTTAAACTCATATTTTATGAACAATTATTTGATTAAAATTTTAATTAATTCTATGTTTTCATAAATCATATTCCTCCGAAGTAAAATTGTTGAATTCACTAGAGTAGTTAAAAGTTATGAAATTTAATTTGCTCTTAACAGGTTGTCTTTTTTAATCATCATAAAAACTGTAATCATGAAAGTTTTTTATTCATGACAATTTTTATAACTATATCTTAATTTTACTTTTCACCATTGAAATTTCATGTCATACATTCTGATTGAACATGATTATTGTCAATTTCAGCTACAAAAAGCATGATGCAGAACGTAGGCCAACGCAAGCATTTCAATAGCGAACTTGAAAAACGCCTGCATCCAGTGACTTTATCAACTATGTATTTAACTGTAATTTAAAGATTGTTTGCTAATAAGTTGAATACAAACTTCACTGTTTTTACCATTATTAGTTGCTAACACAATATCAGCATCAACGCTAATGTCTAGTTTTTCAAATGCCTTATTGATAAACTCTTCAGAATTCTCCACCTCATTGTAAATGACAAGCCAAATATGCATAGAATCAAACAATTTTAAGTCCGACGCCTGAAACAAAAAGAAATGTCTCAGGATGGCGAGCGCAGTGGAATGCGATGCCTTGTTTTATAATTCATGGTGTTGTTTGGTTTTGCTACTGTCCATGAGCAGTCGTATCGCTTACCATCACGCAAACGGCATGCTCTTCTCGCCATTCACTAAAATAAAAAATACTTCGGAAAATAATAATCCTCATTGGATAAATATGAAGCCTATGGATTTCCACTTTCTTTCTCACTTTCTTTCTTTCTTTCTTTCTTCACACACAACTTTTACTTCAACGAGTTCACGCGTTATCGTTGATTAACGACACTAAGAAATGGTCCATCATTTCTTAGTTTCGGATGTCATCGGTACCCCCTCATAGGTATAGTACAAACGATTCTTATGGGTAGTAAGAATCATTAAATTATTAAAAGAAATTAAAATGTTGCAAGCATGAGATGGGTTCTATATACTTACAATTTTAATAATAAAAATTCCATAATTTCTTACCGTGGTCAGAATGTCTTCAGTGTTATTACAGTCTCCATCTAAAAGAACTCCGAGTAGTGTGTTCCATCGGTAAAGTAGTTTTTCAACTTCAATATCGGAGTTTTGATCAATTTCTTTCACAGACACCCTCATGTCATGTTTTATGAATTCCCTTATTACAATGAAGTTGTCTGAAAAAATATTATATTCATAAAAGCCGAAAGGAATTCGTTTATCAAAGCAAAGAGGGAAGCGAGATAAGAACAATTGAACATACAAAACTCCACGGATAATTTAAAAAACTGACTTACTTTTCATAAATAAAAGAAATATACCATAATATCATGCCACTTATTCCTGTTCTTCTAATTTACAAATTAGTTATTTTCTCAAAAGTAAAAAAATAGATTAATAATGTTGACTCCTCAAAAAACTGAACAAGCCCCTTAAAAAACTGACACCAAATGATATTATCACATGTTAGAACAAAGATTAAACAATCATACTTACGGTAATGCTGATCACATGATAAGTAAGTGACAAATTTTATATTTTTAATAGTAAAATAATCAAGAGAAAATCGAATTTTGTTGTCTTCCAAAGCAGACACCGTATAAAGAACAAGCAAAAAAATAAATAACTTCATTTTAAATATTTCGAAGAACAAAAAAATACAAATTAATTAATACGCCATATTTTTTTATTATCAGTTTTAGAGGATCTGAAAATGAATAGTAGAGAGCTTGAAAAAATAATTTTATGAATTAAGTTTGCCGTCTCAACAATGTCAGAACTATGATAAAACCTGATATGAACAGAGCAAGGCAGCGAGCTTTTATATACACCCGAAGAGGGGTTGCAAAAATGCTAAATAACAGCATTTATTATGCACGTAATACATCGCGACCGGACTGCGTTTATGTTGTCAATCAAATAACTACTGCTATTAAATGCAAATGGCCGAATGACACAAGCTATTAAAATAAGCGGTTCTGGACAATTTTACTAATAGTCTTTCAATTATTTATATCCATATTATCGAAAAAAGTGTAAATCACATGACCAAGAACTACATGTGTAAATATGTAGGATATATTTTTGCGGATTACACGAATAAGAATTACCCATACAGAAATATGATGAAATTTTAGTATATTTTATATATGTATGTACAAAAGACCACACCTCGCAGGAACTATAGCAATCATTCAGATGGAGACAAGAAAACCCTGCTCGCCAGAAATGACACAAGAAAAATAGTAAACAGAGCTTAAGCTACCAAACATTTATTGGGTATAAATACATACCCAAGCGCCATCCATTAATATTATTTCGACGTAATTTTTGCCCTCCCTGCGGACCTCGTGCTAAAGCGTGATTTATAGACCTCACTTAATACAATTTTGATTTTCTTCCTTTCAAATCCGAAACAAACATGCGACTCCACTGAGAACACAGCGGTCGGCTACATCGTAAGCAAATTCATTGTGCGGTGCGTTTACAGTCGCCGTTATACAAATTGAGCCAATTACAGCGTTTCATGAGCGGCCCGCTGACCTTTGCCCCGTAACTCGCGGCTTTCACGCGCTGTGCCCCTGCTGCTGTACACCGGGCTGACATTTTGACTCCTATAATATTTGTACCCGCCGGAATAGCGACCACCGAACACAAAGGTATAACTCGCCACTGATCCATGCAAGTCTGTTGCATACTGAGATAAACTGGCGGATATTTAATTAGGCCGGCGTAACTGTGACGACTGGTAAGAGAAATTGTCACTCCTCACTGGTAGATCTTTTATCTGGTTTGCACTGCACTCACCATAAAGTGTATTGCAATCACTTTGCCCTGTGTTAAAAATATTTCTGCAGTTGACTGAAGAATATCTTTCCATTTCTTGTAAATGTATATTTTCTCCGTTTATTTTTTTACTGCACTGAAGCGTCGCATCGATTGAGCGAAATGCTCCGGACTGAACGGAAAATGGCATTTCTGTACAAAACGGACAGAATAAATTGTGACGAGTTAAATCAACGTCTGTAGATGCTTTTGTGTGTTTGTAACTCTACGATTGAATTTATTACAATGAAGTAGTTTATGGAAACCGGAGGGAAGTAGCGTTAATATTTTGCAGCGGCGACCAAACATTATACTCTGAAAGAAGACGATTAACATAGTTGGCAGGTATATCTGATGCATTGCGGGCCTTTGAAGATTTGAGATACGTAATGAATGGAACTGATATGTAAAAGATAATTCAATATTACAAAAACTAATATAGCAATCTATACGAAATACAGGGTATATCAAGACTGCGACCGATAACGAAGCCAGGTGGTAGTATCAGTGACTTAAGACACAATGCAAGTAAAAATTACGCAACAAAAATCGATAACATTTTTTTGTAATTTTTTACTTATCGTCGTATTTGGGTGATAAATACATAGTTTTCCTAAAATAATTATGCAGACCTCTTTATTTTTAAACACTCAATGGTACGAGAGGGTTTAAATTATTATTTTTGCAAAAACTAGGTTTTTACCACCCAAACAAGATGATTTTTAAAAAAATAAAAAAAAATCTCTGTCGCTGTTTTGGTGAAATTTTTATTTGCATCGTGTCTGTAACCACTAAAACTGCCACCTGGCTTCGTTTTCGGTCGCGGTCTTGAGATACCCTGTATATTACAATATGTAATAAGCATGTAAAAAATACTTAAATTATATTCGCTTAAAAGAATAAACCAATTGATGCTAAAGCATTAAAAAATTGTAGTCAATGCAAACAGTACTAAATTGACTCAATGCAATAGTATATAATGTGTATATAGACAGGAGACAACATTTATGAAACAGTTGGCTCCATCAAGATCGTAATAAATTATATTAAATCAATAGTAGGTCAAGTGGAAAGTCTAGATGTCCTATAATTGAGGGCTGAGCCGCTCCGAGGCGAGTTAATACCGAGGCGTGGACTCTCGCCGCGCGCACTCCTCGGCCCTGAATAATTCAATAAAAATTAAAATTGTATCCATTTTTGTTACAGGCACGTTCTAAGAGTGTCTTGTTAACTGGCTTACTTAGGCCATTACCGTGAAATTATTGAAAGAAATTATTCCCCTCGGGAATGAAAACCGAGTGACGCCGAAATGAACCTAATATTGTTACAGCTAGAGAGGATTATTCCCTGCCAATGTTTATTTTAGGATTTAACGAAAAATTATCCGAATTTTTTATGGTTTCATCCCTAATAATGTACTTCGTGTAGCTCCATTAGCAACTAATTAAGGTGGAAAGCGTATCTTTTGAGTTGGCGGCGTGTTTCTAAAATTTCATATTAGACACAAATTTATTCATAATTCCGAGTTTACGAGGTTTGCAGCATGTTCAATGTAAGCTAATTAAAGGGTGAGCAGTTATCATATTTTATGCATGTTTGGAACTAAAATGTAATTGCTTAATTTAATTTTCATTTTTAACATGATCCTCATGTATCGTTGTGTTATTTCATGCATTTTATTATAAATAAGTTGATAACATTCATTTTAATTATTACAATTATAACTAATTGGTACGAACATAAAATATGATATGTAGTTAAGTAGCAACAGTACTTTTTCGATTTAACTGCGTTACAATAATTGAATTGTAACGCGTAATGCGTTAGAATTTATTAAACCAAGGACAAATAATTATCGATAAAAAAAAATTTACATGATGGTGCACAGCTCTATAATAGGGTACCGAAAACTGTTAAAAACTGTCAAAGTCAAAATAGTTTTAGATATAGGCTTAAGCTACAGATTCTCTCTAAAAGTACCGGAGACTAAATTAAGTTTAACATTTGTTTATTTTTCTATACGTATGTCATTTTAAGTGACATATAGTATATATTTCTTATGAAAATAAAGTTCTTTAAACCTAAACCTTACAATTACTATAAAATATTTAATAACGCCACGTGTACACCCAAAAACTACTTTAAAATTTCTCTGCTTACAGAATTGAAGACAACAGACAACACATTTAAGTGAATCGGAAGTAGAGATGAGGTGTTCAGCTGAATGGCCGGTGAAGTCGGTTAGGGTAACAAGATTGCACCGCGGGACAGATAGCGGCACAAACTCAGTTTGGGCTGTTGACGCGCAGCAAAGAGCATGGCAATAAACAAGCTGGCCGACAGCAACCCCCCCACCTCCCCCACCGCCTCTCTCAGCGCACCGCTCACACTCACGCGTAATCTACTGCGCTTCTGACTACAGACACTATTTAGACGGAACGTGTCTGTTAAAGCTACCAAAAAGGATATGTTCATTTCATTAAAAAGGCTAGCCCTCACCTAGTGGAATATAGTCACCGGTGTCTATTACCAACGTCAAGGCCTAGACAATTGTCAGTTCAAACTCCACCTTGGACGATGGAGGATAAAAAGAAAGTATATATATAACCTAAAGTGTTCACACAGTACTACGAGCATCTCGAGTAGGTTGTATCGGAAAATAGAAACAACTTTAAGGTTCCGTTACAACCAGAACAGAAACAATTTTTTTTCATAGTATAAACTTTTTGATGTACCAATGCAAAGTAAATCAAGGATCCAGGTATATTCCTATAAGCCTTATAGAATACCTAACTCAATGCGACTACATTATGGCCACTTATTTTAGGGTGTAGCCCACTAACCCACGTGGATTGCCAAACACGACTTTAACCTGGGTTAAAAGACTGAACAATGAAAATATTATTCGAAATGTTTTTGTTTTTTAAGTAACTATTATACATATTTTATGAATACAATAACATAATGATAATAAAGAAGTGTATGACTACAATATGATCTTAACTATTCTTAACGCTTGTGTTCATTATCGGTTGTGAAGTCGGGTAATCTGCATATTAATGACGGGTGTTCGGTGTGAGCCGCGGCTCGGGTTACAGGCGCCAGTAAAAGGGTCCGGTGTGCGCGGGCGTCGCTCGTTGCAAGAGACAATATAAATGCTAATTTGTCGTCGCGTCCGCGTTGCGTTGTCGCCCGCGCCGCGCGACGCAGCCGGGAAGGGACTAACGAGCTTTTTTAATGACTTTGTTTGCGCGATTAACAAGCGTTGCTAACAATTTTTACGGACATTTTTCCTACATATTTTTAGTTTATAACATAACTGATTTAAATAAACCTCCACCCTTCTATAAATAACTACCGAATGATCTTGAAGTATCTCCCACGAGTAAGTCGGTGTTGCCTGGAATTTTCGTAATAAATTAAAGGAATGACACAAATATTGTTCATGGCGTCGAGTCCAGGTTAAACCTTGGACATCCTTTGTAAAAGGATGCTTCCATCCACTAAGTTATTAAGCTTATAAACTATGTATTATGTACGAATACTTAAACATAACACATACATATTTTAAGAAATAGTTCTAAAATGCTCAACGTTTTAATTCTAATCTTAGCAATCTTTTTCTTCTGAAGTAAGCCAACGCAGAAATAAAACCGTCCGACATTTTATAAAACTACGCCTATTTCTATTGTTCCGATCGGGGTCGGCCACAAACCGCACACATTTCTGAAGCGGCACTTATTCTGAGACTAACTTGCGCGTGTATTTAAATACACATAATTGAGGACATTAGAACAGCGCGTGATAAAAGAGCATCGTTAACCAAGCTGCGGCGTGAGGTGTGATTTACAGACAGAAAGACTCGTACGCACTGCGATACAGCTGTCTCGGGGTTTGTGTCGTGACAATGTCTTATAAAGTCTCTCCGTGAAATTTCAAATATTAGGTCTCCATACATTTTTTATTTTTGAGAGATGATTTTGCTCTTACACCAGTCGGCACAATAATGCCAGCCCTATCGGACCGAATATACGGACTGAACCTAAAACGCATCTCACTTGCATGGGTCACTATGACTAATACTTCCGCCAGCGTGTACGTTTTTTGCTCTCCGGGCGAATACGAACATCAAACATTTGCTATAGAAATTCCAGTAATAATGACACATCGTTTCACAACGCAGACACGTCCAGATATAAGAAGCTACTCATGTCTCGTAGTGCGTACAAGGCCAGAGCGAGGGCAGCGGCTGCAAGGCGCACGGCGCCCGCGGCGGCGACTTTGCGGATAGTTTGCATAATTTATACAAATACACCAACAGTTAGGGCCCGTTATGGCGGTTTGGGCCGCGCGTAATGAGCGTAATGTTCTACTTCCTTATATTCGGCCGGGGATACACTGCGCTTTATTTATATTGCATCAAATGTTGTTGGACAGCCTCCGTGGCGCAGTTGGTTGGACGCCAGCTGTAAAACGTGAGGCTGCGGGTTCAATCCCGCACCGAGACAAATATTTGTGTGAACCACAGATATTTGTTTCGGGTCTGGGTGTTTGTGAGACCGAAAGTGTCTCGTAGTTTTTGATACCCACGACACAAGACTCGATCTTAGTGTGGGGTCAGGACTATGTATGTGACTGTTGGGTGTATTTATTTATTTATTTTTGTATCAAAATATTGAGAAGTGTCTTGAACTACTGGAGTCTATTATAATCCGTATGAAATGAGTAACAATAGCACTTCTTAACCTGAGCCGTTTTCATTGAAGACTCGAACCCGCATAGTTTAATATATTTGAAGGCACAAATTGCAGTTCCGTGACACTCGTATGAGATTTTTTATACTAAAAACTTCACACGACACCTGGTGCCCGACCTGGGAATCGATGCCGTGATCCCATGATTCACAGAAGATATATAATATGCTTAAGCTAATGAGGTAATAAAAACTGTGTTAAAATTGAAAAAAGAAAATTAAATTAGAAAAAATTTGATTATAAAGGTGTAAAAGGACAAAAAATTTACAAAAATATAGAAAAAAGAAATAAAGAAAAAAATATTCTCTCTGGAAAAAATGCATTTAAATTTTTTTAAATAACGATAAATAAGTAATACAAAATTAGAAAAAACAACACATCAATGGAGGTGCTGGGATTTGAACCCAGGACTTTCAGCATGCGAAGCAGACACTCTACCACTGAGTTACACCCCCGACGACTGACTGACTTTGTCGAAATTATCTGTCTGTTCAGGCCCCGGCTTTTCGCCTTGGCCCTAACTTTCAGACCTAAATAGAAACATTGTGGCAGGCACAGACATGCATCCAAATCAAATGCAGCTTAATTTACCGATTTCAATGTTTCATTTAGTCGCGTTTCACAGTTTTAACATGTTCTTATTCTCTTGCAAGGCGATTATCAGATTTATCAAAATTTCGTTATTCTTGAAATCGGTTCGCGCAGAGAATTTTACCAGTAAACTACTGTTGCAGTATCAAGATGTCCATAAAACACGTTACATACCGGCTTTTTTTTTGTATGTCGATTGAACATAATATTTTCATCAACATCATAATATTGGCGTGGTTTGGCTTCCCTTGTTAATAAATTAACTCTAAAAGTCAACATATTTTGTGTTTTGAGCTTTGGGTTCCCTTTCAAATAATGTCACCCTTCGCCACTGTTATATAGATTTTCACTCTAAAGAACAAACCGCACACAAAAATAAAACATACATTATACATACGTTATGTCTACAAAAATTGTAACGCATTTAATATGCTACGGCGTAGCAAACGCTACGACGCACGTAGCACAAGACGGGATAGTAGTTTACAGCTACGATAATATAACTCAATCGTAGCAAATACTGTTCGTAACAACAGTAGCTCCCCTCTTTAAAATCGTTTACTTTATTTCCATTAAATGTTTGAACACAGTTGTCTGACAAAATTTGCAAAATATTTTAGTTATAAAATAGTAATTCTAAGTATGTCTGTGCAGTGTGTGCGACATCGTGGGTGCTATTTGACGGCGTCCTCACGTCGTAACACGCATTTTCATTAGCGGTGCGGTGATTGTCCGCCACGCTCGCACTTTACTCTCCACTCCCTTCGGACACTTCACTACCCGCCCGCCTCATTACACTTTGTTTCATTATTAATTTAATCTGCGTGTTTTGAATGCAGCATTCACAACTTGGTAATTGTTATTATCGTATGTTTCATAATACGCAGTTCTCTGATATCATATTGGTGTTAAATATAAAAGATTTTGAATTATTTAAATTCGTTTGACGAAAATAAAGTACTAATAAGAAATTAAAACTATCCGCTAACTTCAGTTATTACACATTGATAGAAAAGTTCTTGGTGACTTGTTTTTACATACTTTGGAAGTTTTTTAAAGATGTTTTCAATCATGAAGAGATTTCCGAAATAGGAAATTCATGTTAATTATCTAGATTGCTATTGGTTATCAAAGTCGTACGAATACATTGGTTGAAGAGAAATAAAAGAGTTAGCCTCAAAACAGGCAATACTTAATTGTTTCCTTGCTGACAAAATCGAACCCAAATTAAGACTATTCATATCTCCTTTTACGCTACTGACAAGCTCCCTTCATAAAATAAAACTCGAATTCCCGCTCGATGTCGTTGCTTCACTGCATTCAAGTACAAATTATCGACAAGTACTGCAAGTGCAGCAGCAATTCCAGCGACGTAACGGAGTGCGGGCGCAGCGCAGTGCCGTGAGAGATTCGAGCACTTTTCCGCTAACAAACCTACAGTGCTCGCTGACTGTTCCCTGTGCTGAAGGACAAATCACTGACAAGTGGATCGCGTGTAGTGCAGATTGTGCAGTAAGTCAACTGCTGTAATTTCACTCGCAAGAGAAATATATCCATAACAAATAAACAAAAAACTGTACCACAGAATATCTGTGCCAAAATTAAAAAGTAAACTTTATTCGAAATACGTGGCAAGATCGCTGTGAAATGAAAAAAAATATTAAAAGAGCGTTCATGATACTTTTCATGACATTACAAACATGGACTACACTGATTTTCATAAGAGATTTTTAGATAACGTTGTTAGATTATGTGCTCTTACATTAAACAGCTTGAGTAGAACAAAAGACAAAAGGTCACATAATATGAAAGAAAAAATAAAGGAGGCTTGATATCTGGACCGAGGAAAATGTTTGATGTCTTTTAGTGATATGTGGTCAATACTATGCCAAGCAGAGGCATATGTACAGTTTGGTACATGCTAGCACATGCACATGACCTAGCGATCATTCAATATAAAAAAGAAATAACTGAAGTACGAGTACATGTTTATAAATATAAAGTTGAGTAGGCCAGTGCAGTTGCCCTACTGCGTGGTGACCTACTAAGCGGCAGCAGTTAACCCGTTGCGTTGCGACCGCCGGGCGAGCGGGCGGAGCGTCGTCGCGCCTCGTCCCGCTAAAAGCATTGTCTTGTCGGGGGCGCGCGCGGACCGCACGCCACATTGTCGCTGAGTCTCTCACTGCGTATGTATAGGCAAAATTATCGTGTTTATTGTTACAATTACCAAAGAAGACATCGAGTCATGACGCTGGTGAAAGAAAAGAAATATTATTGTTTAGGGCGGCTCCTGTAACATCCTTGGACGGAAATAAATTCAATGAAATACAGATACCAATAGTGACACCTCTACCTTACCCCCGCCTAAACAATAACATGTTTAAAATATACTATGCTAGGACGTTAGGGCAGATATATTTTGAAACCAAATAAATACATTTATTAAATTATTTTATTTCTTATAGATTGAATGCCCAGCTCAGACACGTTAAGTAAATATTTTAGTTCGTATAATATGATATACTCGAATTTGGAATATTTCCACCAGACGCCAGACAGTAAGTGGGACGTAAAACGCTTAGTAACTTTTTCTGCAACATCCATACAAAACAACATGGTTCATTGACCCGAGAATGTGGGATAAATGCTATTTAAAAAAAAGTTTTTTGCCATGGCAACAATGTGAGAGTTTACCCTTCACCGCCATCAAAAAATATCCGGCGGCAGATGATTTCATTAAAAATTTGCCTCGAGTAACGATCGTAAAAGCCGAAGGTAATTAAGAGTGTAGATTATGCCGGCTTGCATAAAAATTAATGCACTCATCCCGGCCGTGAAGTATTACCTCCGGGGGGTATCAGTCGGGATCAGAACAGGTAGCAATTACACGCCTCTTTGTGAGGGCCGCGGGAAAAACTCCGCCGGGTGTCGAAACAAACAACTTATTTTGGGGGCAACACAAAGAATTCATGAATTTATAATGGCTGGGGAAATTAGCTTTTTCCTCTCACTTGCCGGCCCGCGCTTACGGCGCACACTAGCGCTGTGCCGCGACGATGCCTGGCCAAGTAACGTTATTAAAAATTTGTATTTATGTGAATAAAGGACTTTAACTATTTGACTACTAAATCTAATTACGTGATTAACAAAGCAAATAAATATTCTTCACCTACCTACATATAATTTAATCTCAATTTGAATGTTTAAATGTTGAAAACATAAAGGATGTAAAGAATATTTACACATTTACCGGCTTTATGACTATCAGAAATACACTTTCGGACGGATCACCTGTATAAAAAATAATCACTACTTCCACATTAAAAGAAAATGAAACAATACATTTTTCAGTTCATGTAATCTATAATTAAACTCCCTATTTTTACTTCACAAATAAACATAAATTTACAAACAAACATTCCTCTTAACGCTATTGTAAAATTGTAGGTGTCAATCAAATATACTCGCAACGGTAGGGCTGTGTCCCTCTCTACATTATTTTTAAATATTTTAGCGTTCCTCAGTAGATATTAAAAACCCTATGAATATAGATGTAACTGGCAATTACAAACAAAACACATTATATTATGTTCATGTATGGTATAGGGAATTTAATGATTAATAATCATACTTCGCGGAGTAAATAGCGTTGCGGTGACCCTTTATTCGAACAAGCATCAACAAAAGGATATTCCTAAATTTGAAAAAATATGTGGTTGATCTACTTACAACACGGTAGCTTAATTCACCTTTCTGGTTGTTTTGTTATTTTTTTTTTCTTTTTGTAATGTGAACCTAATTGAAATAAAACTATTTTTTACGGATTTTATCGCGATTTAGTTTCATTTATACATTTTTAAACTTCCCGAAAGCTGTAAAATCCGTAAAAAATAGTTTTATTTCAATGTGTAACATTCGCGTAAATCTAAGAAACCATTAAGTGAGACTAAGTATTAAAGATGTACAGAACCTTCTTAACATAGAGACGCACGCTATCTTCTCAAGACGGTTGCCACCGTCTCCACTCCGTCGGGGAAAAGGAATTTTTTATGTTTTTAATTTTTTCATACAGCTACAAGTATGGTGTTTTTTTTCCGCGAGTCGATTGTTTGCCCGCGATAGGGACACAATACGAAACGAGTTTAAAATATTCAGCGCTGATGATAATCTGATATTCTGTGAATAAATAAACAGGCGTCACCGGGCCTCTCCAAATTGACGTCATATCGATTTTTTACATTTTTATTGGTCCCTTTGAAATTTTATAGCACTCTGATACGCCAGCTAGTAGGTCACCTTATGGTCACAGCCACATATTTATTAACATTACTCTTGAAGATATTATGTGCGTCGTCAACAACAAAACCTCCAACAATTTTATTGAACCAATAGTCAATATAATGGTTTCTTAGATTTACGCGAATGTTACACATTGAAATAAAACTATTTTATACGGATTTTATCGCGATTTGGTTTAATTTTTACATTTTTTAACTTCCCGACGTTTCGATTACTTTACAGCTTACGGCGGACTGTCTGCCCCGTGACCACGATATATAATATTTTATGTTTGACCTAGCTGTACACAGTACAGCATTACTGAAACGTGCAATAATTAATTTTCCGCTTAATCTTGGTACGGATGAACGCCCAGCCCGGAACGACTGAACGACGCAGCCATAGTCGACAGACGTAGGCGGACCGACGCGCTGCAATCAGTGAAAGTCAGTCTACTCCTGTAAGAATAACACCGACGCCGGTACATTTAATTTCCGTCGAGATCACAATATAGACACCTTATTTTCACCGAGAAATTATAAAGCAAAGCAAAGACAGGGCATTTATTAAAAGCCCGCTTAGCCGTGTTGTAACAATGAGGCCAGGGAACACGCGATTTTCATTATACTCAAAGTTCAGGTGAGTAGTTTCCTTAATTCTCTATAAATTATTATTATAATCAGTTTCGAAAGTTTGTGAATTTACGGCGAGGTTTACTGTATGTAATAGCACGCGCGGTGTAGTTGATTGTTGTTGGCAGCGTTGTAGTTTTACTCAGCGTTAAGTAAAGTTTATTTTGAGGTAATTGAGCTATGATATTGATTTAATTGAGAATTCCATCATCTACCTGAGGACTTTCAAACTTAATTATATTAGTCCATACCATACAAATACAACCATGTATGTATTATACGACGGTAACTAACATTGTTAAGCTATATTTGCGTCGTTGACATCGAAATAAGTCACAAGAAATATCAAGGACAGCCACCGTGGAGCAGTTGGTTAGACGCCGACTGTGAAACGTGAGACTGCGGGTTCAATTACCGCACCTAACAAATGTTTGTGTGGCCCACAAGTATTTTTCTCGGTCCTGGGTGTTTATGAGACCGAAAAGTGCCTCGTAGTTTCTGATACCCACAACACAAGACTTAATTGATCTTACTGTGTGCTCAAGATTATTTATGTGATTCTTGGGTGTATTTATTTATCATTCTACAACATGTATAAAAACAAAATTTTGACAATTTCTTGTAAATTTTGGAATGAGGATAAGGAGGTCTACGATCTATAGGCAAACTATATTGACACATATTAATCAGTTCCTGGGTTCAATCAAAGATCATTCTATTCTTTTTGCGACTTTCTCAGCCCCGTGTACGTAATAGATAAGACCAAGCATACAAATATTCGTCTATGGAAAAATATTTGAGTCGATGCACCAATCACTAAACACACCACGCAGACGCATCTAAGTTATTTGCTAATACATTACCATGCAATCCTGCCCTCAAAATACAATTCCCTTGCGCACTATGTTAGGTTCCGCTCTTGTGGTCCGCCGGTCTCGCGGCTCCCGTCGGCGCTCGTTCCGCGGTGATAGATCACCCGCCGCCGGCAGCCGGTGGAATCTGCATCTACTTATAGCCAAGCCCTGGATTTGCACTACACTTTATTTACTCGCCGTTTTATAAATCGCCGTCACGCCGCTCCAATTGCTCACATTGATTCCAACTAGTCGGATATTTAATTTGTGATCATCAACTCGTGTAACAGATCCCAATACTGGAATACGGTTGCGGAGTGTTGATAGCGTAAACTGAAATAATTTTGCTATTATTCGGATTTAATGGCATGTTTTACACAAATGAAATACTATATTGTAGTTACTACTACAGAAATCACAATAATTTAGTAATAATTGTGATTTCTGATAATAATATATCATTTTTTGTTTAAATATATTTCAAAATAAAAAAAATCAATTATGTTATGAGTCTAACGCTGACAATTAGGTGTTCGTAAAAGATTCGGTCAGGTATTGCTAGACAGGATTTGTATTCAACGAGTTCCTGCGATATTAATTACTGAGAAACAAATTATACTTATAACATAATAAACTTAACTTAACTTAAGTTCGCGTGTATTAATAGATATACTTTATCTATTAATACACGCGAACTTTTTAATTTGCGAAAATTCATAAGATCCGAAAGGCAACATGTAATAATACATTATGAAGCCAAAAAAATATAAATAAATACCCACTTAAGGTTCATATTAAAGCTAAAAATATACCCTAAAATAGCAATATAGCCCTACACTCTTCCGCCTACACAAAACATCCTCTTGGCAGTGTGGGCGGCGAAAACATACACCTCTCATAAAAGCAAATGAGTGTCCCGACCGTGATTCAATTCCGACACTAATTGATTGACAACATTGCTATGTCTGAACCAATATCGATTCATATCGATCACTCTTTGTATTGTAATTTTAAAACGATGGGAGTGGACAAAATTAAAAGCTGGCGTTATTAATGAGAGACTCAGAGCGGCGCCACCGTCGCTCGTTACTGTAGTTTCCCACAACTCAGTTCAAATTGTATGTGATCAATCATTAATAGACTCTCGCCACTTTAACATCGGAATCGATAATTACATTCAACACCACGCACTGTGTCCCGTTCTATTCGGGCTTATTAGAGCAGGACGAAAGAGAGATGAGTGTAACCGAACGTAATACTGTGGAATGGTCGAGCAGTGAATTAAACGGCGCATTTGCGAGATAAATGTGCGACTGCATACCCGCAGTGGCGGCCGCGCCGCGATCATACGCGCACAGTAAGGTAAATCGGCACCAAGAATAAATAATCTTGGTATTTACATTTTTTTTAAATTATCTTTCTATACAAAAACAACGACATTTTTGGTGTTATTAACCACTAAAGTACCATTTTGCAAAATATATTTAATTGTGTATTTTATCATGTTTGTTTTCTCTTTCTATTTTCTTAATATAATTCATGTGTTTTTCAATATTATTGAGTTTTACCATGCGCGCTCTACTTACTTATATTTACTTGAAAATTAATGGTTTTTACACTAAAAAATCATAAAATACAATAACGTTTGTTCTTCCATTATGTAACGTTGCCGTACTGTGTATCCGCGCACTGCGCCGCGCACTGCGGCTGCACACAGCGAGCCGAGGTGAGAGATGGCGTTGATTCGTCTCATTAATCATTACACGGCGGACGTGCCGCGTCGTTTCGCCTCTGATACCCGCTCTACCCACTCTACAGCTCTGTGTCAAAATACAGGGCTTAAACCCTGTCCCCCTGCCGATGAACCGTTGTAAATTTTGTTGATCCTAGATCGGCATCAGTCGCGCTCGGTACAGGTAAGTTTGACAGAGCGACTGATCCGTGGAGCTGGCAAATTACGGTAAATAGTTAGATTCAACATTCGATCATGTAGTCCAAACGCTATAATAGTATACATACATGTCCCATATTGAAATATACCTAGTTTTTACGGATCTTATCGCGGATTTGGTTTAATTTTTACATATTTTAACTTCTCCCGACGTTGTGAATACTTTACAGCTTTCGTTTTAAAGGGGCGAACTAGTAGGCTCAAAGCGGGTTTTAGTTTATTTTAATTAGTTTTAATTGTTCTAAATGTGTCAGTATGAAAATCGAATAAATGATCTTACGCCCACAGATTTGCTTTGCTACAATTGCAATGTGGAGTTAAGTATCACTTACTGCTGCACGAAGAATTAATACAAATTAACTAGGATCCACAATATACTTAAATATACTCTTTAACATATATATAGGAAATAAAATCTATGTCTTAATATTCCAAAAAAAATACAATTTTATTCTGCCTTGCAATAAAACATACCTATTTTTAGCGTGACCCTACAATTAGTATAGTCAACCATTGCCTCACATCCTTGCATAAACTTTATTCTTCTTTAAATAAAACGACAATGAACAGCATTATACAAAAAATGTCGTAAGTTTAAAACAAAATAGCGTTGCATAAAAGGAAGCACGTCATTAAAATTCTTTTAGTAGTAAATGCGAATGTCGAGTTTAATTCAACTGCACCGGGTAATTTGGTACACTTATGGGCAATAAAAATTCTTATAAAACGCTTGGATGTTAAATTTATAGCGACATCTTAAATATATGATCGCTTCGTATTATAAATGGCGAATCTTGCCAGCTATTCAATAGATATGGAACTAGATTCATAATACTTAACAGTAAATATAAAGGACATTATGTTTATTGGCATCTGTTTTATTTCGAAAATTCACGCACATTCTTTATTAGAATCATTTAAGTATAAATGTATAAGTTCAATCTTATATTTGTTTTACATTAATGAGGCGTTTAACCCTTTTCATTATTCGAGGGTTAATATTTTGTGAGCTATACATTTAAAAATACAATCACGTTTAATTGATGTTTATGTCAGTAAGTATGAGAGGCTTCGTCACTACAACGACTTAAAACATATCATAAATGCGCAAG
The DNA here is from genome assembly GCA_949752805.1 of Deilephila elpenor. NCBI lineage: Eukaryota > Metazoa > Arthropoda > Insecta > Lepidoptera > Sphingidae > Deilephila > Deilephila elpenor. The sequence goes on from OX457094.1 coordinate 19,923,844, forward strand.
TACGACTAAGCAGCGAACGAAGACCTAACAAATCGGAAACCGGACAGTGAATCTTGTCGTCTTTAGGATACGGAGTGGTTTGAATCTCGTATCGTAGATCCTGAGACATCCAGAGGCGGAGGTGGGGTGACTTGCACTGGGGCGCGGGCGGAGGAGGCAGGAAGGGGGGATAAATTATCATCCCGTGTGAGCTGTGTTGTTGTCGAGCAGCGATTCTGGCGTTTAGTGGGGCTTAGCAGGTAGATAAATGGACCTATTGTATGGAATTGTTACTTAGTTAACCACCTATAGTCTTGAGGTAAGTGACACATATTTATTTCGATTCATCATTGTCTCTTCAGCTACTTAAATGTTGAATCAGTTATAGTAATGAATGGAATTTTATAAAGTGACTTATTGATTCCATTTTCTAGCTTTTGTTCGATATGAATTGTCGTGGTCCTCGACTTTCTTAGTTAAGGTAAGTGATTTTTTACAATCCGTCGATGACAATATTATTATGAGGCCACTACTACAATATATTATCTAATTACACACCACTTGATACGACATTCGACATCTCTTATTATCTGGCATCTGTAATTTATGTCGCTGCACTTAACCCAAAGTCCCCCAGTCGTCGAAACATAAACATAATGAACAACCATAATATGAATATTCAAGGAAAAATAGCCCATGCAGGTGATAAAAAGGCCCATCAGTCGCCTCTCGCCATAATTCTGCACGAGATGAAGTCCCTACTAATAAGTACTGATTGTGTCGCCATGTCGCTCTGTCGCCGGGTCGCTGAGAGCTCAGTGGGCCCTGTGTTCCGTACTGCTTGGTGTTGCGCAGTTAATAAGGCGGAATGGGCCGCGACGCGAACCGCGCTGCTGCCGACAAATGTCATAATTTAGAGACGCATCGCGCTTGTGACACACGGGAAAAAATACGCAGGTTATTTTTGCGCTGTAGCATATCCACATATTTTTAAGACTTCTATCACATACAGAAAAAAATCGATGTGATGAAGAATTTGTCTTACGATTATTAAAACTACCGGAAATTAGACAGCATAACAAGAAACCACCAACTCATTTATGACTCCTCTTCAGGTTTCGTAGTCAGTAAAAATCATCGCTAACAATACAAGTAATTACACAATAATTCGCTGATTTAATTTGGTATATAATATTACAACATACGCTCAATTAATACAGTGTTGAGAAACGTAGCGGTTCCAAAAAGATTATTTGCCCGTGTACAATGCAAGAACCGTCGCGCAAAATATGTACGGCAATCAAGCGAGGCGAAACAGCTCCCCGCCCCTCCCCTCCTCCGACACCGTCTTCCATTACTAATGACATATGCCTCTCTCCACTGTATTACTGACGACACTTTTTCTCAACTCCTTTTTCTTATGTTTTGACTCCAGTTGTGTTTTTACACTGACACGCCGAAGTGACTATTGAAACTGGTTATATAATATGTGCAACGCTGATAAGACAACGTATTCAAACTGGTTAGACGATTAGATCAGTCCGGTCCACCAATTACATACCTACAAATTCAATCGAGAGCGTCCCGATTCACGACCTACACGTGGTGCAACTAGGAATTACGAGTATACTTTATCACATAAAATATACCTATATTTAGTGCACGTGTAATTTACCACCCTACATATTTTTTAAAGTTAACTAATTTTGGTGCAAAAACATGTGTTTGTAAGGCCAGCATGCACCGCCAAGTCGCCTGCAAGCTTACTGTTCTCTGGCATTAGTAATGAGGATGCGGGGGCTCCGCACTCCATTACTGGCGCCGCACATATGTCCTCGCCGGGAGTCGACGGCGTTTATCCCCGGACAAATGGGCCCGGACGCCTCGCGCGCAGTCAAACACGCCGGTAAGCCGCTGCGGATACACGCTGCTGATGGAATTTATAAACAGACGGACGGAGCTTTCAGATGGGAACGCTACACGCGAGTTCGATTACTAACAACTTATGCTAAATCAATAAATGTTAGTGCTTTGTGTTTGTTTTTAGCTATTGAAATATTTTCTATGTAACTAATTTAAATACAGCCTGTAAAAAATGTGTTACAAAGTGTTAGTAATTACAGTGAGCACATGCATTTTTGATATACGTAAAACTTCGAAATATTTCTAATTTATCGAGGCTATCAGTAGCAGTTTTTTAATATTATGGCTCGCTTGTAAGAAACTATTTATACACCAAAAGACATATACCGAAAAGAAAACCCTATTATTCAAAATATGTAAACAGGTCCTACATAAATTCGCGTAAGCCTTTACAAGTTTTTATAAAGTGGGACTCTAGCATCGTATCACGTGCCACATATTTGAATATGTATCGATTCATGCATAACTCCAGTGTTATCCGCCCATAAAGATGTGCCTGTTAAGGGACTCTCTGTACGGAGCTCTACGCCGTGTTTTAGCATTCAGCGACGCCCGCGCGACTCTAACTTAACATCTCTGAGTCGAATGTGTAATGCACTCATCTCACTTCTCACCTGCTACACAGTCATTTTGAACTCTACTCCCTTGTGTTAAGGTTATGAATTAGATTTAGATGTGGAGTGGCAAAAGGTCTTACTTTTTGAAAGTGTTCACCTGAATACGCTGTCATATATTTAGTTGTTTTGTTTTTAAATGTAAAGTAAATGATCCTGGTGGGTGTGGAGCCTAATGGTCTTGAATTGTTGTTGATAATATTGGTTCCACTAAGGCTTTGTTTCAAGTCGAGTAGGTACTTTTTTACCTAACTTATTAATGCTAAATTTTACTTAAAAATCGCATTTTATTTTGTTTTTAATTATTTGAGAGTACTGAGTCTACAATTTGTGCCCGATATGACCTGTGTGGCGCATCGCATCATATTTGAGTCTGACCTGGGTCCAGTGAACTGCAGGTGCCAGCTGTATCATTTATACCCTTTCTAAATATAGACAGAGCTTACCTATTCAATAAAATAAATACTTGATACCTAATTAATTACGACGTGATAACAAAACAGAACTCGTCAAAATTTTAACTGTAAGTTAGTTGTCTGAATCCCCGGTCGGACGCTTAACATTATAATGTTTCGAAGATATATTACGTGGAGCAGAGGAGCGTCTCGGAATAAAAAATAAACGGAGCACCTGCGAATAAAGTCATGTAAGCAGTGGGTTAGTGGCGGGACAGTGACACGTCAGCGCGGGGCCGCGCCTGATCCCGCACCCGCGCCGCGACACTCACAGGACTCAGCCGGGGCCTGGTGGACCGACCCCCCATTTATATAAAACATTTTATGATCGGATATGTCACACGTGTCTCCTATGTAATAGGCAAGATTTAAATACACACCGACCAAGAAAAACGATTCATTCACCAAACAAATATTTCAGTATCTCGGTACTGGGATTCACCAAGACCTTTCATTCCATAGCGACTTTTGTACCTTCTACTAGGCTATAAATAGCACAATTCATCGTCCAATTATTCAAAAAGGCCTCTGAATGCACGCCTAAGCTTCATTTTCAATTTTCCGCATACTATTATCGCCCCACGCGTTCCGCAGAGTCTTTTCAACAGACGGTGGAACAGCCCACACTATGTACACCCAAGGGATTCTACTTTAAACACGTTTTATTCAAAAATAAATCAATACGTTATTTTCTTGTGCAAAATCTGAGTCCGCCCCGCCCAGCAGCGACTATATTAAATATTGAAAACTAATATCTTTGCGATGGTGTGAGCGGCGGGCAGGTGGGCGCTGTCCGATCTGTTACAAAGCACCCGCAAAAAGGATACGAGCTATATTACTAGGCCGCCGGCAAAAAATATCCTCACAAGCTTTTTGGTACACTGTACACCCGTCACGCTGAATTGATATGGCGTGGAATGGAATGCGGATGGCAATATGCGACGACACGCGTGGCTTTATGAACTCTTTTTAGAAATTTACTCGTTTTTAAGGCTTTATTTTAACCATAAATGTCTTATTGAGCTAATATAGGTGAGCTACATAGTAGGCACTTTTTGTAAATAATATGTGCTCGTCATAAGTAGTTTTCAATAAGATATAATGATAATCGAAAACATGAAAGAGGATTATTTGGATTCTATAGTTTATGTTCACTCCAACAGTACACAGGGATCAAGTTTATGTACCTACGTATATTTATACTCTAGTCTCATGGCAAGTGTCTCTCACGACTCTAAAACCGCCATCTGAATATCGAGGGATCAATTTCGCTATTTGTATTTCAAGTGTTTTCTGCTTCAGCGCCTATCGGTCTGGAGCGATGCGCGCCGCCCACAAATACTTCAACTTGTTACTAAGTCAAACTATCCCGAAAACTTTTGCTCGCATCACGAAAGAAACCAATATTTACGGCGTTTATCTTGCAATTTATTATAGAAAATATAATCATGTTTTACGTTGAATGTTGTGTGCGCAATAATTCACAAAAAAATATTATATTGATAAAGAAATTACACGGGTCACTATTAAAGTGACAAAATGCGAAAATTTATCCATCGTAGATGGTTATATTGTGTTAGTAAAACCCCAATTTTGATTGCTCTACTTGCTACAAAGTTCAATTAAACATTGCAGAATAAAAATAAAAATATACTTGATCATATTCAAATTATATGCATAATGTAACAATAACTTAATCAACAAATTCGAGCATAGAATAATATAAAAATTAATTAATTTAAAATACACATCAATATCCGATCAAATCGTTTTGTTACACTTGTTGCCTACATAATTTGAATACCACACTTACATAATTAATTAAAGCAATGATGGCTCGTTGAATATCCATAGTGTGTCCATTTGATAAATACATCCCATGTTTACGTATTCAATATAACGATAACAAATATGTATGCCGCGATATGTATGCAGCGCGTCGCTCCGCCAGATGTCGTTTCCAGCAGTGATTAAGTCCACGTGTCGGTAAGTAGGTAGGGTTTTGCATCGGCGCAGTATTTACACAATCAGCAATTCCCGGGGCGTGCGGTGCGGCTGGCGGCGCCGACGGGCGGCCCGCGCGGAATCCCGGGCGCGCTGGGATTGCGCCCGATTCCGGTGCATTTTCCCCGCCCTGTGCAACTGTCTTGTTGCGGAATGCTAAACGTGCGCTGCGCAAATTTCGGACGGGTGTGCTGTGTTCAACAGATTACATTAAACTATTTTTGATTACGATTTTAGGTTTTGCGAATACTCATTCAAAATTGAGAAATATTGTTCAAGTTTCGAGCAAACTCAACTACCGTAATACGTGCATGTACATATGCTATTATCCTTTAGTACTATAATATCTTCAGTCCTAAAATAAGTTCGGCTTATTGCAATATCGTATATTATATAATATATCGTATGTAAATTCCAGTTGTGTGACAAGCTAGCAATTGAACTAGGGTAACATCAAATCAATAAGAAAACTAATTTAAAATGATTAACTACAAACAACCTTACAAAAAGCCTGCGATAAAATGTATACGCGTATTTTTTATCGTGAAACGTAGCCGTAACTTGAACCGAATACTCACTGTACGCAGTAATAGTATAATCCTTCTCCGGCGTGGTCGGGTATAACTCACGTCGGCGCAGTCAAAACACAGGACGTGGGCAGAAGTAAGCTGCCTTTGTGTCCGTCGAGGCCGAATCTAGCTGTCTGACGCTCACACGACGTGCGCGTATTCCTACCAGGCATATATTCATATAGCTACCTTTATAAATACCATCCAATCACATGTGCGATTGGATGGTATTTATGTATAGGTATTTATATATATTTTCGTCGTGTCATACGAGAACGAGAAAATATTTATAAACACGTTTCCAATGTGGTAGAGTCGACTTGTTATTATCTTAAGCTACTCTGCTCTCTACTCTATTCTAACCCCGGCTTGACCCGGGTGGTGCCTATGTCTAACGGGAAACTGATCTGTCTGTCGGAATCCGGCAACACATCTACAACACAAGTATTGTAAACGTTTTTAGGCGGCGATAATGACTTACCATCAGGCGAGCTGTTCGCTCGTTCACCGGACCGGCCCAATACAATAACAAAAACACATATACACACAATTTTGTATGTGTTATGTGCATGACGGTGAAATGATTTAAGACGCATGCACATGCAGTTGAAGCTGAGATGGCGTGCTGCGCGTTATTTCGCCTCCTTTAGCCGAGTGTGCCAGCTCGGTAACCGCGGCCGGCGCGGACACGCGATGCCTACATTAAACACTTGTTTCTGAAACACTTGATATTATTGCCGACAATCGCATCACACTTAGCGAGACAATCAAAACTTGTGTGTGTTTGTTTATTGTTTGTGGAGGATTTATTCAGCCTTTTTTTCTTAAACTAAATAAAATGTAATTCTTCGTGGTATCAAAATACCTTTCACACACTACCCACGTTCCTATAGCAGTTATGCAGTAATTAAAGTTACATCCTATCCCCTTACTACCTGCTCCACTCGCGTCTTTGAAGTCTCGGCAAAAAATCCAATTAACTGTCACCTCATAAATACAAGCAAGTTCTAGGGCGTAAATAGTAAGCAGTTTGTAGAAAATCAGCAGGGTGTCCCTACAGCGGAGCACTTAGATAATTTTGCGCGTTAGCGTACTCCGCGGCCGCGTATTAATGCGCCGGCAAGAGCCCCGACAGAGACGGATGGCCGCACACCACGCGCACACAAAGCCCGTCCCGGAGGATGGTTATTTCACACTGCTGCGGTCCCCTTAAACATACTTCGTTCAACTTTTATGTGAAAACTTGCTGCGAACATCTTCTATGTGGTTCGCGCTGAAATATTGCTCAATATTGTTTTGCTCATAACAGCACTTTGGTCTCGTAGCAATTCAGACTGGTAACTTTGAGGCCCTGGGTTTAATATTTTTCATGGAATGGTTGGCAATTGACCAGACAAGCAAAAGACTAGAGGACTCGTCGGTGCATTGCCGGCCTTAACGGAAAGTGTATAATAATAATAAACCCCTTATCAAGTCTCTTAAATAATACTAACTCTGGATACAAACTAGGATATAATGATTCTGAATATTTCCTTAGCCACTTAATGTACATGGACGATATTAAGTTATATAGCAATAGCCTAGAAGGATTGTATAAATTAGCCGACGTCACCCAACAGTTTTCACATAGTATATGTATGAGCTTTGGTATAGATAAGTGTAAGACTCAATGTGTACGCGCAGGAAGAATCGAAAATAACTGTCATAAACTAAATGAAACTGATCAAATAGACCCCGTAGATGGCGTTACCGGATATAAATATTTAGGATATCAACAGTCCCAAATACATCAAAAAGAAACAAAAAACACTCTTACTCAGAAATTTAAATCTAGATTACACAAAGTATTAAAATTACACTTAAATGCTAGAAATACGATTAAGGCCATAAATACATACGCAGTACCAATACTAACCTATTCATTCGGGATCATTCATTTGTCACAAACTGATCTTAAGAAACACCAACGCACTATTAATACCCATATGACTAAATACCGGAAACACCACCCCAAATCATGCATAGAGAGACTAACACTACCTAAAAGCGAAGGAGGAAGAGGAATAATTGATATACACAACTTACACAATAAACAGGTTAACAGTTTAAGATCATTTTTCCATAACCGCTCGATAAACTCCCAACTCCACTTATCTATAGTAAAGACTGACCAAAAATTCACCCCACTTAATCTACATGATGTGACACCGCAAAAGAATGAGACTATTATAGATATTCAACAAAAAATAGACAGATGGAAACAAAAATCCCTACACGGACGGCATTACCTCGACTTGAACAGCAGTAACGTCGACAAAACTGCGTCGAACGCATGGCTCAAGCGAGGTGAATTGTTCCCGGAAACTGAGGGATTTATGTTAGCCATTCAGGACCAAGTCATTGACACAAAAAATTACAGAAAATACATAATAAAAGATAGCAGATTTACTTCCGATTTATGCCGCCATTGCCACCATTCACCTGAAACTATACAACACATAACAGGAGCCTGCCATTCTATCTCACAAACTGATTATAAACATCGTCATGATCAAGTTGCTGCCATCATCCACCAAAAACTTGCCCTAAAATATGGTTTCATTAAAGAAAAAACAGCCTATTATAAATATAAACCTCAGGTTATATTAGATAACACTAACTATAAACTTTACTGGGATAGAACTATTATAACAGATAAAACAATTAATTGCAATAGACCGGATATCACATTCTATGATAAGAAAAATAAAGCAGTATATTTAATAGACATTGCTATCCCAAACACACATAACCTTACTTCTACGTTTACTGAAAAGTTAGCCAAGTATACAGATTTAGCAATAGAACTTAAGACATAATGGCAGGCCCAGACAGTTAAAACAATACCAATTATCGTCTCATCTACGGGTGTCATTCCCCACACACTCCATACTAGTTTAAAAAGTCTTGATATGCCCCCTCTCACATATACGCAGTTGCAAAAAGCAGCTATTTTAAACACATGCCGAATTGTCCGCAAATTTTTATCTATAAATAACTAATGAGATCTTAATTTCCCTCTTTCCGTTTGGCCAAAAGCTCGCGGAGTAAGAGTTTAGCCTCTGAAAAGAGAGATACTTAAAAGTAAAAATAGAAATAATAATAATAATACACCCAACAGTCACATACATAGTCCTGACCCCACACTAAGATCGAGTCTTGTGTCGTGGGTATCAGCAGCTACGAGAGACTTTTCGGTCTCACAAACACCCAGACCCGAAACAAATACCTGAGGATCACACAAATATTTGTTTCGGTGCGGGGATCGAACCCGCGGCCTCTCGTTTCACAGGCGGCGTCTAACCAACTGCGCCACGGAGGCTGTCTTCAAATGTACACTGTCTTCAAATGAAGTGTCTCCATCCTCAAAACCCATAATTTCAATCGGGGTAGTACTAACAAGAAATTGAATATTTTTATAACATCAAGAAGCCCATTGTATATGGTTACTAAAATATTTCCGCGACATGCATAATACAATACAACGCCATCTGCTCGCAGGTATAAGGCAATGTTTCGTAGGACCCCTCCTATAAGACGGGACAACGATCCTTAACGATTAATCCCCTAGGTAATAGAACTTTTGAATTGTAAATAGCTACAAATCTAACAAATTCCATGCATCCACAACTGTCCAACTGTGTTGCAATACACCCTCTCCCTTCGCATCTGTTGGAAAACCTGGAGGGAGAAGTAGCTTTATAAAAGTTGGAAAGAAACTTTTTTATATTCGGATCGCAAAGTGACTACAACGCAACAGACGACAGGTGGTTTGCTATTTAACTAGAATATCAATTGTTGTGATTTTTAGTTTCTAAATTTTAATGTTTTTTTCGTACACTTACTTTGTTTATGTAAAATTTAATTGTGGAAGCTTCACTGGATAGTGCATTATTAATTGTAATGCGTTTATATGCTTTATTGTTCTGTATGTTTCCCAAATATTAATAAAATAAAATAAAAACAAAAATTATCAACCGAACGGAAATTGATGTATGTGGTTGTTATGTGTCTTTGTGATTGTCACAATAATGTCGGTCTGGTTGCAACCAGATCACTACGTATACGATACCGCGTACGGGAGTCAGCAACAAGGCTAATAAGAATATCGTACCACCTTACATACATAAACTCACGTCCTTATCCCAAAAGGAGTAGGTAGAGGCGCCACCAGGACACCCACATTTTGCCTTGTATATTCCGTCCCAAGATGTGATACAGGCCGAGCCTATCGCCATATCGGTTACAAATTCCTGATTCCGGGCTGATAATGAACAGAAAAATCCAATGGCACTGCTCAACCCAGAATTGGAACCCAGCCACGCCACCAAGGCAGTTACCACCTTACTTTGTCTTACCAGTCTTATTTACATATTCCATTCCAAAAGCCTACCAAAATATTTAGTGAATACCGATTTCATTCAGTAAGGCACATTGATAGTTTGTTGGATACGGCGGCACAAACACTGCACTGTACCGTCGAATACTTGATGAGGGAATAATTGTGGTTCCACACGTGAATAGCTGTCGATACACACGCGCTATCTAGTTCTATAAACTAGTTTCTATGTATAGAACATGGAAACTTTGGACACGGTTCCGATGAAACACACTGAAATGTTTTAGCACAAACCTATATTAATAGCATTGAGTGTACGTTACGTACGCCAATATAGTATTGCAAATCTGGTTTTGTTAAATGTTGATTATTTTAAGAAGTAGCCGGTTCACAGAGCCGGTCTAACATATTAAGCCACAAGGATTTGTTTGTACATAAATATGGTGGTAGTATAATTGACGAGCGAGAGAAACTTTTCAAGTCGGTGCGTGGTGATATTTTATCACCTGCCCTGGTCGGGACTGCAATTATAATGTTGGCATAAATTCCAGAAACAGACATCTAATGAGATGTAAGTAAGTCAGTATTATAGATTGCCCAAAGCTTGGATCGAAATCTAGGCCTCATGATCTGCGACCTGTTAAAACAACGCTAGACCAATAGGCGACTAAAAATTACACCCTTATCATATTATAAATTCGTTTCATTCTATTTTTTTAATTAACTCTACTTTTTAAATAGCGGATCGTAAATTTACATATCGACTGAGATTCTAAATACAATAAAAGGCGAACGGACTCATCTTCCGTACCCCACATCTGCGATGACACGAACAGGAGAAACAATAACACACCTAATTTAACTGGGAACATTATTGGACGAAATAAAACTAAACAAAACAGTTTTCCCTGTTCAGGAAGTAAATGAGTGCATGGGACACGCGACAAAAACGTTTAATTTGCGTAGCTCAGGAACAGAGCGCGCACACCGGGCAGACACTTCGCCCGCCGAGCTCACAACCAAGGGGAATTTTGCCGCGTTTACTGTAGCTTCACAGTATACAAACAAACAGTATGATTACACTTAAAGATATAGTCAATCATTTACATAATTAAATTATCAATTTGGCGAGGTCTTCACCATACTATATACATATTATAAAAATACACGAATAAATTAACGACGTAATTTGAAACCGAATATCTTGATTTCCAAAAAAAAAATGTTTTTTTATGTCTTCTTTTGTTGGCCGAAACAGTAAGGATTCAAAATCTCTTTCATTTTAATTTGTTATTTTTTAATCAAAATAATGAAATATAATTATGATAACAATTATGAAAACATAATATTTTATTTGTATACATATAGATGTGTTCTCGTAACAAAACATTTTATCTTACAAAAACGAGGTGTCTTAAACTAAATTGTGACATTGTTTTTGTGTGGACTGCGTGGAGGCCGGCGGCCGATTTCAGCGTCGACGGCGGCCCGACGACAAACTGCTCGGAAATTTATGGGCCACGCGGGAAATTAGCGGCGCGGCCACACAACCCGCGCCCAGCTCCGCGCCACTAATGAACGTATTGTGTGGACGCGCCGCTACCCGCGCCCGCGACAGCGCCCGCGCCCGCTCACGCATTGTGCCCTAATTGGGTCGTTTGGGATAGTTGGGTGATAAATAACGGCTCGGGTAGAATTTTACCTAACGCTTACCTTTGTTAAATTAAACTACACTCGATACGTTTATTAGTTAACTAGATAGCCACTGGCGATACTATCCGTGTTTATACCTACTTCATATTGTCATGTGAATTTTAGTTTATAACATTTTGTCTAAGGGGAATTAATTACTTCGTTAGAACACTCTCGAACATGTTTTTACTGCTAAGAATGCGTCTATAGCACCTGTGTCTGGCATAAAAAGGTTTCAAAATAAACGAACGATAGACATATATACCTAAACACCTCAGATAAGTAATTCATTACCAATATTTTAAATCTATTTAAACAATAAACATTGTCATAAATAAACGACATATTTTCCTTTGTGTAAGGTAAGTAGAGCAGCTCCTCCGCGTGGCGAGACTCCGGAGCCATCGCGCGCAGGTGACGCCGCTGCCACTCACAAGACTGTTGCGTGTCTCATAGTATCAGCTAATATCTGCTGCTTGTTATTACCCTTCACTTCTCATGTAGATTACTCCACTAATTGATTCTATATAATCTCGTCTCCGAATTATACGATATTTTTGTGTTTATGCAAGTGTTTGCCTTCTTACCAAACTATAAAAGTTTAGATACGATTTGGAAGAAGTTGGTGCAGATTTGGCTATTACCGACATAGCGATATTTTTAAGCCTCTTCTAAAATACTACTACCTATTTTATTGAAATATAACATACATTATTTTGTATTATACATACACAAATAACACAAAATACTCCGACTTCATAAGAAAAGCAGCCAGCGAACGCCTTACGGTAGTGCCAGAATTTTCCGTCCCATATTCTTACATCAAACATTTCCATATTCAAAATGGAAACCTCCAAGTCGGAGACAATTTAATAAAGCATATTCTAGCGAAGTGCATAAAAACGATATATTTACTTGTCCGCAGGTATTTTTGCTGCGCGAGTCCATTTGGCAGGCAGGTCGGGGGTGTATCGCAGGTCGTGCGGGGTGCAAGGAGGGGGTGAAGGAGGAGGGGAACAGGTCGCGACGTCGTCCGCGTCATTTGTACCGTTGTTGTAGAAAACATCCCGGGCGACGCGGCGACACTGGCACTCACACGCTACCTGACGGCTCTAGCGTGTAGCAGAGGCTTTATTGAAAATATTTATTTTGCGTCAAAAAGTATCTTCCAAAAAACATTTTGAAGTCAATAGAAATAAAACATGACAATGCTAAAATAAATTGACATCAACAAGACCAGGATCACGTCTGTGCTTTAACTTCAATCACAGGAATGATTACTCCGACCTAAACTTCTAGAATCATTGAAAATATTGTAAGTTTTTATAAATACATTTTTATGCAATTTTTTTATAAATACAACTTTTTCAGCGAAGTATCTAAAAGACTAGTTGATAATCATAAATAACATCGACCCCACATAGAAATACATACATGTCTTGCGTCATGGCTACGAGAAACTACCAGAAATGTTTCCAAACATCCAAAATGAAAGCAAATACACGTTAGATACTTTCACGTACATGATACTAAGATCAAAGATGATATATTCCAAAAGTTTCAAACACAAGCGCCTCTCCATACTAGTCCAACACAATACACCTTGCATAACTGAGGCATATTCAAGCGGCTCATCTCGTGAGATGCACATTTGCACCTCTTACTAACCCTCACCCCTTCACCTTAGCCCCTCGCCTCCCCCTCCCCCGCCGCCGCTAGCCCCACCGCCTCTTGCTGCCGCACCGCGGGGACCTTTCTCGCTCGGCGCCAACCTATTTGCAAAGCCTTTTAGGATATCGCATTTTCTTATTAAATGCAACGAATGCGGACCTGAGAACTGCGAGTTAGTGATTTCAAGTATCCAATCGATGTAGTGAATAAAGATCCTCTGGGGCCGCTGTGGAGCTGCTTTTGTACGGATAATGCCTTGTTATACGGAATTCTTCCGCTATGAATAATACATTCTGTTTTATGCTTACACTTCTTTATTTTTATTTTACAAACATACGCAATTTCGCGCGTGCATTCCCGAATGGGTAGACATTAGTTCCACACCCACTGTTGCCAAGTTTATACGCATTCCAAGATAAGATAAAAAGCGAGTTTTAAAGCATCTCGGACATAACTTCCAATGCCGCGCAATTCATATGTAATTTTACAATTCGAAAAACTCATTATTTAGCTTAATAAAATATTAAACAGCTTGCATTTACATTGGACAACGCCCACCGTGCTCATCGTGTAAAATCAGCCACAATGACCCTGGTTAGCTTGTCGCGTCCGAGATCAGCCCGCTTACGTCCGGTTTAAGCAGGCTCGCATAATTGCGTTCACCGGCGGCAGATGATTATCTCGATTGGGCTGCACTGCGCTTATCAGGTGCACTGTAATTTTTGCCGTACAATAAAATTATTCTACTCGTATAGGAGAGCACACAGTTTCTTGGTATTTTTCTCTAGCGGTATTTACTATTACGAATTCTAAAAATCTGTTTGTCTTTTGACACAACGATCAAGCAATGGCTCGACGTAATTATTCGGATATAAAAGTACCGACTGGAACGAAACATTGGTTACATTTTATTCTGAGAAAATCTGCATGTGGAATCATTGTCAATCCAAACTCATGGGTGATTAGCATTTCAAAGTAATCTAGATGAGTAACTTAAACAATGCGGCTATGGTGCAATATGTATGTACAGTATGTGCGCCAAAAACATCAAAATATATAGCTACGTTTTAGACGTGAACCTGGTACCAATTTAAATGATGTACTAAATCCAATACCTTAGTCTATAAAACGACAACTAGTTCATCCTATATCTATTAGCTACCTATTCGATATTCTTCACAGAAAAACAGCGTTAGTAGTTTCGAGAACCTCCGAACTTTGTAAGAAACTGACACCGACGAAACTCTCGTGCGCTGCTAAAGCACTCGCCGTCCTTTGCACATACAAAGCAGTGTTTTAAAGGAGTGTTCGAGATCATTCCTGCACCGCGGTGCTATCGTACTACAACTACATTACAAATTCCTTATTATGGAATAGACGATAAAATACTTGGGTGATACATTATTACATCGGATACGTGATCAAGTGCGACTTTGTTTGTCTAAGCTAAGTAATCAAAGTAGACCAAATCGGCATAATTGTATTAAACGATGGATACGATACAAGGACTACAATAAAATGTGGAGCCCAATCACTTTGCCATACGAAAACCTATCTATTTTATCATTCTTCTTCTAATAAATAATAAAAATGTTACTGATCGCTGTCTGTATATGTAGATGGAAAATATGAGCAAAGCTATTTTGAGGGAGTTTACTAACGTAGCAGAACTCAAAATAATGTTTGTTAGAAATTTTGTCCGTCTGTCTGTTTAACTGTTGGTCTGTGCGTTGCGCGCGCTAATATCACAATCAATTTCAACGAGTTGGGTGTAGTTTTTACAAATGTATTGTGTAAAGCTTCACTTGAAATTGTATTATTTCAATTCCTAAAAGTCATAAAAAAATTATTTTTTCAAATATTCAATTTTCAAAAATTTAATTTGAAATGACATGATGAATAATCGTCCCATAAAAATGCTATCAAAATTAGTAAAATAATCTATAAAAATAAATGCAATACTTATCGGCGAGAGATCTTCGTATGGCATTTAACACCTAGGGTTAAAGGTATTTCCGACTTTGCGACTGGTTTCAATGTATAGAAAAACGGTTAATTGTTTCAAAAAAAAACATTTATTGTTGAAATTCACGAAAATATCTCAGACATAAGTTTTGAACATATTAATTTGTCTTTCACAAACGTTTAGGTCCTTCACATTTTTTAGTAGAACAAAAATAATATTTTATATTACTAGTGTCACCTTGTGCACGAAAACCTCATCGTTCATATCTAATATTACATCTTTTATTCGACAAATAAAATTTAACTCAACAAATACATTCTTCAAATAAGATCATAACTCGTAAATTTTATTGGATTCCATTTTCATTGAAGATTATTTGAGCGGTTTGAGTGCTTTGGTGTGGAGCAGTAATAATCGTGGATTAGGTAAAAGCGCGAGACGTCCCCTAGACCATGCCCTGCAGAAGCAACTGACTGTGAAAAACAACCCTTGGATATAAATAAATTTAAAGTAAGTTCAGTAACATTTTATCTTCAATAATGGAAATTAGGTACTTTTATAATCTGATACATTACTGTAGCTATATCCAATGTAATTCATACAATTAACACGCATATACAGATAACCTGGTAATTGGGTATTTGACTCATTTTTTTTTATTGTATTCGTCAAAGAGTATCCATAACCAAAATCTAACAAACAAAGAATTTTGTAAATCCATTCAGAATTTAAAAAGTTAGAAACGTTTTAAATATTGTAGTGGGGGTAAAAGAAAAGGGATGCAAAACAAAATTTGTGACTTCACTATTCTTAATATGCATTATAGTGTGCGCGTGTGAAAGAGACGGCAATATGTCCCCTCTACGTCCCCACTCTTTCATTTAAAATACTAATATTTGCCTCATGTTACAAGCTATTTTATCACTGTTTTCACAAAAATGTTTTGTTTTAATGGCACTTCTGCTTGTCTGCAAAATAATACAAAAATTCGATGATAGTCAAATACCCAATTTCAGTGAAAAGCTATTTCAGGCAAACAATTATGCCCATATAAACTTTATTTGCGGTAAGAACACTCCGCAGTGTCAATGTGCCATTTTCAGTGTCATTTCAATGTCTACTTTTCAAGTACGACTTACCAAATATATTTTTTCTGGCCACCTCGCCATTTTTATTCCTTTCTTGTACTACTCCGACACTTAAAAAACACACTTTTCACCCGGCCCTAAAATAAGAACTGAACTAAACTGACTTTTACCTACTACACTTTCAATAAGCATAATATACATACATACATACATACATAAAAATCACGCCTTTATCCCAGAAGGGGTAGGCAGAGGCGCCACCAGAACACCCACATTTCGCCTTGTATGTTCCGTCCAATGATGTGATAGATATTGGGCAAAAATTCCTGACTCTGGACTGATAATGAAAAGAAAAATCCAATATCACTTTGCCCAACCCGGGATTCGAACCCGTGACCTCAGCTTTGTAGTCGTACCGCAGTACAACCACGCCACAGAGGCAGCATAATCTACACTATAATAATATAACTAGACTTTATAGATCTCTATACACGTGTTGCACAAATACAGGCGCAATTTCTCCACCAGTTTACACGCGGTTTATTTCACTAAACTGCCCTTACTAAAGTACAAACACGTGCGTCTAATTTCCACAATCGTACACTGATTACTGCCCTTTGACAACGAGCAAAACGTCGCTTTAAAACACAAAGGAGTGCAAATTTTAGCGATTAAACGTGGTTGCAGGTCTTCAGAGATCCGGAGGTCATTTGAGCGCACTAGCGGCCGATCTGTCATCAAGTGAGTTACAAACCCCGTCGACCGCAGAGTCGTCCGTGGCTACTGGTTTGTCGGTGTGTATCTGTATACACGTAGTACTCTTTGGTGACCTAAACATATACTCGTGGAATGTTAGGCAAGTAATTAAATAAAATTGAGAGGCAAGGCAATTTTATGACGTAGGTAAACGCTAAATCCAACTAAATAATAAGATCAATTGCTGGTCATTAAGATATATAATTATGTTAAACTAGTTGCATTTCACATTCTCAGTTGCGCAGTTGGTTGAAGGCCGCCTGCGTGACGGAGCCGCAAGTTACATATCCGGACCGAGACAAATATTAATTGTCATAAAAAAATATTTGCTTCGGATGTGAATTTTATCAGACAAAAATAAATAATATATACCGTAGTTTATCAAGCGTGAACAACCTGGCGTGCATTAGAAGAGGCCTACACTCAGCATTGGGTGGATACATAGGCTGAAGAAGAAGAATAAGAGAGTAGTTTCTCAAACCCATGATTTAGATAGTATCGTACTCTGAGGCTAGCACTATGTGTGTGACTGTTGGATGTACATATTTATTATTCACGTTTACAAAGTAAGTCACGTCTCTATGTTAGGTCGATAAATAAAATATTTGCTTACTTTATAATGATCAATTTATAATGTAAATAATAAATTCAAAAACCACTAAATTCAAAAACACTGCAATATCAGGTCAAGAAGATAGCTGCTGCCCGTAGCAGTAACACAGTTCAACAGACTAACATGAAATGCTCTGCTTATTTTGTTACATACACACTTCATATAACTACTTTCCCATTAGTTATATCACACTATCATTTCGTATAGAAGACGTAAACAACATGCCCCAGATTTTTACAATGAAACTCAATGAAGACGAATTTCCAGCAAATAATGTGGCAAAATACTATTGTTACAGACACTCGTAACACGAAATTTATGAACTAGCTCTGAAATATTGACCGATGATGATAAATGGCGTGTATTTACGGGTGCTGGTAATAAAAACACAATCGTGGTAATAAATGTGCGGCGCGCGACACGCGACACTAACAAGTAACGCGTGTTTCAACCGCCTCCGTATATATCACTCTACCGTCAAGTTAACGCATGCACGCTATTCTTCGATACGCTCGACATCTTCACTAATTGAGATATAAACTAGTACATATTAAGTACGCAATACCAAAAATTTTACTGAAATCTTTTTTATGCGATATCAAACGACGAGTCGATGATTTTTTATATAACGTTGCGCAGACCCACTACATACAGTAAGATACAAAACAGTAGTCATAAGTAAACTTACAAAACTTGACTTTAAATAAAGTAATTTCGAATCACACCTTATAGTAAAACAATGGCTAACAAACAGCACGCAAGCAATCATTTACACTAAAACACTAGGCCACTCGACAGCATGTCGAGCGCACGCCATTCACATGTCCCGAGTGCGTGAATACTTGACACTGGCACTATAAATGAACATCTCGGGCGGTGGTGGCGCGCTCAAGCCTCCATTAGCTGAATTAAACGTCTCATATACGAGGCAATATACCGCCACTGTCATGTCTATACCTCACTCTTACGTATTAAATGGCGCACCGCCTCTCACGGGTTTTATTTGCAAAATTCAGACATCATGCCGGTACTATGTCTTGTTTCTGTGATCGTTTTTTTTCGACATTATTTATGATATTCCTTGAGGAAGTGGCTTGGGGTATTTCGTAAGCAAAAGTACTGCAGCTATCTAACCGCGCAAAAAATACTAATATTGTATGAGAATGAAGAACGACATTCGTCTTCAAAATGGTATATCGCTGTTAAAAGCCTTAGCAATAAGCTACAAATAACTGGTAGCCACAAAGATAGATATTCGATTAAAGTATCAGGGGTGTGCATAAAATAAGGATCTAACTACGGGAAATTCACGTGAAACCGCAGACGTGTTGTCGCATTTTTATAACTGTCTGCGTAGAGAGACGAGCCAGCGTCCCGCCTGGTAATATCCGGTCAGTCACGCTCGTAGGCTTTGGAAAGCCAATGGCACACACAAGCTGCTGCTGCATATATTTCTCTTAATTCCTGACATTGCTAAATCATAAGTCTCGATGTGTGAACTTGAAAACAATTACATACACTACGAACTAGCTGTGACACAAATGCAAATGGATTGACGCTCCATCGTAGTGTATGACATATCCAACGCATATTTCGGACTACTATTGGTATGGCGAATTGTTTGAAAGCATTTCATAGCGGTACTATATTGTGTTGTTTTGTTATATCTGTCTATGATATGATTCTGAACGCTGACCTAATGCAATAAAGAAATGTGTTTGAAAAAGTGAAAGTGAAATGTGTCTTAATAACGTCTGAAAAACGGGAGGACATGACCTTGTTAATAGAGCACAAAAGCTTTCAGAATTTCTTGTTAAATTTCTAGCTAAATGGAGATGACTTAACACGTTCAAACATTTCACGGGAAGGTTTCCCGCCGCGGCTAACAGATGGCGCGCAATTAAACAGTAAATTACCCCGGCGCCCCGCACCCCGCGCCCCCGCCGCCTCGCCGCGGGCGTGCCTCATGTATTTATGCCGTCGTTAAGTCGCCACGGTGGATTTACAACAAGCCTGTAATGTTATATTACAGGTTGCGTGGTTCAACAGCAAAATACAGATTTTGTAATCCGTCCTCACTAATGAGAGTTGGCTGTTTCTTAAATAACTTTTGACCCTGATCTAAATTCTTTGCAAGATGTTATCTTTTGTTACAAATATTTCATTCAAATAAATACATAAATGTACTACCAAAACTTAGTTTACATCAACAGTTTATTGTTCTTAAGAACGGTTGTTATTTTGTTTCGTGACCCGTAATATCGAACTACCTTCAGTTTCAGATATAAACACAGTGTATTAGCTTTAGCATTAACATGGGGCGTGCGGGCTGCGGCTCGCGTGCAAAGTTGCGCGACTGTTGAAGAACTCTGACATAAAACACGTTTCATTTAATTAAATTTTGTTTACTATTCATTAATTTTAAAAGCCGCAGCGTGAGCGCATGGGAGCGAAGTTCGAGGGGGCTGCGATGGAGCCTCACGAGTCAAAAGATGCTCGAGACTGATTCATTTGTATTGCACCTCGAGTGGAAGAGTGCATTCACGTTTGTTTTGTTAACTTACTAGTTGGAGCACCAAGTTTGTTTTAAAAACATTATTACGCGCTAGAATTTCTTCATCGTAACTTTGTTTTGATATAAGTTTTAAATTCACAAAACTATCTGATCTTACATATAATATTGATCCACACGAGGTCTGAATTCACAATGTTTAACTTGGAAACCCACCTGCTTAAAAGGTTCAACAAAAGAGCATCGGATTTTACGGAATAGAAAACATTTTAATTTACAGAATATAATCACACTGGGTTATGTCGTCAAATAGAAGTTATTTTGGCATATTTCGTAGATTGAATGACATTATCAGAGGCTTAATAGCGTCGATTTGAGAGTAATCTCTTATTAATCACTCATAGATGGACTTATTATGTTCTTAGTAAGCTGTCACAATATACAGTGTGATAGATGTGCAGTACTCCTTACATCCAACCTAATGGTAAGGTTTCGTTTAAACGTAGAAAGTCTGAAAAAATATATAATTATGCTTACGTCAACATGTACAAGTTCGATTCAACTACTACATTAATTACCAAACCAAGCCAGGTTAAAATACAGGAACTGAACATTCTGAAAGAGAATTCATGTGATTACGATTCATACAATAAACAAACAACAGACGAACAGCACAACAGGAGTAAGTGGAAATGTGCAATGAGCTTTACAGCGGTGGACGGGTGTAATTGGTAACGGACACCGTGCGCCGGTGTGCCCTTACAAAAACAATGGCGACGACACCCGACGACACGACACCGACACGACGCCGACGAGCGCATTCAATGAGCGACACTGTCTAGACGCAACGTATTCACAAATTAATTGTTCTGATTTACAAACTCTATATTGTAACAAGATGAACTTAATTGAAATCGCAGTTCACTGCAATATTCTTCGTATTCTTAAAAGGACATTACGTAATTTATTTCTGATTTGGCGATTAAAAAATTAAAATTGTTTGCGTTTACTATTCAATTCCAGAGTTAAATTTTAAAATCTACTTTTTTGTAAAATAAGTTTGATACGGACATTAATACACTATGCTATATGTCTTGCTCTTTTCGACTACAAAACAAACATAGCAACACTAAAAAAAAACTGTACTCATATTTATAGAAATTACTTCCAGTAACACTTACCGCGCAGATTATCTCGAAAGGAAGCTCTGAGGTGGAGTATAACATCCGGTGCGAGCAACTAGTGGTCGGCAAGCCAGTGGGAGTGCCATACGTCACGTCCGGGAACACAATACATCACCCACATAGACAGCTTTGTTTACTTCTTGCGGCTTTCAACAACTCACCTCAAAACATAAGTACAGCCAGCTCCAGCTACAACGCAGAGACGATGTTCAGTTCTTACTATATTATATTATAATTCTTAATACTTTATTACTGTTTACAATTTAAGTAATTCAAATACGTGCAAATATCGCATGTAATATTGCATTATGATGTCACTTGGTTTGATTATATTATAATCAGTATTAATTATTTCTATTATAGGCCCAGTTTTTTTATCCACATATCGTTATCTCCTAATATGCAATATTTCTTAAAACACGCTGACTGCCTCACTGGCGTAGTTGTATTACGGTACGGTTTCAAAGCTTAGGTCTCGGGTTCGAGTCCCGGGTCGGGCAAAGTGATATTGGATTTTTCTATTCATTATCAGCCCGGAGTCAGGAATTTGTGTCCGATATGGCGATAGGCTCGCCCCCTATCACATCGTGGGACGGAAAATACAAGGCGAAATGTGGGTGTCCTGGTGGCGCCTCTGCCTACCCCTTCGGGGATAAAGGCGTGAATTTATGTATTTATTATGTCTTAAAACACGTAAATAAATCAATACATATGTTGCTGTATTTCTACATAGTATTAAATATCTTTTAATGCTATGAAAACAAGCAATTCAATATACATAGATCCTGAACTAATTTATAATAATTAAACTTGAATTTGGCTCAATATTTGATGAATATTATAACTCAGATCAGAGCCCTTTTAATTGATGTATTAATTTCATCATTATTAATACTACGATAAAATACTTTACTTGCTAAGAATTTAAAATACTTCAAAAACCATATAACACTTTGACAGTGTACAGACGCTGGTAGCTCGTTGAAGTCTTTACTAGGGCCGTCGACCGTCGATATATTTATTAGTGACTTGAAACGCATAAATTAATGAATTTTAACACTATTTCGTCCATGTTAACGTTATGAATAATACTAAAAATTGTCTACGGATTTATCTGACGAATGTCTAATCATGTGGATTTTTTATAAGAGAAAAATTATCAGTTTTTTTACATTTTCTAATTTATTTCCGAAATTCAAATATAGCTATAATAGGCCACACTGTGTTACTCTTGGTACTTAGATCAAGTAATACCCGAAGAAGCCCCGCGGCTTCTTATTTCTTATCTTAAAATAGCAATTGGTAACTGCAATTTTGTTTTGTTCCACAAACATTTATATCATCTATAAATTTATAAAATTGTCAATTTTTTAGCTCTACCGTGTAGTTTATAAAATAATGTAATTAACTCCAATTTATATGTAAGTAACAAATACTAAAATGTTAAGGTTTAAAATTATTTTCGCATAAATACTTTCAAAATTTTAGCATATTACAGTCAAAGATATAATCCGTAATCTGTATTTTGTTAAACTCTAACACAAAAACAAATGATATACCATGTTTCATATGAAATCTCATCGCAATTCAAAGCAATACTAAACTGTTTCATTATCACAACGCAATAAATACTAAATTATGAGATCGTTTGGAGCAATATAAACGCGTTGTACAACAGCGCCGCTGGTCGACAGTCAGTCGTCAACGATTAACGATCGTTATACGCGCTCGCAACGAATTAACGGCAAATAAAAAGCGAGTTAACGGCGCGTTAATATTTACTGCTCGGCGGGAGGAGAAGGTTCGCGCCGTTTTACCCTGATGCTATTGGTGTCAAATGGCGCATCATGTTCGACTTTACGCAGGTATTTGAGATAAGTTCAAATCATGAATATTCAGTGGATTCGATATCGGCTATTAACATTAGCATCAACGTTTTAACAAAAATAAAAATATCTGTTTGAACTTAAACTTTTGAAGGTATATATTTAAATACAGGTTTATTTCATTAATACTTTTATCTGTAAACAAAACCTCTAGTAAAAAGCATGAGTTAAATAATGGTTTTCTACTTCGTTCAAGAAATCAAATAATCATATGACTGTAGAAGAGTTGTCGGCGAGATTAGTTTAAATAGCCTACTGGTTAAATAACACAACTTAATTGCTCTTATTGTAACTGAAACTATAGAATAATGGAAATTAAACAAAAGCAATGAGTGTAGAAAACGAGTCTATAAGCTAGATCCTAAAAAATCGAATATCTATGGTCATTATTCCCTGTATCTGCGTTTCCCAACAAAGCTCGAGCGTGAGTACGTAAATACACGATATGCTACAATTTATAATTACCTACCCATTCAATTACACTAACTTCTATAGTGATATTATCTGTTCACTATCCAGTACACCAACGCATCAACACTTCATGTGAGCGTGTAGTGTGTAACGCGAGGTGCACTAGTGCGCGCGCCCGGCCCCGCCCGCGCAGCCCGCGCCGCTAATCCCATAAACGAACAATAGATAATGTAAACGCCACCGCGAGCATTACATACGTTATCTGCGTGCGCTCTGCCGCTGCACACGAGCGAGCTGCGGACATTGAGAAATTATCCGTTGCGGATTTTTTTTTTCATCAAGTGTGCGTAGAAATTTTTGCACGGAGTACTAATTCGTCTTTTCTCTTCTTGAAGGTTAAATTTTGTAAAACATGGAAATATGTCTTTTTGATTGAAATTCTGTGAAACCAAGTTCCAACAAATTAGATAAGCACATCTCCCTTTGTTGTTGTATGTTTTTTTACATCTGACGAGCCGATGCACTCGTACTATTACTTCAACGAGTCAAATCAAGGCTGCACCATTCTTAAAACTATGGCTACATACAAGAGGCAGGTACAACACCCGTGAAAATCTCGACAAACTCATTCTCTCCAAACGAGACTACCTCTCGGTCCATTACACCTCATTAATAATAAAATCAGTAGTGGCGTGGTATTGCCGCTCGTCTGCGGCCGCTCATTAACGCTCACTCTTCACACATGCACAATGGCGAAATTTCACAGGAGCGTGAGTTACCGCCCGCAGCGCTTTAAGCGCAGATTAGCGCTGTAGAGACACGCGCGGCCGCTCGCCCGCCGCCGCCAAGCAACGCGCGGTAAGCGGCTTAACAGCTTCCATGTTTAATGCCCACTTACTTAATACTTAAATGGACATTAGTATAATTCTTACGAGCTTTCTACATCCCCAACAACTTGGACAAGCTGAAAAATTTGCGCGTTTTATCCTCTTTTTATATAAATCAAAATGATGATGTACATACTGTATTAAAATAATCGTTTAATTCATTTATGACAAGTTGAATCATCAAGCTACACCACAAACTCTATGGAACGAGTGATCGCGCTGAAGAATACGTACGAGAAAACTGTATAATCAACCAAAAATAGTTAGGTAATGTATTGAAATTACAACTTTATTTTCTATATTATGTTTTTGAGATAGAGCTCAACCTAATGTGTACGCATAATAAATATTCTACATAAACTGAAAATAACAGTTTTTCATGATATTCCAATTTTTATGGCCTAAAGTTTCCTGTAAAATACGCATTACAGAACTTAGAAGAGATATATGTTGGAAAGACAATACGTGTAGATGTATTATCCCGAGGCGAGTTGAATGGTCGTCCCGTCGCACCCCATTACCATCGCGCCGGACTCGGCCTTCGAATTAGTATTCCCTCCACATCTCCCGGAAAATAACTTCAATATTATGTTAAAGCATTTTTTATATAAACAAGATAAATATTGGCCAATATAGAGGCACGTCGACGTCGGCCGGCCGATCCAATAATAATAAAATGTGTCAGTGTCAATAATCAGGGCCGGCGCGGCGAGCGCGGGGGCCGCCCGGGGGACGGGGGCCGGCCGCGCCGCAACGCAACACAATATCATATTTCACACACATTTGACACTTTAGATATGGATCGCGGGCAACTTTGCCTTTATCCGTTGAGTGTTGCAATTCAAAGTATTGTTTCCATCTTAAATGTGAATAGACATGTGTTTTGTATGTTATAGTATCGTCGGGGAAGAGCAATTCCCCGGGTGTTCTCTTACGGAACTTACACAGACAAAGAATATATATTTTACTTACCTATTTCAACATTTAACAATTTAAACAGTTTCAGTCACGAAAATGTGATACATGGAGGGTTAAGATGTCTTATAGTTAAATAACATGTTTCATAAGACCAAGTAACATACAATGGAGATAAGCTTGCGGTTGACATAAACATAATATACTTTTGTACTCTTTTCTCTGTTTATTAGACGGAATTTTAACCAACTGCACCGTGGAGACTGTTAAATTCTATTACCAGCTACCCTGCAACTTGTGAACGCTTATATGTGGCCATAATAATATACTATGACACCATCTTATTTGCTGCTTATGCTTTACTCAATGATACAGTGGTCGACTACCTATACAATATGATAATAATATGCACTAAAGCGTGAATAAGCGTCGCGTCGGGTAAAGTAATTGATGTGTAGCGGGGCAGGCCGACGCGGCAGAGGCGGCAGACGCGGTCGTAGATCAGAGAGCGCCCGAGCGAGCGGCGAGTGACGCGAGACGCGCCACCGCGTGCCGCCGACACAGAGAAGTATTCAGCCAACTAAATATCACTTTTAAATTCTTTTGCTTATTGTATAGTTAACACAATTTTTTATTTGTTTCTTTATTTATACTTTACGGCACAAACAAAGATAAAATAACTAGATACAACAATTACATATAAAAAGTACAGATGGCAGTCCCATCGTTCTAAGCGATTGCTTACAGACAACCTTGGGATGTATATAGGAAAAAAGGACAGCTTAAAATATAATAGGATACAAGCCCTATTAAGTAAAAAATAAACTAATTATTTATAATACTTACATATCTTTACACATATACTTATATACATACTATAAATTTCCTGTAAATTCTTTAACCATTATCTTGAATGATGTCAGTATTTGAGCCAATCTTACCACAGCTGTTTGTGCATCCCACAGTCACACAGCTGGAACTGTAAACGACTTATCCATGAAAGTCGTAGCGTGGACTGCCACTTACAATATCAGATTTATTTATTACTTACAAATATATTTTGCCAAACATTGTCAAAATACAACATAATTTTTTATTCAAAGTACTTGCTACTCTTAACTAAACTAACATATATAATTGCCTAGTCATGACGTTGTATTATCAATGCTAACCCATACTACTGCATGTATGTTTTACATACCAGGGACCTGTTGTACGATACTTTTTCTCGTGTGTTGTGGTTGTTTATGGATAATGGTAGTGAAATACCATCAAGTGGCCTGTTTACCCGTTTGTCATTAATACCATAAATATAGTAAACGAAAGAGATTGCTGTATTTTCTCATCTAACAAGTGCCACTGAGTGCGTGGCTGTGGAGCAGTGAGCACACGCGTCGCCGCGCCGCCACACCGGCGTACATCCGCCCCCGCGATTTCCACCGCCGTTCAACTCGCGGCGGTTATAACATTAACCAAATTATATATTTATTGCTTCATAATTCACACAGCGCCCAACTAAACCCGCCAATAATACGCCCGCTGCACTTAGCCAATACCATAAACCAATAAGTACAATTTATTGCGACTGCTTTAAGGTTATCTCCTTAAGTTTATGTACGCTTTACGCGACCGAACTTTGGTAGTGAAAATAAGAAAACATCGATGATAATTTAATTGTTTAATAGGTGTCAATTTACTGGTGGTGGTCTATACGGCCTAATCCCTCTCAATCGTTCTCTCGATTGTAGAGGAGGCCCGTGTAAGGGCAGTGGGACATATATGGACTGATACAATACAATTCACTGGAGTTCCTGCCCTGAATATTGTCCCGATTATTATTAATCACCACTGTACAGAAAAGTCTTAAATGAATGCAGACGCATGACAGAGCACACGCCGTGCCGAAGGTATCATTACAAGATTTCATGCATCT
The DNA here is from genome assembly GCA_949752805.1 of Deilephila elpenor. Classification (NCBI taxonomy): domain Eukaryota; kingdom Metazoa; phylum Arthropoda; class Insecta; order Lepidoptera; family Sphingidae; genus Deilephila; species Deilephila elpenor. Next base: position 19,951,280 of record OX457094.1, read on the forward strand.
TAAGTTTTGTAGGTGAGGCAATGACAAAAAGTGTCCCTCTTTCGAATTATAGCTCGAAAAGTTTTACGAAAAACTATGTAGCGCTACGAAAATGTCACTCTTCTGGTAAGATATAACTATTATACACATACATTACCAGCTTACTACGGAGCTGTTTAAGTTTTCAGTTGATTTTAACGTTTACATTGGAAGCTTCTGGAGATTTCAGTAAAACTTAGGCCAGACTACGGGGCCCGAGGTACCGCTTAAAATTGGAACAAATGGTTATCGAGGAAGTGCCACATCAGTGCGTCGCGACACGGCACCCGCCCACGCCGCCCGCGCCTCGCCATACTGAAATTCTCACAAACTTTGTAACAACATTTCATGTTATGATTGTATTAAATGTTATCTACGAAAATGTACTACAAATATTAGCGGCGAAACTTTACTCAAGACCTCTGCTCTAAGAGGCCTCGTCACCAGCGCGTAACGCTTACTGCTTAGAGAATACGGTTCAAAATGGCGGTCGAAATAAATGGAAAGTAGCAAACGAGCTTGTTAAATTTACAATGAGCTCCCGCCAGATGATTCGGTTCCCATACACACAGTTCGAAGGCTGATTGTGTACATGGAATAATATTTTTCTTGCGGGCAACACTCCTTAAGAAATCCCAACAATAGGCGAGGCAAGCGGACGCCTCGCAGAGCGTGAACAAATTGTTCCAGAAAGTATAATCTTTATTTAATATTTCAGTATAAAAATACACTGTCTATAATAAAACAAGTTTAATGGCGCAGAAACCGGCGGTAAAGCTACAAGGAGCGATTTTTGCCTGTAACACTATTGTATTCATAAAGAGCCTTCAAAATAATTATATATAGGTACATATCTATTTTACTATGATCGACTTTTGTATTATTTTGCGTACAAATACAAATACCATTAAAATAAAACATTTCTGTCAAAACAATATTAAAGAAGCTTGTAACATGAGGCAAATATTAGTATTTTAAAAATAAAAAAAACTACGTTTAAAAAAACCGACTTCAACTACTAAAAAGTATTAAATAACTTAAATATTTGTGTTAATACACCTCTTATGCAAACCTATACCTTTCATATCAATAAAATACAATTATTTATATGTGCTACCTATTGATAGGTTTGAAATCGGTGCCAAGCCAAATGGAATAGTAGGTACCTACACTACAAGGTTTAAAACATTTCTAACTTGTTTAATTGTGAGCGAATTAAAAAAAATCGTGTTGCTAGATTTTGGATACGGATATCTTTTGATAAATACAATAAAAAAAATTGAGTAATATACCCAATTTATAATAACAATTACTATTATTCGCCTATTATGAGTCGCGCTGCTGAGTAGTGAGCGCGGACCTCCTCGAGGTTGAGAATGGTATCAGGCTTAAGTACACTGGCCTAGTGCAGGTCGATATTGCTAACACCTTTGAAATTCTTTGGAAATACTTTAAGCTTTAAGGTTTCCTTACGATGATGTCATTCGTCGTTAAATAAAGATTATGTATTTTAATTTTAATTAACGACTATAATTTTATATAGTTTAATAAGATTAAGACTCAGTCAAACAGATGTGAACGTTTATTGCCATAATTAGTTTGCGGTAGTTTATAACGCACACATATTATTACCAGAACCATTTGAATAGCGGAAATACACTGACACTGCGTAATTTTAAATTATTCGCAACACATTTCCGCCAAAAACTAAAAACTGGTATATTTGAAAATAGAAAGTCCAATTGAAAGAACACATATTTTTAATTAGGTTATTATTATTATAGTAAACGGCTTAAGGGCGACCAGAGCGCAATGCAGGAGCTAATCCTTAAAGTCCCTCTGGCATGCAAGGGCAGCTTGAGCCACTTTCATTGACGATGCAGGAAGTTGTTCGAAGAAGATGACAGATAAGAGTGACGTAATCATAAAATAGACTCGGTCCTGCAGGGAACGGATACAAGCTAATTGATTATACATATTATTTTATTTTCACGTGACCACAAAATTGGAGCTCATCAAAAACCTCGGATGACAATGAACAATCATTAACTACCTCACAAAGTAACCTAAAATTACCTAGCTTCTATGCCAACGGGTAATATTATACTTATTAACTCATCGTATTTTTTTGCCATCAATGGCGAGACGAGCATTCCATTCGCCTGATGGTAAGCGATATGACCGCTCATGGACAGTAGCAAAACTAAACAACACCATGAATCACAAAGCAATACATGGCATTTCACTGCGGTCGCCATCCTGTGACATAAGATGTTAAGCCTCATTATGTCCAGTAGTTACTCTGGCTACAATGTCCTTCAAACGGAACACAACAGTGCATTTACGATGCTGTTTGGCGGGAGAAATAGACATTGCGGTGGTACCTACCCAGATTGCCTCTCACATATGAGAGACCCACTATCAGTAAAGTATAATCAATGTGCACCTTAAACAATATAAAATAAAATCATATCACAGTTTTTCGTGTTTCAATCTGTAAATGAAAGCAAACAGGCGATCAAATCGCAGGGCGGGTGCCAGTTGGTGCGTGCGGCGGTGAGGTGGCGCGGCGGGGCGGCGGGGGGCATTATGTGGGTTATTTTGTTTGTTCAGCGTAATTAATACATCGGCTTGTGCGGTATCTGGCAGCTACGAGCGCGAGCGATGTACGACCGCAGGTGTTCGCTGATTTTGCGGGGCGGCGCGGCGCGGAGCTCGCAATCATAGATCGGGAATATTTGCCGAGCGACGACGATAAATGTCATCAAATTAATATCACTGCGAAACATTTCCTTTGTTCTTGATTCCGGTTAAATCTGATACTTGAAATGTTATTTTTACTACAATGATCATGTATCGTACATTTCTTAATTAAGTGCACCGAGGTAGAATATGGGAAGTATATTTCAATAAATCGATGAAGACGAATTTTCTTTCGGTACTTGAATATAGCTATCCTTATTTAGGTGGTATATAATATTTCTTTAACCCCAAGTACAAGTAAGATCCATTGCAATGCTTTGAGCGAGGCAAACGTTTAATATATCTTTTACTGCAATATTTAGAGTATTTAACAAAGCTATTAAGGCAAAACTAACTAGCAAATGTTATTGTAAACCATTAAAAGGGAAATAAAAGGTTCTCCGAGGATAAATATTTGCGCGCGATGTCGGGTAACACAGTTCGCAGTAACCGCTTAATGACACGACCAAACAAATTAGTAATAAATACCTACAATTCTCCGAACAAGGCAACTATTTTATTGCCACAGAACTATACTTATTGTTAATTCCATTTGTGACCGATTGAACTATTTGTAAAAATGTCTACAAGTGTGTCAAACTTCTCATTTTGACAGAGGCTTAATGGTATTTGTCATTAGTGACCGGCAATGATAAACTTTTTCATGGAGAGCTTAATTGACAGTTTGCGCTTCTATAAATTAACAGTGTAATAATAAAAAAGTACACATAAAAAGCCACTCCAAAATGATTCTGTTTATCGCGTAAGTTTAATATCCCCAACGGTGAATATGTTTACAAATGGCAAAACTATAAATAATAATAATAATAATAAAAAACGTTTATTTGGTTTAGAGATAACACTTACAATCAAAATAAGAACATCACAATAAATAACAAAAGAATCAACTAAAAAAATCTACTTAGGTACCAATAATATTGTTTACGTGGGGAGAAACAAAAAACAAAAAATTATATTAAATATATTCCCTAAACCAAAAAGGATCCAGCTCAGCTTAATGCCGCAGCCTGAGCTACGGCGCTGATTTTCAGCTGAATCCCAGATTTGTTTACTAAAAATTCTAACTTTTGCGTAATAACAAAAATTGTCCACATTTATTATTAAATACAATAATTTAAACAGTAAAAAAGAAAACATAAAGAGAATACAAAACCTTAAATTAAAAGAAGTAGGTACTTACAAAATTTGAGAAACAATATATTATATGAACTATATTTAACGATAATTTGTCATTCAACGGTCACACTGTGAGGATGTGAAAATGAAACAAACTATACTAAAATTAGAGATATAATTTATGTGTAGGAGGTGTTAAATCTGTATACCTTCAAGCTGCTGTTTAAGAAAATATTCTTTAATTTTTTGCCTAAATGTGGTAAGGGACACGGCCAGATTTCTAAAAGGAGGGGGAATAATATTCCAAATTTTAGTAGCGGTATACTTGAAACTACCTTTGAAAGCGCTGGTTTTGTGAGACGGACAAATCAGAAATGCTAGACGAGTGCTGGAAGATATCTCAATTTTATCAAATAAATAAACAGGTTTACGTGTTTTTAGGACACCAAATAAGAGGGTTGCAAAATGAGTGCATCGTCTAAAGGCCATATTCATTATTTGCGCCTGATTTATATAAGGTGAAACATGACTTCTGGGCGGTATGTCGAAACAAAATCTCGCGCAAGCATTTTGAACACGCTGAATTAAGTTTTTAGATTTAGAAAGGAGTCTTGGTCCGTACACAGTATCTGCATAGTTAAATTTTGACAAAATTACAGAATCGACAAGGTTTATACGAAGTTTTAAACTTAAATAGCGACGGGCATTGTATAAAACTTTTAAACGATAGAAACAATTACGTGCTAGTTCGTTAATATGATTTTCGAATCTTAATTCTGAGTCCATAATTAAACCCAAATTGCGTGCCCCTTCACATTCAGAGATAGGTTTGCCATCAATTTTTATCGTCGGGTGGAGAAGTCTAGTTTTTGCAACTTGTTGTCTCGAACCTAAAATCATAAACTTTGACTTGACTGGATTCAAAACCAAACAATTTTTCGAAGACCAAATATTTAACCTGTTCAAGTCAGCGTTAATTTTATCTACGGCTGTGAGCAATTTGTGAGGTTGAAAGGATAGATATAGCTGCAAATCATCCGCATATATATGATACCTACAATGTTTTATGGAATTTATAATATCAGCACAATAAAGAATAAAAAGTAGAGACCCCAGAATAGAACCTTGCGGCACTCCTCTTGTAACCCGAGCTACAGAAGATGAAGAAACGGATCCATTACTTTTGTGAACTTCGACCTTCTGTGAACGATCAGATAAGTAACTGTTGAACCATTTAATTGTATTGAGGTCAAATCCATAGAAGGATAATTTGGAAAGTAATAAAGCTACATTTATCGTATCAAAAGCACGTGAAAAATCCAATAAAACAAGAATCGTGCTCATACCAGAGTCTTGTGCTTCTAATATATTATTAGTAACATCAAGTAAAGCAGTTGTAGTACTACAGTTTTTACGGAAGCCAGATTGAACATGGGGAAGAATGTCATTTTCCTCCAGGTACTTTATTAGCTGCTGATAAACTACTTTTTCCATGATCTTGGATAGACATGGTAAAATGCTGATTGGGCGAAGGTCTTTAGGTGATGAGGGATCTGAATTTTTGGGTAAAGGTCTAATAATAGCAGTTTTCCATAATTCAGGATACGTACAGGTACTAATCGAAGCATTGATAATTGAGGTAATTGCTGCCAGCGAATGAGGGAGAGTTAGTAAAAGCATATCTAAAGAAATTTTATCAACACCTTGTGCATTAGACTTGAGCGAGTGAATAATACGAGAAACATCACATTGGTCAACAAATTTTATGCTAAACGTTAAAGAGTTGAACTTATGAAATTCAAAATAAGTTAAATCTGATAAACTAACGACATCGGAGCCAGGGATATCAAGGAAGTGTTTATTTAAATTCTCACCATTAGTTAGATGATTCGGAAGTTCTATATCTGGCTTGGGTGGAAGGACATTTAGTTTAAGATGTTTCCATAAAATCTTTGGATCTTTAGTGCGATTAATATATTGCCCAAAGTATGCTCTTTTCTCAAAATAAATACTTGAATTGACTAATTTTTTCAATTGTCTGTAGTAATCTTGGTGTACCACACTTTTTGTACGAAGATATTTCATATGTGCTTCGTTTCTCAATTTCATCATTAATATTATATTGTCAGTAATCCAGGGATAAGTATGATTCCTAATTTTTAAAGTTTTATTCGGTGCATGGAAATCAAATAGGTTTGAAACGAATGTATTAAAAATATGTAACATGCCATTCACGTCGGACTTATTCGTAATGTTGTGCCAGGGAATTAATTGGATATCATCGTCAAATTTTTTATCGTCAATATTTTTAAGAGCTCTAAAAGAAATCAGCTTAGGATGAATTTTTATCTTTTTAAAATTAAATTCCGCTACTACGAGAGCATGATTGGACAATTTGCTACCTATTATGTCAGTCGTCACGTTTCGAACAAGGGCGTCGGTGTATATCACGTCTATAAGCGTTTCGCTATGACTTGTATAATGTGTAGGTGATGAAACTAGTTGCTTTAAGCTGAAGATGTTAACAAAATTGTGGAACGCTTTGGAATTTGAATTCTTAGCACACAATAAATCAATGTTAAAGTCCCCTAGTATGATCAAATTGCCCCTATGTCCTAAAGCATTGACCGAGTCAATTAAAGCATTGAAAAATATATCTACACTGAGCCATGGAGGTCTATAAGCCGTCCCTACAATTATTTTGTTGCTGTTTATGTTAAAAGATATCCACATCTGTTCTACCGACGGACAGATAGGGTGTTTTAGCATTGACCGAGTCAATTAAAGCATTGAAAAATATATCTACACTGAGCCATGGAGGTCTATAAGCCGTCCCTACAATTATTTTGTTGCTGTTTATGTTAAAAGATATCCACATCTGTTCTACCGACGGACAGATAGGGTGTTCGCAAACCTTAACTCTTAAGCCCTTCTTCGTATAAAATGCGACACCACCCCCACGGCCCCCCCGAACGTCTGGTGGTCGAGGTACACTACGGAGAGAATAACCGGGTATTGATGGGGCTTTTGCTTCCTCATTCGGTCTTAACCAAGTTTCATTGATTGCCAAAATATCAAGAGAATAATTAATCACCGCCAATACAAGTTCATCGTGAAATTTTCCTAGCGAGCCAGGGTTATAAAGACCAACATTCAAATACTTATTCGCCATTATAGTAAATAATAAAAATATTTAAATAAAATAATTTCTGTTTTAGTTGTGTTATGCCGGAAGACGTTGCCCATTGTACTACTCAAAATCAATAACAAAAAAATATACCATTTGTACACTACACTATAATAATAAAAATAACAAAAATCGGTATTACCTATAAACAAAAAGTGGACAGAACGTGACACAATATAAGTTAAACGACAAAAACATAAATTCTTTAAAATAAAATAAAAGTTTCTCTGCTTACACAAAACATAATAAATGAACAGGGCTAACAAAAATATACTCCATACGAAATAATATACTGAAGGCAGAGCTAACGTTGACTTTGTCCAAAATTTTTTTCTAAATCATGTTCTGAACGAATTCGGATACGTGGTGCTCCATGCTCCTTACGAATGAAAATCTTGCCATCTCTAGTCCATACATATTTCCACTGCTTATCGAGCGATGCATTGCGCGCTTTATAAAAGATCTGTCGGTTAGTACGAGTCAATCTTTCGTTGGTATAAAAACGACACTCAGCTGAAGACGACCCAATACCAGCAGTAGTGGCCGACCTGCGGACGCGCGCTGCCGACAGAAGCTGGTCACGGTGTGCCTGGCGCGCCAGCTTTACAACTAGGGGCCGTGGTCGTGATGACTGTTCCGTCATTGCATTACGCGGCGGTCCCACTCGTTCAGCATAAACAATGTCTCGCTCATCCAGGTCAACACTAAGTTTTGCAGCAATTGCAAGGGCGAGGTGAATGGACCGTTCATTTGCTTCTTCTGGTATCCCGGCAAATTCCACATCATTACGCAGTATCTCCTGATCACGGTCGTTCAGTTCTAGTTTTAAATCAGCAATGGTTTTTTCAAGCACGCCTACATCACTGGACCCCGCTCTCTCTTCGTTCTGTTTTTCTATGACCTCTACTCGTAAGGCGAGATCATCTACACGGCTATTGCAGTCCTTGATGGCGGATGCAAGTCCTGACATCGTGCTCCTGAATTCTTGCATTTCAGTCCGCGCAGCCATCATTTCCTCACGCAACAGTCGCATTTCCTTGACAATGTCTGAGTAATCGATTGTATTTTTCTCTGATTCTAAATCCGATCGAACAGGGGAACATGGCTTAAACTGGACATTATTCGGTGTTATCTTAGGAATGACAGAATCATTCGACGTATTGTTTGCCAGACATTTTTCACATTTCCATTTATTTTTATGCTCCGCAGTCATCGTATTATAAAAGCGTTTTTCGCTAACGTTAGTGCATAACAAATGATAACATTTATGGCATAAACTGCATTTTAAAAACTGTCGTGTTATTAAATCTTGCAGGCAACGGTCACACGAAATGCGATCGCGAGGCTCCATCTTTTGACAGATCGCTAATCAGTAATCCAATAAAACTTGAAAGATAGTTGGTAGTTCAAGCGGTAGACCAGAGATGGCGCCAAAAGTAGCACTTTATTGACCGTTATTATTACGATGATTTTAAACTTCAATTGATTACGAAGACTCTTTTATTAATTTTAAATGCACTTTCACTATGTTATACTCTTGTTCTGTTTATCACAACACTGGGCCGGATGGTATATTATAATATAGTCACTATTTTAGACTGTTATTGATGGATTAACACTTTGTAAACACAACTTCACAATATTGTCTTAAATTTTAATGAGTTCTTTGTATAACGCTTAGATAACAATATCACACGTTTATATGAGTCTGTTACTGCACTTCACATTATATTAACTTGCAAAAAGGAACGGAAACTATTTTTAAAATAAATATTTTACGGAGCTAATGAAAAAAATGTATTGTCTATTTAGCGCCCTCTATCTGAACTCTCTCGCGGATTCGAATCCCAGGGCACCCTTTAGGTTCTCTTTCAACGACATGTGTATATTGATAATGAATTACGACACATTCTGTTTTTACGTGAATTTCTATTTCACATGTCAAGTCGGCCAACCTGTAATGGGCCTTATTTATCTCAATCGAACTATTAAGTGTAGTGAAGTCCCATCCTCAGCAGTAGGCCTTAATGGGTTGTTACCATAGATGTAGTATAACATAGATCGGCAATGTATCATTTTGAGTGAAACCAAAACGAGAAGCCATTCATTTACCCGGAGGATAGCCGCTATTTCGTTTTCAAAACACTTTTCATGTAAAGCCTTTTTATTCCTCTATTCCATTTGCCACAGACGCGCCGACGTCCGAAGGATCAAACGCTATCCTTTGGGTTTCTATGAGCTGACGTCACGCGCCTCTGCTCACTGAAACTTTAAAATTGCAGCGGGGCCGGCGGCGCGGGCGGGGCGGGTCCGGTAAAACGTCGCTTTAGTGCGAATAAATTGAGAATTTTATGAGCGTGGAGAAGTAGCGTGGTCTCGTTTACCTTTATCCAATTACTGCAGCACGAGACGGCTTATGTGACAACGCGTTCGTTCTTTTAAATATTTATGGCACTTTTTTAAATTACCTTCTGTTGTCCATGCGACGCACGCGGTACAGCGTGGAATTGAATCGGTGATGCGCTTTGTACTAAATAAGAATTCTAATATCTAACTTTAGACTTAATTTACTCCATTTTCTAAGAATAAAAAATAAAATATAAAAAAGCCTTTTATTTAAAAAAAAACTTGAAAGCAAACGATAAAAAGTAACTTAGTAGAAGTAAAAATTAATAAACAATGACAAACACCTGCTCATACAACTCGGAAGAAAATTTGTCCAGCAAGCATAGCATAGTTGTAAAAGTGGTAGAGCCACACAACAGTCACCCTGTATTACAGTAGGAATGAGGCAGCTTGCGAGGAGTGTTACCGCTGTCTCACGAAAACCGACCTGAAGCAACCGCTTGCCTATCATGACTTCTTCGGGGAGTAAGTTTCGGATCTCCCGGGACCCTTTTCACCCTCGCGACTTTTTTCCATTCCTCTACAATTTAAGAGGCTGGTACCGTACTAATAGATAAGTATCTATATCTTAGAGATGTTAAGATGTTTATTCGTTTGCCCAACCTATGTTATAAAAAATATATTTTTAATTATAGGCCTCTAACGACTTATTCATTTATTAAGACTTTCAAAATCAACGTGCCAATTAAACTACTAAATTATGTACAAAGCTCTGATATAACATTATTCATACCACAAAATTTAATACCAATCAATAAAAACGATTGTATGTCTATTTATGTGTTATTCTAGTTTTCCGGTGGAGATATCAACAAACACACATAAAATAGTCCAAAAGGTTGTGTCGCCGTGAGTCGCGACACAGTTGTGTTGAGTGAGTTAAGGGGTGCAAAAGTTTCGCTTCAAGAAAAGGTCGGGCAACTTTGTACGATACAATATATTCCTGACCCCGTGTACTTACACTTTGGAAAAACACACACTATTAGTAATACGATACTGTTTTTATCGTTTTGCAATTTTGTTTCAGGATTGTTGTAAATCGAATCTTATTGATTTATCTAGTTTCGCGAACTATCAACCTTGAGCACTCGAGAGATTCTGTGATATATTTGATTCATTCAAGAACACGATTTCTTCGGAAATATTGTTTATGATGAAAATTCATAAATTACGGTTTTTTTTACTTACCGTCGCGTCGTATTCAGGTGACATATAAATAATTTTCCTAAAATAATAACGCAAGGGTTTAAATTACTATTTTTTGCAAAAACTGGGAATTTACCACCCAAACACGATGATATTCGAAAAATAGGAAAAAAAAACTCGCGTTTTTTTAATTTTTTTATTCTTAATTTAGGGCTTTTTCAAACTGTCGCATTTTCTGCAAACTTTTTAGTTGTATTAGGTCTGTAACCACTGAAACGACCAACTTTTCGGTCGCAGTCTTGATATACCCAGTAGTTAAGAGCTGAGTCCGTATTCGACCCATATTATAAACGGGCATGAGCCAAGAATTATTTTTTGAGATACTTTTGGTATTTTGCAAACATTCTTTAAATTTTCATACGGGCCCAGTTTTAATTCTTCTATTATTCGTAGATCATTATTCCTCTATTATTCGTTGACAAAAGTAATGTGTCGGGGCGGCAGCAGGAGGCAGCAGGCGCCGGCGGGACCCGCGCCCCCACCTGCCTGAGTTATCGCGTCGTTATGTCCAACAGGCCGACAATATTTATTACTTTAACCATTATTATTAAAAACCATATAAGCTTGAGAATTCAAACATATTTCTTTTAGATTATTTGCATTCGCACGTTATAACTCAATTAATTTCAATTTTTCGCTCAATTACTTTCTACACCTAATTGTAAGCTTAATTTTATGAAGTAAATTTGCTTTGTATCAAATACGGATGATCGATGAAGATTGTAGATGTGCAGAAAAACTTATCCTAGTTTTTGATACATCTATACCTATTTATGTTAATATGTACTGGTAAATAAATAAACAAAAAAAAAAACATTTTTTTTTTCACACGTAAAGGATAAAGATTGCGTCTCTTCAATTGTCATTCGGCTTTTAAATTACATTTTGCTGTCCGAAATTATGGGTTCAATATTTGAGTACTGATCGACGCTAAAATACATTGATCACAGAGATTATCTTTTGCAAAGTAATGCGCTTAAATTGTCATCGATACATAGATATACAGGCCTCTACCCGATAGTTGGAAAATGCCTTGTCATAATTAACAAACGGTCCCTGACGAAAAATAATGCACGTAGCATGAAGTCTTAGGTAAATTCTAGGTGTTTTCAAGAACATTATATAAGTAGAAAAATGATATAATAATAATTTGCGTAAGAACGTATACGTAACATATTAAAGTATTTCATTTTAAAACAAACTGTAATCCTTTCAACAACACTCGAAGAGGGGAAACTAATGTATAAAAAGTTACTTTGTAGATCGCCATCGGTTCTCGATTACGCTGAGCTTACCTCTAAAATCAGTGTAGTATTTGCTGAAGCACCATAAAAAGGGTCTCGGTGGCAAAAAATTGGGTCCCAAAGTTCCGACACTTAAAAAGTCGAGGAAACATTTGTTATATGAATATTTAAGGCAAATTTCACCCTTTTACAAGGTAATATTTTAATCGTAATAAAGTAAGGGAGTTTCCTTGCGGAACAAGCCGTGCCTTTGATGTTGACGTTTTATTCGCCCACTCGGCCACCGCCTAACGCCGCCCGCCCCGCCGCCGGGCGCGCTTTATTATTTAAAGGCCACTGTCGCGTGACGCCACTTGGCCCACACACGCACACACATAAATAAACTAAACTTGGATCAAAGACAAAATGCACATTATTTGTTATCTTAATCTATCTACTCAAAAAGTATTACTGTTATACGTGACTGCGTTTGAAATAACAAAACAATATGAATTGAAATTAAATTGTTCATATAGTCAATTATCGTTCGTGCATATTTTCACTATATTTTCTAAAATGTTTGTAGGTACATTAAAAATAAATCAAGTTATTGCCGGCCAAATCTATACCTACCTAAACTGCACGATTTGTAAAGCGCATTTAGCCGCGCCTGTAGACTATAATTTATAGACTATAAATTTGTTAAATTTTGAATGAATACGTAATTTATTGATTTTATGCTGAGTTCGAAATATAAAAATAAATATATATCACTAATTTTCTCTTTAACTTTCCTAAAAAGTTGCGTATTTTACCAATTTCATGTATATTTTGCTTTTTATTCATGCATATTCGCATGCATATTAATTTAGATATGTTGCATAGGTAATAAAATCCGGTTTCTAGACTAATGACTTTCAGAAACTAGTACTATTAACAGAAGCTAGAATTTAACAAGAAAATAGACTTCGGAGAAGTGCAAAATAAGTTGTGTTCTTATAATTGATTTCAATTTGCTGGAATTCTATTCTATTTGTTATCTTACCTGTTGGGGACTCTCTTCAACGCTCTACCCTAGCCCATATTATATTTGTCTCCATATTGTTTCGTTGATTAGAAATTACACTTATTTAATTCGTCATCGTTTAAGTCATGTCACTATCGAAATTTAAGAATTTCGATAGTGACATGACTTAATATACTCTTCCTACGGCTGGAGTGAGGCAGGGGAAGAAGGACATCGATCTCATTATGTTTCTTAATAATAATAAATAATAAATAAATACACCCAACAGTCACACACATAGTCCCGATCCCACATTAAGATCAATTAAGTCTTGTGTCGCAGGTATCAGAACTACGAGAGACTTTTCGGTCTCACAAACACATAGACCCAAAAGAAATATTTGTGGGCCGCACAAACATTTCTCTCGGTGCGGGGATCGAACCCGCGGCCTCTCGTTTCACAGCCGGCGTCTAACCAACTACGCCACGGAGGCTGTCTTAATCAAATACTTGCCTTTTGAATTTTACTCCGTAATAAGTTTCTGTGATCCCTGTACCATAATACGAGTAATACAACAACCAGAGCTCGTCCTGCTACATGAAATAAAGAGAACATTTAGAATAACCTCTAGAAGCTCATTAAAAGCTTCATTAGTAATACAAAATAATGTGAATAGACGGGAAACAGTACAATTAAGTGCGACCACTTGAACCCTTAGACGACGAGCCGGCACCTAACACCGATATTAACGCGCCGAATTAAATTCAATGGCTTACTCTGAATTCATTTGGAGGCTGCTCAAATTTTAATATTAAATGTGATTATGAACCTATAATAAATACACAAGTACAGGGTAAGTGCTCTTCTAATTTATATTAGCCGGCACAAAAATAGAAAGTCAGCTTCGCAAAAAATATATATAACTACAGGATAATATGATACTTAACGGCGGCAAACTTGGAGTTTCCAAGAAAATAATTCAGAAGTTGAACTGTTCGCTCCGTGTGCTTACTTACGGCCTTCTGTTATCTTATACTTGGATATGGAATTCATTAGCATTCCATGAATACGCAGTTTTAAATTTGCTACTACCGGGAACTGTATTGAGCAATGTTCAATATAATACTGGAAAAGTAATTACCACTGTTACTTCACATCCATATTCTGTAAGACTGCATTATGCGGTATATGTACGTATATATACTTATCTAGACTATTTTCCACTGCTATTGTCCACGTACTGCACCTCCTGTCCGCCAGCACCAACAGTAGCATGCATAGAATTCACGCCGAGCACCGGTACATGTCGGATCTCGTAGGGACGCTAGCTCGTCCTTAATTTGCAATTAATCCAAATAAATTCAAATAAAAAATTTAAAACCGAACAACTATCGGTCAATTTCGCCTACAGCAAAGCGAGAGACAGGCTCCGTGGCGGAGTTCGTTAGACTCCCGTTGTGTAACGAGAGGCCATAGGTTCGATCCCCGCACCGAAACAAATGTTTGTGTGATGCCCTGTGGATCATGTGTTTCGGATTTGGGTATTTGTGAGACCTACAAGTATAACGTAGTTTCTGATAGGGACACAGGACTCGATCGTAATGTAGGGTCAAGAATATGTATGTATGTGACTGTTGGGTGTATTTATTTATCATTTATAACTTTTTATTTATATTGAAACAATGGCATCCTCTGTACTGATTTTTCCGTCCCGTCCCGTTCCATTATACTATTTCGTCCTATCTCGTCTTATTCTGTCCCATGACTCAAGGGTGTACTCGTAATACTGTCCTCTGATCCCTTTGAGGTTAAAAAAGTAACAAATTTATTTGAATTCCTTGCTCATCACACGGGAACACAACTTTTGCAGGGTAAAAAGTAGCCTAGGCGTTAATCCAAAAAATTCATCAAATTCCGTTAAGCCATTTCTGAGATGCGCACAACCGCACAGACAGATAAAATTTCTAAAAATAAATTGAGTTTTTGGTTTTATAGTCCCCACATATTAGTTATTCTCATTTATCTTCCATGTAGACATCGATCGGTTACTAATTGATTAAATGTATACATCTGCGTTTAGTTAAAGTGCAAACGAGTGATTTTTTTTAGATTAAATTCAACTGAGAGAGTGAATGATATTGTCCGGGGCTGGGAGTTTGTCCGCGAGTGTCGCCGCTGTGAGATGTCAATATCGGTCGGCGGCGGGTCGGCCGGGCCCGTATAAATTTGAGAATTAACGCGGTCGCCCTGCTAATACTGCCCCGCAAACCCTCCAGTGATATATGATTTCATTTAATAATAACCCATAATGCAAAGTGTTCAACCCTTCAGATCGGGGTTAAAGACCACGTCTTAACTCTATTCGAACCTAGTTGACCCTTCGAAGGTGTTATCGCGTCTATTCGGGTCATATCATGTTGGAAGGTAACATTTTTTCGTACCGTGAAAAGCATGCGAACCACCGCGCCGTGTTTATTCATTTAACCGAACTCATTAAACAATGTGATAAACTTTACGTATAACGCCGAGACTTATTTACACATACATTCCTACAAACACATCCTCCATGACGCATATAATTAAGGCGTGCTCTGAAACTATACGCCATGGGTTCGACACCCGCATCGAGACCAATATTTGTGACGTGTACATGTGTCTGTTTCAGACCTGGATGTTGCGAAAATAAAAAGAATTCTTTTTTTCTGATACTCCGAAACAAGCCTTATATCGTAATGGGTCATGAAGAACTATATCGTACGTGACTATTGAGTGTATTTTTTTTTTACATGATAGCGTTGTCTCTAAACTAAGAAAAGAACAAGAACAGGAACCCTATCATAAGAACGTACCTATATGAGGAGTATGTAAAGGTCTTCTAATATATTCACTCCCTTATCGGTTTACGTCGTTTGAGATCCAGTTGCCGCTCTCAGTGTTTTTGTTCGCCGGCGGAAATATTTGCGCGCCTTTGATTTATGGCGGTGTCGTGTTTAGATGTCAATGAATCGTCGCTTCATTATTTCTCACGGAGATAAATGACGAGTCAACGGGACTTCTTCTTCTTCATTAATTGTTACTTTTGGAGTTTTCTTCACGTTCTTATTGTCTCGTTAATCTCGTGGTAACTTATGATTGAACTGTGAGGTGCAGGATCCGATTCTTAGGCTCAGAAATTTATTTATGTGAGTTATTCTCTTTCAATAATCTCACATAAGTTACCTAGGAATTGAACCCGGCATGCCACGCAATACGCATCCTATCTTCCAATCTTGAGACGCAACTAAGCTTCTCACACAATAGCTGGCTTGAGTGCATCCTCCAACTACTTGCCCCTTGAGGAGGCGAATTCAATAAGCGATCAAAACATGCCAAAGCCTTGACGATAGCTGCTAAAGCTAAATGCGTTTATGAACAGGACACGGTAAAGAAACATTATTCTGAGATAATCATAATTCATGAAACACGTCTCCAGTGACGTGCCAATTAAAATGGTATAATAAATAAATTAATTATGTAATAAATAACGTGGATAATACTTTCGGGTCTCGGCGCGATACCGTTTATTTGTTTAATCTAAATGCTAATTGTCCGCACGGGGAGGCGGTGGCTTCCCCCCCCCCCCCCTGTCCTCTCCTCTTCATCTCTACCCAGCCGCCCGCAAGCGCCTACCTGCGGAGCACAGCCGGAGTGTGGACGCTACACTCGCAATGACATCTCGTTTGTGTGCTGCCAGTGACAGCTAAAGCCCAGATGTTTGTGCACATTTGCCGCCACCCGGGGCTCCTATGTATGCGAACCGACCTGCCCTTTACAAAGGAAGCGGCATTCGTCAATGGTTGCGGGAATCAATACGCTGCTAATTTGATTGCAAATTGTATACTTATCCCTTAATCTCTGTTGGTCGAAGTCTGTTTGAGAATTAATATTTTACATCACATAGTTTATTCCGATTTGGATATGTGAAATCTGGTTTTTCCAATAACTATTCTGCAAACAAAGATTCAATTCAGTCTTCACTAAAAATCACCTGAAAAGCCGGTGGTGTTTTGCTGGTGATTTGAAACGGGATTGATTAGCTCAGGTTACAGCAACATTAGATACCTCATTTTGCTACAACCTTCAGTCAGCTATAATGACACAAACAGAGCTACTTGTGGGATCATCTTAATCAGTAGTTTCAACTTCAACGCCATTCAATTCCATAATATGTGAAATAAACCGCAGTAACGAACTGAGAAGCAGCGGCAATGAATACCCGACTTCCGCGACAAACACTACAAATTAAGACGCGATTTAGCTCATTGAAACAGATTCCGAACGGAATGAACACTGTGACTGCGAACCTCACACGATATTGCATATTTATGTATTTAGTTGCAAACCACTTCGTTACTTTGTTCTCAATAAGGTTTTAAAATAACAATTAAAATTTTGTCTTTTTTTTATAATGCATGGGTAGGTAAAAGTTTTAGTTCAAATCAGCATTAAATAAAGCCTACTTATTAGCAATCGTTTGATGGTGGCCTCCAAGCAGTAACTGGTATATTTTTAATAATGTGAAATTAGAGTATCAATAAAAGTTTTAAAAATGTTCATCCGAAACTTCAAGACGCTACTTCACGTGATCGCACATACATTCAATTTATCTGCGTCGCGGCGGGCGCTCTGCGGCGACTAATTCACAAAAAAACCACCGCCGCGCCCGATCAATTACCGCGATTAGTCGACAATTGAGCACAAACCCGGCGAGCCCGAGCCGACCGCACCGACACACTCACCGCCGCCGCGCCGCCCGCGCCGCCCGCGCCGCCCGCGCCGCCCGCGCCGCCGCCACACAGCGCTGCGCTCGCAATCAATTAGCACCATTGACTTATATTCTACCGATAGACGAGACACGTCAAAGAAATAAAGTGCCCCCGTATTTTAAAAGCACACTGCAATATTACATCACTCACTTGATATTTTATTAAAATATTGTAACTTCAGACGACTTGCTTTCGGTTTGACGGCGAAACATTCATTTATTACTTTCAAACGTATGCGATAAGCGTACTGCACTGTCACTGTCACGAAGCAAACTCATTCATTTGCGGTGCATGCACCGCAAGTAGGTGGGACACATTTTTTGTACTGCATGTCTTATCTAGTGTAACTCTGATATCGATGATCTCCTCCCAATTTATTGGGCCAGCAACACATCTTTGATCCACGCATTGTGAATGTTCATGGGCGGCGGCGATCACTTACCATCAGGTGACCTGTTTGCTGAAAGCTTAATAAGCGAGGTTTTCCACGCTTTCCCATCCTGGGATATATCTATAGGCTTAAACACAAAAATGTTTCCTGGATAAAGTTTATTAAAATGTGTGTCAGTGTAACCGGAGGCGGGCAATAGTGTTCCTCCGCCGACGGTATCCGCGGCGCCGTTCATTCATTATATTTTGAATTAGTTCACAAGGCGTGCCGACTTATAATCAGCTAAATTCAGCCTGTGTGTTCGTCAGGTCAAGAGCAGTGCCTCACGTGCATCTAATTACGTAGGCGTGCATGTGGTTACAAAATAGTACATCCGCATCAAATCGACATTAATTGCATTTCACCTCTCTATATTTATGTTTCTCTAGGATTATCCGTGCTCCTAATATTACATTTTTCTTGAAAATAGCTCAATTTTTTTTCCAAAAACAACATATTTGATTTAAATTGTAAATTAACCAACAAAAGTATTTCCCTGTTTTGTTTTCAATGTTTCCATGAGTGAACGAGTTTATTGACGCGAGCGGAGACTCTATGCGAAGTGCCACCACGCCAGAGCCTTAAATGAATGAAAAAGCAATTGTGCAGCTCAGCGAAACTATGCGAGTGACAGAAAACCCCGCTCGTGCTCATCGTTTTTGAACCCCACCAATCAAACGCAGTGTTCTGTGTCCGGCCACGCCGCGCCGCCAAAAGAAACCGACGTATAAAAAACTTGCCCATGACATGTGGGTCTTTTAATTTACTACGTCGGGTGTAAATGAAGACATTTTATTTGTGAAAAGGATTCTCCATCTGAAATCGTAAGGGACACATGCCTGATTGTCTCAGAGAAGAATGTGAAGCTTACTCTGATTATTGTGATGTGAGGCAGTTTCCTCAAAATCAGATAACTTTTGCTATGAGTAACTTTAAAAACTCCAATGTTCATTCATCATCGTAACTTTCGATTAACGTAAATAATGTATTTCCTAAGGAAAAAAACCATGTAATACTAATAAGTAATA
This sequence comes from Deilephila elpenor, assembly GCA_949752805.1. Classification (NCBI taxonomy): domain Eukaryota; kingdom Metazoa; phylum Arthropoda; class Insecta; order Lepidoptera; family Sphingidae; genus Deilephila; species Deilephila elpenor. The sequence goes on from OX457094.1 coordinate 19,970,468, forward strand.
TAATACTTAATATAATAAAATTAATATAAAAATTACAACGAATATCTTGTAAATAGAAAATAAGTGTGTATTGACTTGTCATAAGAGCTATTTAATTGCCTACGTGACCAATAAACGAATTTCATTTCATAAACGAATTTCATTTCATTTCATTTCAACGAATAAAAATTCAGCTTGACGGACTCAAGCCCCCTTGGTCTTAGACATCGGTGGTAACACTCTATGTCCAATGTTGTTGTTGATGACTGGTGTTAGACATCGGTATGCTTCTACGCTGAGTTAGGACCTTTCCTCACTAAGCGTAAAGGCATACCGATGTCTAACACTAGTCATCATCAACATTTGACATAACTTTCCGGACTGTTTCCCCCAGTTTTATGATTATACCACTATATCTACAAAGGCACGTAGTGAAACGTACACAAAGCGCCAAGTGACAATACGGAAGGCTGTTCAATATAATATTCCGCACTACGCCGGGGAAAAAATGCATATTTGATATAATAAAAGCGACGTGACCGAGTCCCCGGGCGCGCGTATAAACACATTTGATATTTCCGCGATGCACCACTACGTAATAGGATAACCTGCGCTGAGTAGGGCGCTCGAGCACCCGCCTTGTAGCGCGCTGTAGTGTAGTCAAACTACAAAGCTAAAGGTACAGCATCACTCACTGACGGCCCCACGGCGGCAGCTCACACCGACACGAATTTATTCTAAATTGGACGAAACATAATATTTTGGTTACATAATTAGAATTTGTTTTTTTCCACTATACATTAATCAAACCCTAAGCTTTTAATCCTGAACGTGTGAAATGGAATTACATCTTAATGTGACTTCGGATTATTTCATATTTTATATTAAATAAATAACAAATACAACAGTCATATACATCCCGACCCCTTCGTAAGATACTTTGTTTTGTGGGAGTTAGAAACTACGAGAGACTATTTTGTCTCACAAAACCATATAATAATTGTGCGCCGCACAAAAAATTGTCACGGTGCGAGTATCAAAGCCGCAGGCTCACGTACGATGTAGCTACTAAATACATTAAGACTAATTGACAAAAATATATTTTTGAACACTAACTGGTAAAGCAATTCCTACGGGATTCACGACTCGCTTGCGTGTGCGGTGTGAGTGGAGGCGGCGGCGCGCGGCTCACGATCCTTCCCTTTATTCAATTCGTCGTTTTGCATAAACTGTTTACTTGGGCGGAGAGCGCGCCGGCCGAGCAGAGCCGAGCCGCCTTTTGTCACTACTCACTACTACTCGTACTACGAGTACGTACACTCCGCCGGCCAGCCCGCACTCATCCGATATGCATGCGCCGCTGCCGACCCGCTCTACGCCGTCTTTTGCCTACCGTCCGAACCGGACTTGACGAGCTAATATGAATATTGAACCACAGTTTGTTTTTGTAATAAAGTCATTCTATGAAATATTTAAGGTAATCCTATATGCTGAATAAAATCGTCAATTTCTTGTCGACAGAACCGGCTCATGCAGCTATTTTTAAATATATTACGAGTAGTGTAATTTAAGATATCCACCCACAGCTATTCACGAGACTCTACATGCCAATATTATTTGAAGGTTTTTACCACATTGTAAGGAAAATGAATGGTGATTAGATTACGTGGTCCATAAAATAAGGTGGAAAAATCGAAGTGAATTTAATGAATTTCCAGCGCCTGAACAACACTCGGTACGTCGTGGGTGACGGAATATTTATAAAGGTGTCAGCGGGAGCGCGCGCACCGCGGCTCATTCCTCCGAGTATTAGCGGAATTCATCGGCAACTTCATTGTGGATGTTTGTCGCCACGCTCACATCTCGCCACGTACTGGCAAGCCGAGCAGCGCCCTACTGCACTACCGAAACACATTTCTATTTACTGTGTGCCTCGTGCGTCCAACTGATACTTATGTGAACATTTGCCTGACAGATCTGGAAATTAATTAGTTCTTCAGTAACTAATAATTAATTTAATCCGGATTACATTCAATAGCAAATGATATATCTATATAAAATGGATGGAATGGATCTGACTCGACGCATATAGATTGCACAGAGTAATAAAGATAGAGCACTAAAACCATCATACATATTATATTGACACCTCGCCCATACCCAATAGTTTTACCCACCATGCCTTATGTTTGTATTTGGTTCGTCCCTACCCCAGGAGAGTAAGTCGCAGCGATGACATCCACACGACAGACCCAAACACAAACACAAAGCGGCATCCGAAACAAATAAAGCGATAATGACACAAGTAGAAGGCTAAAACGAACCGCTGAAAAATTTACGTGTTCCGGTAGAACAAAAGTGAGTTTAGTGTCGCTAACCGCGACCCCGGTTGCGCCGCTTGCTCCGGTGTAGCCGGTATGGATGGTGCCTCCGGTATAGCCGGTACCGCGAACCCACCGGTAGCGCCGGCGCACCGAGGGCTCGGTAAGCGGTGAGCCCCCGGCGCCGTCGGCTGCAAGTGATATAAAGTTAAGCAATAAGTGTTACACGGCGCTCGCTTGTTGTTTGTTTGCACATAACCGCCTCAACACACTGTATGCACCTCACCCCAACACACGATGCTACGCTCCCTCTTAACTGTACGTACACAAATTAATCTTCATTTTTAATTTTTATTGAACTATTTTATAGAATTCTAAAATAATATAATAATTATTTCATCTATATCTCAATGTAATAATCTTATTGTGACAATAAATCAATAAGTGGAAACCGATATACTGAAATATAGTAGGTATTGTTATTATGTATTGTATAAATCAGAGTAGTTAAAGCGATTTATGTGTCTTAATATAACCGTTTTTATAGCATCGCTCGGAGCGGATAATAAGTAGCGATTGATCGATACTAAGTAGGACTGAAAGTGTGATATATTTAGAACATTTGGTAAGGAATGAAAATATGATAACGGTAACGAAAATGGGTGGAGTTTATTAAGTTTCAGGCAATCCTCCTGACTGTAGAAGACGCGATAATAAAATGTTACTTGTTACTTTCCTTCGCTTATTTGGAAGACACTTAAGCATCCGGTCAAATTGGTCATAAGATACTGGAATCAGAACTTTGGCTTGTCCTAATAATTGCGATGATTTTAAAAACCAACTACAACTAACAGAAGTGCGCTTACTGTGTGGCGAGTTGTTGAGTGATATGTGTGCGCGATGTGGGTAGACGAGGCACGCGTGGCGGCTGATCCGGCGAGTAAACAAATTAGTTATGGCGCAATGAAGCGCCAGCCGCCAAGTGCTCCCGTCACACCACTCACCGACGCACAACACTAAGGAGACAATTCCTTCGTCGTTCATTTATACAAGCAGAGAGGGCAACAATGATTTACGGTGCTGTGTATTATATCCGGGGTGAAGAGTATTTACGAACACAAAAAGGTAGGTCCTATGATATAACTGTCGGTTGATCTATATTTCAATGTATCCAGCAACAAGTGACCACGAGCTAATCTTTGAAAACATCTATGTAGAAAATGAGTTTAAAAATTTGTGGTCTGTGGCATTTAACGACAGGTGTTGGTGCCATGATCACGGGTGCGCGGGGTGCGGCAGGGCGGGTGCAGGGGTGGTCGCGGGGCGCGTATGACGGCCGGGTTGTAACTCAAGTTAATCTAATACACAGATCACTCCCACTAGATACCTAATGCAAGGCAGCGGTTGCGCGCCACACGTATAAGCTATCGGACTGATATAAACCGATTCCAAATGTCGCGTCATCAGTCTCATCCAAGTAGTGGACCCGCACGTATCGTTGAGCGTTGGCGAAAATTAAGTTTTAGAAATATCATATTACAGTTAAAAATGACTTGCTCAATAAAATGGTGTGGAAAAAACTCAAAAAATTCAAGTATCCAAAAAAACGGAATAACTTTTCATCGGTAACTAATATTCTTTAAATTAATTTGCTCACGAGCGAGCTCAATTTATACTGGTTATTGTATCGATGTCAAACAGTCGAGTTTGAATCAAAAATCAGCCGTCTCTTTTTCGCATAGCAATAACCATAATAAGCCATCTTTTTCTGGTGAAATCACGCGTTCTTCTAGTGCTTGACGCATGTTTATAATATAATTCCAAGCAATATCGATATTTTAAAACATTAATGTAAAATAATTTGATTAAATGACAATGTCACGAGATGTATATTGATTTAAATAAAAATTGCATATCACCATGACGACGTCATTTAATGTAATTTGAAAAAGGTCAAGTTTTTAACTAGGTACTTTTTCAATAATTGCACTTTTCTGTTTCTTCTTGCTTTGCTATCGTCGGGTAAAAACTGTGGGTTAGTATATAACCTTATGTTTGAATAATACCATTTTTATTTTAGATTACCCACATGTCCCGAAAGTTAAAAATATGGGTAGATGCAACATGTCGAGGTGACGATTGGTGGCCTACAAAAAATAGCGTAATTTGTTCACGACATTTTACCCAAGAATGTTTTTTCCCAATGAAAAATCGTCGTCGTTTAATGGATACTTCATTATTTACCAATTCTGGTACATTTTTATTTATTTAAAAAATTATAATTTCGTAGTTCTGTGTGGATAGAATAATATGATTATCAAATAATATTATAATTTTATATTGATTTTGTCCAGCATCCGAGAGTAACATTTATAGCCTTGAGATGAAGCTCGTTTAAGCGTATTCGTCTGATGGTATTTCGGGTCCTATTTCTCGAATCAAGTATCTACTGACTATGTGTTTTAATACATTCATTTTTATTTTGACTGATATAAGTGATATTGGGGTTTTCTGCTTAATTACTAAGAACGTAATGTTAGAAATTCGTGCTTGATGCGTGGCGTTAGAACCGCCTTTTGTCAAATATCATGGGAAGGTATTTAACATAACTATTAGTATACTAAATTTATTGAGAATGAGTAGTACAAGCCGTTGCACTAATTTCAACATACGTTGTATTATCATCCCAAAAACATTCATAATTCGTCAAGTGGGTTTCATTGTCACTTGTCGATATTACCTACCATCTATTACAGCCGCCGTCGGAATTCAAGAAACTGAATAAGTTATTGTAGCCCTTTACGGCGTGAGGTTTAATCATTTAATATTTCATATTTTTATCTGATCTTTTAACCCAACACTTAATTCTGGTGTTTCGGCATTATGGTATACAAAAATTAACGGCGAATAATGGAAATAAAACCGTTACATACTAAAGTATAAATCTTAATCCTACTTTATTCGTGTTAGCGATTGGTATAATTTATTAGATCAGGCCAGTGAAAACATATTATAAAACATTTAACAAGTTATAAAAGCGGTCATAACACGTTAAACTTACTGGCAAATCGAACTATCGATACTTTTTATTTTATTTATCGACAAGCCTCATCTCTCGATCGAAGTCCACGTGACAGCGCTGCAACCCGCCCACTTCCCTGCACCGTTCCCTTCGTTGGCGTTTTCAGTTCAAAACAAAACTATCGTAATGCGGTATCTATTGGGAGTGATCTGTGATCTAATAGAAACCGCGCAATATCACTTGTTGAGATTACTTGGAGCGAGTTGAACCGCCGCACGGTGGGTCGAAACGGCTATTTTTGTGACATAGGATTTTTTTTCGGATTTTCCAATTTTTTTTCACGCCAACGTTTTGATATTATCATTCCTTACACTATTCATTCTTTGTATTTTTTTGCTTAACCCTATAATTTCGGCATAAAAAATTATTTTAGGTTTTTAATGTATGGAACGCACTATAAAAACCTAAATTTCTACGAAGTCCTGCTAGATCCTGCGTTAAAACCTTATTTTTCTGAATCCTGGCCAGTTCTACTTTACTTGTACATTTCGAATGTCTGCATTGACTTGCAACTTTTCCAGTTATAGGGATCGGAAAAATGGTAAAAATAGTACTATTTCTAATTTTGTAATTGACATTTTAAGTCAATTTAACCACAAGATAGTAAGACAAAAACATTGTGGATATACAAACTATTATATAAAAATCTAATAGAATAACACAATAGAAGTAAATAAGTAAATATTTATTGGCATAATTGGTTGTTGTACCCAAAACATGTGGTTACACAATTAACGTAAACACAGTAATAAATCATAAATGCAAATGGACCACCAGATGGCAAAGGATTACTTTCAGTCATTAACACTGATGACATCTGGAGATTACAGGTGCATTTAGTTAATTGTTTTACAACTACTGTTTGTTTATTGTCTTTAATTAACTAAAACAAAACAAACATTCTCGTGATATCGATTGTAAACATGTTTTGTCCTTTTACTTAGTTCTATCATTAATGAGAGCATCTAGGGCAATAAAATTTGTTTATTGCCCAGGGTATAAAATGACTTATATTTTGAATTCGTTCTTAATGTACATTTATCCGTGCTACGATCCATACCATTTTATTTTGAATCCTTGTTTCGGTATCATGGAGGGTCTAGTTACTAATCTCGATATGTTTGTTGTTTTAAGAGACCAGCTTGGATCTCTATCAGATAGCAAAAAACTTTCTGATTTTCTGCAACAGAAAATAAACGTGACTGAAGAAAATAGTGTAGTGCTTCAAAAGTTTTGTGTAAAATTCTGTTCTTCTATAACAGCTAGATGGCAAAAATGCAATCGTATATTTTCTAACTTTATTAAAAAAAATGGTGATTGGCTAGAAAGTGAAATAATTTGGCCTAAAGGACTAAAATTAAACGAAAGACACGAAGAACATGAAGTACATGAAGAACACGAAAGACATGAAGAGGACTTAAGTCTTGAGAATCTGTCTCCATCCACATCGAAAGCTTCTACAGCTTTGATTTGTCCCAGAAAATCATTCGATGATTTGTCCAACAGACAAAAACGAAGACGAGTAGACCAAATTCAAAATAATTTGTCTCAGGAAGAATTAATTGCAGCTACATCAAATACACTGAAATGTAATGGACAAGAAGCCATCGCTAATATAATAAACCATTTACTTAAAAATCCAGAAGATATAACAAAAGTGAATAATTGCTTGAATGCAAAAAAATATGTTCCATACACTGCTGATAAAGCGTTGGCGCTACTTGTTTCCCTAAATTTGTCGAAGGCACAATATATAAACCTAAGAGAATCAGCAAGCGAAAAAGGCTTTCAATTGTATCCTTCTTATTATAAATTAAAAGAAGCAAAATTGAAATGTTACCCAAGAAAGGAGGATATGACATTTAGTGATTGCACGGCATCAGTTAAATTGCAAGCTCTGCTCAACTTGACAGCCTCAAGGCTTTTGGATACAATTGAGTTCGATTTAGATTCTGCAACTGACCTGAAGCTTATCAGCAAATGGGGCTTTGATGGATCCTCGGGGCAAAGCAATTATAAGCAGATCTCTGAAGTAGGCGTGGACGATTCCAGTATATTTATGGCAAGTCTTGTTCCAATAAGACTACAACATGATGATGGAACGGTTTTATGGGAAAACGATCGAAGTTCATCCACATTTTACTGTCGTCCCATTATGTTTACGTTCACAAAAGAAACACAAATTACTGTAGCAGCTATAAAAGCCGGTATATCAGGAGAAATCGAGGCACTCCAGCCATCTATATTTAGGAAAGTGAAAATTGCCCACGAATTAATGATGACAATGATTGACGGCAAAATAACTTCATACTTTTCTGAGACTTCAACAGCAGTTTGTGACATTTGCAAAGCGAAACCAACAGAAATGAATAATTTGAAATCCCACAAACTGCGATCTAGGAATGAAGAAATGTACCAGTATGGATTGTCATCATTGCATGCGTGGATAAGATGCATGGAGTGCCTACTCCACATAGCTTACCGTTTGGAGATTAAGAAATGGAACTGCAGGGGTGACGATAAAGAGAAAATGAAGACCAGAAAGTCTGCAATTCAACAAGAATTTAAAGAAGAATGTGGCTTGCTAATTGATATAGTGAAGCAAGGAGCAGGCACCACTAATGATGGTAATACGGCTCGAAGATTTTTTAAAAATACAGCCATGACAGCACGTATCGCTGGCATTAATGAGCAGTTGATAGAGAATTTTTATATCATTCTACAAACCATTGCGTCTGGAGAGCGTGTTGATATTACTAAATTCGCTTTATTTTCTACCGAAACCGCAAAACTATATGTTGATTTATATCCGTGGTATTATATGCCTTCCAGTGTACATAAATTATTAGTTCATGGGGCTGACATAATTAAACATTTTGGGGCTATACCCATTGGGAAGCTGTCGGAAGAAGCCGCAGAAGCACGGAACAAAGACTTCCGAAAATATAGGGAAAATCATTCCCGAAAAATTAGTAGGATATCTTCGAATGAGGACATATTACATAATCTCCTTTTGTCATCTGATCCAAAGATCACAAGTCTTAGATCACGCATGACAAAAAAACATGTTATGGTTCTCTCAACAAAAGCTAAAGAGCTTCTGCATTTGCCATCAAAACCAGAAGACTTAGAATTTATTAATGTAGAGAGTATTTTAGAAGATCTACAAAACAGTAGTGATAGTGAGTAGTATATAGGTATAGGCTTTATACTAGCCTTTTTTATTATTATTTTTTAGTTATTTCCATCATTTGTTTTTTTTTTAATCTGGCACGGCACATATACAAGTTTTCCTTGGTATTTGTTAATTTATTAGATTAATTATTTATCTTATTTGTGTAAAATTTACTGAAGATAATTGTAAAAAATCTTTTGGGAAATATTGAATTTTATCATTTCTTTCGAACTGCATAACTGAAAAAGTTGCAGGTCGATGCAGACTTTCGAAGTATAGAAGTATAGTAGAACAGACCAAGATTCAGAAAAATAAGGTTTCAACGCAGGATCTAGCAGGACTTCGTAGAAATTTAGGTTTTTATAGTGCGTTCCATACATTAAAAACCTAAAATATTTTTTTTTGCCGAAATTATAGGGTTAAGCAAAAAAATACAAAGAATGAATAGTGTAAGGAATGATAATATCAAAACGTTGGCGTCAAAAAAAATTGGAAAATCCGAAAAAAAATCCTATGTCACAAAAATAGCCGTTTCGACCCACTGTGCGCCGCGCCGCTCCCCGCCGCTACGTCACGCACCTTCCGCGGTTTTCGCTCTCTTAATATTAAAAGCTATAGAAATGCAGCAGTACAAAAAAGCAGCGTTGAATCTATTCGCGTTAGGCAAAATATATGCGATAGCCGGTCAAAAGTGGCAACCTTAAGCTAAGAAACATAGCATTTTGAAATTATTGTAGAATATTAATAAGTTATTTACCATTTAACTAAATGAGGTATTCATGTCGTAAATTTTGTCGAGCCTCATGACAATCCACAGTAAATACACAATATTAGTATCGATTGATTCTGTAAACAATTGTTTAAGCCTATTCATTCTATCAACAAAGTTGTTTAGGCTACGTAATATTTAAAATAGTAAACAGTGCATCGGCTGGGAGGCGGCGCGGCGGCGCGACGCGACTTGCGTATTATATCGCAGTAATCAGTCGGCAGACAATGGTCCTATAATCTGTTTGTGTAGTGCCGATTATCATATTATGTACATACATGATATATGGTAATCCTTGAGCACACAACGAGACCCCATTTCTCATGCTACGCGGCTTTATTTGTATTATATAATGGCGTTATTGACCCGTCAATAATCCCTAAACATTACGTATTACAAGAATATTATGTGTGCTTAGTGTGTCTTCGCTCCCAGAGGATCCGGATTAGGATTTATCTTAAGAGAACCACTCCGTCTCATACACTTGTACCAACATATAAACAAAATATTGTAATCCAGTAATATTTACTTAACGTATGTGATGGTTTAAGGCATTGGAGATTGTAGTTGAGAACATGTATTATATAAAGCGTTGCCAAGCCATGTAGGCACTCTCCGCAGTTATATAATTCTACGGAAATTTAACATGAGTTACTTATGCGGTGGTACCAACCGAACTCTGCATCCCTGAAACTTCCACCACCGGCGCCCTAGATCAAACTACTAGATATTCACAAGACGTTCTGTGACCATACAATTAATTTCAAAGAATACTAATATTGAATAAGAAAGTAAAGTATCTTATAATAGTAAATTATCAGTTCATAAGTTATTCAAGCATACTCAAGAGAACCCGAAGGAAATTCATCATAATACTATTTCTCAATTACAGGGACTGAAAAATTCAAAATATATAATGATATACATCATATATGTATAGCTATTGTATTTTATATCAAAACCTTTATTACCAACTAGCTTCTGCCCGCTAACTTCGTCTGCGTGATAAACTTTGTTTAAAAAAATTTACATGTATAAATTATTTGGTATTTCTCATCCCGTCCCGTCCCGTCCCGTTATATCCCGCCCGTCCTATCTCATTCTTACTCAAGGTATGTAATCCACGCCCATCGCATACCTTTGAGTATAAAAAGTAACAAATATATCGGATTTCCGTCCTCATCCCACGGGAACACTTAATTTATCTGGATAAAATGTAGCCTAAGTGTTAATCCAGTGTTAATATGGGGAATATTCGTTTTTCTCATTTGTCTTCCATAATACAAAGAAACACCCTGTATGTAAATAAGACATTTACCAGTTTTTAAGTTGGACTTGTACCTATATTATAACTGTGAAACCGCATCTCATTTCGTCTTGTAGTTTTTGCGTTATGCGCAAGTAAATAAAAAGAAACACCCTGTCTATAAATAAAATATATACCAGTTTTCAAATTGGACGTGCACCAATATTACTGTGAAAACTGCATCTCATTTCGTATGGTAGTTTTTGAGTAATGTGCAAGCAAACAAAAAGAAACACCCTGTATATAAATGAAATATATACCAGTTTTTATGTTGGATCTGCACCATTGTAATTGTGAAAACTGCATCTCATTTGGTGCGGTAGTTTATGAGTAAAGTGCAAGCAAACAAAAAGAAACACCCTGTATGTCAATGCAACATATACCAGTTTTTAAGTTGAACCTGCAGCAATACAACTGTGAAAACCGCATCTCATTTGGTGCAGTAGTTTTTGCGTGATGCGCAAGCAAACATACAGACAGACAGACAGACAGACAAAAATTCTAAAAAAAATTGTTTTGGGTTCTGTTGCTGTTATAAAGACCCCCCGCGTTGAAATTTCTTAAATATCTTCCATGTACAGACATCGACCATTTACATTTTTATTATATGTATAGATACAATAAATACTACTTTCTTACAAAAGCTAGTTTCAATTATCACAAAATTTTAATAAATACAACGGACCCGCCTAACGTAACATCAGCTACACATGAAAACGTCCCGCCCAGACGTCCAGACGCAAATAAACGTTTTATTTATTTACCCGCCAGAATAATTATCCGCCTTTTAGAGTATTGTGAAATACTTAAACTCGTGCGCGTATCCGAGCTGGATTGATGGTAGGAGTTGGCCGAGGCGAAGGTTTCACGCAATGATGGTTCGTCGCGCGGGTGACAGCTGACGGAGCTATTCCGAATCACTGCGTCGGCCGGCAGTGGTCGCTTACAGTGAAAAATATGGAGGCGGAGCCAGAGCTCTATATGGCGGTCTTTACCTTTTATTTAAATGAATAGATGATTGTCGGTATGGGGAATAATAAATTATTTAAGATTTATATTAGTATCTATTTGTCATACATTCATATAATATCCATACGAAAATTTTGAGATGATATTTGATTCTGAATATATTCTTAATTCTTGATAGAGGAGATATTATAATCAAGTGTCAACTTCATACTCGTAGTGTGGTATACAACAGAAACCGAAGAGAGCGGGTTTATTTCCGCTCAGTTTTATTAATAAAAATTAAACGAAATTATAAACAAACAAAAAAATAAGAGACTTAACAGGATTTTTTTTATTAATTCCTTTATACAAGTTAATAATAAAAAATGATATAAAAGCGAGAATGTTAAAAAGCAAGTTCCTCGCACAGTCTACATAAAATGAACATTTGACACGAGTCTCTGAGAACAAATATGTATCTATTGTCGCAAGCCTCACACGTTCCCAATATAGAACACAAGAAGCAATTGAGTGAAATTCTACGATACACACTGACCGTGCAGCGTTTGTCCTTCAACGCAAATCGCATTTGGGGGCCGTGTGCGGTGGGCGAGGGCCCCGCACAACACACGACACACACACCGCGCGCCACGACACGCCACCGCACGCCACGAGACACCACGGCCGGCCGGCGCGTGTACACACTCTAACGAACGTTTGCATTGTCCACGTGTCAATTGAATGCCGCTCAATGGCGATATGAAACGCAGAGGCACCGACCAATACTGCAATATAAGCACACACGAACAGATAAACTGGCTGAGTTTCCGCTTTGTCAGCTTCAGAACTTTATTTGCCAGATCAAACAGAAGATGTATACGTAGAACTATAGTTTGACAATATATAGCCAGCTTCCAATTTCCCTTCATGACATACCCAAATGTTTCGCAGACGAGCAGGATTGGAACATAGCATCTTGTACAGATATTGTATACTCTCAGTTTGTAAACCTAGTGTAGTGATTTGGGAAACCTAACGCAAACGGCCCTCTGACAATATGATTCGACTATATTAAGACCATTGACTTATATTCTACCTATAGACGAGACACGTCAAAGAAATAAAGTGGCCCCGTATTTTAAAAGCACACTGCAATATTACATCACTTACCTGATATTTTTTTTAAATATTGTAACTTCACACGATTTGCTTTCGGTTTGACGGCATTTATTACTTTTAAACGTGTGCGATAAGGCGTACTGCACTGTCACGAAGCAAACTGATTCATGTGTGGTCAGTGGTGCATGCAGCGCAAGTAGGTGGAACACATTTTTTGTACTGAATGTCTTATCTAGTTTAACATTCATATCGATGATTAAAACAAAGGTTGGAAGAACACGATAAAGCATGTCGATCAAAACATCTTGAGGATTGCTTTGTAAGCTATGAAGAGGGGGTCGATATCCAGTTAGCTGATGCTATAAAATAAAAAATAATTAAATAATTCATTATTATTATAATTTATAACATAATTTATTCATGATATAATGGTGTATGTAATGCAATATGCTAAAAAAATAAAAAAAATATAAATGTGCTTTTTGTCTATTTTGGGTACTTCACCTGAACACAGCGGGGGATATCGCGGAAGATATGAACACTACACAATTCGGATTGTAATGTCTAGTCTGGTATTGAATACTTTTTCATTTGGCATATAACAATTCGGCAGACAAAAGCGCTAACAATGATTTGAGTGGGGGGCGGCGAGCGCCGGGCGACTAGCTTTGCGGTCCGATTTTCATCGGGCGAGAGACGTGTGGAATGGAGCGGAAGACTACGCGGCGCACTAGTGTTGTGTTGCATGCAGCAAGTGAGGCAGCGTCGGGCGGGCGTACGCACTGCAAACCTGGCGCCACCGACACCGGGTTAACGATGTGTGCCCCGCGTGCGAATGCGGTTACTCCTCTACCGGCAGACGTACTCACAGGGCTTGTGGGGGTCATATTCATAAAACGTATGTATACAATTAATAATAATAAATACACCCAACAGTCACATACATAGTCCTGACCTCACACTAAGATAGAGTTTTGTGTCGTGGGTATCAGAAGCTACGAGAGACTTTTCGGTCTCACAAACACCCAGACCCGAAACGAATACCTGTGGATCACACAAATATTTGTTTCGGTGCGGGGATCGAACCCGCGGCCTCTCGTTTCACAGGCGGCGTCAAGTCATTGCTGACTTATAAACATTGGTGTTGTCAAACAGTAACCTCTCAATATGGGCCCCAGAAGGATTAAAGTAGTGACTCTAAGTACAACAAGCTGCTGAGAGAGTTAAGCTTAATTTTTACCCACGACATCGAAGCAGAATTGTAGAGATCTGTGGGACAACAGGTTGATTCGGCAACTGAAAGAGCAGCATATGTACTGACGACTCAGTATGGAGCCAAAAAGTGGAGGCTGCTTTCAGCCAGCGTAAGATCGGACCTCCACCCAGAAGATGGACGAAAACTCAAAGAAATCATGCAGGTAGTTTCTAATAGGTCCCTGTAAAAATAAGTAAAAGTCCATGTTTGCAGTGCCGTGACCTTCCTACGTACGCTGATGATAATGATCTTGTACCCTGAAAAAAATTATGTCAGTGGGACCCACACCCCTAACACTTGCATCGCTCCGTGCCAATACATATGTGTACATGCGGCTATACGACGCGTCCTGCTCGGCAAATATGGATTTGAGACGAACTGAATAAACACGATAGCACGCAGCGCTCGGCGTGCACCGCTCCGCACCGCCACACACCGCACCACTGCTGGGACAATATTGAAACAGAGGCTGGAGACAACCGTGCCTGCACTCTGCACACTTGCCAATGATCCACTTACGAGCACGGTTCAGTGGCGCAAGTCGCAACCCTGACGCATTACCCACACGTATCACGACTCCATTGTGTTGTGGACGATTTACATGCTGCATATAGATTATTCGAATGATTGGAAGTATTAAATTATTATTGAACTGGTGGCTGAAGTCATTATTGTAAATTAAACTCACACAACATATTGTGATTTCTTTTTCATAAGACGTCTCATTTATATTAACTCGATTCCAATTTCTAGAAATTAGACTATATATGTTAAGCACACACGTCTGACGTCAAAAATTAATTCAAGTAGACAATATTGGTAATACTGATGTATGGTAAACTAAACATCAGCCCTAACAAAATATTATCCTTCCTTCGAGTGTTCAATAACAGGAAATACTTGACTGGTACGTGGCACTACTACTATTAAGACTAAAGATACAAATCAATGTAAGGTATGAGCTAAATCTGTGTAATGTCAATTTCTCTGAACCCGGTGGCGATTTCAATTTGATGTTAAACTCGTGTAAATTGTTTCTTGTTGTTGTTGTTGATTAAATCAATTTGAATAATTACCCTAGTTAAAGGGGTCGCGAAGTTCAGTGCAATTGCAGTTTTGTTAAAAAATACACATATATATCTCCATGATCGCCACTGCAACCCAAAAAAAAAATACGTAATGTTCACAGGACAAATACCAACCATAATAATAAGCAACTATGAGTATCAATGGCGACGTGACAAGGCGTATGGAAGCGAGCTAGTTCTTCAAAAGACAGCGTTTTTAAAAATCTTTCTGAGAAACTCGATATTAGCGGTAATCTCGCAGAGTGCCCGCGACCCGCCACACTACCACTGCTACTTAATATGTACGTGTGTGCGTGTGTGCAGCAGGGATAGATTGGATATCCATTATTAAGATTTAAGACGAAACCGCCGGCCCAATTTGTTCGAGTGTTTCATAATATAAGTACACGAATATTATTGTGATGTGGGGCGGATACTTGACGGGTAATACTTTTACATAAAAATATTATCTATTTATAATTTATCTGTAAGCTGCTGTAACGATTTATTAAAAATAAATTCAAATCCTTAAATGGGTGGTGGCCTGTGGATAAGGGACCAGACGCGGATGCCAACGTTTACGGCGGTCGCGGGTTCAAATATCAGGGCACATCTCCGACTTTTCGGAGTCGTGTGTCGTCAATACCACGTACTATAACGGTGAAAGAAAACATCGTAAAGAATTCTGCATACAATAGCAATTTGCAAGATTTTTTTTGGTAAGTATATAAGTCCGCCAACCCGGACTAGGCCAGCGTCGTGTACTATAATATGGCCTAACGCCTCTCGATTGTAGAGGAGGCCCGTGCCCTGTAGTGGGTTGAATATGGGCTAATATAGATACAGAAGAATAATTTTTACTCTTTAATCACACAAATTGACGGATCGAACAATAACGTCACATCTTATTGCCCGAGATAGGCGCCGACGAGGAACATTTTAAAGCGATAGTCAATCAGGCCTCTTAAGAAAAATAGTGGCATTAGGCAAAGTAGAAAGAAATAAGGGGGTCCTCTGGTAAAAACATTGCATGTTAGTTATCGTTTTATATTCTATTCAAATCCAATTTTCAGTCTATTTTTAAATCCAAATTTAAGCACGGATATCAAACAATTATGTGTAGCAAATTTCCACAATTTTGTTTTTAATCATTTATAGGCACCACGAGGATGGAATGCTAGTAGCGATTAAGCCAACTGTGAAACTACATCTACAAACTAAACTATAAACAATGAGCTCGACAGAGGAAATAAATGAGTATACACATAAGTATAATATGTTTTGTAAAATGTGTAACGACATGCTGCGACTTACAAATATGCCTACGCAATAGAATGTATCTCTTGGGAAATATTCTACAGAGCTATGATAATAAGCCTTCTCACTGCTAAATGTAAATTACTACAAATAATAGCCATTAGTTTTAATTTATCGCTTTCATTTGCATTTCAATTACTGGCACGCACAATACTCCGTCACTTCAGTACAAAGAACTTGATTCAAATAAAAATAAATACATACATACATTATATACCTTATGCTTATACGTGCTATCCATGGGGGTAGGACAATACTATGAATCTCCAGTCTGCTCCTCGCAGATTTATCACTTGATCTCCATCACTTTCATCTATCTTCGCATGCATTCTACTCAGATCAGGGTACTTCAGACCTGACATTAGTGTAAGGTAGGATCAGATATAAATAAAAATGTACCCTACTATACGCAAGGATAGAGCCCGCTGTAAACAAATCGTTCCGGATCCTTTGTTTTTATTCCTACATTTTTCTCACTGACTTCAGCCACAGGAAGTCCACTGCTGAACATAGGCCTCCCTGAAGGATGTCCACACCGACCTGTTGGAAGCGGCCTGCATCCAGCGACTTCTTGCGACCTTCACCCCTAGGTTTTTATTAGACAACTTAAGGTGGTGACAACACAGTAGAGATATATCTACAAAACTTATGTTTTTATTTGTTTGGTCGTGTACTTATAACTTTTACATAGACCATATTTGTAGACTACAGTGTATTAATCGAAATTCACATAATCGGATTCATGGATGAAGGCACATGGTACTCAATCGGCTAAATTAAAACTCAATCGGCTCATACAACTTAAACAACTACAAATGCACATCAGCTAACTCGGCAGTAAATACCACGGTTAACCGGTCCAGTCGATTCCCAGGACACGCGCGGCAGCCGTCCGAGCTCCCTCGGGACGTGCCGCCAGCCTCCCGGCATTAGCATCCACCACCGAGCACCGAACCCCGGCCGCCATTCAAATGAGCCGGACACGCCAGCAGCCACTCCGCGTAATGGCTCAGTGACTCGAAGCCAATCGGTTAGATGGATGTGCAGCGTTGTCCTACGAGATATTTCTACTACAGCGATGCCTGTTATTTCAAGCTGTGTTATATGCCATAGTAGAAAGAAATGTTATGGTTTAACTGTAGTCGGGCAGTAGCTGGGTCCTTCAGTAAATCATTTTCGCTGAGTATGTGATTTCTACTAGTAGACTAAAGACAAAATTTTGAAGCCACATACAAGATTCGGTATATTATCAAATATAAATATTACTTTACGAAAAACAGTCGTACTGGATTGTTGACAAGAACAATGAAAAAGACTATTTATATTATATAAATAAATGATATTTCTCCTCATATGCTTCGCACCGATCTAATAACCTGTCTTTGAAGATATTGTTCTATGATGCATATTGTTGTTTGTGTGCATCACAAACTTAACCAATTAACCAACAGCCACTTCATTACAATAATTGTCCTGGGTCCAATTAGTATATCCGATTATGAAATTAATGTCTAATTCTCCACAGGGGATTAGGAATTAGTAAATACCGCTATATGTCTTTATAATACCTGCCTATTTATCTCTCCATCAAGGTACATTATGTAATAATTACAATAATTCGTAAGGTACATACGTACGTACAATACTTTTCCATTGTTACGTTTTAATAATATTAATTTAATTGACTACATACAATAAACGTGATGGTTTCTTAGATTTAAGCGAATGTTATACATTGAATTAAAATATTTTTAACGACTACCGCGGATTTTGATAAATTGTAATTTAGTGTCATATAAAAATGTGGCATGAAGTGACAGCATTTGCCGTTCCGGTTCTTTTGGTGACATTGCCGATGGCTCTACAGACGGCAGTGGAATATTCCTGTCGATCCCTAGGTATAGGGAACACCGTATACTGGAATGTAAAATCTGTCATATTGAATCACGCAAGTAAATCCCGTTTCGGCTGCCGCATGGCTATATTAATATGTTTTAGGCAAGCCGGAAAAATTGTGTCGGCTAGCGAAAAATAATCATCTCACGGTAGTAGACACATCTAGGTACCGTTTGTAATGCTGTTTCTAGTGGTCAGTGCTCACCGTCAGGTGTATTGTAGTCAGTTTGCCGTGTTAGTATAGAAAATGTAGTTTCCGCAGTGGCAACCAGGCATTGGTTTTCATTATAAGAAATAGATCCGCAGCGATAAAATTGAGAAGCATTTGCCGCTACGCGGGGTGAACGGATCCAACGTCGCTCACTTCAATTTATATGTGCACATACATAATATATTATTTATTTGGGTTGTAGTGAATTGTGTGGGGGTGGCGAGGCGGGTCGCGTGGAGGGTGGCGGGTTCAAGCAGTCCGTCACGTAGAGTGCTCACGAGTTCGAGTCACGATACCAACTCGCGCTGGAACCGTGGCTCGCGACGCGGCGTGGCACGAGGCTCAGGGTTTATGTAGAGCCCGGCCGCGGGTCCGGCCCCGCCGGCTCAAAGAGAACGCAACTTAGATATCTACCTATTTGAATTCCAAAGGATCACGCGGCTCTTTTCACAATAGTTGAAGGCCTACGAGTTTTGTCTGAAACAATAAGTTTTGTTTTCCAACTTTGTGTTCCAATCTCACTATTTCCATATTGGAGTCAACTAGGATATATCCGGATAGTACTTTGCGAAAGTTTGTGATTCTCGCATCTATATTCTCGATGAGCTACATTTATGTTACTCATATCACGAATCCGTTGTGAGTTCCTGCTTAAACGGATATCTAAACATACATACATACATAAACTCACGCCTTTATCCCCGAAGGGGTAGGCAGAGGCGCCACCAGGACAACCACATTTCACCTTGTATGTTCTGTCCCACGATGTGATAGGGGGCGAGCCTTTGCCCTGTGGTCTGGGGGTGCAAGAATTCCGCCACGGTATTCCCTGCCCGTCGTAAGAGGCGACCTAAAGGGGTCATCGGAGTCGCTGGGCACACTGCGGGGGCGGTGTGCCCTCACGTATAACGACTCCGAGATGTACGATAGAGCCTCGTCTCTGTCAGGGACGCCCACAACACCTTAAACGGGCGTCCAAAAATAGACGTAAGTGGGTGTCATCCGCACCTCCTACATTGAAGGACAAACGATGGTTTTGCGCAGGGCGGTAATGCGGACGTAAATCGGGGCGCTTTTCGCCCTGGGATGTCCGGTACCGCCTATAATGCGTGTGACGGTTAACGAGGGGTTTTTAGTCAGTATGCTGGCGTAGATATTGTTAGGGACCCAGCTCGGGCACAACATCCGCATTGTTCCGAGCTGGAGGGCCAGTGACACTGACATACCCCTTTCGACCTCCCCCGGGGTACCGAAAGGGGAGCTTAATAGCTTTTACTCTCGAAACAAAAAAAAAGTGCGAGCCTATCGCCATATCGGGCACAAATTCCTGACTCCGGGCTGATAATGAATAGAAAAATCCAATACCACTCTACCCGATCCGGGACTCGAACCCGAGACCTCAGTTTTGTAACCGTACTGTAATACAACTACGCCACCGAGGCAGTCAAATTAAATGTATAATATTATATCGTTTTAATATTTCAATTGGGTAATGATTGACAGCTACATTTAAATGAACTTTCATGACTCCTCGTATCAAGCTAGGGAACTCTTTTTCGAAGTAATACATTGAACTTCGGTAACTTATAGGTACTAGGGGACACCGCGCGCAAGATATTCGATATTTAATGTTACGTGTATGTACGTAATACCTGTAATACTTAAAAAATATTTTTAAAATGACACAAATTGTATGAAACACAAAATTTAACTAAATTGTTGGTCATTGTCGATCTGACTTCGAATTTGGTTTATTACGGGATAGGGGCCTCCGAAAGATCATACTTAAAGAGTTCAAAGGATGTTTCTCCATGGGGTGTGGTCGAGATTTGCCGTGTCTCGATAAGCTGTGTCTTTCTGAACTGTATCTCGGTGAGCCGTCTGGGTAAGTTGTGTCTGAGTGACCTGTGTCTGGGTGAGCAGTCTCGGTGAGCTGTGTCTCGGTGTGCTGTGGGTGAGTCATATGTGTTATGTACATACAATATACATATCCTTAAACTTTAATAAATTGTAATTCTACATAGATCTACGTTATACATTAAAGCTGTTTTTTTTTTTATTTCCTTGTGAACTATCAAAAGGTGTTTCCTTTGTAGTCAGACAATTTTGATAGTTCTTTCAATTTGTGAGCTACAGGTTGATATCTTCCAAACTCACCAAGATCCAAATTTCATAACTTTGTTGATCTATGTTAGAGGGATTTGCAAAAAACTTCCAACTGTTATAAAATGACGTAAGTCTGAAGCTCACCGGCTCATGTTTTTGCTCTATAAGTAGTTGGTAGATGTGCGTGTGCCGTGTAGGGCTGAACGTTCATTTATGAAGAGCGGCTGTCGCTGCGCTTGTGCGGGTAATTGACTTCCCGTGCCGAGTGCAGCTCATTAAACCGCCAGCCGCACCGCGACGCCACGTGCCCGAGCCCTCAGCCCCGGGACAGAATATATAAACTATACATAAAATGTAGCTCCTACCTACATTCGACTTTACACCATTTATAAAACGGACCGGAAACAAATTAGAAAGTGTAATTTGACATGACATAAATGACAAACCAAACTATGACGGCCCAGCAACAAAAAATATAGACCTATCCCCGATAGTTTCAAGAAACAGCCATGTAAACATCCGAAATCTACTTTGACCAACACTTTGTAGCATTGTGACTAGAGATTTTTATAATTTATTATTTTAATTAACGTTTTGCAATGGTAAATAGATAAGCTTAAGAACTATGTACCTCTACCAAATTAAATCAAAATAAGTAAATTTTTCCAGAAATATGACGCGCTAATCTCAGGAATTACCAGATCGATTTGAAAAATTATTTTAGTGTTGATTAGCCAATGTATCGAGTAAGGATGTATAACATCACGCTACAACCCATAGGAACGGAGCAGCTATGAAACATGTTGCAAAAACGGGAAATAAATATTTCTTTTGAGAGCTTACGTTGCGTGCGCTGTGTAGACGTTAAAGTTACGCAACCAATCATGTATGACGGAATTGTTCGTTTTTACAAATTCTAAAAAAAAGACCGTGATAGCATGTCTATGTTTAGTGCTCATGCACCCAGCGCGAAACTGGGCCGTCCGCTAGTGACAATACATCAATATATTATACTTAATATTTAAAAACAAACATAATAAAGAACAAAAGTTTAGTAGTTAAGAATTTCCATTGTGTATCGTGCAGGTGGAATTAGCGAAGGGCGCGGGGAGCGGCGGTCGCGACTCCGACCCGGTGATTGCATCTATTTGCATAGTAACTCCTACCATTAACGAGTACCTACTCGGCGGCTCCTCGCGCGACACCCAGCGAGCAATGGACTCGGCGCTGTCAAACTATAAACCCTGGATTTATCTTATATATCGTTTTGTTTCACTTGAATACCACAATTCATTGAAACACTAGTTTTAATGTGTCAATAAAATATCTAGCCGATCGAAATTATAAATATTGTATGAGGGAATGACGCCCAGATGTATTGTCTATCTAGATAATATGCTGCAAGTTAACAGTTCAATTTTTGAAATATCCCATCTTTTCTCTTTTGAGCACAGTTAAATACTACTGCAATAGGTAGGTAAGTTGCATAGCTGAGTGCAAGTGATTATAGCTTTAACATTAGTAGAAGTGGCTGGTATGCACTGATCAGAGCTGAGACTGACAGAAAGTTTTTTTTTATAAATGAAACTATTACTATACTTTAAATTTAACGTTCGTTTAATGGTATTCAATCTTAACAGGATTCAATTATAATGAAAATAAATGAAATCAGTCGCCTAGAGGCTGGAGAGTCATTAACACAATTGTAAGAAGTTAAGTGCACTGGGCGCATGTTTAACTCGCGCGGAGGCGGAGGCGAAGGCGGCGGGATCAGGGCCAGCGGGGAAAGCGACGAAGACTGTGCAAATTAAAACACGTTTAATATCTTATTCTTTTCTAGAGAAGTTGATGACATTAGGCCCCTCGGCGCGCCTTTATTAACGCGCCACGTCGCGACGTTCTGCTGGCGCCGGTTAATTAATTATGTTAATTATAAGCTGCGAAAGGTTAATTCCCTCTTTTGTTCAGCTTAATGTCTCTCGATGCGAAATAAAACGGTGCAGATGTTGAATTGAATCAGGACAAAAGGGAGAGTGGCGCGGACTGCGGCGCCGCGCGCGAGGCCTCGCCTCGCACACATTACTCAACCGAAACAATTAGCTAACCAACACCCGACACTCAGATACTCTCCGCTTACCGGCACTCGTCCGCCTTTTTTTTACAAAAAACATAACTCCACAATAATACCTCAAATATGTATAATTTAAGTAAATACAACAAATGACCAGACAACTTTACACGAGAGAGTATGATAAATTGCCTCGCCGCTGTAGCGGCGGTAAGGCCCGTTCTAGAGGAGTGGCTCAACAGGAGCCACGGCGCCCTAAGCTTCCGGCTGACGCAGGTGCTTACCGGACATGGGTGTTTCGGGAAGTACCTGTGTCGACTAGGCCGGGAGCCGACGTCCCAGTGCCACCATTGTGATGATCGCCGCGACGATACGGCGTTGCATACGTTGGCGGAGTGCCCAGCTTAGGCCGAGTAGCGCCGTGACTTGGTCGCGGCCGTTGGTGCTGCGGGAAACCTCTCGCTTCCGGCCATTGTATCATCCATGGTCGGGAGCAAGTCAGGGTGGAGAGCTGTCGCCACCTTCTGCGAGGCCGTCATGCTCGCAAAGGAGGTGGCGGAAAGGGAGAGAGAGGCTGCCTCCTCTCTCCCCTCCCGCAGCAGACGCACTGGGCGTCGTAGGGTGGCAGATTTCCGGCCACCGTAGGGCGCGGCCTGTGGACGGCAGACTCGGGGCGTCTTGCCGTCCGACCAGCAGCAGGCCTTGAGGCGGCGGCGTCGTGTTCCGCGCGCGCCTCGTAGTGGAGTCCTGCGGCCGGGGTGACGGCCGCAGTGGGTGACGGGGCCCGCCTGACTATGGCGGGCCAATACCCGTCGGGGGGTTGCGACGAATGCTTCGGCGATACCCGACCCTCCGACACACGGGTACATGAGGAACACGGGTTGGTTTTTAGTCAGTAAGAGTCTGACAGTCCCCTCCGCGCCTCCCCCGGGCGGAGGATGTCCATGAGGATTTTCCAACCCGATACCAAAAAAAAAAAAAAAAAAAGTATGATAAATTGCCTCGAGCTATTTGTTAAACAAAAGAGGATCGAACGTATGGATATAAGTTCCAAAGTTTCGGAATACGATACATATGAAAGTTAGAAAACTCGCGCATAAACAACAGACTTGGTGAAATGTTGAACAATATCCGCGGGCAGTGATCGAATATCTCGCCAACAAACTGCTCGCTGACAGCTTCACCGCCGCATTAACTGTACAGGGAAAATCCTCGTGGACTTTGAGCACATCAACTCGAGGCGCTAGCTGCAATATCAGTAATCAAGTAATTTCAGGAACTTAATTTAATTACTGGTGGTAGGTCTCTCATATGTGAGAGGCCACCTGGGTGGGTACCACCGCAATGTCTATTTCTCCCGCCAAACAGCAGTGTTAATGCGCTGTTATGTTCCGGTTTGAAGGACATTGTAGCCAGAGTAACTACTGGACATATTGAGACTTAACATCTTATGTCTCAGGATGGCGAGCGCAGTGGAATTCCAAGCATTCCCTTGTAATTCATGGTGTTGTTTGGTTTTGCTACTGTCCATGAGCGGTCGTATCGCTTACCATCACGCGAATGGCATGCTCGTCTCGCCATTCATTGCAATAAAAAAAAAAAAAAAAAAAAAAAAAACAATGGCCAAATAATTAATTCACTTAGAGGTTATACAATGACTAACCAAAATCTCAACAAAAATGGGAATATGAATATAGAACTGATGAGATTACTTACATCACATACCTACCTAGTTTATTTTTGTTCTTTATCTGTGCTTATCTCCCTATAGCCATACAGAAAATCCTGACTACAGTAAGATACCAAATGTTATGTCGTAGATATCAGAAATTATGAGACTTTTTGATGTCACTGCACGCAGACGTCAAACCAACGTTTGATACAAACATGATAATATGTTTCTAAGCAGGTATGAAAATGGCAGGAGCCCGCGGCCACTCGTTTCACAGCAGGCCCTCAACTAAGGAGTCGGAGGCTGTTAGCGGTAACTCTACACCTGCACCAAAACGTTATTCCTATTGATATAGATATTAATAACGTCTCCTATTAATAGTTTTTTCTCATAAATCTTGTAAGTACCTACAGAAAGCGATCAGTCACATTTTAATACATGTATAGATTAAAATTGCTAAAAATAAAACAAACAGTGCACATTTTGTATAAAATTTATTGAATATAGATAAACAGATGCGTGTGAACGCGCGTATACATTACATACATTCATACAAAATAAAACTGCACCTGGTAGGAATCTTCTCTATGCCACATTAAGTAGCCGATAATACGCGAGATACTCGGCCCACGTCCCGGCAAGGAACATACTGTGACCATCCCGCATGACGTCACAAAAATACTACACTTTTCCTTTAATTTCATCTAAAGAAAGAGGAGGCGACTAAGTAAATAAATCTTTCAATAGTTGCCATCAGCACACAATCTGTTCTCTGTGTGCAGTAAAAGAAATAAAATGTACTAACTTTGCTGTTTCTTTCAAATGAAACTTAAGCAGCTCTACGTTCCACGACGCCACCTCACTAATTTAGCACTCGATATATACGGGGCCGTGTTATCATCAAAATGGAAGAAGTTGCGGAAGACCGAGTTGGTAAAATGATACACATCGATTTTAATAGCAACACAAACATACAATAATGTTATGTATTGCCCACTTAGAATACTCCTTACACAAAATAAAGCGATAATTCTGAAAGCATAGTTTCTCATAAATGTACATACAATTACACTACAATAAAATAGTATAAACCATCATATTCATACAAACAGGTGTTAGCATTAGGCCGCTCGACACATTCGTAAAGTACACTATAAAACTATATTTAAATAATCGTAAGGACGTTAAAGTAAATACACATTTCATTATTTAAT
This sequence comes from Deilephila elpenor, assembly GCA_949752805.1. Lineage (NCBI taxonomy): Eukaryota > Metazoa > Arthropoda > Insecta > Lepidoptera > Sphingidae > Deilephila > Deilephila elpenor. The sequence continues at coordinate 19,995,973 of OX457094.1, forward strand.
TGAAGCGAGAGGTTGGCGGTTGACAACAAAACACGAACCTTGTCTTTGTACTATATACGTAGATAAAATTTAGTAACGTCCACCTCATACAATAATTTAAGAATGTCCAATATTTTGTATCAATATCCCTACTGTCGCTAATAGTGCGCGCATTAAATCAAAATATTACAAATATATATATTTCTAAACAGGGTCTAGAACGCGCAGCATACATTTCAAACATAATAACAATAGATGCGTACATATTATGTACGTACATGTCTACCAATAATTTAGATTTAAGATTTAAGATTCAATTTATTTATTATAACAAACCTACTAATAGGCAGTAGATAATTTGTACTTAGATAGGAAAATAAACACTATTAAATTCATATATTCACTAGCGCTATTGCAGATACAAAGTTTATGTCTTGTGTCAACACTCGCTTACACTGAACTATACCTGTACGAGTCGAAGACCACAGGACAGAGCGAACGCGACACTGCTCTAGCGGCTGATGACTACACACTGTCTCTAGTACTCAACACTGGTAACTAACACTTCCTTATTACATTCAAGATATGTGTTCACAAACCATATATCTAGATTAAGTAATCATCGTATACAGCGTGATGTGACATTAAAACTAATTTATGCTTATGCCCTGTAGCGTAGGACAGCTGATCTTCCAGCACTAACATTGTATCGAATGTTACTGTGTCATAATATGCAGATCGCTATGTATAGGACGATACACAAATATACAGCCAAATTCGTCTAACGGCTTTGTCATTCACAAGCGCCCATACCTCACTCAAAAATATATAGGTATTGCAATATTTGTAAATATATTTAAAGTAGGCGATCGGAACGAGGCATTGAGATTTACTAAAATAAACTTTTACATTTAAAAATATTTTCATAAAAATAATAATTTGTGTTGTTCTGTCAGTTAACAGAATACAATAATTCAGTCTCACATACATTCATCTTATGCACTAATCAAATACAATAAAATTACTGAGCGTAGCACGATATACACAGTCGTAGTAAAAAATAATATATAATTTCATGACACACTTGTACGCGTAATCATACTGGGATAAAAACAATGTATATGAAAAATTATACATTATATAAAATATCCGTAAACACGCGACTGCAGCGACGATCACCACTCACAAAACACCTCAATATTAGGTACTTACATTTTTACGCTTAATTATTTGGAAGGAACTGACAATTAATCTTAATATGAAAACCTTGTGTACTTGATATATTAATTATCTTTTGCAACCAAATGATAGTCACTTGAAAATAATACAACAAGAACCAGCCACAAAAAAAGAAACGAATTGAGAAACTCCTCCTTTTTTGCAGTCTTTTAAAAAGTCGCGGAGCCAGCACAATAAAACTGATAAACTCTGCTATCTATAATCCCAAGTTATTGAACTAAAAGTTAATTTTTCGCTATCATCGCTGCATTAAGCATAAATAACACCACTTCATAAAAAACGATTTCGTAGACATATAGCAAGTTTACAACAATAACATTTACAACCTACGTTATTGTACGTAATACTGGGCGTTAATCAGTCGCGACGAACACGCGCGCGCCGCCACTTACCGACTACCCGGGTTAGTCGACACTATTCGCGTTAGTTATTCGCTAGTCCGGATAAATATCCAAATCTGTCATATTAGTAAATAACTATTAGCATGTTAAAATTTATAGAACCATTAGTTATAGCATTAGTCACCATCTAATCACATTGAATGCTGACTAGTCGCACTAACAATAGTCGTAAGTGTGAGTAGTCAGCACAGTTAAACGTATTCTAAAACAAAGTATAATCGAGAGCGGAAATAATCGTTGTCAAGCATAGTCTGAGCCTCTATAATGATTTGGTTGAAAGTTTAATATGTATGTATGTAACTATGATATATGTAGGTATAACCGTAATTCTACTTATTAGTAAACAAGTATATCGCGATACATTGGTGTGATGTGTGCACGTTAGTGGTTAGTGTCGCAGGTGGCGGTGCGCGGGCGGGCGCGCCAGCGAGTACGTCTCGGGCTGGAAGGTGGGCGGGCACTGCAGGTGCGGGTACGGCGCCGCGCGCCCGCGACCCGCGCCGCCGCTCGCGCCGCCCTGGGGAAACCCACTCTTCAACTACTGCACCACTAACTATATTTACTCACTCACCTTTTACCTTGCATTTACTGAATAATAGTATCGACAATAATGTGTCGATGTTGAACAAAATTATAACCGATTTAGACACTTGTAATTATAAATCAAGGTTCAAATACATTTCTACAAGTAACATCTATTTTCAACTACATATTGGAACCATGAGACTATGTACAAAGCAACCGACTACTATAAGATGGCAGATAGTAGTTGGTTAGTGCAGTGTGGAGTGGTGCATACCTGTTCGTGCGCGAACACGAGGCGCAGGCGCGACACGCCGCCCGGCGCCGGCTCGCCCGCCGCGCGCGCTCTGCACACACACGCACCCACTTCACTTACAACACACAATATTACTATCTCTATACTATATCTATGCTCTCAATCATTTCACGTGTATCTGTACGTAAAATAAAGGTTTTATCATTACTTAATATTATTTTTTTTATTTATTATTATATTTTAAAAAGTACAGAAAAATTAAAATTAGCCCCGCAAAACCAACTACTTGGTATGTCTTTGAGTTCCAAGATTTTATTCTTTTTAACATACATGTGTCCAACTGATATAATAAAAGGTACTAGAACAATTACAATTTATAATTGAAAAATGTATGGACTAAGGAGCATGACCAAACGTGAACATAGTAAGAGCGTCTTGCTAAAATAAAAGTATGTTACCCGTCGCGCGGCGGATGCGCGGGAGACGACGCGGCGTCGCGGGACTCCGCGGCGTTATGCACCTGCAAACATACACAATACATTATCATTCAACATGCTAAAACAACACATCTAACAATAATTTTAGTAATGCACAAACAGCTATTACGCTCCTCATGTTTACATTAGTGTTACTTTATGTTACTCGCTTTAATATTTGTTTACCCTCCCAATTGAACTGTTTCTTCGATGAATGGTAAAAAACAACCAAAAAGAGTTATGATGTATTACCTAACAGATTTTCTATCGAACGGTCAACAAGAAAATAGATAAAGTTTACGGACGAACCTAATATGCGAAGGTGCCCCATGTCGGTCAATACACAAAGAACAAGAAATATTTCAACTAATTTCGAAACACAAACACAACAAGACACGGTATTCACCACTCACACCAACATCACCAAAAATAACACTTCACAACTCACAGCAATGATAATCAATAAACTAACAAATTTAGCAAGAAATTCAAATATAATGTTCAAAAAAATTCACAAAACCGTAGCAAACACTCATTCGCACGAGCATGAGTGTAGACGCGGGACTGCCACAGTGACGCCACAAAGTCGCGCCGCCGCCCGTGCTTCCCGCGCTTTATGATTTCCACAGATTATAAACGTGTAAGAACTGCGAACATGCTTTCAATGTAAGATGTAAGTTAAGTAAATAAAATTAATTGAATTTGTTTAAACATAATATTATTATCAATATATATGTTTTATAAATAAAATTTTAAAAATCTTAAAATAATGTTAATAGTAATTTAAATAACAATACTTGTAACATGTTGCTTTATGTCTTATGATTTTTGTTGTTATTCTAACAGGGCTTGTAGTCAATTATAACTAGCTTAAGTACTTTCTCCAATTAAAATTTAGTACAACACTATAGGCTTCATTATCATATATTAAAAAAAAGTAGTGTTTCGTTTAGTTATTACAAAGAGTCAAATCAAGTAATCTATCGCGTACAATTTTGTGTCCAAAAACTTTGTTTTACAGTGGTACGGCGACAAACAATTACAAAAGTTTGCATATGCTAGTTTTGCAATTATTAATAGTAGATAAGGACAGAGGCTTTTGTAATACGTGTCATTGTACGTGCGGAATACGTTGCTATGGCCGCAGGTGCACCGCTGTACACTCGTACAGGGACGTTGGCCTTCAGCGTCAGCTGATTTTTGTTACCTTTACGAGTACATTGCGCTTAAAAATCTGGATGCTGTAATTATTGTATTCGTATATTCAATAGCGATGTTGGGTGAAAAAAATATATATAAGTATTTTAAGTAATATTACGTCTATACTTCATCGACATTATTTTGTTTGAGCATTTAATATTTTCATAACATCACATAAATACGCTTAAATTTTAAGTTTTCAATCGATGCAACAGTTGACGTGGACTAAATTGAGTAGATAGGTGGTCCTTGCAGTGTGGTCCTGGTAGTGTGTGTCCAGGAAGCCGACCGGCAGAAATAATAATAATAAATACTCCCAACAGTCACATACTTATACATATCATATGGGCAGTGCTATTACTGAACCCACACTAAGATCGAGTCCTGTGTCATGGGTATGAGAAAGTAACAAACATTTTTCGATCTCTCAAACACCCAGAATCGAAACAAATTCTTGTGGTTCACACAAACATTTATCTCGGTGCGGGGATCGAACCCTCGGCCTCGTTTCACAGGCAGAGTCTAGCTAACTGTGCCACGGAGACTGGTAACAGTGTCAGTAGAAGAAGGAGTGTTAGTAGTGAGTAGTACCTTGTCATTTCTCCGCAGCGAGTCGCGCCAGCGGTCGGGCGCGAGCGGCGGCGGCGCGGCGCGCGGGCGCGGGGGGTCGCGCGGCGGCGGCGCGGGGCGCGGCGCGGGGGCCGCGGGGGGCGCGGGGGACGCGGCGGGGGGCGAGTCGCCGCCGATGCTCTCGTAGCCCAGCCGCGCCGCCTCCACGTCCGCGTCCGACTCGCGCACGCCCACCTCGATGCGCTCGTACCTGTCCACACGCGCAATGCTCATCCCACACTCGGAAAATTTTGTTATAATTAAATAAATAAATAAATACACCCAACAGTCACATACATAGTCCTGACCCCACACTAAGATCGAGTCTTGTGTCGTGGGTATCAGAAGCTACGAGAGACTTTTCGGTCTCACAAACACCCAGACCCGAAACAAATACCTGTGGATCACACAAAAATTTGTTTCGGTGCGGGGATCGAACCCGCGGCCTCTCGTTTCACATGCGGCGTCAAACCAACTGCGCCACGGAGGCTGTCAAATCAAAATAGCAATTACCCATCTCCAGCGCCACGACCTCCTGCCCCGGCTGCACTTCCCCCTCCGGCGCCTGCCCCTCGTCCTCCCACCTCACCGTAGATCACATCCGCCACTGCAACATTTTGATTTTCATCATAATTTATAATAATAACGTGTTAAAGTAACACAAATTGTATTGTCAGCTTTGTTTTTGTCGTGCATTTGTAGACTCCATTTTACATTGCTCGTAATCAAAATATTAAACAAGAACAATGATAAATATAGTAAGATGAATATTGTTTTCTATTTAGTAGTGGCTGAGTAAGTATCGCGTGTGGTTATTACCGACGGCGTCAAGCGCGGCGGCGAGCCTGCGCTCCACGCCCAGTAGCACGCGCTCGCTGTACATTTGGCGCCTCTCTTCCTCTTGCTTCTTCAGCATGAACTGCTCCAGCGTCACCAGCCCCATCAGGTTTTCCGCCTGATATCAACATTATAACTCTAAGATAAAATGCAAAGTGACGATTCTGTTTCCCAATTGTCTAACTTGGAAAAGGATATATGAGGATACGGTAGTGTGTGAGGGTGTGTGCGTACCTTGTGCGGCGGGCGCGCGGGCGCGCGGGGCTCGTCGAGCGCGAGGTTGGGGTTGGAGGCGCGCAGGGCGGGGGCGGGGGCGGGGGCGGCGGCGGGGGTTGCCACGGCCACGGCCGCCGCACTGCGCGCGCCCGGCGATGACGCGCTCGACTTACTCTGCCACACACAACGCACAACATTACTAACTGCTCTTCCCCTCCGTTTTAATCCACCTTTCCGACTTTCACTTTAAGCTGTTAAATAGTTTATGTAGGTACATAGAGATACCTCGCTCACCTTGTTAGACTTACTGTCGTCCTTATTCTTGTTCCTGGAGAAGAAGCGCAAGTACTTCCTGTCAAGGCTGGTGGACGAGTGGCTGACGTTCTCCTGCGACTCGCTGCGCTGCATGCGATGCGTCAGCTTCTTCAGCGAACCGAACTTGGACTTGTCCTTGTCCTTGTCCTTCTCTTTCTCTTTGTCCTTCTCCTTCTCTTTGTCTTTGTCGGCTCTCTTCTCGGGACTCTCGTTGTCAGACTCCGTCTCGGAATAATCGGTCTCGGAAAACTGTTTCGATACATCTACCTGTAAATATAAATATAACGTATCAGTACAATGAATTTCAAATGTGTACGAGATGTACCTTGATTAAATTTTGTACTTTTTTAAATAAACTGTTAATTTTTTGACAATTAAATACAGACGTGCGTAGCTAGCGAGGGCAGCAGCGTGGCGCGGTGGATGAGCTGTATCCAGGCCAGCATGGCGTCGCGCGTGTCGCACGCGAAGTAGAACGCCGTGCCCGTGTGGTACACCTTGAACGCGTGCGCGCGGGACTTCACCTCGCCCGCCGCGCACACCGTGAACCCTTCCAGGTAGATCATGCAGTCGGCTTTCGAGCACTGCAACATATCGGGAAACGTACAGTGCGTTGCCGCCGGGCTGACGTGGGCGGTGCGGGAGGTGCGGGAGGTGCGGGCGGCGCGTACTCACGTCCGGCGTGCGGTACGCGTACAGCAGGTTGTGCGTGAGCAGCAGGTGGCGGCGCGCCCACCGCGCCTGCATGTCGGGGCGCGCGCGCACGCGCTGCCACACGCCGCCCGCCGCGCCGCGCGCCGCCAGCGCCCGCGCCGGCACGCAGCGCCGCTCTGCACACGCACGCACACACTACACTCCACAACTCTACAACTCTACAACTCTACACATTCCAACGATCAAAGAATATACTCATTTGTATAATAATTAAAAATATAATGCAACCAAGATCACAAACAAACGTATAACTGGTGAAGTTCGTAATTGAGAGAAAAACGCTCACTCGCTAAAATGGAGCTCTTTTTCTTGAGACTTCTGGACTTGGAGTTGGGGAAGATGCCCCTGACTGCGCTGGTGGGCGACAGCGCGAGGCCGCGCGCGGGCGGCGGGTCGGCGGCGTGCGCGCCCACCACGATGTCGGCGCGCGCCGGGGACTCCGCCTCGCTGTTGATGGCGGGCAGCTCGTGCCGCTCGCTCGGGATCACGCGGATGTCGTGCTTCGTTATGTGCCGCAGCGGCACTGAGATCTACAATCAATACGTACTCGACCTCTCATAACTAGACTCAACAAAAGCACAAAACAAACACGTAGGTACTGAAATATAATGCAACAGTTCCGTTATTGTACGCATCACTCCACAGCTAGAATTCGATGCAGCTAAATGCAACTATGGCTTTGGTAAATCCGATTGTCAATGAAACCTTTTAGTTAAAAGTAGTCGCGGGCGACTGACCTGCCCGGCGTCGAGGCTCTTGAGTGGTTTGAGTGGCGAGGTGGGTTCGCTGCGCATGGAGTCGCGCGCCACGGCTCGCAGCACGCCGAGCGCGCCGGGCGCGGGCGCGGGGCCGGGCGCGGGGCCGGGCGCGGGGCCGGGCGCGGGGCCGGGCGCGGGCGCGGGCGCGGGGGCGGGTGCGGGCGCGGGGCGCGCGGGGGGGGCGCGCGGCGCCACGCTGGTGCGCGGCGGCGGCTCGGGCGGCGCCACGCTGCGCGACCACGCCGCCCTGCACGCACGCAATACTCTAAAATCACTCACCACGTGTATTTTTTTGCCATAAACGAATTAATTAAAATAGTATTACATTTTTTTTTTTTTACTGATGATAAACAATACGACCACTCGTGGACAGTAGAAAACCAAACATCATGAATGACAAAGCATTGCTTGACATTCCAGTGCTTGGCATCCTGAGACTAAGATGTTAAGTTTAATATTATGTCTAGTAGTTACTCTGGCTACAATGTCACTGTGGAAGTGCATTTACACTGCTGTTTGGCGAAAGCAATGACTGTTGCGATGATACCAACCGAGGCTGCCTCTCACATAATATGAGAGACTTAGCATTAGTGAAAAGGTTTTAATATAGCACTATGCACCAACCTGCCGATGTTCGTTTTGTGTTCGTCGGGGGCGTCGTCCGGTTTGCCGTTGTCGCCCGTGTGCAGCTTGGTGACTCGCGCGCTCTCTATCGCCCTGCCGTCCAGTATGGAGCGCCGCCTGTGTTCCATCATCGCGATGTTAATCGTCTCGAGAATCTTTTCCGTCGTCGATTCGTCGCGCTCGCCAGTACCTTCGACGTCGAGACCGATTTCATCCGAATTCCAATTTTTTGATACCGAACCGGTATCGGGTGATTCCGGATTTTTAAACGTGAAGCCGGATTCTGAAACGTCTGATCTCTTCACCGCTTCAATTCTGTCAGGCGTGTGGCCACATTCGTGCGTTTCCGACTTTTCGTCTGCGGGCCGACGATTTTGCTGCTGCAAAATCGCTTCGCCTATTTGCGAACTAGATTTTTTGAAGTCGAGGATCTGGTCGGCCTTCTCGGCGGAATGCACGAGGATGGTGGGGCTGTCGGCCGGCGACGCGGCCTCGGGGATGGCGTGCTCGCGCGTGGCGGGCGCCGCGCCCCCCGCGCCGAACTCGTAGGCGGGCGTGGAGTGGCTCTTGTCGAGCTTGGCGCGGCGCTCGTCGTCGAGGCGGCGCGAGGGGCGCGGCGCGGGCGGCGCGGGGTGCGCGGCGTGCGCGGGGGGCGGGCACGTGCGCGGGCGCGCCGACAGCTGCAGCCCCGTGCTGCACGACGCCGCCTGCACACAACACAGCGAGTGAGTGCCCGCGGGTCGCGGCGCCGCGCGGGGTGACGCGGGGACACTGACCTTGTCTCGTGCGTAGAGCGCGACGTCGTCGGGCGGCGCGGGGCTGGCGCCGGCGCTGCCGCCCGCCGCGCCGAACCTCTGCTCCTTCAGCTCCTGCCAGAACTGACACCGACGCAATACTATATTAATCGAATCGTCTTACAAACATTTGCAGAATAAACATAACCCCCAATAGCAAGAGATCTAAAAAACTTTTGTAATCTAAGTCACACTCTTCAAAACATAATCACTGCAAGGTTCGCAACAGCGAAGTGACAATGAGGATTAATAATGATGAAGTGGAATTTATATTTCAAATGCTTTAAAATGGGGTTATAAGGTAAGACAAGCGTGCACCTGCTCGATGTCGTGTGCGGCTCGCTTGCCGACGGGGCTGCCGCCGCTGACGCTGTGTCGGCGCCACACCGCCGCGCCCGCGCGCCCGCGCTCTCTGTACACACTGCACACTCACTCACACGCGCCGACACAACACACACACACCCAATACTCCACCAAAAATACAATTATCATGACGGAATGATCATAAGAGAACAGCAAAGGGCACTGGTCGTCCAAAAAAAATAGGATTAAATGACGTTATTAGGTATTAGTATGGGCATATTTATTCAATGAGGATGAAGGGATACACTGTATTAGCGGTACTTTCTTTGATAACTCACCTGGCCGGGTCGATCATCGGGTGCGTGGGCGATGCTGGCGGCGACAGCGGCTCGCTCTCGTCGGAGGACGAGGCGGGGGAGTCGCCGCGCGCGCTCGCCGCCACCGCGGCCGCCGGCGCCGCGCCCGCGCTGCTCGCCTCGCTGCTGTACACGCTGCACACACACCACGCTCACTACATTGTTCACATTGTTCAGACAGCGCTGGGAGATAACAGTGGGCAGTGGCTACCTGTCGATGCGCAGCTCGTCCCGCGCGCGGTGCGGCTCGTAGTGCGCGCGGTGCAGGCGCGAGTGGCGCGTGATGCGCGCGTGCAGCGGCGGCGAGCTGAGCGCGGGCGGGGGACGCGCGCCGCGCCGCCGCAGCCGCAGCGACAGCTCGCCCGCCGCGCCGCCCCCCGCGCCCGCCCCCGCGCCCGCCGCCTGGCACGCGCGCACCACCGCCTCGCTGCTCCACCCCACCACGCATTGCCCACCCACCTGTACAACATTCGTTATTCAATAAGGTGATCTCTAAACGACCGTTTTTAACGGTTCGTGTTTTAATAGGATTCTTATCATTTATTTGAATTTGTAACATGATTACCTGCACGATCTCGTCTCCCGGGTGTACGGCGCCCGAGGCGTGGGCGGGCGAGCCGAAGCGGATGTCGGCGAGTTGATGCGGGCCGCAGCACGAGGGCTCGAGCGTGAAGCCGAGCGCGCGCCCGCGCTGCCGCAGCGACACCGACTCCAGCGCCGCGGGCTGCAGCGCCGCCGGCTCCGACACCTCCTGCCAAACACGCACTCAATATTAGTTTTTTGAAGTTCTTTCCTCGAACCAAAATAATAAACACATTTAGTCAAGCTAAGTGGTAGGTATCTTTGTACATACCTGTATGATGTAGTCTGCGGCAGCGGCGGCGGCAGCGGCAGCGGCCGCGACGGCGCGCGCCGGCTGCTCGGCGAAGCGGTCGCGTTGTGCGCACGTGGCGGCTTCGAGGGACAGCTTCAGCAGAGCCGCTTTGCGCTCGGCCAGCGGCGCACCGCCGCGCCCGCCGCCAGACCATCTGCAACCATGCGTAAATAACAAGTGCGTTGATATTCAAATATTTCTTATTAGTACCTTTTAAATACTATTTCATATTTAAATATAGGGTTTAAAGTGACAATCCCAAAAATAACTCAGCAAAGGCGAGCGTACCTGTCAAGCCAGCAGACGAGCGGCTTGACGGCCTGCACGGTGCGCGCCACGTCGGCCAGCGTGTGCGTCTCGAGGCGCGCGTCGGCCTGCACTCGCAGCGTGCGCGCCAGCGTCGTCGCCACCACCGACACGCGCACCGCCAGCTGCTGCACGCACTCGCGAGACAACTCGTACTGCTGCACATGCAACACCACCGCCACTCACACATCATATACCCACAGTTACACCTGTACACTATCTACGTTATAGCCTAACTCCTCATATGGAGAGGATATAAATAGGGAACGTACCGACGCATCGAGTGCAAAAATAATTTCATAATCGAATTTACCTTAGACAACAAATTCTCAGCTATCACTACGGAACCACATGTGACGTGCAACTCGATTTCCGATACAACTAAATATAGAAAGATGCTTATGTCAACAGCAATTATGGTGTATCTAACTGGATAAAACCTTTCTAGTTTATGGTGGCATATCCTCATATCAAAAGCATTATCATAATATAAGACTAACGTCAGACATTGCAGTTTAAATGACGCTTATAATATATCAAAACAACATACCTAATCATAATAATTAAAAATATTATGTAGGTACGTAAGAAAATAATAACAAAACACAATCTCTTATCATACAGTGCTGTACATTGTACTCGTATAGCAATCAATGAGAAACAAATGTGTGTATGTAAATATTCCCACGCGACTCATACAGTAGCTACACAATCAGGGGAACAATTAGTGCGTGCGTCGACTCGCTACCAGCAGATAACGCGCCGATAACTCAGCGGCCGCGCGGCGCTGACTCACAAGCGGAGTCGGGTGTCGACACTCGCACCGGACACGATAACTGCCGCAGATGAGTTATATATAAATGTTATCTAACACCTACCCATCTCTTCAGAACACCATCAGCCCTGCATTTGGATTACAAGCATCTACAGCCAGACATATTGTTGTTCTTAATTTACTATTGCACAAATACAATTATTTAATAATGAAGGGTATTGCTAGTCGAAATATTATGGTTAATATTATAATGCAATGTAACAAAGAAATTAAGAATTGACACAAATAACACATCTAGAAATTTGATGCAATATAATATATCAATTACTTAGTTATTTTTATTTGTTCTAATAAAGCAGTGTAAGAATAAAAGTAAAATATGTTCAATTATAATTTTTGTCATAACATGATAAAATAATGGGACCATCATGTGCAAATATTTTAGTGATTTTTTAAAATAAATTAAATTATTATAGCTTGTAGCCAACTGAAACTATGACTCAATGCATCTACACTAATTGAAGTTAATAAAACTGAGCCTTGCACATCATTTTACTACATAGATAAGTGTCAAGTGATATGTTACATTTGATCACTGAATATACTTTCACCTAAATTGAGGTGAACATAGCCAAACATTGATAAGATAACAGGAAATGGGAAAAAGATTGCAAAGTAATTATGTTTACTAGTATATTAATATTGAGGTGTGCATGCTGACGCCTTACATTTATAGCATGCTGGAAATAATTTACTAGCCAATATGGGGTTATCATAAACTTTAATGTAGATTATAAGCATTTTTTCAATATACATTGAGAAATTTAAAAGATCAAATTGTTTGAATATACAAAAGACATATTGACAACAGAAATATTATGGAGTTAAATATAATCTGCCAACTATTCCTAATATTGTAATGTTTAGTATCAACTTTACAATAACTAGTGAACAAATATGCATAAATGGAGTTGTTAATAACAAAACTGAATGAAAGAATAACAATTTCATATATTAATTCATTAATCACATGTGCATACATGACAAATATGAGATGATGATTTATTACAGTACATTCATTTCTTCAGTGTGCCTTTTGACAAAGAGCTCCTTTAGTTTCCCCTGTATTCTGTCCATATCTACATAAATAGCATATTAAACAATTACCTCAATCAATGAACTTACAAAGTTCCTGAGATGTTCCACAGCTTCTAGCAGCAGTTCCTGGTGGCCAATTATATGCATGCCGAGGTATTCAAGATCATCACATCGCAGCATCAACAGCTTGGCTCCATCCAGCCCTCGGTCCCGCAAGGTTGGCACATACTGTGCTACCTTGGGACCCAACCCTGCAAATAATACACTTTATCCCACTATTCCTTCTTTTTCATTTCTATAATAATACATGACTTGTTCAGATTTTTCATGAGTAGTATCAATGTACTGGGGTTACTTTAGATGGAATAGTAAAAGATAATTAAACAAAGTTATATGAAGCTTTTTATATTATTATAATTTACAATTCATTCTATTGACTTGGGACACTGTCAATATGTTCGTAAAAATGTATTCTACAAATGTGACAGAGTGTCTCCAATCATATATAACTTCATCACCATGAACATCATCTGCTATATTGGGGTATCATTAATGACCTCAGCAAGTAGTTAAGAGTGATTAACTAAGAAACCGTAGTACTGTAGATCGTCCTTCTCTTTAATATCACGAATCGCGCGGCGGCTTCCGTAACATCATGAAGCATTAGTACTCTGAGTTAACTCCGTATTACTACACCGAAGAAGATAAACCAGTAGTCACGAGTTTCGCAGAAATACGAATAAAGAGATTGAGGCAAAATAGAACTCTATTCTGTCCACCTATCGTAGTTTTTCGTATGACAAGCAATGGATCTTGCCTGACTCACCGACACTACAGCGATACAAAAACACAGTGCACAGCGCTCTCACCTGACATCCATTCTGCCACCTGGTCCGGCGACCATTCAGCAACGTTCAACCCAGCCATCGAGTACAGCACCGCACATTTTTTAACAACAACTAATTTAAAAACGTTATTTCGATACGGACGAGAAAAGAGGACGCGCAACCGCAAAAGCAGTTTTTTTTTTACATTTGACAATGACAATGACATTGACGCATTCCGTCGCTCTGACAGCAACGCACAGATGCAGCCATAGATAATACACTATATAGGAAAGCATTACGTTTTGTTACACCACTAATTTCTAAACCTTATTTGATCTTTACATGTATGCACACAGATAGTGAATTTTTTTTTTTAAGTTTTATCTCTTATATAAAATATATTTTTAAAATATTATATCTAGGAACTACAACTTGGCATGTAAAATTCATGTCGATAAGTGAAATCTCCAAAGTTGCAAAAAGTATAAAATAGATGGCACCACCGAGGTAAAATGTATTTAGATCTTACTTACTCCTTAGTCTGTGGATCTTACTAAAATAAATTGCTAAAATAGCTATGTGCTACAATTGTGTAGAATGTGTTTAACTTTAAAGTAGGTATACACAAAGAAATTTAAAGAACACTTAAAATTAATTGCCATAATATTATTTTATTTTGGCCATTCTAATTTTTTTATGTCTACATCAAATAAAATTAAAATATTTAGGTAGATATGTACATACATCGGTATATAACCGTCACACCTGTACTTATTCCATAGAGGTAGGTAGAGATTATAAGTCGCCACTTTGCTCGATTCTGTGTCTTATATAACTTTCGCTTTATTCACTTGTATTTACCTCTTCATGCATTCTCATCCCTTCAGACTTCAGGGTGATTTTGACCTGGTGTCACTGATTTGGTTGGTGTTGGTTTGGTGAAGTTGACCCGGACAAATTTTTTCAAGCACAAATAAAAAGCAAATAATATCTTTCTCATACTTATTATAAATTAAGTTGATACTTGATATTAATTAATTAAAATCTTTCTATCAAATAAATGGTTGATAGTCAATACGTCATTCTTACTTAATTGACTTTAATTTCCTACAATATGGTTTCTGTAGCGCAGTTTGCACCAAATGTGAAAAATGACTTGCACGTCAATACTCAGGAACGTCGAGAGTCGATAGCCTAAGAGAGAGGGCAAGTTCATGTAAGTGTGACGCGGAGTATCAATTTTAAACACAGACAAGACTAACACAAGCTTTATACTTATGTGCAGTTTTTTTTAAGGTACTAGGCTATCGTGATGGACTATAAGGCCTAACCCCTCTCAATCGTACCTACTCTTGATTATAGAGGAGGCCGATGCCCTATAGTGGGACTGGGACGAACATATGTATATGAGCCGATAGAGATAGATTTTACGTTCTTTAGCATCATCTAACAGTAGGCAGTCGTGTAATAAAATGCCTACATATACATAAAAAGAAATAGCTCGTCTATTTTTAATTACCTAATGAAGATATTAATCGCACTTTATACATTATAACTTAAATACGTCCTAAATCATTGAAATACATTTATTTATGGTAAACAAAGAGGTCGGCTTTAATTTACTGCCTTAATTTGAATGTTAATTTAGTGTGTTATCAAAGTACCTCGTGTAAATAACAATAACGTGTGATTTATAATTGTTATAAAGCGACCGAACTACAAACAATTAACTGTGTAATTACATTAGATAAGTTGATAAGTGTAAGCGGAATCAAACCCGAGCGGCTACCGTTTATTTTAATTGCACACTACGCGGCCCAGGAACAACCATTACAAAAAAATGTTTACTCAATCAACAATAAAATCCACATTTTAATGGGCGGCAGCGCGAGATCGGCACCTTCCTTATCGCCACACATTCTAGACGGGCGCGCCGCAGCCGTGTGCCCGTGTCAAGCTCGTGTTATTAGCATTTTAGGGCTTTGTCGATGGAATTCCTCGGCGTGGCTCTCATTATGAGCCCGCTCCGTCTTATCTGATGGGATCTTCTGTATATTTATTGGGGCATCAAAGAGGCCTCGTCGCGGGTCGGTCGGTGTTCGGCGTTCGCCGCCCGCCGCTCGGCCGCTTGGTCGGTGTAGCGCGGTAGCGCTCTTAAATCCGACAATTTAATACCGCTCATAAAGCGGCCACTAACCGCCGGGCGGCCACCGATAATTTCTCTTATTGTCTCGATAAATTAGCTTAATTAGGGTGTAAAAAACGCGGCGGGCGTGGAATCTAGTGCGGCCTCGGTGGGTGGGCGAGCGACCGCGACGCGGCTGACCACTGCACCGGTGTAATTAGTGGCGAGCGGCGTGCGCGCGCGCCGACACCGCGACACCGCCGTCGCCGACACCATCACACGCGGTCTTGTGAGGAACCGAGGGCTGCACCTCGATAACATTCGTCGGATCGTATGCAAATTGATCGTGTTTCGGTATCGATACGATAAACATGTTCTGTGTGTTAATTGTTTGTTGACGTGTGTAGTTAGGGTCGCGCCTCCTCGTGGTGTTCACTAATATCGAGCGTGTTTAGCTTCGCTGTAGGTAGCGGCGAAGTGTGAACGCACTACGCACGTAGTAGGCCTAAATAGTACACAAGAAGTCACTTGGAGTGCAGCACACGCCGGACTCTCCGAAGATGCGTACAATATTGCAAGCAAGTGATACAGTTTATAAATGCGATACAAAAACCTATCTAAACAATAAACAAAGACAAAAACGTTTTCTCGGTACACATTAACAGCTGCGATCCGCATTTAATGAGCCTCAGCTATAACGTTTAACATAAAAAACCGTTCACAATGCCATATGATTACGGGCGCGCCATGTTTGGCGATGCGACCTCGCCGCTGCGTCCGCGTCCGTCCCGCCGCGCCGTGCGCGTCGTCGCGTCCGCCGGGCCGCGCCGCGCAGATTGGCCCTCTGCAGCCCGCACGGACGTTTCTACATAGCCGCACTCTGCTTACTCATATACTTGTCATACTATCCTTATTTTTAACCTTCACTTGTTGAACACTGTATGCGGAAAAAAATCAATTGCAACACATAATTCTCGTATCACATTATCACAATAATACCATACTGTTTACTAGAGGTATGTTTACACCAATGGATTAATTAATTATTATTTATAGGCGCATTTCAATTTGTGAAATTCAATTTGTAAAATGCCCCTATAGCATTATACCTCACCGTGCATTGTTATGGTTCTATTTATGTTTATTTATTGGTCTTAAAAGTGTCGTTCACTTAAGTAAAAACAGTGAATTAGGTATTTTTCTAAGTCAAGGTGTACAGACAGGTTAAAATGCATGATGGTGACTTTGACAATGGTAGATACAAAATAATGGTTAAACTCTGTCTTGAATTGTCTAACGCTATAATATGTATATTGAATGACTTATTTACTTTCATATTATCAGTAGTTTCAGTACCTACAATATTTTTATGTTGTGTAGAAACTTACAAGACGTGGTAGAGCCCAAGTGTAGTCACTTTGAACTACAGTAAAAATAGCCCGACCTGAGCGAGGAGGTATTCCTGACTCACAGATAGCCGACATAAAGTGACTGAACTCAGAACTGGTGTTTATTTTATTATTTTAGGCATTTTATTAAATTGTAGTTTCTTAAAAATGTGTCTACATGTTTCACTGCTCCACTGGGATGGGTAACGTAAAAATTATGTTCTCCAACAACTGTAAGTTTACAATAATTTCGAAAATTTCATTCTTTTTTCTAAAACATTGAAGGCGAAGCTTGTTCCGGGTTCGACGCTACTGTTCTTGGAAGCTTCTAGAACTAGAGTTGGTAAAGTTCATCCCGCTAGTAGAACAGGCATATTTGGCATTGAAAGTAGGTACCTACCTGTTTTAAATAATCTGCACAGAAAATTGAACCTCACACGTAGATAGTCGAGAATAGCTGTGATTGACTTGAGGTATGTAACTCAGCTATAATATTATTTAAATATACGGACATTATCATGTTTACGTCGCTCGCACCATATTAGGTGCACTTTATGAGTTACGCATATTGTTATATCCAATAACGTCGGATAACTGCGTAATGACCGCGGCTTAATCGCTGCCCTATTGCGACAGACGCACCGAGCCGCGAGCTGCAGCGCGCCACTACACGCCGCAACACCATTACTGATACCATTCATCTTCACGTCAGCGACCAGAATAAAACCTCTACAATGAATTCTATCAACGTTTAAGATAAGCTTAAACGAAAAAGAATTGAATTAGTGAGATGAACGTCATAAGCTTTGAAGCAAATACTTCAAGCTCTGTTTAACGATGAAGAAAAGTAAATGCTACCTAACATTTTTTATTTAAAACGTTATGAGATGTCATGAACAACCGAGCCTTTAACTCTATCTGGGTAACAAAGGATAAATATGTCCTTTTGAAATGTCGCTGCTTTAATTACGGTAAAATATAGAGTCGCTGGTTTTAAATATTATCACTCTACTGTAACATCAAACTGCCGACCAATTAAATTATATACCTAATGTATTATATTATTATCTAGTTGTTCAGATGTCGGGGATTTGTATCTGTTAAATCTTCTCGCTAACCTGATTATTTATAAATAAAAATTATCCATCCTTTATCCTTTTGGGTCAACAGACGACATAATATACGTAGCAGGAAGTGTGTTCGAGGTAGGCCTGAGGCCATTACCAACAGCTAGCTGTGGAGATTCTTGGGAGCTCTATCTATAGATGTGGACTTCCTGTGGCTGCATATGTTCATTGTGATGAATAATTATCCACACATCCATAGCCAATTAAGTATGTACATAATTTTATAAGTGCACAATTACTAACTTAACTCCATCGGCAGAATCAACTCCGCTTCTCTGCAACGAATTTCTGAATAAAAATGTAGAACTGATCGTACCTTTAATTATATACTATATTTGCCATAAATAGTAAATACCGATGTAAATTAAGTTTTACCATAAAGTAATAGTAGGTGGATACACTTTAATATAACGTAGAACATATCCACTCAACACATAAACTTTATATGACATAGGTACATAGAGGAGGCGCAGTGAAGTCCAGCCAACCATGACGCGATACATAGTTATCATGTACCTAATTCCACCCGTGAAAGCGGATAAGGCATTGTTAGTAATATATAGATACGGTTTTTGTTCTCAGCCCCATTATGTCGCTTTAAATAATTATAAAAATATTTATACCGTACGATATTTTTCTGTTATTAATTAATATAGCTCGTTGTGGGTGTAACTGAAACCATTGAGCCTCAAATTAAAATATTGTCAATGATGTGTATTGTGTATGTGTAGATGTTTTCCAATACTGTATCCCACTGTGATTACTCGGAATAAGAGTTGGGACAATTCCGCGACCGAACCCAATGCGCGAGTCAAGACCATACCCATTACCTAGGTAATAATAATAGCTAGCTGTATGCAGATCTCTACCCAGGTACATGCGTAGATATATTATACCTAAATATTAGGTGCCTCTAGCAAGTATGAAACAAAAGCATTAATTTTTTTTTACGACAATTGTTCATACCATGGTTATCACAAACGAGCATTGTTTTTATCACTTCAAATGACGTGCAAGAAACATAATGTTAAACATATTTGAAATTCCGAGCAAAAATTTCAATATTTCCAGAGCGGCGTACCTACATTCCGACGGGCGCGAACCGACGCGCTGCGCAGATAACACGCGCCCAAACAATCAGCCCAACAATACTTTAGATAACGTTGGACGGTTTAATTTCCATACAGTTGATATATGGGCGCGGGCGGCGCAGCGCGATAATTCAGCAATGCGCCATCAATCACGAGCAGGGTCGCGCGGGCCGCGGCCGCGAGGCTCGGGTGACGCTGCCGACGCTACAGGACTGTGAAGCTTATCTACACTCACTACACACTAGATAACGTGATGTAGGTGTTCACCGGCTCGCGCCTACTCCGCACCCACTATTTAATAGTTCACACTATGCGTTTAGTGATATCACTTTAAAAATAAGTCCACAATATTACAAACTTAATTAATGTATCTCTAAACTTACAATACTGCAATAACAATATATTTACGATTACGATATTAGTTTTTTGTAGCAAACCACGTTCAAATGAAATCAAGCTTCTCACCGTCGGAGCCATTTGTGCCTAAATAAGGTGTAATAGCGATTGTTATTTTCTACTTTAATGGTAATATGATTTTAAAATATTTACAATGTTAAAATACGTACAAGGAACACTAATGCCTAAATGGCTTATGCCATCGCATCTAAATGTATTCAGTAGTCAAATTAGTTCCCGCAGCTACTTATGCTGTGGCTCTTTGCATAAACATGTTGCGTGAAATTCGACCGGTAAGTAATATCATTTAACTGCCATCACGCCGTTTCCACAAAGGGATGAGTAGAAAAAAACGGCGGGGTTTTTGTAACACGTATCGCTGGCAACGTTATCATCAATCTTATTACACATTCCGAGCGATTCCGAGAGGTTTTTATATGCATATGATTAGGACGAGCGGCGGCAGTAAGCAGCGACGGCGACTCTCACACCGATACCAATAAATACTACAATATTTAGAAGTTTATATACTATTTAATTTAACTAGACTCTATTAAAATATAATAGTGATATATCTCGAAATATTTCATAACGTACCACCTTTCCCTGCAAACAACGTAGATATTAGATATTATTAGAATTCTGAGCCTAGAAAGATTCCAAAAAAAAGTTTAGACCCACATACGCGTAAGTTATTCCTAAATCTATAGTTCTTATATACATCATAGGTCGACTCTAAGCTGATGAGAGTATTTGAGTGTGTGGAAAAAGGAAAGGAATTGATATAAATATTTCATTGTATAGGTCCAGCAAACGAGCAAACATACCACCTGATGGTAAGTAATCACTCTCGCCCATGAACATCCACGATCCATAGATCATGGATGTGTTGCCGGGACAGCAGATCGGGAATGGAGCTGGAAGGAAAAAGGACGGGAAGAGGTAAAAGGTGTTGGACATCCAGCAATCTCACTCACCGAACGAAACATGACAGCGAAACTGTCACTTCACGTCGATGTCCTGTGAGACAGCGGTACCGGCCCAGACAAGCCTGCCCGTTCATGCTGAGTCATGGCTGACAGCAACGTGGCGCTACCACATCCAAAATACTATAAAATGACAACTGTCAACCCTCAAAGACATTGTGAGCTTTTATGACGCCAGATAGCCTTACGAGGAGAAACACGCAACCAACTGTACACTATGCAAATATACAGCAATGAGCAATGTATAAGGACTCTGAGTTACTCAGTGCTGTTCCAAACATAGATGTCTCCCAGGTAGGTACTTGTTCGAACGCATGTCATTTAATATATAGGTTTTTCATAGTTACATACATTAAACAGCGGCCGGCGCGCAGCTCTCAGCATAGTTGCGCTCTGGATGGTAATTATATTAACGTAGTATCTAAGGTTTATTCATAACATTTAAGAAATCAGATACAGACAATATTTTGTCTATACTACGAAAACTCAATTATCCAACGCCGTTTAATTGGTTTAAGAAATATAATATTATATAATGTATCTGCGTTTCAATTTACATCAGCACGTAGTGGAGTTTGTAAAACAAGTATCTATAAAGGAACACTAAAACCATGTATTTAAGCCAAATGTGTCTGCTACATAAGTAGGTACTACATGAAACATTGTGCAGTGCAGCGCGAATTGCCAGAAGGCGGGAAAGGATAAATAATATATTATATGTATCTATATCGCACGCACAGTAAGCAAATTCTGAAACGCACTTTTATTTAGGACTATTTTTAATCAATAAAAACAATCTATTTGATAACATTTAACTAAACTATATCTATCATACTCTCGATTATAGAGTAGGCCCGTGTCCTACAGCGGGACGTGTATGGGCTGATACAGATACAAATAGGTACAGAAATTGCATTTACTCAGATATATAGTATGGTATAAAATGTTATGTACATAGTATATTTTTCCAATTAGTTCTTGTTCAAACTTCAAGGGTACGCTACAGCGTTAGTTGTAATTATCTTATTCAACTTTGCAATTATTTATTCACGGAATGTAATGATGATTATAGTTTCATTAACATAAGTTGAGGTATTTATGATTGACAAAAAAACTTACGTTGAATAATCTCTCAATATCAGGAAATATATCATAGACATGACTCCCCGTGGATCGCAATGCTTTTGATATCAACAAACTATCTCGGATAAATAGTTAGCAGTTTATACAGAGTTAAACAAAACGACTAACGGTGCTAGATATTAGTTTGCCATTAAGTTTTTACGGCACTCATAAATCGCGTATCGCTTCGCAGTAAATTATAATAGGCGAGGCTCATAAATCATGCGCTAAGCGACCACTGTACCGGGAACCGCGCATACATTACGCTGCTTATACCGGCGCCCTCTCTCCTCGTACCAATTAAATATACGATGTATTGTGATAGCCGCACTCACTGGATTTTATTTAATCATCTTATGTATAATTAAAAGTAATTAATTATTTTAGTGGGCGGGCCTACAGCCGCAGTGTTCCTGAGTGGACGCCACAAGTAGACAGTGCAGGACGACGCTCTCGACACTAGCTGGGTAATCGGCCGGGGATGGTAGGGAAAATGATGCGGTTAGAGCCAGGCTATCTGCAGAGTAAGGCCTGCATAACGTTCGCTCCAAAATTATAAAGCAGATGTCTTAGTGTGATCACTCTTTATGAAAACTTTTCGATTAGTGTGATCACTCTTTATGAAAACTTTACGCAGAGGACAAAGACGACGCGACGGTACTAAGTAATATATAGTACTAAATAGATACATAATGTGCTTACGCAACAGCAGGTGGAAATAAAATTTAAGTACAAAGAAAAAGGTCATGTACACTGACCCTCAAACAAATACGTACAGATGAAATATAACTCTTCCGCATAGGACCAAAATAAAAAAATAAATAAAAATTTATCAATCAATAATTAACACCCAACAGTCACATACATATTTACATATTCCCCACACTACGCTCGTGTCTTGTGTCGTGGACATAAGAAACTAAAAGTCACTCTTTGGTCTCGCAAACAACCAGACTCGAAACTAATACATGTGCACCACAAAAATATTTGTCCCGATGCGGAAATCGAACCCGCGGTCTATCATATAATGTACTCTGTGGGTCTATCGCTTCACAGCTTACGTCCAATCAAATGCGCCACAGAGCTTGTGGAAGCCGAAACCTTTAGTATAAAATATTAACTTCTTAGTGGATTCTCTAATCATTGTTACCAATGTCTTACAAAATATAATCTAAAAATATGTGGTAATCATCTCTCTCTGAGAGCTTATTTGAACTGCACTTACAATCAAATGCATTGCAATAACCCAATTCGTACTGCCAGTATAAAATACTGCGAAAGTCTGAGATGGCTACAGATTTTGTCTGCAACATACACCGCACAGAGATGAAAATAGTTCTCAGCGAACTAATTCGCTCGTTTCCCATCTATAATGTTTGTTCGTTGGTTAGTTTGCTATTTGTTTGAGATGCAATAGTAATCTGAATGAGATAAACATTTGTATGGAGCTTCTGGGCTAGTACTCTCAATGTACAATAGATGGCGTGAGTAGGTATGTAACGTCATCGTGAAGTAGTCGGTCGGTTTATAAATATGGGGGTACTATGAATATATTTACATAATATATTATTTACGATATCACATCCTACTTTATACAATAAAATTAATTTAATAAGAAATTTTTAAGCGAATGTCAATTATTGAAATTTATTCCGAGACACGTATTTTACATAATGAAATTAATCATAATTCATTAATGTCAGTGATTGTAAATCTTGAGGGTGTGTGTTACAAGGGTACTCGAATAGGGAAGTTGATAGAAAATTCGAAAAATATGACTGACCTGAGACCTGAGGAGAAATAGGAAAGGGCTATTAGTTTCTCAGATACCTAGATGAAAAATAAATAATTAAGCTCATAATGTCTTATGACGTTAAGTGCTGAAAATAAGGTTTAGGTGACGACACCTTGGCAATGTGTCGACGGCAATTCAATCAGGTTCACCAAACAGAGTATTTTAAGATATCTCAATTGTTATAGAAAATTGTGGCACAGGTCACAAGTGACATTATCAATATTTGTTGGTATATAAAGATGCCGGCTCACATTCGCGCATAATATTTCAATACATTATGCTTGCACATTCCTGCGCCGGCCGCCACTCCTCCGCGATGTAATAATGTTGCATTCCGATCGCGTTGTGTGTCATCGTCGTCACTCGTCAGCAGTCAGCGCTGTGCACGCTGCGCCGAGACATCACGCCACTGACGCGGCACACAGCTTTCGCCCGGACTCGCCACATAACATCTGCGTACATCAAAAATCGACGAGTATTTCTTTAAAATGTGTATTTTTTAATAAGTTCCCAAGTCTGGATAGGTACTTGTTAATTAAATAGTAAATACAATTAAAGTGTAAGCACCAAGTCGATTACCTACTAGATAAGAACAAGCATGCGTACGGTGCTGATAATATTTTATAATTATATTAATTGAGAGGCTATGTGGTGCAGTGGACTAGTAGCCAGCTATGAAACTAACTAAATGTGTGGTCAAATTGGTTTTTGGGTATGCTTTTCAGGAAACAAAAGTGGTAGAGCCACATTCTACGTTACTCCCATTACTTTACCTTGGATTAGTTATTAGAGGCATGAGCCGACTCGGCCCGGCTGGTAGCTACTTCTTTATAATACAATACAAAGGTGGAGGTGAAATCCACGAAATAGGTGACGAGCTTACTGCCATGTTTCGTTTGGTTAGGAAGAGTGCCAGAGTCCCAACGCTCCTTTCCTCCATTTTTCTGTTTTTGTTTTTTTTTTCCGTCCCATTATAAAAGGTCCGCCTACCCGCACAAAGCCGGAGTGGCGGACTATATAGCCTAACTCCTCTCAATCGTAACCTTGATTGTAAAGAAGGCCCGCGCCCGTCAGTGTGACGCAGGTATACGGGCTAGTACAGACACAAAGAGGGCTCAGGACTTTGTGTGTGACTACTGGGTATATACAAATTTATTCAATTCAATAAAATTAGCACTATATGAAAAACATGTGTGCAATTCTTATTTATGGATCGATGTGACTTCACACATACAATGTAAAGGTATTTATACATCGTAGGTCACTCCCTCCTCTAGTTTTTGCCCTCAATATCGCACATAATTATGTATTTTAATACATAACTACGGTGACATTCCTATCACCACATGTGCACAAATAAATATAACAAAAACTACGTACTTGTCACATTTATAGTTGTTGAGCTGTTTTTGTACTTATGTGAGTGAAACATTAGTGAACATTTACCAGTGGAACAAAGGTAAGTATATGTAGTGCCGTGCGTTAGTCGCGGCTCACCTGGCGTCACCACACAACACGTTCGCCTTATAAAATATCTACAATATTTCTGAGTCCTCTGTCTCATGCCTTTTTCTTTTGTTTGTAAATAAAGAGTTATAAATAAGCAGTAATTAATGCTTTGTGAACCATAAGGTCAATTGCTCATTTCTTGAAAATAATCCTCGTGTAAAATAGTTGATATTGCAAAGTGGTCACCGGAGCGCATAATAACCCACAATACTTGGGGATCGTTGGTACTTTTTCCTGCCTTTGTAATGAAATGGGGAAGGGGAATGAGCAACGAGGAAAGCAAGATCGCGTTTAGTTCGGCTAGGGAGATTTCATTGAGCGACTTATTATCAAACGCAACACCAAAGCTGAGCCGACCCATTGAGCAGGTCCGGTCATGCTGCAGTTAACAACAGCTAATGCACCAGTGAACGAATTATTACGAATAGCTATTGATAAAGGTACATCTCGACGTCGGCATTAGGAGCAATATACTTACAACGGTACATTAAAATAAACGACTCGATTACAAACCAACAGCTCGAGTAGAACAGGATGTAACGCAAGCCGAGGACGGCGGCATGAAGCCAACCAATTTGCGAACTAAATCCTTGCCGCCAAGATCATTATGCTAATGCGATGCAAACAATGAAATTACGCAAAAATATACCCATCCACCGCGCAAATTACTTATTATTGCACATAACGAAATACCCTATTTGCAAATTATACTTCGTTAAGATCAAGATAACAATAATACCAAGAATAATATAAATTTCAAAATACGACATTAAGATTAATGAAGTAGGTACAAAAAACAGAATTATATTATAAAGTCTGGGTGTACGCTGCTGATTGCAGCAGGAAATAATATACATTACACATATTGTGTATACGTTAACGAGAGAAGATTTTGTGGCATCTAATCAGTAGGTATTATAAAGAATATTTATTTATTTATTTATTTATTTATTTACACTTTATTGTACATCAAAAAAATAAAATAAAAATACATAACAAAACAATAATTTAAACAATATTACGTTAATTACGCTACCTACTTAAGACATTTTAATTTACTAAACAGATTCTCAATTACATTACCTACCCCTATGCAAGTAGTAGCTAAGTATTAAAACATTGTACTTGGTTATTTGGCCAGAGTTCACAGAGAACTAAAAGTAATATTTTTCCCCCGCAATTCCTTCCCACGATGCCTCTCCATTTTTAAAAGGTCCTACTTCACCAACAATTAGATGTATACATATAATCCAGATGTACATTTCAATGTAGATCATTTATCTTTAATTCCACTTAAACTTACTGGTGGAACATCTATCACGTAAATTATAAGATTGCAAGAAAAAAGGGATTAGGGTTATAAAGTTTCTGGTCATCAGCTTGATTTCCGGATGCACAATACTTCTTTCCTCTTTCCATCCTGCGTCCCTCCCGGTTAGGTGGGCCGGCAACACATCTATGATCCAAGCGTTTTTTGGAACGACGCGCGTTGCGAAAGGGGGCTACGAGACGGAAAAAATTAAGACCAAAAGTTGTAACGACACTTTTTGCTTTAGTTGTAAGCCGTGTGGCGTGCGCGTGTTTCTCTGTCTCTCTCTCTTTCTCATAGAAAGCCAGCCAGTTATTTTCGTCTTTCTATTTCGCATTGAACATCGTGGTGTCGCGACGATTATTTTTGTTGAGGGTATACAGGTTTTTTGTACATAATAAATAATAAAAATAATAAATCGAACTTCGTTCCATCCGGGTGTCCCTTGACACGTCTCAAGATTTTTTGGTTTTTCGAGGGGAAAACCTTTTATCGCTACCTCTGCCTGGGGGAGAGGAGGAGCGGAGATGTTGGTGTCACCTGTCTTACGACTCAACGAGCTACCCCAACCAAATTCCTACTCCAGCATACCAACCAAAGCCCCACGGTGGTCCTCTTCAGCGCATTGGAGTGGCTCCGGGATCCAGAGCAATACACCATAGCCTCGCCGGAACGGCTCCTGCGTGATGCTGGACTAAGGCCCACTCCGCGTATTTACACCTCGTAGTAGCTTTTAACGGGCGCTATGCAGCCTCCCGCTATGTGGCCGCGACTACCATTGCCCCCATTAGTCGCCTCTTAAAAAAAACAAGGGATACCGTGGTGGAATTCTAAAAATAGCCCTCAGTTCACAGGGAAGATAAACTCAAACGTGGAATAAAAGTGTCGGTACAACTTTTGGTCTTAATTTTTTCCGTCCAGCCCCCTTTCGCAACGCGCGATAAGGAACTTCGTTCCAAAATTTCATTTGTTAGCAGTTTCATACTAGCCAGCATTTATTCTAGTCAGCATCACGTTTTTTCTTTAATCTCAGCACACACACACATTATCACATTTATAGCTATCTTAAACGCGTTCCTATGCACAAATATTTAAGATCTGAAATAGAAAATCAATGTATACTCACCTTCATTTCATATTTGATTCATAACTTGAAAGTAAGTCATAGAGTGAATATGTAATAGTGGCATGTAAATGAAGCGTTTGCCGTGAGTGGTTGGAGTCGGTTCGGTTGCGGCTCCACAATGCAAAGTAACTGCGGGCTGGTGTTCATAACGCCAGCGCGGATATAATAATCAATAGGGAGCGCCGCGCCGAGCTCGCCGCAGATTAACTTCACCGCGAACTGATTCTCCGCCGCCGCGCCTTTGTCTGTTCCACTCATTTATTCAGCCCTACGCTCCATAATTACTACTACTTCAAGTTTGTGGTAATTAAACGACTCCCACTCTACTAATATATTATATACCTAATCTCGTAATACCTATTAAAAAACTTATTAGAGATATATACACACAAGCACATACATTGCGAATATATGGTGCGGATAATTTATGGTTATGTTCAAACGAGCTGAGCAGCCTCCCGGTCGGTCCACGTCGCGTCGCTGCAAATAATGTGTCTCACGCTATTCACTTGAGCAATTAACTGCCGCGCAGTATGTGTGGTGCGCGTGCGTGTGTTTGTGTGTATGCATGTGTATTGTATTGTGTTTAAATCTCATTTACGTGCGTTGTGCAAGCATGGCGTGGACATTGTTAGCGGAGGCGGAGCGGCGGCGAGATCAAACGCGCCCCGCCCCGGGCCGGCGGACAGTGCGCGCTCGCGCCGGCCGCCGACAAAGCGACTCCGCGCACAGCGCACTACACGCCGCACACCGCAAGACGCACGCACACTGTAGCCGCCGACACTGCCACGCTCATGTCGCGCACTCCACGGACAAGCTTTAATTATCCGCTCCCTCCGCTGCGTCTACAGCGCACACTGTACACGCACCGCACAGGACAGCGCTCGGCCGAACACATGCATCCTTAAACGTATCTCTTTGAACAGATGAATGTGTCGGGACATTGGTGTCTCCATAAATATGTCCAAAAATGATTTACTCATAGAAAAAATACAAGAAAGCAACATCTGTCGGCAGCGCAGCGCGCGGGGCGCACAGACATGAGACACTTCACAGCGGACGACTAATCACCTCGCTGTCTAAATATGTCAATTTATTTAAACGCTCCTTTCAGTTGCGGCGTGAAAAAGCACACGAAATTTATATGCGCGTGTATTTTAACGTCTTGTTACAAGCTTTGTTCTGGCGCGGAATGTAAGAGATAAATAGCACTGCTCTGTTGCGCCCGCACTCCTACTTGTTACTGGCGGCTCCAGCGATGCTCCAACTCTACGTGCCGCAGAGAAAGCATAAACAAACATAATATATTGAACCTCTATGTAAAAACAATAAAACATGCGCATGTCACCAAGAGCGGCAGGGATATAACCTGTAGTTTAGCTCGAAACGATGTGTTGCAATGGCATGTTATGATTTTTGACGATGTCGGTGCGGCGAGTGTGAGCGCACACTGCAGCGCACGCGTGCCGCTCCCTCCCGCGTGGCGAGTGCCGCGCCGGCATTGTGAACGCGCTAACCTTTAGCTACAAACTGCTCACTTACCTGCATAATTAATTACATTTTTCTATAATTACTGCTTCGTTTAATATTCAATTAAACAGTAAGGTGACCTCTTTTTATATCGGACTAGATGCCCGGCCAATCTAGGAATGTGGCCGCTGACTTCTTTTTGTTCGCATTATTTGTGCGCACCGTTATCCGGAACACGTACAGTTACTTATACCCAGCATTTTCATGTACCAAAAATTTGGTATTTGTGGTGAGCATCACATTCGCATTGCCTCTAAATAACTATGTAATTAGCAATTAGACAATGAGGCTGGCGCCGTCGCCCGGCGGACAATGAGCGGCGGAGTCGTTGAACCGGCGCTGCTGCTGACCGGCCGGCGCCTCGCGACCACCCGACCATCCCCTTATCCATACAGCATTCATAAAAATATTCATTACCATTCATACACGTCATTCACCACTGTAAGACGTAACATGTCACGTGTGACGCCGCCAGCGATCATCGACACTTGCAAATTAAAATTTTACGTCTGCTACAGTGGAATAAAAGTAATTAATTGTCTATTGTGTATAATTTTTCAGAAAGGCGTCTCATTTACAGGCCTTTAAACGAGCGCAAATAAAACAAAGCAGTTCCTCTGCGCGGCCCGGCTCGCCGAACCGCCGCGCCGCCGCACACCGACACGACGACACCACGCTCACCACGCCGGCCCACGTAATTTACACACTGTCTAATTTTGTACGGTGAAAGTATCCTTTTATATTACAAAATTAAACAGAGCCGAGGAGCTTTTAATAATGTTCAATATAACCCGCCTGCCCTCCGCCGGCACCGCGCCTGTAATACACTCGCTGTTATTAGTTGTTACTCTCAGTGTAGTGAAGCTCATCACTCTAGGTTAAGCTCACTTCAGTGATCAATTCAATTAGTGTACACACCACACACTCCACACGCACCTCATCATTAATAACGTGTTACGTGTGTAAGTTCTCTGCACAACAAACTAATTTATATTTGAAGAAGACATTTCAGAAAAAGAAAAACGAAATCCATTCAATATTTATAATCCTTAAATACTTTTTGGAATTATGGGACCGAACTCCATCCCTTTTAAGTTTTCATGCCGACGCATTGTATGAGTAGTAGGCGTTAGGACGCTCGTTTCGTATATTCATATCGCTGAAGACATCTCTTGCAGTAGAGTCGGAAGTCGGGCAAGATCGTGTGACTATTGAACTTTGGTAATAACTTATCTCATATAAAATAAATTTTGTTTAAATATTTCAATCCGATATATTCGCCAATTACAGATAAACACATCCATTATAAAAATAAAATAAAAAACACAAAAATGGAATCAATTAAACTCAAATAAAAATATAAATTAAGTTGTCAAAAAGATTTAGAAATATTATAAACACAAAATGTAACATAACATTCAAACTACACACATATTATAAACATATACTTGCATATGAATAGCGCAAGCAATCACATTGCCGGATGTCCAATACCCCTTTCCTCTTCCCAACCTGCTCCCTTCCCGCTCCTCTCATGATTTCAAGGTGGACAACACATCTATGATCCACGCGTTGTGGATGTTCACGGGCGGCAGCGATCACTTACCATCAGGTGAACTGTTTCCTTGTTTGCCGGATTATGAAGTAAAAAAATATACATTATTGTAGTTCTCAATATAAATCCGAAACAATTATTCCGTATTATTTCCTTACATAACATACGAATTATTAATAATAGGTTCATTGCCACTGAGAAAAAGAAAAACTACAAAGTATTTTTTAAGGTGGATAATAATTTTTGCTTAATAATAATTACTAATTATCTTATTTTTTTAAATAATTTATGTAGGTATTCAAAAAATCGCACAATTACAGTTTCATAACTAGGGAGATTTTTTGTCAATCTTTTTTATGAATAATTAATGTTAGTGTGATGCGTAGGTACATAAATAAAAACATTGGAAGTGGTTTTTCCATATTAATTCGAAAATAAATTAAAGAAATCATATTATTTGAAATTGATTGTAAATACCTATTGTAAAGATGTAATTCATTGTAACGTATTGTAAAGTGTACAAAACTGGCAGGTAAATATAAAATAAATAATATTTAAAAAAATACGCTTTTATACAATCCAACTAAAAAATAGAAAATAAATTTTAATAAATTTTAATTCAAAATAGTGTAAGAAAAAACAGATTTTATTGTATAAAAGCGTGAGATGCTTTTTAAGATATTATCATAATAACCCTTCTAGTCATATCTGTTCATAAAATTCGCAAAATAGACTGATTTATTTTTGCAATTTTTTAAATATCGTCGTGTTTTGGGTAGTAATTCCACATTTTTTTTTCGAAAATAATATTTCAAACCATTGCGTCTTTAAAAATAAAAAGGTGTACGTGATTATTTCAGGGAAAGCTATGTATTTATCACCGAAATATGACGATAACTAAAAAATTCAAAAAAAAAAATCACCAATTTTTTCGAAATTTTTAGTTGCATCGTGTCCGAAGTCACTAATACTACCACCTGGTTTCGTTTTCGGTCGCAGTCTTGATATACCCTGTATACATACATACATAATTATATTAAAAAGTTGATTAAAGAAATGAAATAAACTTACCAAACCTAACAATTGTTTCGTGGCCGTCGAGTATTTTGATTCTTAGTTTACTAGCAAGTTTATACACAGAAGCCCTAATTTTTTTATGTATTTCCTAGCGTGATCTCATAAATTCGTGGGATTACAACAATTTCCCAGGAAATGTTTGTATTATAGATTTTTCAGAATATGAGTATGACACATTTCCAAAACCTGCTCGGAATTTTATACATTTACTAGTAATTGTATAAAATTTCTAGATTTCATACATTTTCGGTATCATATACAACAATTACTAGTAATAAACAAACTACATTGATTAAATTTAATGTGTAGATATTTTTAAATCCTGGTAGTGGGTAAGGCCACCCTAATAGTTTGGAGCACTGTACAACCGGGCGCCTTGACCGGGACGGCATGACGGGCTCGCAGTCAACAGCAGCGACTCGTGGCTCGTGAGCCGTCGGCTCTGCCGTCGTGATTCCTTGAGTGGGATTGTCGGTGGTCTAATAGTTCATACTCCTTTTCTCGTGCAATTCCTCTGACGCTTTCCCCTTCTATATTGTATGATTAGCGATGCACGTACAATTCAAATGTTGTCGATGTTAATGGGCGGTTAAAATCGCTTACTACCAGGTGAGCCGCTAGCTCGTTTAATATAATAAAATTAATAAAAAGGTAATTTTACAAACTAGAGAATCGGTTTCAATAATATCGATTCCAGCAAGGGCGAGTCTGTTGAGTTTCGTTTTTTTTTAGAAAGTATTCGAAAATAACAAGTTAAAATAAAAATAAAATTAAATACTTTGTCGCTAAGGTATTATGTTTATCACCTGATACAAAAGCAACTACATGTTATTTTATTTATTTATTAATAAGAAAGATACACATATTATAATACAATTGTAATGAACATGCCTATTACAATATTTGTGTGTACAGATAATATTATTATAATAAATTTAAGTTCAGGGGAACATCGACACGCGGACGTCCATTACTATTAGTACCAAACGTAGAGTACACACACCAAAGCAGCATTGTAAAATAATGTCCTCAAGGATTGAGAACGATGTCAAATCAGAGTCTCGGTGGGAACATAAAGAAACAAACACATTACGCGCTCACAAGTCACAACCGCCGCCCGCGCCGCCGCCGCACCGCCGCCACCGCCGCGCAACCGATCCCTTGCACGTTTTACACATTCAGATTTGATTTAGGCATTAAGATGTAAACATTAATTTTATCGGCGCATTCCTCGCGGTAATACCGCACAGCTGACAGCGCACTGCTTGCGATACTTCATAACTTTCACAAATCCCGGCCCGCGTGAGGCGGCCCGCCGCGCCGCGCCGCGTCGCCGGCTGCCGCTTCAAAATACGGCCGTCGTTAACATTTTACACTCAAATGCTACATTCTATTACTCCGTCTTGCTAACTTAACCACCTTGATGGTCCGCCGGAATTAAACTGGGCCCACATTTACCTACGCTTACTTTGTATTAGATGCTTGTTACAACGTCTCCGCTCTGCAACCCACTATTTACTTAGGTAGCTTTATATTCACCACAAATTTAAAGTATCCCATAACGAAGTCTTAGCGAGTAGGTATTGAAATTTCAAATACATACATTACTTGATAAATTTCATATTCTGCTTATTATTGATGCACTTGCAGATGGGATGAACGCAAGAAAAAATATAATATGGCACAAGTAGATATTCAGTAGATTAATGTCGGGATAATGAAGAAAGTTTTCTACACACACAATGTTACGCTGCAAAATGTTTGCTGTTTATGTGTGTTTTTTTGTGGCGTCAAAGACAGTGCGCGTGTCGTGGTCGTGTCGTCCTGTGAAAAGATTCTCTTGCCAAAAGGCACTGTCGGTTCCCGCGAGCGAACAATAAAGTGAATTGTGTCCGGGTCGCCGCGCAGCCCGCGCCGCGCTGCGAGCCGCGTCCAGTTTCACAAGCGGCGCATTACACGCGCATCGCAGACGCCCCGCCGGGAGAAATCGCGGGAAATATCATTATGCAAATACCTTTATAATAATGCCTGCTTATGATCTCATTTGTTCACATATAAAGCTCATAAAAATTTTAACGAGCATAGCCGGAATATTGGAGCGGCGACGTGCGCTCTCTCGCGGAACACCAGTGTGCGGCGGCTGCGGCGCGACCGCTGTACAAGCACCATTGTGTTTTGTCACAGTCCACAGATAAAGCTATTGTAATAAACAAACACGTAAAAAGGCCCCGCGCGGCGCCCACCGTGCGCTCCGATGAAGACATTCACTGAACGGTTGACTTTTTTCAAACGGAAAGTAATTAAGTGTGTAAAGAAGCGGAGAGTTGTCACCAACACCGTACACGTGCTTAGACAACTAAGCGGCGGCGTCCCGGGCGCCGGGGCGGGACCGTGAATACTAATGTCACAGTTAGGTACTTAGCAGTCGCCGCGCCCGCACTTGCGCCGACTCGCGCCGCTCAGACACCTCGTAGTATCGGCTCCATTTCACGCCTCATTACCCATCATTACCGGCGCATAAGTTCACTCATTACCTATGAATCATAAATTCATAATGTTCGCGTGCAATGATATACGAGTTACAACTTATGTTATGTAGTCTATTCGTAATTATTTCCACTAACTAGATAGTGCGGAGTGCCGTAACAATTTTGCACGCGGCGCGGCGGCAGTTTGGGGCAGGAAACGGTCAGGTATCGAAAAAACCTTTTTTTTTTCGAGATGAAAATGCCTTAAAGACAATTTCGGTGCCTGGAGGATGGTATAAGGGTTATGTTGGGGTCTCCGGCCTTCCAACCCGTCGGACGGGGACTTCTTTCCACACCGCGCTGGTGTTACGTCCGGGCTGGAGCCCTTACCAAAATCCTACGCCGGCATTCCGAATAAAACCTTTCAGTGCCAATCATGCTCATAATGGGTGGCAGGGGATGTGGACGGCAAAGAGGTGCTTACTATTGCTCAGGGCTCGCTATACCACCCGGGCGCTAGTAGGAACTCTGAATTATTCCAGATTACTAAAACGAATGCCATTCAGCTTTTTGTAAAATAATTACTTAACTTAAACGTTAAAACGCTTAACCTAACTGCTTACTGTCAACAAATAATAAAGAGTAGCTTCGCGAAGTCTACAGTCTACTATACAGTAAATGTGTACCATAGTAGACTGTACGGTACACATTTATTTTATCTTGGCGCGGCGAAGTGACTGCACCGCACCTGATGGTAAGCATGACACCGTCCAGAAAGAGTGCCAATTGGCACGCGTACATTAACACATACATACATACATTAACACACCGGCCCTAATTGGAGACATTTCACTGGATTTATTAAAGTATCCGCGCGATATGACACAGCTGCGAACTAACAGAACAATAAATAATGGAATACCTAACGTGGAGATGCGTGGCTTTCTCCTGCCGGCTGTACCTACCGGCAGCCGCAGTGTTTCGGGGCAGGCGGGCTGAGGCGAGGCGCGGCTCGGCTGCCATCATTACCCGCGAGTGTAATCGACTCGCCAAATTGAGTGTGAAAACTTGTACATGTCGGTGCCGCCGCCGCGCTCCTCGCCACCCGCGCACATATTAAAAACGTGAGTCGTCTGTAACGCCCCGGCACGAGAGGCCCAGGGTGCAGGCCGCGGGCGCCGCGCGGGGGACGCGAGCCCTACTCTAATTATGCAAACATTTTAATCATAATTTAATGGTCGTTATAAATGCGAACCGATTATGTTGTACTCCAATTATAAATACCTTACTAATTTGATTATATTTAAATTTAATAAATTTGAATAATATTCCTTTTATTTTAATTAGTGGTGTGTTTCATATATTGTTTTGTTATCAACGAATCTGATGTAACTGTCATGATAGCCCATTAAATTGCATAACATCGCGCTATTATACATTTATATTTTCACAGGCAAAGGCTTACATATACAATATGTTGATCGTACACGGTACAGGTCCTCGTATATTGGCACCATGCGCGGAATAGAAGTTTTCTCTCTTCCATGACACAATGAATAAGTGCATACAATCGAAAATTAAGAAAATGAAATTTCCGCTAAAGTAATCGTATAATTACAATAAGCTGAATCTCTTCTATACTTGAAGATAATGTATAATGTCTATTTCTCCCGCCAAACAACAATGTAAATACATTGTAGTCGGAAAAACCATATAATTATTTAACATCTTATGTCTCAGGATGGCGAGGGCAGTGGAATGCCAAGTATTGCTTTGTAATTTATGGTGTTTAGTTTTGCTACTGTCAATGAACGGTCATATAGCTTACCAGCAAGCGAATGGCATGCTCATCTCGCTATGGCAATAAAAAATAAAAAAAGATAATTAATTGCCACTCGATGATCTCGATCGGATGGAATAGGAAGAGCCAATGAATATTACGTGTTGAAATAAATTCCCCCTGCTGCAGCGCGGCGCGGCCTGCTCCGTAATGAACACAAGTACGCAGCACTCGGCGAGTGTCGAGCCGCGCCGAGCCGCTCCACTCCGAGCCTGCTCCATTAGCGAACTTTGCGAGTTCACCGTGCGCCGATATTATTAATAACCTGCCGTGAACGTACGAATCAACCCCCTCCCTCCAACCCCCCACGAGCTCCACACACGTCGCACCGCGGCGCCGCGACCCTTGCACTCCGCGAGGTGTTTTTACGTGTTGCAGGTTTTCATGTTTTAAACAAGAACAGCCTTCAAATTAAACGAAATGTGTTTGTCGGACAGGAAGCGTGAAAAACTTGGCATAATACATTGAGTTATTAGATTCCTTGGCGTCGGCGAATGCAGAATGATCTCACTCGACAGTCAACGCTGCAAACAAACTATTGTTATAGGACTAGGCTCACACTCGTAATGGATTATTTAAAAAAATGTAAATGATAATTTCAATAATACTTAGAAGGCAGTAGGAGTAACTCTAGAAGAGTTAGCTGTAATGCGGAGATAGAGCATTAAAATAAACGTTTGTACATTTAAAAGTTGAACCATGCTGCAACATTAGCCAATAAATCCACATTGCGTCGATCTCAGGTAATTTAAACGGTCTATTCATGTTTATATTTCTTCTGTATATTATTTTGTAGTGCCTAAATACCTACTACGATAATTAATAAAAATATGTAATAGCGCGAATTTAACATGTTGATTTTGTTTCTCTGTGTAAAAATGATGGCCACCTCAGCTTGTATATATGTTGTGTGTGGAGGTAATAAAGTTGTAGCTAATCAGGCTACATTGGCAATGTAAACACTGGAATAGAGCAGCAGCGGGCGTCGCTCACAGCGGGGCGCGTCGCGTGGGCCCGGTGTCTGCGTCTAGTGGCGGCTCCTCACGTACAAACATGTGTATGCGGCGGCTGTCCTGCTAACTCATCACTTTTCACCTATTTGATAATGCACCGCGTGCCGCCGCGTCCTGCCCTCACTACACTACAAGTTACGACGTGTCCGCTGTTAGCTGAATTTAACGCAAGTTCCTTCAATAAACTGTGCTCGCGATAA
Organism: Deilephila elpenor; assembly: GCA_949752805.1. NCBI lineage: Eukaryota > Metazoa > Arthropoda > Insecta > Lepidoptera > Sphingidae > Deilephila > Deilephila elpenor. The sequence continues at coordinate 20,033,109 of OX457094.1, forward strand.
ACTACACCTCCATTAATAAACACCGTGCTCAACGTCAATAATTGATTCGATGAATTAAACAACGCAGTAAATACATCCATTGATTATAATCTGTCGGCGCGCCTTTTCACCGGCGATGCGAGGTGTTGGCGAGCCCGCTGCTCCGGAACTTGTGCTGTGTGGGGTTTTGTACTCTGTATGACACAGCTAGTGTGCTCGCGGTGACCCGTGCTTGTACTATCAATGAATAAATATGATTCTGTAGGTCATCGCGGTGGCCCTGAGTAATGTAGACGCTAACTGATCACAGTTACTACGTCTATAACTTCTATTGACATGATGTGCGCTTAGTGACATTAGGAAGGGCTGGATGAAATGCTTCGTCGCGTCGTGTCGGAGAGGGTTCTCAATGGGTGCAATGGCAATGCATCTGTGGCGGGTGGCGGCGGGGCGAGGGGTGCGCGGGCGGGCTAAGGAGCGGCGCCGCATGGTCTGCCGCGCCGCGTGGTGAGTGGCGAGTGCGCGCCGGAACCGGAACTCTATTGTTTTTAAATGTGCGGGCGCGGGCCGGGCAGCCAGCAGGCCGCCTGTCAGCGCGCACGGCTCCGCTGGCCAGCCCTCGCGCCGCCGAGCACGCGCTCCACCGACCGCGATGCGCCACGCCACATCGCGCACCGACTCTCTTATCTTTACTCTCAGAAGTAATTCTGTGGTTAATATTGATTTGTTGAAAAGGTAAAAGCTATAAAATTAAATAGGTATACATTAATGGCTACAACGATATATCCATTTAAGAATGCATAGTAAATCATCAATTGGAGCTACCTATCTCGGTGTGTGATATATTGCCGGACTATCAAATTAGAAAGAGAGCGAGAAGGAAAAAGGATGGCAAGAGGAAATGGGTATTGGGCATCCAGCATTCTCACTCGAACGAAACGCGACAGCCAAACTGTCGCATCAGGTTGATTTCCTATGAGATAGTGGTACCGTGCTGGACGGGCCTGTCCATTCATGCTGAGTCATAACTGACAACAGCGTGGCTCTACCACTTCGCTTATGTGAAATGAGCCTAAACCAATCTTAAATATGTCCATGCGGTATGCACTAAAAGCGAATAATATAGTGAGCGTGTCGCTAATATTTGTGCGCAGTCAGTGGAGTGTCGGCGCGGCGCAGCGGCCGGCTCGATGGACATGTCGCGTATTCTTTCCATATTTATATGAAGTGCGTGTCGTGCACCTGCCGCGCCGCCGCGCCGCGCCACCGCGAGCTCTCCACCCGCCAGCGGCTGCACGAGCGACACCCGCACTCCGAACCTCCCTCAGAATCTATCACGGACCGAGTGCACCTCTACAACTGCAAGTAGAGTTGTGAGCACGCCGAGCTTACCATGGAGCGAGACTCGCGCCACGTTGCGTCGCCACGTCTCTTCGTTGCGCGGTGTTTCGGCGGTTTGTCGCTTTGTCGCGGCGATGACGGCCGATAAAAAAAAAACGCGCGGCGGCGCGATGCCGCGGATTGACCGCCGATTAGCATACAATGGCCGGCAACAGCTGGCCGTTATCAGATTCGGCCGGCCGCGCGCCAACTACTATTAATTTGTGATTTAAACTAAAACTTATTTATAGCGCGCCGCGGCGATAAATAAGCGTTAACGACCAAACTCGGTCGACACAAATCATACCCGTTCGGTAATGAATTACACCGCGCCGGCCGCGCCACCGACACGCCAACGCCACGCCGCCGAGCCACACCACTGCGATATATCCCGCCCGTACTTTAAGTGAACCTATAACTACCACACCGAACACGCACTCGCGTCTCACTCCGACGGGACTAGCCGGCAGCCGGGCCGGCATTAATATTCATTTGTCAATACAGCGGTGCGGCGGTGCAGCGGTCAAGTGTTATGTGTATGACGTATGAACACAGTATTTATGTGGGCGACACTCGCGGGTCACGCACGCGCCGCGCCGCGCCGCTACTAGCACCACGCTGGCGGCTTCTTGTCGCAACGTATATCGACAATTTGTTATTTCAACCTTTTGCTAATGCCAACTACGATATTAGCAACTGATATCGGTCGATCAACACCAAGCCTACGTGTATTTTATTGTATTGTCCATAATTCAAATAAATGCTATTTTGTGCATATTGCAATAAATTACACGATAGCCCATTCAATGGAAAATACTGTAGAAAAGACATGGGCATAAAATACACACTGAACATGCGAAAATGTAATTAAAGGTGATGTAAGCACCAAGCGGAGATCACAGAGCACTGCCGATGTTACTGATTGTTTGCTGTTTGCCCAAGCCTCAAGCGATGACTAGTGTCGTGAGGGTCGACTGAGGCTGCAATCAACAATGTTTTCGTAAACGCTACGTCATAGTGAGCGGTTTTCTACTCCGATGTGTAGGTACTTGCAAAAACAGTTGACATCTGTCGCCGCAGTCAGGTATTTTTTGCAGTGTACATTGTATTTGTGCTCCGATGAAAAAGTGCGACAAACTTGTCGTAAGTCTTGGAACATCAATTCCTACGTAAAGCCGGGGTGTGCGTCTTCGTCAGGGGTGATATCTGTTGTCACCGCCTTCGGGGCCTCGAGCGTCGGGACCTGTCCCTATTATGGCTGCGGGCAGAATTCAAGGGTAAGACCCGAGTCTACGCATGCCTGTACAGGTCCCACGGCAGTGACACGGGATCTACTCAATTATTTGAGAGCGTCCAAGTGGGGACTGACCGGATTCTCGAGCAGTTCCCTTCCGCGGAGGTAGTGGTCCTCGGTGATTTCAACGCTCATCACAAAGAGTGGTTGGGATCCAGGACCACTGATCTCCCCGGTCGGGCTGTTTACGAGATGGCCTTGGCTTATGGTCTCTCGCAGCTGGTAACACAGCCCACCCGTGTTCCAGATGTTGAGAGCCATGAGCCCTCTATGTTGGATCTTCTGCTGACGACACACCCGAACGGATACAGGATAGTGGTTGATGCTCCACTGGGATCGTCTGACCACTGCCTGGTCCGTTCGTGGGCCCCTGCAGCGGGTTCCAGTCGTTCTTCTACAACTGGAACTCGCAAGGTTTGGCGGTATATGTCAGCAGATTGGGACGGACTCCGAGAATTCTTCGCGTCCTACCCATGGAGGCGGCTTTGCTTCTCCTCTGATGATCCTGACGCCTGTGCGGACTGCGTCGCGGAGACAATTGGCTTGGGTATGGAGACCTTCATACCCAGCTCAAAAATACCCGCAGGGCGTCGCAGCAGGCCGTGGTACAATCGTGCCTGCGCCGTTGCTGCGCGCCTCAAGCAGTCCGCATACGCGGCGTGGCAAGACGCCAGGAGGCGTCGGGATCCAAATTCGAAGGAGGAGAAACGGAAGTTTAATGCCGCCTCTAGATCCAACAAAAGAGCCTTAGCTAGGGCCAAGGCGGAGCACATCCGCAGAATTGGCGAGCGGCTCCAAAGCTATCCCTCTGGAAGCCGTGCTTTTTGGTCGCTCGCTAAGGCTGTGGAGGGCAATTTCTGCCTATCCAGTCTCCCACCACTGCGTAAACCCGATAACAGTTTGGCCCATAGTGCAAAGGAGAAGGCCGATCTCTTGGCCCAATTCTTTGCCTCGAACTCGACTTTGGATGACGGGGGAGCCACACCGCCGAACATCCCCTGGTGTGAGAGTCTCCTGTCTGATATAAAAATCACCCAGCGTGCTGTCAGACGGGAGCTCATGGCTCTCGACATCCATAAGTCGAGTGGGCCGGACTGTATCCCCGCAGTGGTTCTTAAGACGTGCGCCCCTGAGTTGACCCCCGTGCTAACGCGCCTTTACCGTCTTTCCTACAAAACCTACCGGGTTCCCGCTTCGTGGAAGGTCGCCCATGTCCACCCAGTCCCCAAAAAGGGTGACAGATCGGACCCTTTATGCTACAGGCCGATTGCTGTCACATCCTTACTCTCCAAGGTCTTGGAGCGAGTTATAAACACTCAGCTCCTGAGGTATCTTGAGGACCACCAGCTGATTAGTGACCGCCAGTACGGTTTCCGTCACGGTCGTTCAGCTGGTGATCTTCTTGTGTACCTCACGCACCGTTGGGCGGAGGCTTTGGAGAGTGGGGGTGAGGCGATTGCGGTCGGCCTTGACATAGCGAAGGCGTTCGATCGAGTGTGGCATGGCGCCCTTCTGGCGAAGCTACCTGCGTATGGTATCCCTGAGGGACTCTGCAAGTGGATCGCCAGTTTTTTGGATGGTCGGAGCATAAAAGTCGTGGTGGACGGCTGTTGCTCCGAGACCAAGACCATTAACGCTGGTGTTCCACAAGGATCGGTGCTATCGCCGACACTCTTCATCCTGCATATCAATGACATGTTGTCTAACGACAGCATGCATTGTTATGCGGATGATAGTACGTGTGACGCGCGATACATCGGCCATCAGAGTCTCTCTCGAGGTTCCATTGAGGAAAGACGGTCTCAACTTGTGTCTGAAGTCGAGAGATCTCTGGGGCGGGTCTCCGAATGGGGTGAATTGAACTTAGTTCAATTTAACCCCTCGAAGACACAAGTTTGCGCATTCACTGCGAAGAAGGACCCTTTTGTCATGGCGCCGCAATTCCAAGGAGTTACTCTCCAAAGATCCGAAAGTATTGGGATCCTCGGCGTCGAAATATCGAGCAATGTTGACTTTAGGAGTCATTTGGAGGACAAAGCCAAACTGGCGAGCAAAAAGTTGGGTATCCTGAACAGAGCCAAGCGGTACTTCACGTCGGGTCATAGATTGACGCTTTACAAAGCACAAATCCGGCCCCACGTGGAGTACTGCTCTCACCTCTGGGCAGGTGCCCCAAAATACCAGCTCAACCCACTTGACTCCTTACAGCGACGAGCTTGTCGAATAGTCGATGATCCCAATCTTACGGACAAATTGGAACCGTTAGGACTGCGGAGAGACTTCGGGTCTCTCTGTGTGTTCTATCGTTTGTTCCATGGGGAGTGCTCCGAGGAATTGTTTGAGATGGTACCAACATCGCCCTTCTACCATCGCACCACCCGTCACCGCAGCAGAGTTCATCCCTACCACCTGGAAGCGTACCGCTCCCGAACGGTACGTTTCCAGCGTTCTTTCTTACCACGTACGTGCAAGCTCTGGAATGAACTCCCTGCATCGGTGTTTCCTGAGCGCTATGACCTGTCCTTCTTCAAACGAGGCTTAAAGAGAGTACTATCCTTAAGGTAGGCAGCGACTTTGTTGTGCTGGACCCCTGGCATTGCAAAGGTCTATGGGCAGCGGTAGCCGCTTACCATCAGGCGGGCCGCTAGCTCGTCTGCCTATACGGCAATAAAAAAAAAAAAAAAAAAAAGTCTACCGTCTGTTACAATTTATTTACTTGTTTTCAAACCGAGTGCAGTGAAATTCTTACTTTGTTCAGTACTAAATTGAAAGAGAAGTATGTACACACCTATACTAGTTCATAAATCTGCCCAACAGTCACACACATAATTATATCATCCTGGTCTCAAATAATGATAAAATCTCGTTTCGTGGGCATTAGTAACCATGAGTTACTTTTAGATTCCCCAACATCGAGGCCGAGATTGTATCATTATTATATTTGTTGATATCTAAGGCTGCTGTAAGTTGTAGTCTTGCTAGTTGCTACTAGTTAAGCCTACAGTAGGTACATACCTACATGCAGAGCCGGAGCAGTTAAATCAACCGGCGTGATAGTATAGTTCCATCGTTTCACGGTAAACCAACGTGAAGTTAACGGCTTTGCTGTTGCGTTATGATTTGTGATTGTGATTACCGGGGACTCAAAACCTGCTCGTAGGATATTCGTATCCCTTTGGCGTGTAGGTTATGAACTCCTGAAATACTTTCAAAAGCAGATATCTATCTACTTGTCAAAGTACTACTACTACTTACTTATATCTATAGTTAACGTGCTCTCCGCCATTTCTTGCCATATCTATTGCTGGAATCAATTATAGTAGCTGACCTAATAAGTCCCATTTAAAATGTTATAACCATTTGATCGGTGGTCCTTTACTGTTGGTTTCTCTCGGTGTGAAAGTGTCAGGTTTTTTACCTCTGTAGTTCATTGTTTTGTCATCCGCTTTGCTACGGAGGGAAGTGGAAAAAATATTTGCAAAAAAACTCCTCTGTTTGATTTCGTTGCTGGTTAAAGACAAGATAGACGTTCCCGGATACTAGCTGAGCTTTAATGCTCAGTATCATTGAATGCGTGCCACTGTTGATCCTGGCTTACAGGAGTTGCAGTGGTGGGTGTGAGGGCGGAACTGCATCCTAAATGTAAAATACTTGACGGCACGAGGTTTAAAACACTAGACAGGCTTCCTATCGCAACACACGAGGTGTAGGTGCCATTTAATTTGTTCCCAGACACAACGACGCTCAGCTACAAGCTGTCAAGTGAAGAGATAGTCTGTGCCCTGTACGAAGAGATACGTGATACGTGGCGGCGCGAGGCGGAGGGTCGCGGGTCACGCGTGCAGTGACATCGATCCGGCGCAGGTAGCCGCCGCCGTGCACCCTCCGCGCCGACACTACGCGCTACTGCCACTTGTCACTGAGGAATTTCCGGACCCCACTAACCCGCCCTCTCGCAATTAATATCGGAAATATGTGAGAGCGGACCCGGCACCGGCCACCACCGCTCGACCCCGCCGCCATGTCGCATGATTTGTGGCTCACGTCAACGGAACCCACAAAAACGTACGCATGGGCTCGTACAAAAACAATGGACCGAATGCATTATTCTTACGACAATTTATAACTACGAGGAATCACTTTCACGACGAAGCACACAGTGCTGGCAGCGCTTTTTAATTCAATAAATTGCGCAGTCACAGATGAATGAGTGCAGTTCATATCCATTACAGGTAGCGGCGCGGTCGGCGGCTAATGCCGACTATTATATCGGCGGATAAAAAGCGCGGCGCGGCGCTTTGTGCGATAATGTCCGGGCGGGGCGCGGGCGCGGGGGCGGCGGCATGCGGGGGGGACGGTGGCACAATGGCGGCCGCTCGCGTGACTCGCCGTCTCTCACCAATGATTATGAACTATGAACGGATCAATTTCACAGCCGCCGCTCAAAGCCGCCGCCCAGCCGCACGCCCGTACCGTTGCACGCCTCTCGATCACCCGCCCTCCCCTCGCGGCCACCCCGCAATCCGCCACCCGCCTCCCCACGCCACACGCCGCACCCCACCTCACCAGCACAAACCCCGACCTACATACTCACTGCAATATGGATCCAACTCTTTGCGGACAATGTTTTTTTTTACATCGTAGACTTCATGTAATTCAAAATTGAACCTATTTGCTAGAGAGTTCGGTGGGTGAGTCGAAGTGGCAGAGGGTTGCTACTGGACGTGCAGGTGTAGCGGGGCGGCGGGTTAGCGGGGGTGACGGGGGCGGCGGGGGTGGCGGGGCCCCGGGGTGCACTCAATTTGCGCCGTTAGCGAGGCAGCCTCAATTTTTCACAGTTATCGAACAATTACTCGAGCCGCGCTCAACCACGCTAAGTAAGAGCGCGTTCAATTTTCCTGATTGTGAGCTATTCGCGTGGTTGCAATTCAAATCCATAAGCTGCGTCTGGTAGTACACTGTTTGAAAAAACAATCTAACCGACGTATTGTTTAGGCTGGTGCCAATGGAGTTTCTATTATTAGCTTATTTGACTAAATGTAAACAAACGCTTCTTCGGGGCAAGACATTTGCAACCTGTTCGCTAAACACTTTTCCGCTATGTACTCTGGTAGACTGGACGGTTCACAATGTAGTGTTGATGAAAACGATCACACCAACGATAAACGGGTATTTCCAAAAAATACATTATATAGTATTCACATAACAGAGGACATGATCTACAAAGCAATATCAAAACTTGACGGAAGTAAGGGTGCTGGGCCAGACGGAATACCTCCATATTTTATTAAATTGACCCAAAAACATCTGACGCTACCACTGAAATTAATATTTCAACGGTCTCTACAAACATACACATTTCCAACGCGATGGAAAGAGGCAAACGTGGTTCCTATCTGTAAAAAAGGCGCAAAGGGGGTTGTAACGAATTACCGCCCGGTATCCATTTTGAACATTTTTTCCAAATTATTTGAGTGTATCGTTTATCCTTCGGTGGCTACATTTATTAAGAATAGATTATCCACTGATCAGCACGGTTTCCTAAAATCAATGTCTACTACTACCAACTTGGTTAGCTACATAAGCGACGTATCAAAATCTATCGATTCCAAAAAACAAGTTGATGTAATCTACACTGACTTCACAAGCGCCTTCGATAAAGTTGATTACAACATTTTGTTAACCAAACTAAAAAGATTTGGTATACATGGTCCCCTGCTTCTGTGGTTTCAATCATACGTCAAACATAGAGCTCTACGGGTTGCAATGAGTGGGTACAAATCCGAAACCTATATTGCCTCTTCTAGAGTTTCTTAAAGATCACATTTGGGTCCATCACTTTTCACTATTTTTATTGACGACATTCCAGACCACTTAAGACATAGCAAGTGCCTGCTATTTGCCGACGAATTAAAACTTTATAAAGTAATAACATGCATTGAGGAGTGAGGACTAACTGGACCTTCAGAAAGATATTAACGCAATAAATACTTTGTGCTCCAAAAATAACATGACCTTGAATGCAGGAAAGTGCACGCACATGAAATTATCGAGGAATAAAAAACTGTTTCCCACACACTATTCCGTTGGCCTAGAGAACCTAAATTAAGTCAGTAGTGTCCGCGAATTGGGTGTCATAATTGATAGTAAGTTAAAATTTGTCGAGCATATAGACGTGATTAGCTCGAAAGCATTAAAAATGGTGGACTTTATAAAGCGGATATGTCGTGATTTCACCAACACACAAGCATTACTGTGCTTGTACAATTCCTTGGGTCGTAGTGTTCTGGAGTACGCCACCACTGTTTGAAGCCCTGAGTACCAAATACACATCACCCGCATAGAACGAGTACAAAAAATATTTACAAAATTTTTGGCTTAAAAATATCCAGAATGTCCTTATCGTGCAGATTATAAATGTCGCCTTAAACAATTTAAACTTAACTCCCTACATGATCGACGCAAAGTATTTGACGTAACTTTTTTACACAAATTAATTAATGGCTCTGTAGATGCATCAAAATTGGTCGCTCAACTCCAAATAGTGGTGCCGAGAAAAGTTCCTAGATACGCTCTGAAAGATACTTTCCGAAAATCATCATATAGGACAAAAATAACTTCTCCATTAAACCGGGCCATAGATATCTATAGGCATTATAATGACATTGACATCTTCGACGTGCCTATTGGGAGACATAAGGACGTCTTATTAAGGTCTTTCAAAAGTGATTGAGCTTGATCAGCTTAAAGTTCCATCACCTAATTAAGTTTTTGTTTTTCTCGTTTTTAATTGTGTATTCCTCATTAATTAATATTTATTACTATGTGCCTTAATTGTACCTGATCATTGTCCACTTCATTGTTGTTTATTTTCAATTTGTTCAGTTTTAAGTAAATTGTATTCATTGAATTTAATGTTTCCAACGCTAGTTATAATGAATGTTGTACACATATAAGGATAGAACACACTATCCATAACTTTAGTGTTATAAGTTTTTGTATGTTTTGTGTCTCTGTTATTAGTGTGTCTTTTATATAAATAAAATAAAATAAAATAAAAGCCTCTAGGCCGTAAAAAAATTTAGGTATACTTATTAAAATGTATATGGTAATTGGTAATAGAACATACATACAGGACAATAATCAATAGGTACCTACCTATACATACTATTGTTTTTGTTGAGGTGATGAAACCGAGTTACCACTACCGCCCCTTCCCGTGGGAAAGTGGAGCATAATTTGATGTTGGGTTCATCGATCTTACAACCAAACGTTAAGCCGCCCAGCAATAATGTTCCCTTCCAGGCGACTGTTGGGTTGAATCTCTAAACAAATGCTACACCAGTAAACCAAAACCCGCGGTGGTCGTTTTCAGCGCATTAGATATGGCCCCGGGAATCCGAAGCGAGGAGCCTCCGTTTCTGCGCTGCGCCGTATTACAGCCCCATGTGGGGGGCTCAAGAACCGCATGTCTCTTATTGCATCTACGGCACTTAGCAACTAGAGATCAACCTCCTCTGTACTGCCATTCATCTCATAGTCGCACTGTTTGATAGAAAGGGCGCTCCCACAGTGCACCACAGCGCGGCGCGGCCGTCATCTTCAGTTGGTAAATCGGTGTATGCCTTGCATATTGCTTCATGAAAAATATTGTAAGAGTACATTGAGTTTCACATTTTCAAAAGTGAAAGTATTACCTGTTAAGTAATAATGTACAGATCATTATGTTGATTATAATGCAGTTTGCAGTAGTTAACAACGTTTTAAGAGTGGAATGTGCGCTGTTGGGTAATGACATGTTTGCATCAGTGAACATGCAGCAATGTTGCGGCGATGTGGGTAGCAACGCGTCATGCGAGCAGCACATGAGCCGCTGCACAGGTTGAGGCGAGCGCGGCGCACATGCCGCTCGTGCCTCGTGTGTGACGCGTCCCCGCTCCGATACGCGCAGAAATGATAATGTGCGCGAGGCATTCGCGACACCGCCGACCTATTCACAGCTCATCGCCGCGTTATTGGATTCAACACCATCCCCAACCCCCTGTCTCCCCCACCTGCGCCTCACGCACATGACAATGAATAATTGGAGTGAATTTTCCGTCGACTCCGATACCATATACATAATGAAGATTTCTGGTAATGATGACGACGTACTGGCGAACTATATCTATTTCGGCAGACGCCGCATAACATCACGCATTGTGCTAGTGAGAATTGCATTATTGATGGTTTTTTGTTGGTTGATGGCGACCAGCGTATTCAAAAAGGTGTAAAACATGCCATAGCAGCCGGCAGGTGTGTCGCGTACCGAGTATTACATTATGTTTAATATTTGGGTGTATATTGGGTTTCAAACATCTCGCCATAATTATGTCTCTTGGCGGCCTATTGCAGTGTTCTATTTATAATAAGTGCTAGAGCCATGCTGTCACTTAGTAGTTCAAAACTACAAATTGAACGAGCTGACTCAAGCGCGTTGCTTACTGTGATGAGAGTCACTTGGAATCAATGTAACCTGACAAGTGACAACACTTTCATTCATTACGTGCAGATCATGCGCTGCTAAGAGACTCTATTAGCAGGCACTTAAAATAATAATCCCGCGCATCCTTCTGGCAGCAGCCAATGGATTACAAGCTACCCAGACATCGTTCATGAACGGCTACACAATATAGGTATATTACTTTTTTAATTATTTTATTTTACATTAATTTATTTTTTATATAATATATGAGCTGAAACTGTCATATTTTAGTGTCATTTCACGGTACTGACGTATCAGCAGTACAACTCAACTATTATTGTTCATAATTATGATCGACTTAGCCTCATTAAGCTAACGGTAAACTGTAATGGCAGGCAGTTTATACATTCATTAATCAACATAGAGAGCTCGCAAAAACACCTAATTCCTTGGTAATGCAGTAAATGACAGTCGGCCGTAAGTTTTTAGCGAGGACTACTGCGCAGCCTCCCGCCATGTAAATAAGATATCTAGCGCGACCACCGCGCCAATTACACTCGCTAATGAGATGCCTTTATGGACTGCACCGGGGCACCGCCGCCAGCGCAGCAGCTCGGGGCCCGCGCCCCACGCACCCGCACCCACCACATAGCCCCCACTCTAGTCAATGTTTCAAAAAAATTGTGATAGTTATATTTTTTTGTCAAGCTACAAACTTCAAACAATTTAAATAAAATGCAATCGCTTTTCTACGGGTTGAAGAGAATTGTCATTAAATTATCCCGCATTATAGCAGTCCGCGAGACATTACACACGCAATAAATTAGTGAAGCGCAGACAAAGCCGCGCGCCTGCGGACACCGCGTGGTCGCGGCGCGCGCGGGCCGGCACCACCACGCGACGCGCCGCACACGCTTCCTGCTCGAAATATTTTTCGCAACCACATCACTCTACTAGAGGAACATTCGGCCAATACTCGTCGCCAATAATTATTCTTACCGTTTGTTTCGGCACTGAGTGACATTATTGTTACTCGCATACCACTAACTAATGTATTTATAACTGTCCGTGGCGTACACACAAAATACTCGGATTTATGCGCGCTATTACGTGGCGTTTAATCGGCGGGGACATCGAGCAACAATGGAATAACATCACATCAGTCTTGCAACACGCATCAACTAGCCAATGTTTTTCCAATTAATTGAACATATTGCAAATTGGGCCTTCATTCAACTTTCGCCGCGCCGTATTTCCAACAAACTAGACGTTGGTGTGTAACAAATACAAGTAGCAAGTAGCAACTAGCATCTAATAATATAATGCCTTATGTCACTAGTAGCCCATTGCTCTAGAGAAAAATTCAGTACGAAAAACTAATGACATAATACCTAAATAATACTCATTGTTTTATCTTAAAATGTTTTTTAGCTTTAAGGTGTTCTCGGTAGAGTTGTTGTGATTGTTGGTTTACCCCTTGTTACAAATATATGTATAATATGTACTTTTGTTACGCAAATACTTCAGAGATGCCATGAAGTGTGAGGGCACAAATAATACGACATATCGATCACGCACCATTGTTGTTATTGTGTTGTTGTCAGCTTTAGAACAAATTCCAAAAAATAACATTAACATAATATAGTTATTTAGTGACAGCAGGCATCGATTTCTCGATGTGAAGTGACTGCTTAAATATATCGGTACTAAACATTATATTATGATGTCCACGGGAGTGCGATAAGTGCGCGCCTGCGTGAGGCGCGGCAGCGGCGCGCGGCTCTCCGTGCGGACGCATACAGGCCGTCGCGAGCGACACGAACGCGCCGGCGCTGCATACACCATGTGGTCATACAGCACACACCTCACACTCCTACACATCATGACAACTCCAACAAGGTGGTAGCTATACCCACCCGCGTTGAAATCACAGTAAACGCACAACACTAAGCGTGTGATTTGCCATGCTTTAATCGGTCGAGTTCGTGGACTATGCCAACAAACAGAAAACATAGTACAGCTAAATATGCTATATGTATATACTGTTACGTATTTGTGGGTTGATCGGTATATATATTGGCATTGACATAGGATGTGACATGTGTCCCAGATTGTTGTTCAACCGCCATACACTTTACATAGCATTGATTTGTGAGCTGGAGCGCGCGCGGCCTGCGTCCCGCCGCGAGTGCAGCGCTGCGAGCTGCGCGGAGTCAGCGCGGGCCGGCGCGGCGCGGCGCGGGCCTGGCAACAGCTCTCCGCGCGACTACAAAAAATCTATGGCGCAGTGTGTCATTGCGGCAGCGCTTTGTGTGCTTTGTGCCGTCACATCAAAATCTAAAGTGAATCATCCATCAGCGACGCGCCGCGCGCTGCTTCCGCCTTCTCGTACTTTAATTAAACGCGAATAAATCACGGACCGGTCGTAAATCAATCGGCGCGACGCCAGCGGGCACGGCCCCGGGTGCCGCCGCCGCGCGCGCTCCACACCACCACGCACTTCTCCAATATTGTATTACAATACGTGAAGCACGTGAAACTATTTCAGAGCCTATTACTACTGTAAGTAGAAGGCATGTGTGCGACGTCACCAGAAACCGCGCGTGGTAGGCGCGTGGCGACGCGGTGGCTGAGTCCTGCAGCCGCTGCAGCACCGTAGTACTGAATGGGCAAGGTTCGAATATCAAGCAGTCGAAGCGCGCACGCCACACATTCTGGAGCGCGGCGCGGCGTGGCGCAGCGGCGGAGTAGCGCAGTGCAACCACGTTACTGCCGGTGATACATTAGCGTGCTATGTGCGTGCGGACTGATTAATGTGACTTGCAGACACGCGCGCCAGCACCCGCGCCAGCACCCGCGCCAGCGCCCGCGCCCAGCGCCACGCCGCGCCGCGCCGCGCAACACACCGTATCCGAGCCTAATGCTCCTTGTGTTATGATTCCGTCTTCCGACCGCCACGCGAAGATGTCGGTGAAAAAGATATCACGTGGCGGTTGGAAGCTGAAAACGGACATTTATCACGTGTTTGTTGTTGAACATGGGCCGAGTGTAACAACTAATGTGTCTGTAATGTAGTGTTTAAGCAGCAGAGACAGCGGTCCGCGCGAGCTCGCTACAACGAGCCGATTGATTGATGAAGCAGATCAAAGCGGAGCGGCGCGGCGCGTTGTAAACACGACGGTTTATATTTAATGTGGCCGCAGCACGCGACGCCCGCGCCGCCGCCGCCGCCGCCGCTCTTACTCCGCTCCGCTATTGAGTGAGAACAAAATAGACGGTGGAGTGCGCGCGGACGTTTTGCTCCGCGCATCGCGCCTCTGACATATTGATGGATCGCGACACATTGTACAACATCCTAAGGACAATTATAATTATAGACGACGGGCCGGGGGGACAGGCGGGGCGCGCGGGTGTCTCGTAGCAGTTCCTGCATCTAATCTCGATTTATGCGGTCTCGATGTTCTCCGAAGTGGTTTCCAAATAAGATAGAAATGAGAATGATTCGCGCTTAAGCTCCCATAAACTAGTCGGAACAAAGCCGCGGCTCAGGGTAACGAACCCGCCTCCGCTCGCCCGGCCGCGACAGATTTATAGACGCGTGAGTGACGCTAACCGCTAGCCGCCAGCCGCCGCGCCGGCGATGCGGCGCTGTTTCATCTGCTTCGCGGAACTGCTGCTGGTGCGCGCACCACCTCGCCGCCACCGCACTGCTGCGCGGCCGGACGCCGAGGGCACGGCGACAAATCTGTAGGTATATTGCATCATGACTCCAATGGCCGTCTGCTTCCCAGAACCACTGTTTGCCTATCGACGTAGGTAGTAGGTACCATAAGTATTCGGAAACGAGCCGATTCCCACGCGCGTTCCGTCGTCCGCTAATTGTGCCGCGGCGTCGCCATGCCAGTGTCATTGGCGTGGTTGACTATCGACGCACTCTCTTTTGCGGTCAATTTTTCGTTCTAAGTGGATGCCTGGAGTGCAACGCCGAACGCCGAGCGATCTGGAGCGTCGCCAACAATTCCATTGTGGCCTCGCGAGCGGTCCCCGCCCCGCGCCCGCCTCGTCGCACCCCGCCGCGCCCCGCCGCCGTCACGCGAGCACACTCCATCACGTGACGTCACGCGCGAACCATCCACAATTTACGGTTTCAATTAGAAATTTGCCAAACAGCGGGATGACAGCGTTAATTGTGAGCGCGATCGGGATGCCGGCGACCGGTGAGCTTCGACAGGAATGAGTACACGCGACATTAGCTCGTTTGTCGTTCAATTTGTAACATAAAGAACATAATAGGAGCGTGGCGGGAAGAACAATGACAGGGAGGGTCGCGTTCCGCCCGATCATCAAAGCAAATATGCGGCTCGTCGGGGGATCGCTGTCGCCGCGAAAAACTAATAAAACGCGATATTACACGCTCAGATATATCGCAGGCGAGCGACCCCCGCACACCCCCGCGCCGCCCCGCGCCCGCGTGCCGCGCGCGCTTGCAATTCCACGCGTGTCACCCGCCGCCTCCCGCCGCCCCGCGCCGCTCAGATGAGCGTCTAGCGGGGCTCGGCGGCCGGCTCTCTGATGGCCACTTGCTCGGCACCCGTCTGTTTTGATCTGTTTGTAAATAATTGCGAGTGCAAATGAAAGGCAGCCGTGCCGGGGGAGCTCGGAACACTCCACTGACTCAATAAGCACATTCCACTTGCGCCGAGCCGAATTAAAAATCAAATAATGTTGTGTATAGCGAATTAGCGGAGCCGCTCTATGAGCCGTGATCTACCCTTGCACAGGGGCGAGGACGCGCAGGGCTGCCACGCGCTGCACTTTTTCATTCAATATATTAATCGTAATGCTTTTTCTGATTCCCATTACGTACTTTACAATAACACCAATGATATTTAAATTTTAAACGAACTGTACATATAAACATGTCAAGGTGAATGTGCTTCATAATTTAATTTCATTTGAATAACTTTGACATACTTGGGACTGATACATGCAGTAAATTTGATAATTACTGGGTACAGCATTAATGTGACCGGGTCTATGTCGCGATGATGTGGTGTGGTGGCGATGCGGCGGCGCGAGGCGCAGCCCTGGCCGGGCAGGAACAAGTGCGGGTCAGGTCGGCTCCCGGCCGGAGTGTGTGCGGGTAATGAAAAGTTTAATAACGGTGTGCACGTGCGCCACCCCGCACTCCGCGCACCCCACGCACTGCCCCACACGGTAACTCAATGCACAATTTATTGAGAGCAATTTGGCATGTCATAAAACCAAATTAATATTGTTCTGTGACAAGGGCGGCCTCGGCCCGGCGTGAACAATGCGCGCGCTCCACCTCCACAACGCACATATCATAGTGTGCCCTTCTATCGGATCCTCGCCTTTGTTTAGCAATAACGATTACGATTTTAATTTTTTTTTGTGAGTTCACGTCACCGACTTGCGTCATGGGCCATGACAGTATATGTGTAGCTGTGTAACACAGGTGTCGGGTTACACATTAGTGCTGTATACAGGGTATATTAAGTCCGCGACCGAAAAAGAAGCCAGGTGGTAGTATTAGTAACTTCAGACACTTTGCAACTAAAAATTACGCAAAAAAAAAATGGAAATATTTTACTTATCGTCGTATTTGGGTAAAAATACAAAGTTTTCCTAAAATATTGGTGTAGATCTATTTATTTTTAAAGACGCAATGGTACGTAAGGGCTTACATTACTTTTGTCGCAAAAACTAGGTATTTACTACTTAGCACTCAAACACGATGATTAAAAAAAAATGCAAAATAATCTGTCGCTTTTTTTGTAAAATTTTTAGCTGCATTGTGTTTGTAACCACTAAAATTACCACTCGGCTTCGTTTTCGGTCGCAGTCTTGATATACCCGGTATATCTTTACAAGTAAAATTGAATGAATTTAGTAAAAAGTTTAAAGTGTGTATATTGTACACTATTTCAATAATGATTGATATTGATTATTTTTAAATATTATGAATTTTATAGGTAAAAGTTTTCACTTCTTTGGGCAGTCTTTATGACTGCCATTTTTTTTTAAACGTTGTTCTTTGTTGAGCTGAGTATTTGGTGTTATTATGTTTGTATTTAGTTTTGTTTTGATAAAACGTATGTAAGTAAAGCACGTACACTGTGAGTGCGGTGCGCGTGTCACCGCAAGCGGGCGATGTATCAAGCGGCTCACGAGTCGATTAGACTCGTATTAATAGCAGCGGGAGGACGCGGCGCTCGGCGATGCTGCCAGGACACTCGCCACCACCAACCACTATAGTGCGATTCGTTCATCTATACTTACCTCGTTTCACGATCATAAGCATCACCAAAACGGCAAAGGTCTGGCAGACGAGCTAACGACTCATCTATTGAACAGTCATTACCGCGACCCACGAACAATTAAAACACTACGTTGGTAGACCTGCATTTCTGACCTTTAAAATGGGACGAGATCGAAAAGAAAAAGTGATTGGTGATAGATAAACAATGAAATGCGGCAGGAGCGCAGCTCTCATCTCAGGAGCTAAACGTCGATATCGTGTGAGACAGGGGCAGCTTCTCCACGGAATCGACACGTTCCTGCAGTCAACTAAGCTCCAAGGTATTTTGTGTCTGCCAATTTAGAGTGTTTCAGTAGCGGCGTTTATATTATGAGCATAAATTGATAGTAGCTCTATCTGGTAGTTCGACATTTGCAATGTGTTATCTGTTTTATTTTCCCACATATATTCCATTTTAAAGTATTCAGTTTCGTTTTTCACGTTATTTCAATTTGGCGTAATTTTTTTTTTAGGAGAGTACAACGCTTTAAGCCTTCCTCCCGATGCCTCGGGGTAGGTCGGGGTCTCCGGCCTTCCAGCCTGGCGCGCGGGGGCATTTCTCTGAACCGCGTAGATGTTACAGCCAGGCTGGGTGCCCACCGAGATCTAAGATATTTGCCGGCATTTCGACGAAAGCCTCGGCCACCACGCACATTATGGACAGGCGATGTGGACGAGCGAGTAGCGCCCATATGACTCGCCGTGCCGCCCGGTGCACTGCCAAATATAACTTTCCCTACTTCTTCATACAGTGTTATTTTGTGCCACTGGGCGGGTCTGCCTGCATTCATTTCTGATTCACCATGTAATACAAATATCTTATGTTATTTGTTGTTGTTGTAAATCAATATGGTACATACTCCTTTATGCGCACACACTAGATTACTCAGTTCTAAATCCATTCCATTATAATGATATTCCATACAAAAAGTCGGACGCGCCATATTAAATACTAGCTTCTGCCCGCCAACTTCGTCTAAGTAATTAACTTTATTTAAAAATATATATGTATATGTATAGATTACTTCTAATTTACCATCCCGTCCTGTCCCGTCCCATTTTATCCTGCCCATCCTGTCTCATTCTCACCCAAAGCATGTAATCCAGTCCCATCCCATCCCTTTGAGTATTAAAAAGTAACAAATATTTTTTTTCTTCTTTAAGACTATATTTTTCGGGATAAAAAGTAGCCTAAGTGTTAATCCAGGGTGTCAGCTACCTCCATACCAAATTTCGTCGAAATCCATTAAGCCGTTTCTGAGTTTATCGCGGACAAACGCACAGACAAACAGATAAACAGACAAAAAATTTAATAATCATTGTTTTGGGTGCTATTACGTCAATACAGACCCTCCGTATTAGTTTTTCTCATTTATCTTTCATGTACAGACATCGATCGGTTACAAATTTATTATATTATGTACAGATAGATGCATGCAAGCAACTAATAGCTCAGCATCTGTCACGGTGACCGATGTCACGGAATTTACAATCTGTTGGGATTTTCAATAAAATAACTTGCGCGGCATGTCTTTGATAACATTAAAATACAATAACAACACATTTGATACTTTGAGGGAAACGCGTTTGTAGAGATAAGATCGTGAGCAGCAGCGAGTCCGCGCCCCGCGCCCCGCGCCGCACTATCGCTGCCACTGATTCAGTAGCCGAGCTGTGTCATAATCACTTTTAATGGAATCTTTATGGCATAGTTTACATGTGAGGATATTTTAAAGGCATTCCGAGCGAGTGCAGTCAGCAGTGTGCTGCATGAGCCCACGCTCGGTACTGCTCGGCACGGGATTGCTCTGCAACCGACAGTTCCGTTCAGATGGTTTTGAAAACAAAAGAACTTTGTTAAAGTAAAGTAAAGAAATCTCTACCATAAGTTAACGGAGTGATAAGTATTGAGCTTGAGTTGAAAAGCAAAGAAATTAATTTATTTGCAGAATAATTAATTACCATACAAATGGCATAGAGGCTTTGCCGTCCACACAGCCACCATGGCACTGCACTCCTCACCACGAATGACATGGCCAAAGGTGTAATACTTGAAGCATAATTAGTGTATTGTACCACGTTAGAGCCGTGCCGCATTCCCCGGAGATCAAGCACCGCGCCGCGAAGCGCCGTACACGATCGCGGTACACCCGTCGCCGCATTTGGGTTCCAGACCTTCGATATCCGGATTCCGGCTTCCAAGAGGCCGGAAAAATAATTTTGAATGCTTTTCGGAGTTGTTTTATACGTATTCTAGGAGTTTGCATGACACTTAAATATTGTCAGATTTGCGTACGTATCCGACTTGTAGTGCGTTTAATTTGCACGAATTAATTTCAATATTATATTTATTCGCCAGTATACAGTGCTATGAGCAGCACTGAGTGTATCGTGCTCGCGAGGTCCCGCGCGTAGTTTTTGCGCGCCGTAGTCCGTGTTTGTGCGCGTTATTTTTTGCGTGCGCCCGACCCTCGATCAGGTGGCAGCTGGCACCCACTTCCCTGTTAATGGTTTTGTGACCTAATTATAGTTTTTGCCGCCTACTGTTTTGTTAACAGAAAATTAACTAACTTCTCATAATTAAGATACTTGGCAACTTCCTTAAACGTCTCGGGGGTGTTATTTTTTGTAACCTATTTAAGGCCAGAGGAATTCATATTTGTGTTATGCGCTGTGTGTGCGTGTTTCCGTTGTTTCCCCAGCGGCATATAATACAACGGCACAGCGCGGCGGCTGCTCGCGGCCGCGAGGCGAGGTGCAGCGCCGGCTCCGTTGGCGCGGACCAGTTGTTTTGTTCGCGCTCGTCATTAATCTCAGGAGCGAGCGGCCGGACTCCCCTTCCGTCTTCTCAATTTTATCTCGCTGCCATCTCTCAGTGTCGTATTAATCATATCTACGAGCGTCCGTCCGTGCGTCAAACCCGTACTCACACTTGCGCATCTCTAATTCATTGGTGCACGGTCCAGTAGTTAGGTACGTGGTGCCAAACAATAACAAATGCAGAAATCTTATTAGATAAATTAGAATGTACATACCATCAACCATCAACGAGGCTCGAGCGAGTCGCGCCGGCGCTACTTGTACGTAATACCAGCACGAACGTTTACTTTGTGAAGCAACAAAATGGAAAGTTGAATGTAAATCTCGTTTGACATCTGGTTGAGCGTCGTCAACAATGCGACATTATTAGATAATGAGCGACGACAATGAGCCGCCGCCGCGCCGCGTCGACAGGGGCCCGCGCCCGCCAGCGCCACCGCGCCGCGCGCCCTGCCGCACTGTGCCGCTCTGTGTCGCACTGTGCTCTACGTGCGGGAGCGGTGCGGTGGCTCTCGGTGTGCAGATGAAAAACGTCGGCGACGCAGTGCACGGGAGCGTGAAATGGAGCACGACCCGTTGATTGTATTAATGAAAAGCGTCTTCACGACATTACTCCGCCTCGGTGCCGCGCGGCGCGACAGGGTGCGAGCCGGCGGAAGGAGGCGCGCCCTCATCTCCCGTCACCATGTAAATAAGACAACACCACCACATACTTATTACAAAAGTGTATCATGCTCAATGTAAGCGTTTCAACATTTCATTTAAATACCTTCGTTGGAAATTTTATATAGGTATATCAGTTCAATCAAATCAGACAATACTAATATAAAGCTTTAACATCATTATAATTAACTACAGAAGTTATAACATATTATGTTACTTATAAAACTCTGCCTGCCTGACTGCCTCGATAGCGTAGTTGTATTACGGTACGGCTACAAAGCTGAGGTCTCGGGTTCGAGTCCCGGGTCGGGAAATGTGATATTGGATTTTTGTATTCATTATTATCAGCCCGGACTCAGGAATTTGTGCCCGATATGGCGATAGCCTCGCCCCCTATCACATCGTGGGACGGAACATGCAAGGCAAAATGTGGGTGTCCTGGTGGCGCCTCTGCCTACACCTTCGGGGATAAAGGCGTGAGTTTATGTATGTATGTATGTATAAAACTCTGTATATTTCTGGTTCAGGTTTGTATTGAGGGCGCGTGAGACTGGCCATGAGTCCCGCTTCAGTGCAGCCAAGCATGCGTCCGCCCCAGCGCTTAGTATTAATTTAATATGCAGATATAACAAACATGCTCAACCCTAATAGATTGCAGAATTAAGTTCAGTTTTAAATAAAAAATAATAATAAATCAAATAGAGCGCACGTCGCGTTGGAGATACGAAGGGTCAAGTGTTTTATTAAGTTTTAATACCCTGCCGATCCACTCGAGGCGAAGAGCACAGTAATTGAATGTTTGCAGCGCAATATTGCACGGAGCAGGGCGCAGGGCGCAGGGCGCAGGGCGGCGCGGCGCGTGCCTACAATTAGCGATATTGTCGGGGATCAGCGAGAGAGCGCAATAAAGCGATTACTGGTGTGTCGGCGCGATTACACGCGGCCCACGCAGCCGGGGCGCCCTCGCCACTCTACTACGAACCACTTGCAAGTGAACCAGAATACTGTGGAACCAACAAACACTGCAAGTCACGCTAGAAACACTGTCCAGCTGCCAGCCTTCAAGCAATACTTAATTATTGTGTTGCTAACACGTACAATATGCACACGATTAGCGTTATACATACTATGTCAGCAGATGCGCTATGACCAATTCTCACACACAAAAAATAATCACGATTATTTTGTATGTTATAATTTATAAACATTATACCGCGTCCAGCCCGTCGATATCTTCCTAAAAATGCATCCCCTCCTCGTGCATCTCACTTTCGCGCCGCTAAGTAGGCACCTTAGCGACCGCGTAGTGAACCTTTTGTGCCACTGTGCGACATAATAATCATCGCGCTCCTATCCATGTTTATTTCATGTTTTATTACATTGTTATATACTGTACTATACTGTATCAGCCCATATACGTACATACGTTACATTGCATGGCACGTGCCTCATTTAAAATCGAGAGTACGATTGAGTGAAGTGGGGCTTTATAGCCCACCACGCTGGCCTAGTGCGGGTTGGCGGACTTTACACATATGACTTTACATATTTCCGAGTAGAAATTCTTACAAATCGCTATGGAATGCAGGTTTCTTCGCAATGTTTTCCTTCACCGCTATAGTGCATGTTGATTGACTTTCAATACACACATGATCCCGAAAAGTCAGAGGTGAGCCCTGCGATTTGAACTCGCAACCGTGCACATACATATTGGCAGCCGCGTCTGGTCCATTTCAACAGGCCTACACGCACTGTAACACGGAATGTAATTTTATTTTTAGTTATTTTGTTTACAGCTTACAAAAGTTATTGTGGATGACCGATGAACTCAACAAACTATAATTGTGGCTCTAGAGTTTGTCAAACTACATATATTACGAAGAACAACCACGAAGAACAATTTCTCGGATCTCAAGTTCCGTATGAATCGGTTCATACCTATTCCTATAGTGGAATCCGAGCCAAGACCTAGTTGCTTTTAATGCGCTTTGTGCAAGAAGGAAAATAAATAATCTAAAACAGCATATTCTTTGTGCTAAAAATCACTATGGGAGACACATTTCTCCAGAAAACATAGAACACTGAATATTTTTAATTATATTTTTTTAATTATATGTGCCAAAAGTAAGAACCAAAGTTTTGAATAACATCTAATGAAACATACTGATTCACCCAATTGTTCACTTTGTGGAGTAATGGAAAATGTTCATCACCTTCTATTTGATTGCACTCGAACTGAGTTTATGAGAACCCATAATATGACAGAGGAATTTCACGCAGCGCTTGGATACTGGAGTATTTCAGAGTATATTAACAAAACCATTTTGTAATGTGATAAAATATTTGTATACTACAATATTTAATATTACCATGTAGTTAAATTAACTTTGTGTACAATACGAGTAGGTTTGACATAGTCGCAGAGCGACCCAAAGACCTTATTTAATTTAATTAAGAGTGAGAAAAAAAAGGTTTGTATATTTAATTTATGAATAAGAGTGATTTCATTTCTTACTTTCATCTTATAAATACTAAGATTACATAAACAAGCTATTTCATTTCATGATATTATTGTTATATTGTAGGAAAATATTTCCCTCGTGTAAAAAAATAAGATTTTGATCGCGTGTGCGTTTTGCTCCCGCGCGCCTAACCGTGTAACGTTTTAAGTCGCGCCTCCTCACGAGTCAAGGATTTGTAGGCATATAAGGAGTTTCTGTAGTCCCACTGTGAAATGAATGAGTATATTGCCATTCTATAATATATGTACACAGTCAACGATGAAAGAAAACTCCGTGCACACTCGTGTGCAAACTACAGTCCCAGGTTCTGAGATCTGACAGCGCAAGTAAAGCTCTAAGTAAGTTGTTTTTGTGCAATCGCAATGAAAAGTAACTTGCATGATGACTGAGTGTTGTGGGTCAGCGAGTATTGAGTAGGTAGTAGGTAGTAGATAGAGCGAGGCGCGCTCGGGCAGTGGAGCCGGCGCTGCGCGGCGCTGCGGCTGGACGTGGTGACAGTGCACGCGGCGCGTCGCCCAGGGACGCCCCGCGGCGCGCGCTGCCTGCCCGCCTGGGAACCGAACCCGCGCCACACACAAAAACACGCTGATCTGTATCTCACGCACCGACATCAATCTTGAACACTCGCGACTCGCGGCCACGGCGCATGCGCCGCTCCAGTATTACAAACCAAACCCACATTGACTCACACAATTTACCTCCTTAAAACTTGCTAACTAACGAATTCCACCGGTAAAGCTTTTGTTTCACTTCGATTTTCTATGAGACAATGGTGGCAACTGGCTTTAGCCGATCCAATTTTGTACTGTGAGTATAATGACTCAACACTTCACAAACAAACAAAACCCTTATCAATGCCTAACTCGTTATTTTAACTAACTAACTCGTAACGTTTGTCTCTTAATTAACGTCTAAATATGGCATCTTTTATTCTTAAGCACTTGCTGGTAATTCGTCGATATAATTATGTATTGGAAAGTGGTTAAAAATACCAACTTGTCTTACTGTATGTAGACTAAGAAATAATATTGAATCATTTCTGTACAAGCCCAGATTGTATGAATATTGATAAAATGTATTACTGAGTTGATCTACGACGGTGAGCATGCACTGTGGCCGCGGCGTCAGTGCCGTACGAAAACGAGCACGCCATCATTTGTCACTTATAAAGTTTTAAAAAATGATTGAACAATGACAGGGGACAGGATAAATGACGACAACGCGGGAAACTGCTCAATCATGCCGCGCCCCCGCCGCCCCCGCCACCCCAGTCATCCCGCCTCTAACACAGTGCCACCACACATAAGTTTATAATCTGTTCCGATTTACATTTCAATAATCACTTGATCAATATTTTGCGATTCGACTGCGTCTCTACTCTCTTCGTATCGCTCTAATCAAATAGCCTGGTCCACGGCCCTCGCGACACGCAACCAACCCCGACGCCACTTACTACGCTCGTGAGGACTCTACAGCACATAACTTTTATCATGTCGCTTATAAATTCATTTAAGACGAACGTTTGCCTAACGTTACCCCTTTTGAGTAATTCTCCACCCCCAAACAAATAATGTACCTACCTACAATATCCCAAATGGAAAAACACACCTAGTAGATTCTCCGACCGCGGGGAATGTACCCCGAGATCCTCGGTTATCTATAGGTCATTCATGTCTTATCATAGAGCTTAATATGAAGACAGTAGTAATGCGCGCTCCTTACGAGTAGGTAGGAAAGTGCCGGCGCGGTGCACGCGAGTACTCGGTGCGTTGGCTGGCGCGGCGAGATTCGCCACCGCTCGGTTCCCATGTGTCGTCAATCTGCGTTGACATCGCTTTATTTCGACAAACAAATTCGTTTTCCGTGTAATTTAATCGCGACTCGCGACGATCGCCGGTTCTCACAGTTACACAGAATCCGAAAAATGTTCTCGTTCGAGCTTTTGCATTCGATTCCCATGGGCCGTGTGATGTCCGCAGATAAGCTCGATAAATTTAATTAAATGTCTCGCAGTGGTCCGAGTCCACGAGCCGGCGGGTGCGGCGCGGGCGCGAGGGGAAGAGCGCAGGGTGTGCGCGGTGATGCGGGACGCGGGAGGCAGGCAAATTTGTTTGCTCCTGAGTTGGGTCCGCTCGTATTAATTAAGTGGGAGCGGGTCCGGCCGTGGCGGCGAGCACAAAGACGTCGCCGCGCGCATCAAAGACACTCGAGGCTTTACAAAAAAAATGTGCTGTCCGGCGAGGCAGCACTCCCGCGCCTCCCCGGCCGTTACTGCGAGCAAATCGCAGTACATCGCCGAGCGACCTACATTCACCGCCACTGCGCCACAGCCACGCCGCGCCATGGAGCCGCACACCGCGCGTTGCACGCACCGGCACAACGCCACGCCGACTCACCGGATCGCCCCGCCGCACCACCGTCGGTTACACTGCAAATTTGTTACAAACGCATTTAGATAGCGGACGGGATACATTTATTCTGTTTCTAATTAAATACAGGGCTACCGATAAATGCGTGTTTGTCTCGAGACGCGAGAGCCTGCGTGCGGTAAGTGCCGGCGGATCTCGCCACGACTTCTACAGGAGAGTATACGACACAAATTTCTCAATACATAGTAGGTAATTAAAAAGAGCATCGCAACAGTGGGTACAGCAGCTCCGTGGCGCGGTTGGTTAGGTGCCGCTTGTGAAACTAGACTCGATCTTGGTGTGGGGTTAGGACTATGTATTTGACTGTTGGATGTATTTATTTATTGATTATTTATTTGTCATGAACAGGTCTACGCGTGAGTGCGCGGGCAGGGGCCTAGGTCGCGTCGCTCCGAGCGAATTCCTTTTACTGGCACAAATCATAAGTTAGCCATCAGTTGTCTAGTGGGTCAGCTGGCGGAGACAAAAACACGGTGTAATCAATAGTCGCGGAGCAAATGTCAGTAGTGCGAGCGTCCCGCGGCGCGGCGCGCCGCAGGTCGCCGCCCGCGCCGCGCCGCCGCGACACAACTGCGCTTGATTTATCGACGCCGAGCAGCAGCGTGACGCGCCGCCGCACTACAACAGCGCCCTGACCACTACATAATGACCTTCGCGATATTAAAAACGCACACCACCGCCCTCACTCACTAGTCACTACTACCTAATACCTAATGTTTACAAATGGCTGGCACAGTAAGTATTAACTCCCGAGAAACGAGCCGCCAGCGCCACCCGCGCCTAAACAATAACCCTAATTTAACCACTTCGGAATGGCTTCAACAAGTCCTTATTGTGGACGCTGGTGTCTCACTCATGGAAGCTTTCAGTTTTACACTGTTAATACTCTTACTCTTAATATTATACTCGTCTGATCACTTCTAAAAACGTCATTGTAAAACATCTTCTTAACTTAAACCCACCTGTACATATAAATAGTACCTACTCTTCTTACAATAAACTTTAACTATCTGGAAGAGGATTACTATCGTTATATAGCACAATGTGATAGGCGTATGGATATTACGCGCAGATAAAAAACCCAATTTTCGTTGACGCGGCTGTTGCAAAATTTTGCGGCACATTAACGCTACCACAGCGAAGGCCGAGAGCTACTTTAAAAAGCATAAGTCGTAAAAAAACACGTAACCCATTGTTGAGACGTTAAAAATCTATAATGACGTGTGGAAACGCAATAAAAAGTGTTATGGTAATGCGGGGCGCGAGCCTGGCCGCCGGCTCGCCGCGCGGCCTCAGCGCTGCCTGCGCCTGCACACACACACACTACACACACCCCGCCTGTAGCTATGCACTCACTGCATGCAATTTTACATCTTAGATCCGTCATGTTAGCTACTGTACAAAACGCATTGATTGTATACATTTATATATTACTCGTATTGCTATTACTTCCAAACTCCGACGTCTGATTCAGAACATGTCGATTATCGACTCATAAGAACTGACAATCGTTGTCTCTGTTCAGTGTTCAGTCACATACGTGTCCTGTGTGAAACCCACTAAAAATACATAATGATGAGGATTGGCAAAAGTTTAACAAGAATTTAAACAAAATAAAGAATGAAAATATAAATCTATAAGAAAATAAAAGTTACGAAGTTCAGCAAATCCTATGAAATTATTATTAGCTTCTTTAAATTTATTTATTTAATTATAAAATAAATTTTAATAATTACACCTAGTAGTAATTGTAGTAGTTTTAGGTATAAAGACAAGACAAGAAGATATATTTAGCATGCTCACATTGTGCCAATTATGTAGTCAACTCAGCAAAAGGCTGTACAGCGCAAACCACAACACAGCACTGGCTTTCAATGGCCACCTATTGTAAGGCCACGACGTCAACTGCCACTATAAAACAATATTTTATTAAGAATTTAATGCTTTAAAATTTCGTAATTAATGCAAATTTAATTAAAATGTCATAGGAAATGAGATATTTTCAACAAACAGATTTTCGAGGCTTTTGACTTTGAATATCTCGCGACGCGGAGCTGCGATTTTATGAAATTTTAGGAGACTGCTTAGAATACAAAATAAAGGTGTAAACAAGTTTTCAGCTTATTATCTCTCATTACGACGTGAAACCCTTATTTGAATATGCTTATAACCAGATATGACGCAGAAATGCTTTTGTTGCTAGGGTTAAACTGAACGAGTAACCATAACAGAATACTCTATACCGGGAGAAAACATATTTTATTACACAAAGTGTTGTGGTTAGCTTTAATTAGGTAATTTGGTTGAATATACGAGTAAACGTATTTTACTTATTTCAATGTTGCAAGATAATGTTGTCGATAAGTTTCGTTTCTAAGGATGTGTTAATTACATCCGGTTGCAAAAAATAAGCCAAGGTCGAATGAAATTCATGTATTTGTATTGCTACTCAGGTGATGGCATGGCGCGTCGCTCGGAGTGCCGACGGGGCGACGGTGCCTCGTGAAGCAGCTGTCGGCGCGACCAGCACTCCCCCATATCGCGCAGATCTAAATGATATCCTCTAATTTTATTGGAGGCCGCTCGTTACATACTTGATAGTTTTTTGCGATTCCGAGAACCATTCCCTCAGCCGGCCCGCGCCCCGCGCCTCGACACGTTTAACATAAGTAGTATGGAGTGCATTAGTTACAGAGCGCGGCGGCGCGCCGATGCTATCGCGCATATAACTTCCAATATCTTAAACTATTAAATAGTAGGTCTACTATAAAAACAGATAATAATCTGTAGCGGAGGATGCTCCGCGCGCTACACGCGGAGAGCTCGTCGCGTCGTCCACAAACACTGGGCATTGCATGCGCCGCTATAGAGCCCGCACTGCATGCACCATACAGTATGCTCCTTGCCTGTACTCTCGGCATAGCTGTACATGTTATTTATTCTAATACAACAAATGATCTTTCAGCACACAAGAGGTGAATGGAAACTCGGATCGATAGGTACCCAGAGTTGTTTTTTTTTATATCATATAACGCGGTGTATAGTTTTATGCAAGAGATGTCACAGAGGCCGAAAGATAGCATTTTCTTGCAAAAAGTTATGTCTTCCATTGCCGAATCACAGCGCGAGCGGCTGAACAGTTTCAGCTACTGAAGGTCTGAGGACACTGAGTCACGTCACAACACATAGGTATTAGGACTGCTAACTATATGCTCCCTGTGTACATATACGTTCGGAAGTAAATTACATGTTTATCGGCAGGGGTCCATCGTGCGTTAGTACAGAATTTATGGCGCGCGGCGAGTGTGAGGCGGCGGGAGCACTCGGCGGGCCCGGAGCCACCACCTGAATAATGACATTTAATAATTGATTAATAGGCGGTGGCGCACCCCGCCGATGATATCTGTTCGGCAGCCCTCGCGGCCCGCCCGTTAATTAATTTAAATGACCAGGAGACCGCCTGGTGCACAAAAACTGCGTCCCGGCGTGCCCGCGCCCCCGCGCCCCCACGCCCCCGCGCCCGCGCACGTCACTACTCCTTACCATCGATACTTGATTTAGATGATATCTGTCTGGCGCTGTCCGCTCCCACGGCGCGTTGGCACCGACCCACCGCCACATCCGCGACGCTCCGTGCACATGCACCACACGGGCATACTGCACGTGCACCCACCACCCACCACTCACCACTCACCACTCATGCACGCAACACACTTGTCACTGCTTCATATTGACACTTGATATGTCAATAAATGTTGTAAGACTAGCATTGAGTTGGCACCGCTGCGAAAATAGCTGCAAGTGTTCGTCACTGGTCGCCGCGGGATGGTGTCGACTGTCGCGTGATATCGCTCGCTACATTATTCCACTGAACTCTGAATCACTCGTTACTGGGCGCATCGGCGGTGCCTATAACTTAGTCTACTCCCTAATTATTACGTGCGTATTGTTACAACCCTACCATAAATGTTTTGATTGAAACCTCACCATAATATGTTTCTACATTGCGTTGGCTTTTGTAATATTCCACTGCAATAATGATGAGTCAATTTCCACCAATGCACTTAATTTTTATTTAATTTATGTGAATTATTTCTACGGTATGTGAGTCCGCCAACCCGCACTAGGCCAGCGTGGTGGACTATATGGCCTAACCACTCTCAATCGATTCTCTCGATTGTAGAGTAGGCCCGTGCCCTGCAGTGGGACGTATATGGGCTGATATAGATAGAATTATTTTTTGACATTCGCGATGAATGGTATTCGCTTAACTAGCAACCACTATAATAGGGATTAGGAAGTCAGGACTTTTGTGCCAAAAATTGTAACAGTTTAATTTCTCATATTAAATCTGTTTCATTGTGGATATCGTAGATTTTTTATTAAAAAACGGACAGTCAAGATCGGTCGCCTAACAGTATGTTGCAGCCAGTATTTATGTAGCTGGAGGGAGGTGCGGGGGCACAGGGGCGCAACGATAGCACGGTGCGCTCTAGCAAGGAGACTTTAAAGACAGCGGCAGACTCTATTGATTTACGGCGGTCGATGAATATTCGATAAATGAATAAATGGTAGAGCACCGACCGTGTGACCGCCGCCGTCGCGCATACACACACTCAAACACTCACTCAACACACACACAGTTTGGTATGCGAGCGACATATGTAGGTACATAATAATTAAACGGGCCGCATTAAAATAGCTGCGCGTCGATAGTTCATCGAGTTTAGGCCCTTGCGCAGTGATTTGTACTGACTGCGCACGACACGCCCGAGCGCCGCGCCAGCGAGGACCTACCCCGCCCGCTGCCGGGTGGACTGGCACCGTGGAAATCTACTACCTACAAACGTTGTTACCCGTGTACAGCAGCGAAATATGTTTAGCTAGAATGGTATCTACCTTCACAAGCCTATTAACTAAACAGCGCCTCTCTGCTTCGTCCTGCCCACTGTTTTCAATAAATGAGGCGATTCACCACGAAGCGAGGCGCCTGTGGCGCCAGATCCCAGTACATACATCCAGGCGCGTTTACATTATGAAAAATTAAATAGTTTTGGATGATTTATCAGATGATTACAAATGAATTGAGAAACGTAATAATTATAGCAATAACAAAAGAGTGGCCACGTACCTACTACCAGTATCTATTTTATTTTATTTTATTTTATTTTTATTTTATTTTATTTTTATTTTATTTTATTTTAAAACATGGAAAACTTACAGCTAATAACAAAAGAAGTAAACAATATAGTAAATAACATAAAGCCAATGACAAGTTCTCACTTATAGTAACGATACGCTGTGAACACGCCTCAAGGTGTTATAGTACCAGTACGAACCTGAAACACTTATTGTAGAACCACGTGTCAGCCACGTAGCACCAATATACACATGAATGATGCCTCTATACGGTCTCAATTGTCGGTATTTAGGAATGCCTGTACGTCTAAACGATAAGCCACGACACTCGAACACTCAAAAAGCTATACTAATCATTGTGAGTATTATTTGTGCCTCGTAAATTGCCGTCTCCGCGCCTGACGATACACTACCCGGCCGTTTTCCTATTAAGCGCGTTCACAGAAGAGTTCCAACAAGTCGCCTGCCGACCCATTTGACGACAAAGCTAAAAATAATTCCTTTGCATAACAAAAGATAAAGTCGTCGTTTAGGATAGTTGGCGCCTTGGGTATACTGCAAGCGTTCTATTTTAGTGAATTACATACCTATTATATAAATAAAGTGCCCGCTGATTGCGTCGTAAGAGCGTTTATTATTGATTGGATTGAATAGCGACATTATACAGTTGTATGCATCGCCGTAATATGCAAGTTTATAATGCAAGTTATATAATGCAAGTTTATATTAACTTTTGAATGAGACATCAACATTGAAAAAATAGCGGGAGTTTGAAATGAAATCAAAAAGGGCAACGTCCACTTATGGGTTGCTTATACTGAAAGTAAATTAGCATTTCAGTGAAAGCGCAGAAGTTGCTAATTGTCAGCAGTGCACTTCTTGAGCCTGAAGATGATGATAAGGACAATGCACAGTCTAAGCTGATGCCACTACCTACAATACATCGAGGTGAATGTTAAAATATAACACGTATTTCGTTCTTCCAACACATCTTAACATGGTTCCAGCCCATGCAGCGATATGGGGCAGTTGGCCATTACTCTATTGAATGGAGAAAAACTTTGACCGAAAAAGGTTAACCGACCTTAATCCAGGTTTTAAGGAATTGTATACTATATTATAGAGTGTTTTTAAAGTATGAAAACAATAAGCATATTAATAAACTTGTATCATGTATAAATAATCGGTGAATGGTGGATAGGTGAGTGAGTGGAGCGCGGCGGCGAGTGTCCGCGATCTGCGACGCCCACGCGGCCAGGAATGCGAACACCTCCGCTCACGGCGCAATAAATATCCGCCGCCAGATTGATTGCGGCAAACACTTGTTCCACCAATCTTTACGCTAAATGTTTCTATTGTCTAGTTCGGCGATATCCATTAACCGCGGGAGAGTTACGACGCGCCGCGCCGCGCCGCGCCGCGCCATCAATTACACTGTATAATGTATATTTAGCACAATGGAATAACAAGGGGTGGGTGGAGAATGGCGGTCCTGACGCCGCCTCTGCCGGATCCGCTGCACAGTGCCCGGTGTATCACAGGGCCTACACGGTCTGCGCTACACCTAAAAACTACCTACAACTAACAACCGCGACTACAACTACCATGTAAATAGATCACGCAGCCTTTCATTATCAAATGATTCATTTCAATATTATCAATAATCGCGGCCCGTTAATGCTGCAGGCGAGACCAGCTACAGCGAGGCCCCACCATGCTCATGAATAGGTGTAGTTTATTTATGCTATTGCAAAATATCAACTTCCGAGGACCATGTCCCAGGGGTGCCTTGTTTTTTTTCTTTAATTTTGTTCCCTCAAGTGAGAGACTTTGATCCCAACCCATGCCCCACGCCACACGCCACACGGGTGAGACACAGCGGCCTGGTGCGGCGGAGACGCTGTATGCGCATTATTATTAAAACATTCAACATCCGCGCATTATTAGCGTTGTCCGCGTCGCTGGTGCCAATTATTTTCGCACTAAATGTCTCGACCGCTCACTGCGGCCACTCGCTCGTGTGCACACCGACACCATGCAGCTGGCACATGCGATTACCTGCAGGCTCCAACTCGCGCTCCACGTTGTCACGTGGTTGCGGTATCTACCAGCGCGCCAAGCGTGAGAAGACACTTTAAATATTGCTCTACGACGGTCCCAAAACATTACTGTCACATTTTGAATAAAATATTCTACAAACATGGTTCATTAGAAAAAAATCTGTTGGTCGTTTAATTTGTGGTCGGCTGTGCGGCGGCGACCCCGCCGTACATCACGGCTATCATCGAACAGATCACATCGACAGATAAGCACAGATTTATAGATACTCGCCGCGACGTTTTTGTGCGTCTGACGCGCCTCCACCGCGGCCGCGTTTGTGTCACAATGTCGAACACCACGGAACATGTAATTGTAGTGTATGTTATTAGTAAGTTTCAGGCACATTGCTTGACCACTAAACGGTAGAGACGCAGTTCCCAGTGGCAGGTGTCGCCGATCCTTTCGCCCACACGGTAATTTCATAGAGCTATGCGCGGAGGCGGGTAATGAGGCGCGCGAGCCTCGCGCAGCCGACGCCCCGCTGGGAGTTTTATACCGCTGCCTTAACAATGCATAAAATCACATATTCAAACTATTTCTATTCAATTATTATATTCCTGAATGTGAATTAACACAAAACTATTTTAATCATAGCATTGCGATACCGATGACGAAGTCTCAATGGACGCGGGGTGTCGTGGGGGGCGGGGGCGGAGCGTGGGGCCAGCGGCCGCCACTAATTACTGCTAATTTATTGAAATCATTTACCGAAGCCCGAGGGAACACGCTGAATGTTCGGCGGCGCGGCCGGGCGAGCGTGAGAACCGCGCAACATACCTGCCTTGTGAGTAACGCGCGCGCCCGGCGGTAGCACGGCACACGCTCCCAGCCGCGGTAGCCAAATGTTTGTATGCATATTACTGACGTAGCAGCAGCCTATTCCACGCCCTGGTGCCTTATAATAAATATACAAATAACTGCGCAATCACATGCCGGTCTCTACCTTGTAAATTATCGACTTTATTAGACATCGCAGTTACTCTTAAAGTGTTACAGGATTTGGGTTTACTGCTGAAATATCTCCAATCGGTAGCGAAGTTCTGGTCAGCGTAGAAATGAGCACATGCGAGTGGCGAGCCGATGCGCCGAGTACCTGCGCGGGGCATGTGACCGTGGACGAGCGTCGTCCTCCCGTCTGATGGTTCATTAAGTGCGGTCGTAAACTAGCGGCGGAGCTCGCGGCGATGCGTATCAGCAAGCTACTAGCCGCCGCGAGCCACCGCACCGCACCACGTGTAAACCCATCGCCACCTTGTGTCTTATCTTATCTGTCACATTAAAGACTGCTCTTTAAGATCCCGGCCGGCCGCGCCGCCGCTCGCGCTGCTGCCGTCGCAGCCTTACCGCTACATGCATAAGATTGAAATCGGCTCGTTTCAGCGGCAGGCGGCTAGTCCACAGAGCACCTCATAAAACTGAACGCGCTCCCGTCGGTCCCAATTAAATGCCATTAAACGATATCGAAGTGCACACTTAATGACGAGTCTAAACTAATTAGTGGTGAGTCAGAAGGCCCGCGCCTGCAGGCTACTCCGCACGGCCGCGGCGGGGACGCGCCCACTGAGAACAGTAGCAGCACCCAGCCGATAACCCATCACTAATACCGAGCACAGCGGCGAACGCTTCTGGATGGAGCGCGGGTGTAGTGTCCACCGCGCCCACCGCGACTAGCACTCAGCGCGCAGGGCTCAACACCACACCAAAATATTTCATTAGAATTTGCCCAAATGATTCCGAAAGAATAAAAACTGTCAATATTACATTAACACCTAAACTTGTCTTCAGTAGTCAGCCGATAAGGAAAACGCGAAATCACACTTTGTCTGTCGGTGGGCTACGTTATAGTCCACGTAAGAGAGGAGCCTAGCGAAGACATGCTCGGGACCGGAGGGTGGCGGCGGCGGGGAGGAGGGAGGGCCCGCGCGGCTCCATGTTAATTGCGGATAATGTGGTGCCCGGAACATAAGTCACCACGAGCGGCGAGCGGCGAGCGGCGGCGGCACGCCAACATGGCCGCGACGGATGCGGTAATTGCTTTCGTGGAAGCCGCCGCGGGCCGCATACAGATTGCAGCGCCCGCCGCCGCGCTCGCCAACCGCAAAAACGCACCCACCAGCAATTAGAACCGCCCCCGTGCCCCGCGCTCCCCCCCGCACATCCGCGCCCCCGCACTAATAGTGGATGCATGCACCGGGCACGCCTCCACCACGCCACGACCATGTCAACAACCACACGCATCAATCAGCCTCATATTAATGCATTAGTCAAATTAAACCTCAAAGCCATAATCATCACAATACATATGCAGCTTCTTCACATGGATTTACCTCCATAAACCTCCACGCGCTGAATTATAAACCAATTCAAGACGAGGAAGACATTTACTTTATACTCATATCTAATATCTACAAAAAACCATAAAAGGATTTCAACGTTGAAAGTGGCCACATTTTTGACACAAAAGTTCAAAGGATTGACGAGTCCTTTCAGTACGTAAGCTAACATTACTAAGGGAAAAAAGTTGGTAATTTGGAAGCTGTTCATTGTACGTGTTATAGTTAAACTACTCAACGTATAATACGTATCACACGCGTCGTGGCAGCGAGCCGGGTGCGAGTCACAGCAGCACGTAGGTATCCAATCGCTGCAGCCGCAACAATGACTTCAGATGATGATCACATAAAACGTAACCTGCGTTTTTCCTACATATGCAGGCAGTCTGGCGCTAGTTTCCTTCCTATTTTACCAAAAAAGGTAGAATATCGACTGAATACGGTCTAATAAATCCCCTCATTGGACTCAATTATGGAGATTCCCTGGTGGTGAGTCTCTCATATGTAAGAGGCCGCCTGGGTAGGCACCACCGCAATGTCTGTTTTTCCCGCCAAACAGCAGTGTAAATGCGCTGTTGTGCTCCGGTTTTAAGTGATGGTAGCCAGAGTAACTACTGGACATAATGGGACTTTACATCTTATGTCTCAGGGTGGCGAGCGCAGGGTAATGCCAAGCATTGCTTTGTAAATCATAACGTTGTTTGGTTTTGCTACTGTCCATGAGCGGTAGTATCGTTTACCATCAGGCGAACAGAATGCGCGTCTCGGCGTTCACCGCAAAAAAAAATGGAGGCCAGCATAATTACTTTATGACGCTTCGCTTAAACATCTGGAATCATAGGATCGAGGTACAGTGGTGTCGGCAAACTGTATCATAGTTTTAAGCAACAATTCTATCAAACAAACATCTGAATTCACGGCAAGATATATTAATATCTTGAAATTTGCTATAGATAAGTACGAGTTTTCTACAAGAATATTTCGGTGCGCTGTGTACGACGTCGGATACACAGATAAATCCCTTACATGTCGGTCGGAAGCTTTAATTATTATTTTATTACGACTACATCCCTAGGACAGGAATCCAATATAATGCGTGGTCGCTTGTTGATTATATACCGGACGCGGCTGCCGACTTGGTTGTCGCAGGTTCGTATACCGGGGCTCACCTCTGACTGAGTCACATGCGCTTTGAAGGAGAACATCGCAAGGAAAACTCCATAACACAGAGTCTTCACCCGTGGCATGTAAAGTCGGCCAACCCGTACTGATCCGGCTTGGTGTAATATTGCCTAACATCTCTCATTCGAGCTATGTGCGAATAACGTGGAGTACCTAAGATGCATCAAAAGTAGCGTCTACAACGAGCTACTATCAGAACAACTATTGAGTCTACGACACAGCTGACACAGCGCCAGTGAAGTGTAGGTGTCGGCTGCGGCCGGGCAGCGCAACCAGCTCGCTGTAGTAACTTTCAAATGAGGTATTGATTTGTTATTCTCAATATGTAATAATATTCAAGCGGGGCCTCGCGTATGGTTCGCGTTGTAATGCTGGCTGCGAGCGGTTCAGGCAGGGCGCGGCGCGGGGTACATTGCGCACTACTCACTAGTCGCAACATGGTGGCGTGGTGCCGCGGCGGAGCTGTGTCGCCAATCGCCACTTGGCTCTCAGTGACGCAGCGGTTGTTCATTACAAGCGCCGCGCTAGGGCATATAATTCGTGCGGGATCGCGATAGCGTTGCTTCAATTTCTGTTAGTTTAATTAAAGCCAACAACATGTCTCAGCGCTATGACAAACGCTCCGCTCGGACAAATGTTACGCATTGCTGGGATTCCGCGCGCGCCGACACCCCCCCCCACCTCGGCTCTCGCGCCGCGCAGACACACCGCTCCACGCCCAAATTACTTGTTATTAGATTAAAAATGCTCAACAAAACACAACTGTCGCGTGTTTGACAATAATGTGTGTTCAGGTACTACATACTACACGATGTGTGTTCGTTGGGTTTCGCTGCAGAGCTCGGGACCGTACGCCGCGCCAGAGTCGGCTTCTAGAGCAGCTCGCCTCAGTTTGCGCAATAATGTCGCACGGTGCCGCATCAATCTGCTACGAGCACGGCCATACAGAGCGCACCGGTCGGTGTGTGTGGCGGGCGTGTTGCAAGCACGGCGCACCGGCGCGGCCTGCCCGCGGCGCCACGCGCCACACACGCGCGCTACAAACAACGCGTACGTGTCGATGTGCTGCTCAACTAGCGTTGCTCCACGCACGCACTCCCTTCATATCCGAGGGCAAAGTGCGAGTGTTACAAAACATTGCGGCGTCACCAGCCTCCTGGAAACCATCCACTCTAAATAGCAAAGATGCCAAAGTCTCTACTGTCGAGAGTCGCGCGGATTCATGTCAATATCACTCGGTGTGTCATAGATTCGGTGGAGTCTGGTTTCGGTCGCGGAGTCTACATCCCAGTCCCCAATACACACAATATCATACCGATTGTAGTGTCACTTACAGATTGCCAGTTACCGTACACGCGCACAGACAAATAGCATGATTACGCATTTCAGCACAAAGCGGCTTTATGATTGGCGTGCTCAAATGTGGTACGTACTTCGTCTTTTGTTTTCTTATTCATGCCATAGATCTCCAACGCGGAATGTACACATTTAGATTAATAAATACAGAACTCGTATATACTGACATAGCGTTAAATACAATAAATATACATAATGCTATGATATGAAACGATCAATTGAATTGTACTGGAGTTTCTGATCATTCCATATCATCCGTATTCACACGTCGCTTAGTTGTGTGGGCGGACATTGAGTCATTAAGAAATTTTACATTACCAATGCTCACAATGCAGGCAGTAGAAATGCTGTCCATGTCTCTACTCGTTGAGTTAGTCTACTCGTTCAATTGAAATCTCTCCAAATAGGCTCTATTAACAATATTTTGAAAACTTGAATTGTTTAAATTATAATCATAGACTTAATTCTTTTTTTTTACTACCGAGTGTCCGGTGTCGGTTACGACAGCAGTGTGGAGGAGCGCCGTGCACGGCCGCCGCCAAACCCACGCAGGCTCGCGCTAATTGCTTCAACATCAATACTGTGTGCTGTGCAGTGTGCAGTGTGCAGTCTGCAGCACGCTGCAGAGCGGAGAGGTGTCGCCTCCCTGCCCAGATTGGCATCGCCGCTCTCGGCCGGGCCTCGAGTGCAGCGCGAGCTGGTGCCAGTGGGCGTGGCACCGCGCCGCGCCGCCCACGCGCCGCCACGCCGCTGTGTGCGTGCACTGCGCCCGTTCCCCTCATGCACATCGACTCGCCTTGTCCCAGTTGCGAGGGCACACAAACTATCGCCTCGCATGTTAGCCCGCATCCGCGCTGCCGGCTACGACGCTCATCGCAACCGCGTAGCAACACTGCTACAACGTAGCAACGTAGCCTGCCTCCAATATTACTTGCATTACATACAATATTATACTGAAGCCTTTGGATTGTTACCAGTCTATTGATTTGTTCCTAGTTTAATGATGCCAAAGAACTAAGTACGTACAAGTATGCAACGACGAGCTTTGAAATCTATTTTCAAAACTGTCAGTACATGGTAGTAGTAAATTTTTCATTTGCTTTTATTTAGTATTATTATATGTATAGACTAGCTTCTGCCCGCAAACTTCGTCAGCGTGATTAACTTTATTTGGTATTTCTCATTCCGTCCCGTCCCGTTCCGTTATATCCCGCCCGTCTTGTCTCATTTTCACTCACGGCATGTAATCCAGTCAAAGGGATGGGATCCTTTGAGTATAAAAAGTAACAAATATATCGGAATTCCTTCCTCATCCCACGGGAACACTTAACTTTTCGGGATAAAAAGTAGCCTAACTGTGTCAGCTACTTCCATACCAAATTTCATTGAAATCCGTTAAGCGGTTTTTGAGTTCATCGCGCACTACCGCACTGACAAACAGACAAAAATTCTAAAAATCATTGTTTTTATTAGGTTAATAAAGACCCCCCATATTAGTTTTCCTCGTTTATCTTCCATAATACAAAGAAACCCTCTGTGTGTAAATAAGACATATTCCAGTTTTTAAATTGGACCTGCAGCAATACAACTGTGAAAACCGCATCTCATTTGGTGCAGTAGTTTTTGCGTGATGGGCAAGCAAACATACAGACAGACAGACAAAAATTCTAAAAAAAATTGTTTTATCTTCTGTTGCTGTTATAAAGACCCCTCGCGTTAAAATTTCTTATATATCTTCCATGTACAGACATCGACAATTATTATTATACCGGGTATATCAGGACTGCGACCGAAAACGAAGGCAGGTGGTAGTTTAAGTGGTTACAAACACGATGCAAATAAAAATTTCGACAAAACAGTGACAG
The DNA here is from genome assembly GCA_949752805.1 of Deilephila elpenor. Lineage (NCBI taxonomy): Eukaryota > Metazoa > Arthropoda > Insecta > Lepidoptera > Sphingidae > Deilephila > Deilephila elpenor. Next base: position 20,072,957 of record OX457094.1, read on the forward strand.
ATATATTTTTAGATTTTTTTTATAAATCATCGTGTTAAATTACTAATTTAAACCCTTACGTACCATTGCGTGTTTAAAATTAAAGAGATGTACATCATTATTTTAGAAAAACTATGTATATATCACGCAAATACGACGATAAGTAAAAAATTACAAAAAAAAGTTGTCGATTTTATTTTGCGAAATTTTTACTTGCATTGTGTCTGAAGTCACTAATACTACCACCTGACTTCCTTTTCGGTCGCAGTCTTGATATACCTTGTATGTATAGATTCTACTTTTTAACATTGTTACATATTATGTATACGGGGTAAATTTTTCAAGTGGGCGTGGATGGCCAATTCCGGAACTATAAGGAATAGTGAAAATTCTGTAAGAGTTACGAACTTGATTTTGATGAAAACTAAAACTGCATACTTAGATTTTTGATAAATCTAAAGGCGCTGCCCACCAGACCATCAGCGACTGATAGCATTCTACTGTAGTTCATACGAAGAATACTTATTTTACTGATACATTCTTAGCATCATGGCAAACCATGTGCTAGAGGCCAGAAACACTTCGGGAGTGGCGATCGCACGAGTTAGCCCTTCTTATAATGCAAAAGTAAGTTATATATGTTTATCTTCGGCACTGCTATTGAATTTGAGGTAAAGTGTGTTTTAGCAAGCAACTTGCTAGCCTCGGCGCGGCTGCGGGTGCTCTGCGATGCAACAGAGTGCGCCAACCGCACGCCACCATGCGGGCCGCGACACCGCTTTTTGCAATTTTCATTTCCACATTATCGCAATGTATCCGACATTGCGATAAAACGTGCAGCCGTGCGACCCATATCCACACACTTTACATTTTTCTGCCCCAGCTAGAACTAACAAGCACCCGATGCTACTGCTTCAACCCGCCTCACACTCCCCGCGGGGTGGAAGCGTTGTCTAAAACGACACACGACGCTTACACACACAAACACGTTGATGGTTGTTTTCATTATGGGTACGATGTATGATTCCGACTTATAAAGCCTAATGAATTTGAATTGAAACGCAGCAATATGGATAGCTATTAGCTGGGAATGTGAGCGCGACATTGATATCAATTTGTAGAGCACAGCATGTGGTGTGCGCGCGTCATCGGCGCGTCGCTATAGGCCCAGTGGCAGGAGCCGGCGAGCGAGGTGCAGGTGTGGGCAACGCCGCGGCGCAGCCCATTACCATGCATAATTAAAGAGGCAGCGTATCGTTAGCGCATCGACACCCGCCGCCGCAACATACATATTCATAACCGGTGCATTATGCGACAGACGCGATAATGCCCCGCACCACAAGCACACACACACAGCTATCATCGATACATCTCCAACAACGATACACCTCGGTTCTGGCACATTGTCTGCAAATCAACCGCGCCATAAACAATCTGCAGAGTGGAAACTCTACGTGACAAGATTTTTGCCTAATTCATTTGAAACGCTTCGATAGGATGGAAACACACATCATGTGCCACAAGTGTTGAAGCTCCTGGATTAGGTACTGTCGTGTCAGTATTAACGGGCAACTCGGAATAGGTTTGCGGGTAGGATAGTGGCCTCTCAGCAATCGAGTACAACATGGATTCTACCGTCTTACATAATAATTAAAGGCCAAAAACCCGTGGCCGCTAGACTTTTGTCATTTTATAAAAGCTAAAAGTTTACCTGCTGATGGCCCTGACATAGGGATAACACGATCAGCTATTATGAAGTTCGGATCGGGATGGCTTTAAACGTTTTCAGCTTTAATGTGTCTGCCAAGATGAAAGAATCATCAAAAGTATCCGGATGCCAAGGAAACGTCTTTATATATGTAGGTGCCTTAAAAACATATACAAAATTTAGCTTAAAATCTGGCGGCCACGGACTCTTACTCTATTACATATTCTTGTTAAATTAAATTATATATTTTATGGTATTTTAAAACTATTACGCAATTCATGACGACAACAATGCGGTGAAACGATGTGCCTACGATTTAGTATGCGCGTGAGACGTGAGTGCACATTTCGCGCGACAGTCGTAGGCACCTGACACGCTGGATATGTCGCGCCAGCCACGCTGCGGCGCGCCCATTCATACTGCGCCGCATCCCGCTACCCATGCAGCAGTGTCGCGGAGTCGCCTAGCTGCCCGATGCCAACACTATGCGCGACATATTATATGTATGTATATGTAGTCGCGGTGTGCGAGCGGAGAGAGGCAAGGGGTTAAAGGAGCGGGAAGGGGGGGCTGTTGTCTGTTGGTGTGCGATTTATGTGACAAGCGAAGATTTATGAAGCGACACGCGCACTGCACTCACGTGGCGCTCACCGCCCCGCGCCCCGCACACCCGCACGCCCCGCCGACTGCTTCCGACATGTCCACCGCTCACCAACCACATTAATACTAAATTCTCATTAAACGTCATGAAACAGAGGTGAGGTCAAGTTGCCCTGATACTAACAGATCAGAAAAACCATATTGCGTACATATTATGTAGAGAATTAGAAATGGCGGCTGCAATATGTCTGTTCATCTAGACAGTACAGCACGTAAAGCTAAGTAATGTAACTGCATGTGCGAACCTTTACTCACTTCCGCTCCACCCTTCGATTACAAAAGAGCTCCAACCCGCTTGGATTGGCTTAACCACTGTGGTGGCTAAAATACTGCGACTAACGAGTCATACATTGACCACCAAGCAGTCGACGCTCATTGTAAGTGGTAGAGGCTGTAGCCCATATTAACATGAGTTCGTACTGTACTGATACTACAACGAGGATGATAACTACTGACCGACAGTAAACTCGCAGTTTGTTGCCGCGTGCAGTCCAACTGGTGAGATTGCCGGAGGCCCTGTACTATTAACTAGTTGTATTCGAGCGCGAAATCGTTCACACTTGATCAGCTGAACCGACTACTCTCTCGCCGTGCCGCTAGGCACTTATAAAATAGATAGTGCATTGGTCAACATGCATCGTTTGCGCTTTGTAATGCTTTGAGTTGGTGTCCGGGATCCAGTTGTTGGTAATCCTCAGCAGTGCAGTGGTGGCGTCTGGTGGCCAGATGCTGTGGTGTGCGCTCGACATTCTCAATCACACAGTCGTATGTACAGATATTTACGGCGTCCGTTACTCCCGACTATAAATCGCAGGTTGACTGCAATATACTGGTCTCCCCTCCAACCTCTCGCTGGTTGTCACTGAGAGATCTGAGCTCTATGCACAATAAACACATCAGCGTGCAGTGTGCACTCGCCGGCGGTTACTTTGTGTCGCGGCCGACGTTTCCTCCATTTAGTTTAATTTATAGTCTCGCCGCGGCGCGGGCGCAATGCAACAAGAAGCACACGCCGCTCGCCGCACACGCGCCGCGCATGCAGTGCACGAGCCACGAGCCGCGAGCCGCGCCACACACTCAGCTTCAAACGCCTCCTCACCGTGTCCTCGGACACATGAAGCAGCGCCGTGTGCTCACTGTGCGCCGCTCTCGCAGCAGCGCTGAAGGCCAGCACTCGACGCGCGCGCCCCCCTAAGTGCAGCACTAGAGTATTGTCTGTATCACTACTAGTTACTACCTCGGTGCTATAGGCACACTCGTCATATCAACTACATTGATTGTAATTGACTTTTGATAACTATAATTATCTATTGATATCACGAAATAACCATAATTGACGCGGCGCGGCGTGTGTATTATGTTTCCTTGTCATCATGTAGATTTTAACGATGTAAGTTGGTGAGGTACTATACAGGGTATATCAAGACCGCGACCGAAAACGAAGCCGGGTGGTAGTAGCTATAGACACAATGCTACTAAAAATTTCGCAAAATAAGCCATAGATTATTTTTTATTTTTTTTTAAAATCATAGTTTTTAGGTGGTGAATCCTTAGTTTTTGCGAAAATAGTAATTTAAACCCTTACATATCATTGCGTCTTTAAAAATTATTTTTTATTTTATTTTATTTTATGTATTTATCGCCCAAATACGACGATAAGTAAAAAATCACCCCAAATAGTTAACGATTTTTTTTGCGAAATTTTTAGTTGCGTTGTGTCTGAAGTCACTAATACTAAACTACCACCTGGCTTCGTTTTCGGTCGCGGTCTTGATATACCCTGTATAGTCCATAGCCCAAGAACCCAGAACCAGTAACCCTACGATGTTTTAGGAATTAGCTGAAGTTTCGGAGATTAGCAGTCTGAACACAAAAATATACGTTCACCTCAAATAGTCAAATCGAAACTTATTGCATGTTCGGAGTATGTTATTAATAACTAGCGGCTCGGCCCGGCTTCGCGCAGGGGCAGATAGTTTTTGAGTTCAGTCCACATCAACAACATGTTATAGTTTTCGCAGCGTACGCGATTTCATTAATAAATAAATAAATACACCCAACAGTCACATACATAGTCCTGACCCCACACTAAGATCGAGTCTTGTGTCGTGGGTATCAGGAACTACGAGAGACTTTTCGGTCTCACAAACACCCAGACCCGAAACAAATACTTGTGGTTCTCACAAACATTTGTCTCGGTGCGGGGATCGAACCCGCGGCCTCTCGTTTCACAGGCGGCGTCTAACCAACTGCGCCACGGAGGCTGTCAGGCTGTAATATCTTAGGTTTTTTTTTTACACCTTGGGTTACATTATTGGAGTTTTAATAACAAACCCATTTTTTTAAATATAATATACCCTATACCTATCACACGGGGATTGTGTAGCTTCCCAACAGTGAAAGAAATTTTCAAATTGGTTCATTCGTTTCTGAGCCTATTGAATGCAAGCAAACAAACAAATCTTTCCTCTTTATAATGTTAGTATAGACAATCAGTGCTTACAGAGAGTCGTGAAATAATGCTCTTAACTTCAAGCTTCCTAAAATATAAATGGAACGTGGATAAAGTCCGCAGCCGCAGCAGCGGGCGCGCGCGTGGCGGCGCGGCACATCAGCGCGGCTCTCCAGCAGGATTTATAGCGCATTATTTGTAGTAGTCGCCGTGAGCGGGAAGTGCTGCGGCGGATGAACCCCGCGGAGGGGGTCATTGGGGAGTATCGTAACAAAAGGTGCGGTGCGGGTATATTTAGCGCGCGCTGTTAACGCGCTGGCCGCCGCATCGACTCAGCTCTCGCGCCCCGCGGCCCCCGCGGCGCTGCGCCTTCGAGCTGCTGTGCTGCATCGCCTCACCACCACCGCAGCACTTTACAAGCGAACTCTTCGTGTCTAATGTTCATGTCAACAAAATTGTAACTAACACGACTGTCACTTTACGACTTCGCTTTCTTATTATACTGCCACGATAGCTACGAGTTTGGGCGATAAATACCTAGTGTACGGGCTAGGATGTACAATATTGTTTGTCAGCAGTTTATGCTTCCATACATAATTAATTAATAATCGACGGAACGCAAATACATTACATAGCAATCGGTAGCGCGTGCTCATATCATTCTATCATTTGTAATGAATCTATCAAATAAACATTTATTTCCACGTCGGACTTTTACTATCAATCCAAGCTGTACGGGTATCGTCTCAGCCAATACACCTAGTTTTTGCGAAAATAATAATTTCAACCCCTGCGTTCTATTGCGTCTTTAAAAACAAAAAGGTGTACATTATTATTTAAGGAAACTATATATTTATCACCCAAATACAAAGATAAGTGAAATTTACAAAAAAAGAATTATATATATTACATTTGCGAAATTTTTAGTTGCATTGTGTCTTAAATCGCTAACACTACCACCTGGCTTCGTTTTCGGTCGCAGTCTGGATATACCCTGTATGATGGTGCAAGTGTAGTTACACGCACTGGCAACAATAAACTAACAATAGTGAGCTAGGAGAGCACGTTATTACAGAAACACGTGTCTTGCGGCATCACTTAGTTCAATCCTGAATGGTAAACAATACTCGGATGTGTCGACGGCAGCCGGCGCCGCGCCACCGCGACCGGAATAGTACGCAGCGCACCACGCTCGCCGCCCCACAACTGCACTACTTGACGGCCCGAATAAACATTGTCACATATCCGCGCTAATCCACTCGAACAGCTGGATTAGCCCGGAGATGCGGGTCGCGGCCCGGGACTTAACACCGACCGCGCTAATCCCGGCCGACACGCAGCTCCGTGCGAGGTGTGAGCACATGCCGCGCCGCGTGCCCGGGACCCGCCGCCCGGGATTACCGGCGCATTAGTCAAGTGCCGCTCCCGGCGCAGCGCCACGCTGCACACTACGCGCCACACGTGCAACAACCGACACTAACTAATCATTGCTTCCTTACTACTCACATACTACATGACTTTCTCATGACTGTGTTTCCTCTCCCGAAAATCATCAATCATAATTATATGCAAAACTATATTATACAGTTCTACCTATATGTGTTTTAACTTTTACGGCTCATAATGATGTTATTAATTGCGATCATTTCACAAAGCGATGTGAATACCACAGTAACTCGGCGTAACACACCGCAACGGCGGCATTGAATGTGCGCGAGGTGCGGGCGGCGGGGGAAGGAGGTGGATGGTGGTGACGTCATGGGGGTGTTGTACGACTGATGAATGCGGCGCGCCACCGACCCGGCGGCGTGATGAATTTATTCGCGAAATGAAGTGAGAGGGTTGACGCGTCGTGCGGATAGCCGAGAGGGCGCGGGAGCGGCGTGGGCGGCGGGGGTCGGCGGATGATGTCACCCGAACCCGTTGCGAGGTGGAGGCTCATGGAGCAGGAATGAGGGAAGGGTAGAGCTGCGCGCGGCCCTTCATCTCACATCAACCATGAAAATTACAATCCGGAGCCGCTTACACGCCGTTTCGTGACAAATTGCTCGTGCAAATTTCATCTGCAAAGCTTTATTTTGTGTGACAGTGAAGAGGGGCGCGACCCTCGCCTAGTGACGGCCTACTCGAGAAGCCTTCCTATCAGCAATCACCCGTCACGGGACACTGAACGGCCGCAGCTCCGTCCTGAGGCGCTTGCAGCAGCCACCAGCCAGGCGCCTGGTATTGAGATGAGTCACGACGCCAATTTAGGTGTATAATTTATGAATAATTTTTTCATACTTGTTAGGAACAACATATTATGTTTATGACAATTCACATGATTATATAATTTCTAAATATTGTGATCATTGTATTGTGTTGTGATTAATGAATTGCTGGTATGTACTTCTCGTATGAAAATATACACACAAAAATGATCAGGCAGCGTTGTCGACGAATTACACCGACTATACACCCCGCTCGAGGCCTACTTGTGGCGACGGCTGAGCTGCAGCGCCGTGCACATTGAGCGGCTTGTTGCGCCGCGTGGGCGGAGTGCCGCGTGGGGCGGAGGCTGCGGCGGGGGTTTTTGCGCCGCGCACAATGGTGCAATAAGTTTTAACGAGTGCGGCGCGCTCGCGGGAACTCATTATTGCCCGTGCAGTCGATCCTTATCTGTGGACTGTGCCCTGTTCGCTGCACGCCGCACTCCGCACGGTCCGAGCGGTGTTGCGCGCCGCGCCAGCCCACGCACATGTGAACGTACGATATCTGCTCGACACTCCTTAGTAACTAACACCTCATATAAAAATTTACCTATTAACTTACGATGGATCTATAACATATATGCTAATATATACAGCTATAGAGTTGTTTGTTTGAAGGCGCTTATCTCAGGATGAGGACCTACTAGTTTGAATCAACCATTTATCGAGGAAGGCTATATAACATAATTCAAGAAAAATGTTGCAAAGTCCTTTATACTCCGTTAAACAGTATTTGCACCCGGACGAAGCCGGACCGGACCGCTAGGACCTAGATACCTACTTAATATAAGGACAAGCAATCCGCCGACGATTAGACTCTACGGACGCAAACTGCGAAAATTTTACTAAGAATTAAGAAATATTTGTTACCGGTTTGAGTGTTGGTGAGGCCGACAAAATGTCTGTGGTAGTTACTGCTACACGTGATACTTGTATCTTGATGTGGAGTGATAACTAGGTGTATGAATGTTGTCTGGGTGTATAAATACCTACAGGCAGTAATTTATCGGAGCACGCAATAGAAGCAGCGTCACACGCTGTAATGTCGATGCTCAATAGCAAGTGCAAGGTCATCAGAACACGCACGCTCGTAACGATCACGCCGACATGCGGACTTCCGTACAACGCGATCGGTAAAGGCAGACTATGCAGATAATTGATGAGCGCGTCGGTCCCTCCAACTACGGCTGTTTATAAGTCAATCTTTAGATGCCTCAGTGAAGGCGAGCGCTTGAAATATGCAAGCTCCATAAAACAACAATGCTTCTACGTCAATGGACACGGAAAAAATAATAAAGTACCGACGATGCAACCACATACGGACTATTCACTATATTGTATTCGCTCATATAGTGAATAGTCCGTATGAGCCATGTGGTTGCATTGTACATTGTACGTGTATATGAATGTTGTTTGTACATAAGAATAATAAAGATTTATCGTCACTCACATCACTGGTCTATTGACTTTATGAATGCGTTGTGAACAATGAGGATTTTGGTTTAATGTGCAAATTGAGTATGCCACTTAATGTATGTTAGAAAAAAATCATAGTATGAGCTACCTGGGACTGAAAGTGGCCGACATTGCGGTATGTTTGCTATCTCAACTCTTGCGACGGAAACGACGTGGAGCAATTGTGTGTGGCACTAGTGGCACTTCTGCCGACGCGTGCAAGGCTGTTGTCGCGGGGAATGTTTATCTATTCTACCTAGCGTTATCCCGGCCGGTGCCCAACATTTCATCTGTTTCTAAGATTCGTATTATCAGTGTGTATGTATTTTCCAGCTTGATTTAGCTACAGCGATGTGAGCATATAACTGAAACAGCACGTCCGAAATGTAGAGTTTTGGCTGGTGGTCTCCCGGATGACTATAACTCCCGACAATGCCGACAGGACAATGATTTATTTGGAGAAAAGTGCAGTATTTTTCAGCACAAAACAACACGTACAGCTGAGAGAACTCGTTGTAGATACCACTGCCGTCAACTGTATATACTTACAATATTATACGTACGCACGTGTTGTTACAAGGGTTTGCCGCGGTAGTCGGTGCCGCCGATGCAGTTCATAGAATGGTGTTGCGCGGGGTGCGGGCGCGGGGCGCGGGATGCGGTTGTGCGACCGCGCGAACATAAATAAGGAGATAGTGAGACACAATGCGATCGGCCGATAGCGAGACAAAGCGCAGTCGTTTTGCTCGCGCGCTGGCCGGCCGCGCCGCCGCTCCGCCGCTGCCTTGACGTGTTAATTTCGCGGCGCGCAGGACGCGGACGCGCAGTACGGCGGCCAACGTGACGCGCCGCACCCGCGCCACGCCTCGCGCCACGGCTGCTGCCGACGTTCCAGCACGGTCGCGAGTTGCCGCAGGGTGGCACAAGCTGCGCGTGCCGGGTGTGATGGGGGCGCGCGTCGGCGCGGCCATGTCGTGGTACTGGACCGACACTTACGGCGCGATGGCGGGCAAGCCGATAACATCGCGCGACACCTCCGCCGCCGACCAGATATATTATCACGACGCAATTATTCGGATAACGCACGGAGCAGTGCGTTCCACCTCCAACCTTCCTCCTCCTACCTTCTCCCTGTGTTTTAGTACAGAGGCAGGCAGGGACTCCGCCGCGGTGCCATTACGCCAGCGGAACAATGCGCTACCACCTGCGCCGTTTATTTTAACGAAAGTTTGTGCAACATTAGCAACACCGTGGCCGCGGCGCCTCCCGCGCGGACTCTTCTCGGATAGTAGGCTGGACAACGTAGGTTGATCCGAGAAGTGTTGATCCTATGCAATATAAAGTAGCCACTTCAATCTATAACTACTATTTGTATTGATGAACACAAGTACCTACTAATATGTATAAAATATTTACGCCGAAACTGTCGCTCGAATGAGAGCTCTCAGACCACTATCATTCAAGTAAGTGGTCTGATGATCTAGGTGAATTGAGAGGTTTATCAGTCTAGGTACGGGAATACGGGAAATACAACTTAAGTATACTCGTAGTATTGATATAGGGGGTCGCGCATGGCGGCGGCGCGGTCTGGTCGCGGCGGCGGTGCGCATTAGTGCGGCGGCGAGCGATTGATACTGGAGAGCGGGTGTTTTTGCAGCCACACCGACAGTCGTAGCCACGCTAACGACCAAACAAACCGTTACTACCAATGAGCCGGAACCTACACATGTGCGCCGCAAAAGGAAACGAGCTCGCCGCCCCGCACCCCGTCGCACACGCCGCACTAAATCACGGCTTGAGTGCGCCCCTGCTCCGCCGTCTTACACGGATGTCCAATTATCTTCTTAATTTAATTATAGCGTTCATAATTGTGTTATAACTAATTCTATATATTAAAAAGCTGACAGATGAAACTCTCGGAGCATTAACGATGAGCCCCGGTGACGTCACGTCCGCACCTCACTGCCTAGCCGTGAGCCGGCGTAGCACCAACACAACCGCACGCGCGTATTCACGCCTAAGCTACACTAACTACTAAAAAAAAAACTGCGTTCAAAAAAACCGACTTCAACTACAAAAAAGTATAAAATAACTTAATAAAGATTTAATTTAATACACCTCTTGTGCAAACCTATACCTTTCATATCAATAAAATACAATTATTTATATGTGCTACCTATTGATAGGTTTGAAATCGGTGCCAAGCCCAAAACAAAATAAAACTTAATATTATAAACAGTTTAGTTTCTGTAAACAAATTTTTACGCTAAAGATTAACTTACATAAATAGTCCTATAAGCAACGTGAATTTGTGACATTTTGGTTTGCGTATTGGTACCTCTGTTTTGAAAACAAACTAATAATGGAATTAAGTAATAATGAATAGGTATAGGTTTGCATAAAAGGTGTATTAAAACAAATATTTCTTAAGTTATTTAATACTTTTTGGTAGTTGAAGTCGGTTTTTTAAACGTAGTTTTTTTTATTTTTTACTTTTTAGTGTGATCTAAACTCAATTTTCGTTAACAACGCTCATAAGAGCAAAACGCCTACAGTAACTTAATTTTTTCACCCTCCTCCTCACCCCCACCACTTTTTCTACCCCACTATAGTTCGACGTTAATACTGAACCTGTTAAAAAATAACTATTGGAAACCTACTCAATTTTGAGAAGTTCTACTGTCTAGGTCCGAAGATATTCACCAATTTTTTATGGGACCAAATGACAACTATTCCTCAGACCTCATCAAACTAAAGAAGAATAACTAAAAACGGTTCAAAGCTGCCGAAGATATTAAGTATTTACATTATTTTCATTGTCTCGCCCCCCTCCTCACCCCCACCCTTTTATCCCTACCTTACTAAAATTTTACTTTAATACTGAACCTGTTACAAAAAGAACCATTGGAAATCTACTCAATTTTGAGGAGTTCTACTGTATATATCCGAAGATATTCATCAGGCCTTCACCATTTTTTTATAAAACCAAATGGCAATTATTCTGCATCAAACTAAAGAAGAATCACTAAAATCGGTTCAAAGCTGCCGAAGATATTGAGTATTTATATGCATATTAATGGAAACTTACTCAATTTCGAGGAGTTCTACTCTCCAGGTCAGAAGATATTCATCAGGTCTTCACCACTTTTTTATAGAACCAAATGGCAACTATTCCGCGTCAAACGAAAGAAGAATAACTAAAATCGGTTCAAAGTTCCCGAAGATATTAAGTATTTACTTACAAATTGATGGAAACTTACTCAATTTTGAACAATTCTACTGTCTAGGTCCAAAGATATTCATCAGATCTTCACCACTTTTTTATGAAACCAAATGGCAACTATGCCGCAACAAACTAAATAAGAATCACTAAAATCGGTTCAAAGCTGCCGAAGATATTAAGTATTTACATGCATATTAATTTTCTCACCCCCTTCACACCCCCACCCCTTTTTCTCTATCTCACTAAAATTTGACTTTTATTCTGAACCTATTGCATAAAGAACCATTGGAAACCTGCTCAATTTCGAGGAGTTCTACTCTCGAAGTCCGAAGATATTCATCAGGTCTTCACCAACTTTTAATGGGATCAAATGGCAGCTATTTTGCATCCAACTAAAGAAGAATTACGTAAATCGAATCAGAAATCTCAGAGTAATCGGCGAACATACATAAGAAAAAAAAATGTACGAATTGATAACCTCCTCTAAAGACGGTTAATGAAGTCGGTTAAAAAGATAAATTTTATTTTTCATCTCATATATACACTTATGAAATTTGGCAAATGTGTTCAGACGCTGGTATAGACTAACATAGTTAATAAAAAAAACACCGAATTGGAAACCTCCTACTAAATTTGGTAAAAATCTATGCAATTCTGATAATATTACATACAAGTGGAATGAATGATCTCCTTATATTGATGTCAATTAAAATTGAAAATTGGTAGTAGAGCCACGCTGTGCCAGCCATGACTGAGCATGAACGGGCAGGTTCGGGCGGGCCGGCACCACTGTCTCATAGGAGATCGACGTCATGCGACAGCTTTGTTGTTGCGTTTCGTCCGGTGAGTGAGATTGCCGGATGCCCAATAACCCTTTCTTTCTACGATCCTGCTTCCTTGTGACTCCCCTCACGATTTCATGGACCGTCAACACATCTATGATCATTGACTTAAATTCTACCGATAGACGAGACGCGTCATAGAAATAAAGTGCCCCCGTATTTTAAAAGCACACTGCAATATTACATCACTTACCTGGTATTTTCAGACGATTTGCTTTCGGTTTGACGGCGAAACATCAAAATTAATTACTTTTAAACGTATGCGATAAGGCGTACTGCACTGTCACTGTCACGAAGCAAACTGATTCATGTGCGGTGCATGCACCGTAAGTAGGTGGGAAACATTTTGTGTACTGAATGTCTTATCTAGTGAAACATTGATATTGATGTCTATGATCCAAGTGGATTTCATGGGCGGCAGTGATCACTTATTATAAGGCGACCAGTAGGCTTATTCACGTAATTAAATAAGTTCAGGTGCAGTGCAGTTGCAGTTAAGTTTCGATCAAAACGGCCCTTTTCGTATTCTCGTAATTTAGACAACCGCTGTCAGATACGCTCGCGTCTAGTTCGCGTCACGCGAGCGCTTTAGCATAATCTACGGCTGCGCGTTTTATACATGCGTGATTCAGATCGCAACTTGATTGGTATTTACCTTTTCATTTGACGTCTCCAATGACAGTTTAGTCCGACCAACGTGCAGCACATGCGCAGTTTATGCATATCTTACGCGCAGCTAAAGAATTACAAGAATACCATTTTGACATACGTACGATTAAGACGTAAACCTAATCGCAACTGGATCGTAATTTGATCGGCGCGTCAAGAAATTACATGAATTAGCCTACTGTTTGCTTGTTTGCCAGACCTACCTATTGTACCAAAAAACCTACCTATAAAAAAAAACATTATTTTACTCTGTACACATGTTCCGATTGTAAAGAATAAAAACACATAGGTATTAGATCTAGTAGATACATACCTATATAGTATGATATTATTACACGATTGAGTCCGGTGACATCGACCTTGACGTCAAAGCCCGCATAGGCGCTGCTTGGTCTAAGTGGAGGGAGGTCTCGGGCATACTTTGCGATCGCCGGATGCCGATGAGGCTCAAGGGCCTCATCTATAAAAGCATCGTGCGCCCTGTGCTCCTGTATGGTACTGAGACGTGGCCTGCCCTCAGGCGACATGTGCAGGAGGTCCATGTCGCGGAGATGAAGATGCTGCGGTGGATGTGCAACGTTACGCGTTTAGATAGAATCCGTAATGAGCACATCCGCGGCAGCCTTGGTGTCCGCGATGTGGCAGATAAACTCCAAGAATGTCGCTTGAGATGGTATGGTCATGTCCTGAGAAAGCCGCAGGAGTACGTCGGCAATGTGTGCCTGAGACTCAACATTCCAGGACCTCGACCAAGGGGTAGACCGAAGAAGCGCTGGCTTGATGTCGTCAAGGAAGATATGAGAGTCAATGGCCTTACTATTGAGGATGCCGAAGACCGGGCGAAATGGAGGAGACTCAGCCGGAAGGCGGACCCTGGCACCGGCCGGGATAACGCCTAAGTAGAAGGAAGTAGAAGGAAGGATTGACCATGTTGTGTTCTTCCATATAAACCTGAACAAATAAGGCTATAACTTTACAGTAATCTCAAAGAGACACATTCGGCGAAACAGAATATAGTGGGTAGTGGCTGTATGAGTAAGACTATGAGTGCGTGTTGATCTGTGGTGTTGATATTAATTCGATGCAATTGTGTTCGCGCGCTGTGCGCCGCGCCGCCGCGGCAGTGGTCGGGCATCGCCGCGCTGATACCGCGCACCTCGTCACGTTAAGCGCTTTCTGACAAATACGAACAGCCACTAATTGTAATATTTACGCGCCCATTAACGCTCCATTAGCATAAATTTAACGCGGCGACAAATTTCCTCGTCGGACGCGCCGTTTTATTTTAGTGGATGTTTGGTTAGGCGCGCGTGCGTGCAACCGAGGAATGCGCGGTTCTCGCCGCGCCACGGCAGCGCCACGGCCGCGCCACGGCCGCGCGTGGTGTGTCGCGTGTGTGTTTACAAACAGTCCGCGAGCGCTAATGGCGCTATTTCTGTGTCGGCCGCCGCCCGCGCCGCCTGCGCCGCGACGCTCTGCGTGACGAGTCTTATTGTTTATTTAAATCGCGCGCTTGCCGCTGCGATCCCGGATTGATTAACTGTCGTTTTACGACTGTCGCCCTCTTAAAAATAATACGTGGCGCGCACAATGGCTACCGATTTAGAAACACATTACGTGATTGGGAATGTACTTTAACCGCCCGCTAGCGCCGCGCCGCGCGCTCGCTTTATCTGCAATAAATTATTCCGACAGTCGGTCTTTATTTATAAAGCAATTTTACAAACTTGCGCCGAATACCGACAGACTACGCGATGCACGTGGCCTGATGTATCCACTGTGTATCCACGCTCGCCGCTGACGCCCCTGCTCACTCCGCGTGAACCATCGCTGTTATGCTCTCAGCTCTATGCATCTAATTATATGTTTTACCAATATTAAATCGTATCAGCTTTTAAATTAGTTATGATCTTTTATACAGTAAGCAACATGTTGGTACCACGGAACGTCCACTACACATGCCTACTAGCTAGTCGCTGCACCGTCTGTTCGCAAGTGGAAGACAGCGCAGAATGGCCAACGGACAGTTGTAATGTACATCTTACAGTGGATAGCCTTATATTGCTGCATGTAGTGAGACAATAAAGTTATTTTCATACTCCATCACAACATACTAGATTAGCAGTAGCCTATTGATCTAAAATAGGTACTTCGAATCTAACGCCCTATGCATTAGATTCCATGTTCGATGCAGAGAGAATCTTATTAAAAATATAATGTATAATTCCGAGGGGAATTGTTCCAGATTTCGTACAACGAAATATGTTACCTGCAATTTAAACACCTATCTGGCATCTACCAAGCGTTCTCTCAGTTTTTAACAATTGGGTATTCTACCCATTTTCAAAAAGTCTTTTAAGTTGTTCCTAAGATTAAGACAAACTATTTAAAAAAATATCAAATTTTTATTCGCTCGGCAAGTCCAATAAAAAACCATTTAAAATTTAAATTTTAAATTTATGCGCGCAAATATGTGAAAACGCTAGGCGCCATGTTCCTTTAAAATGATACGTCACTCAACCAGTAAACAACCTGTGTTTGTATGAACTCTTGGACACCGGAGGGGGTATTCTACTTACGGAATCACGTAGAATCGTTATCCATCATGGCGGCAGCCGTTTCACATATTTTTAGGACAGATAAAAAAATTGAAATTTTCAAAACGAATTATAAAATTTATTCCTTGGAAATAAAAACTGAAATTAACATATACTTATTGCTTAATGCTCTACTATATACATTTATAGTTTTTAGATTTTTTCTTTCTTTTAGTAAAATACCCAATTGCACAAATCAACTGACTCATTCATTTTTTGTATTTACTCATCGTTGGATGGAACATACAAGGCGAAATGTGAGTGTCCTGGTAGCACCTCTGCCTACGCATTCTGGGAAAAAGGCGTGAGTTTATGTATGGATGTAAAGTCTAAGAAATGGTGATTCAGTTTAACAGTTTCTGATCGTAAAAAATTGTAATATTCCGTATGGCGGTGACAGAGCGCGCTCCTGTGACTTACCTAGCTGGTGCGGGTTGCTGCCTCGCTGGTCGCCGGAGCACCCAGCAGCTACATACGACTGCGCCTGTTTGGTGTCATATTACCGAAATACTTTATATATTTTAGGCGCGCAGTGCGTTTACTTCAAAATATATTTGCTTAGTCGATTTTGCTATCGCGGCAGTTGAGTGTCTAGAGCCCTCGTATTAAATATTAGTACATTTAGGCAAATTTTTTATCATACTGTTTGTAAAAGTTGAAGACATTAGATTATTACCTACATTTCCTATAATTATCTGTCATAAAAATACATTGTACCTGTAGTGGGCCCGTAGTCTAAGTATTTGAAATGAAACGGAGTTTCGGAAGCTCAGACGAGTGTGCCCAAGTAACATTTAGGTAAATCTTTCTTATTTATATCTTTCGCACACAGACGAGCATGCAGCCCGCCGGGTGGTAAGCGCTTGGTACAATACTAGTACTAGAATACATTTTATTTCATGTAATTCTATCTGCGTAATACATAGTACTAATGCATTTTTTTATAAATGTTACGTAACTGTAAAAAGGTTTTTCTTAGGTTAGACACTTGTGATGGTTATTTCGACTTGGTAGACACATTGAAGATAATATCTGGCAGAGCCACCAGTCACCATGATCCACGAGTTAATAGTTGCTGATCATGTGGACTGTGATGCCTACGTGAGAGGCGCGCAGAGAAATCTTTTAGCTTTAATGAAATGTCGTCAGTTCGGGGCGCATGGGCTGTTAGACTAAAAAGTCACAAGTATGTGCGTTCGACTCGCACCTTGGCAGATCCACCTCCATTTCTAGTTTGGTATATTAACTTATTCCGATGTAATGAATTACCTACACTGTATGTGGTGTAGTTGCACTATGGTATGACTACAACTCTCAGGTCTCAGGTTTGAATCAAAGGTCGAGCAGTGATATTGGATTTTTCTATTCATTATCAGCACGGAGTCAGGAATTTGTGCCCGATATGGCGATAGGCTTGCCCCATGTCACACTGCGAGACGGAAAACACAAAGGAAAACGGCGTGAGTTTATGTCTATGTATGTACAAATTGCCTACATAGAAATTGGCTAATGAATGAGATCTTTCCGTGAAATGATTTGTTATGTTATGAACAGATCCCGGTGTTGACGCCGGCCGCCGCGCGCCGTCTGGGCGCACCACGCCGCTGCACGCGCTCCACGCGCCCCACTCCCGGCGCACGCGGCCCGCAACCTCGGCACGCCACTAATCGAATTCTTACGTACATCAATTCATATCAATTTCTACAGTGTAATAAGTTTCACGAGAATATGAGTGTTGCAGGAAGTGCCTGAATGCAGGCCGCTGTCAACAGGTCTCTGTGGAAATTCTCGGGGAAGTGAATGTGCAGCAGCGAATCTCAGCGGGTAAAACACGTGTGGCAGGTAGGCCAGCCGAAGCGACGTTAGGGAATTCCTATCCAGATAACGACTAACGTCTACCGCACTCTATAAAAGGAAACCAAAAAAATTGTGACCCACGAATGTATGTCGAATCTAGACTACATTTAATTTTCCATCAGGTCATCATGACTTTCTCGAGCCATATAAAAAAAACATAATTAGTAATTATTAAATCTAATTGTAGTATTATAACGGATCACTCCGATATTGTCTAGGCTGCATACCTACATTCAGACCAAATGTTGGGGGCGATTCTGTGACTCGTAGAGCCTAGTGTACAGTACAGCTCAGGGTACAGTACATAATGAACAATTGAACATACTTTTTACAAAAGAGTGAAATAGGTACCGTATTTCGTATAATATATAAAATAAATAATAAAGCTCATTTATTTCAGGTAAAAAGACCCATAAAAGGACCCATATATTGTGTTAGGAGCGTTCACATGTGTTATAACAAGAGCGAGTGAATCGTTCTGTTAAGCAGCTTTGAGATGCCAAGTTCTTTGAATGTTTTTTTTTCTATGTATTTATAAAGAAGAGCAGAGTGTGGGCATAGTGCAGCGAAGACAAAGTAAGCACTCTGCATTGTGGCTGCGTTATTCTATCTGTACCTATTCGTATAGACGGTTACGGCCGCCTCACCTCTCCACTTACCTATCTTAGATTTGTTTATGCAATGCTGTATGGGTAGGTACCTATGTCACTGTGTAGGGAACAAGGATCAAATAAAACTCGTCACGTGAAACAATCACAGTACATATGGAATTTATTATATTTATTAAAGTTCATTTATCTATGTGCCGTGGACGCGAGTTGCCGCGTCGAGACAAACAGCCCGCGGTCTAGCCAACCCCCACCCCTGCGTCCATCACGCCGCACCCCGCGGCACGCCACATGACAAGCTTCCCTTATCCCTGCCAATGCACATATCAAGTGCTCCGTCCGACTCGACGCTGGGCGGCACCATGTTTCTTTACTGCTCAAATGACATAAAATGTATCGCGTTGAATCGGACGTACCACTATTTGAAGCAAGTTTGTCTTGTATGTACGTTCGTTGAGCGGAGCAGTACCACGGCGCCGGCCAGCGACGAGCACCTACGGCCAAAGTGAATGGAATAGTGCGGCCGCGGCATTCATGATGTCTCGCACTCGACATCACTTCACGCGCGACATATTAAGGGCTATTGTGATTTTGATTGGTGGATGCGTACATCGGCGGCGTGCGGCATGCGGCCGCGCTATTCTCGTGCCCGCGGCTCCATTGTGTTCACATTACGTAACGCGCGGGCCGCGGCCTCGCCTCGCAAGCTTCCCGCCGCGCACGACCGACATCCAAACAACAATTCATTCCCGATGGGCATAATTATTATTGTGTTTATCTAACTGTCGCGGTCGGTTCATTGATGCGACGCGCAGTCGCGTCGGCGGGGTGTGTGCGGCGGCGACTCGCGGCCCGCGCGCTCTCTCACTATATACAGCGGCGACGCTGGTGCGCGCGCCTCACTCACTTACACCCTATATACCTCTATATACTCTCGGGACACTATTTACAAACTAAATATCTATCTAAACTGCAGGAGAACTGCTCACAGCACGCCCGCGCCGCTGCTCGCTCACACAGCGGAGCGTCTCCCACGCTCTGCACCGACCGCTAGCTGCGATGGAGCGCGCGCTCCGTCGGGACCTCCAATGCCTACGTTCTCCGCAATGAATAACAGCTTGTGACAAACTAAGCCAACTAACGTGCATTGGCTACACGCACAGACAACTTCAGGAAATTGCTTGGAAGCTCCGTGTAACAGAGCCCGCGTGTAATGAGTGCGTCACATCCGAACTGCTGGTTCATCCACCACCCGACCATCGACATCACTCCGCTTATTGATTGTTCAAAAATGGAAATATTCTTGTCGCATTACAATAGGGTAAACATAATATACTTTAAATTTAAAAGCTACTAAGCAACATAATAAACTTTTAAACGATATCTTTAAAATAGTAACAGAAAAATAACGCTTGTAACGAGCATTGCGGTGCTGGGTTGTGCACAACAGATTTCAAATGTAAAGTCGATGATCACGCGGTATGAGCGGCGCGACGCGTTCCGTCGGAGCTCCCAAGCAGTTCCATACAGTGTGGCGTCCGTCTGGAATTGCGCCGGCACACAATATTCTCCGAACTGAATGAGCAGCGCGCCCCGGCGCGGCGGGCCCCGAGGTCCCGCGGCGGCGCACTCGCAGCGCCAGCGCCGGCCGCGCCCTCCAGCGCCACACTTTATACACTCTAAGTCTAATGACGTAACGCTAGTGAGCTACAACATAATCGTGTACAACTATACAATGTCTTTGTTTACAGCCTTAGTGGGTGTGGTGCGGCGCCGTGCGCGGCGGCGTGCGCGGCGACGTGCGCTGCGGCGAGCGCGGCGGCGGCGGGCGGCGCCCCGCCCCACTCAGAACCAGTACAAGTCCTTGGACGTGTCCTGCACCTGCGCCTCCAGACCTGCACACAACAACACCGAGTCAATATTCTTGTACCTACTATACACACTCGCACACGGAATACTGGCACGGATCAGCCCGGGGATACTCAATATCAGCTTGAAGTATAGCTATAGAGATGCCGACAACTCAAATTAATATACGGTATATCAATAAATCAAAACAGCGACGGAAACATTCACAAATATGCTAGTTGGCTATACCTAATCTGACAGAATTTAAGGAGTATCTACATATTAATGTATGTACAGCACAGTCATTGCAGTCCTAGGACACTTAACCACTCACGCAACATCCTGCCTCCCAATGTGATGACGTCCTCACTTGACTTGTGAATATTCTCCCCGAAAAGAATGGAAGCAGAAAAAAAACTATCAAGAACTTGCACCATTGTAATTTAACTCTTTTACTACTACCGTCAAATCGACGTCCAATAGAAGGTACTCGTATTTGAACAAGCATAGAGAAGGAGAAAATACCCTCGAGCGATTGTATAACATATACGAGTATAATAAACATAACACAATGACGATGTTTCTTACAATATTATTTACAAGACGGGCGCGAGCGTAATGTCGTGTATATTGTGAACATGGGTTCTTTGTAAGGCCAATAATATAAAGTCTTAGTTATTGGCACGCTTTCCTTCTATTCACATTAATCCTTCGAAGATAAGGACGCAGACGCGGCGCCGAGTCGCTGGTGCCACTATTTTATTTTGTTTTCTCTATGAAGGTTCTCGCTATTAAAGAGGTTCAGCAGAAGAAATTACTCCACTAAAAGTCTTCATGTACTTTTTACAATTTATTATTCCAATACCGTTCAATACAATCTTATCCTCTTTACAAATTGTTCCTTCTTGTTTTACATTCTCTCCTCACCCAATATTGACTCAATCAGAAAGAATATCTTTAATAATAATTAATTCATGATCCATTATCCATTAAACATTTTTAAATTCCACGTCAAATTACTAATGTCACATATTATTTTTAAAGGTTTGATATCTAAACCTAACACTATGTAGACTTCACTCATGGACAAAAAATAATAAAGCGCCATCAACACGGGGAGATCTTCTCGTGTCGAGAATCGTTTGAGATTATCGCATGACATAACCGCCATATATTATCGTGTTCTGACAAATATTTACGATTATAATCGTATCATAGAGGCGAGAAACTCTCCCCGTGTAAATGGGATTTAATACGCAGTACGCACTCACAACGCACTCACAACCAAACGTGACGTTTCTTATAGTGAATAAACTTATATTTCCTTTTTTTGAAGTGAAACTTCTTTATCGGGGTTGGAAAAAATTTTGTGTAACATTTTTTCGTTACGCGTCACATTCTTCCGTTACGCGCCATCTTTTTGAAGTGAAACTTCTTTATCGACGTATGGGAGAAATTTTATAGCAATGTCAAAAAATTTTAACGTTTTTGTGTTACGCGCCATCTTTATTTCTAAGTCACATTTTTCCGATACGCGCCATATTTATTTATTTAAAGCTTCATATTTGAAAGTATAACGATAACAAAATAATAGTAATAATTCTATTATAATTAATGAAAAGCTATCATAATCTAAGTAGCAATAAGGTGAAATAATTGTATTATTTGTATTTATGTCTATGATAATAAAAGCCTTTTATTAAACTTTATCTAATTTAACTTTATTTAAGCAAATTCTGTAAAGTTGCATATAATAAATTATTTTTTGAAAAATAACGTCATAAAGAAGTTTCACTTCTTACGAGTGTACGCTAGTACACGCACACATTTTTATTTTACTGTGATTTGAGATATAAGGATTTACTGTGGAATAAAAAAAACACTATGATTTATACTTTTCACTTATGATTCACTATTCCAGGAATGATGACGGGCGGTTTGTTTGATTAAGGGAGTGGGGTTCTGATAAATATAATATTGGAATTTTTATTAGAAATTGTATTAGAGACTGTATAAAGATTGTATTGTATAAGTATGTATATTGTATATTATGTTATGTTTAATAAATCATTTAAAAATCATGTATTAAATACAAATAAATGTACTCTAATACGACTATGATTTATTTCTATTTTAATTTACATATCTGTAAGGTTTCTAGGCAAGCCAAATTTCCTTGTTCCAAAGGGCGCTAAAAAAATAATGCCAGGTAAACCAAGGTGTGTGCGTTCACGTGCAAAAAATCCCCATTCTCTCCCCTCCCCAATCTTCAGAGTAGTCTCTTCTCAATGCAGAATGACCTCAGTGTCCTTGGTGTGGATATCCGCTGTGATCTTAACCCCAGGATTCACATCGGCGGTGATATATCCCCCACATCACGCAGTGTCAAAAAAACAGTTGTCTTAAGAAAAATATTGGTTAGCATGCTTAGGAATAAACAAACTCATTTGCAAAAATAACGGGCACCTAAGCAATGAACCATTTCAAATGTTACTATTGGTTTGTTTGATAATTATAGGTAGTTTTACTTTCCCAATTTTGTAAATTAATAAGCAAATAATCGTTTTCGTCAGTATTATCATAAAATTTTGATAAAATTTATGGGTTTTAATGCTAAAGTTCACTAGTAGTGTATGCTCGCTAGTAGTGCATATGCTCGTGAAGTAAAAGTTAACAAAGATTTTTGTTTGTTTTTTCTTTAATAAAGTAAAAGCAGATAAATGTTTAGTATCGAGTGTGACCCCCTCTAGCTGAAATCACAGTTTGAATTCGTCTGGGTATGCTAGCGAGGATATCCCGGATACTTGCTTGCGGAATACGTTCCCACTCCGCGGTAATCACATTCTTCAGCTCTCTGATGGTCTGCGGAGCCGGTTGTACTGATCTCACGCGTCGTTTCAGAACGTCCCAGACATGCTCTATAGGATTGAGGTCGGGACTTCGAGCTGGCCAATCCAAACGACGAATGCCGACCTCTTACACATACACTTCCACATCGCCAGACGCGCGAGCGTTGTCGTCCATAAAAATTGAGTCTTCGCCTAAAGCGGCCAATGCGGGTTGTGCATGAGGAATTAGAACTTCCGTTATGTATCGATGTCCAGTCAGTGAGCCGTTTTCAATGAAGACTAACTCTGTACGATCCATTGAATTTATTCCTGCCCAAAACATAACAGAGCCCCCACCATAAGGTGTGATTTCTTCAAAACAAGCCTCTGCAAAGCTTTCTCCTCGTCTTCGTAGCACTCGCCGACGTCGATCTTCACCGAACAGAGATATCCTGGCTTCATAGGAGAACAATACCCTATTCCAGTCTTCTTGAGTCCATGACTAACAATTTCGAGCATACCTAAGCCTGGCAACTCTGTGCTCACGGAGTAACTTAGGGCCGCGGGCCGGGCGATGACTGCGTATATTGGCCGCGAGAAGCCTCCTCCTGACCGTCCATAGACTAATATGCACATTTCTTACTTCTTCGAGGTTGTTCTTAAGGACCACATACGAAGACTTGCGATTTCTCAATGCGCGACTCACAAGAAAACGATCATCCCGTGGTTGGGTACATGGTTTTCTTCTAGAACCAGGCCTTCTCTCGACGGAACCGGTGTCTTGATACCGCTGCCAGGTCCTTTGAACCCTCGAGCGACTCACACTTAGCCTCTGAGCCACGAAGCATTGGCTGCAACCCTCTTCGAGCAGCGCAATAATTTTGGTAGCTTTTACCACTTTCTCTAACATTATTGAGACAGCTAAACAGCAATAAATGAAGCTTTGACAATTAAGAATATGAAATAAATTCATAAAAATTTACTAAAAGTTATGAAAACCGATATTATCTTTTGGAACTTCGCACCAAAAATGTAGGATAAAAAGTGGTTTTCTGTAAAAACGAGCATCAAACGAAAATTTGAATTTAGAACGTACTGTTTTAAACACCATGGCATTTTTAAAACCGGCCAGTAACATGTACAAATGATTGAAATCATTTTGGTACCGTATTTTTTTAACCCTTAACTTGGCAAGAACGGAAAAATAAGAAAACATATATTATTTTGACAAATATTAGTTTGGTTAGGGTTAGATAGCATAGGAAAAATAAAATAAAAAATCTAGATATCCTAGGTTAGGAGAAAACCTATGTACATCACGGTGTACATTGCCAAGTACGCGGAAATCTTCATGTAGTTTTGTTTGTACATTGTGATGCACATTGCCAGCTTCGTAATGAAATACATTTGTAATATTTTATTCTATATATTTTAATAAAAAAGACAAAACACAATGATAACCTCAATTACTTTGTATGAAATTTTCGGAAATAATTATATTTTTGCATCCCGGTTATCGAAATGCAAAAATATTTGTCATTTTTACACACGACAGTTGTCCTATCACTCTTGCAACACTTGCAACGCTATGTTTAGGCACCTACTTCCGGGAAATGGGTTCCCACTTGTTCAATTAAAACAAATAATGTATTTACTCTAATCAAAGACAAAATTTGAAGCAGTGGTATGAGTCTTCTAAGCTAGTACCAGCTACATGTATATGTTGACATATTTCTCGATATTCGTTATGAGGCATAAAGTCTGTAATTACCAGGTATCTTGATCCTTCTACCCAATTATGAGGATAGACAGGCATCTACGCTATACCCACCATGATCAGAGTGGCTAAGAAGTTCTTTATTTCATCTCCTGTCAACGATGTAGATCATCCTAGCTTATGCACTATCTATAGATTTGTTCTATGATCAGTGTCTGAGATAAAGTCTATTGAAATCTGTAATATAAACAATATGGTTTTGTTTTTATGTGAGTTTGATGAAAGGCATATTACATTTCTTAAAAACAAGCTATGTGACGAAGTACGGCTTTGGATGAATCTCATAATCTAGAACAAATTTCATAGCCTTAACTTTTTTGGCTACTTTTTTATAAGCTGTTATGTTGTGGCTTAGAAGTGGTAAGTTGATCCTATTGTCGACTGGCATTGCTGGGTAAAGTGCCTGATTATTCAGCAGTTGTGTTTTGTAAAAATTGTATGGGTTCCAAATAAATATCATGTAATATCTGCTCGTGTTCGGCGTTGGGGGATTAGTGAGAGACTTATAGAGACACTACTGTATTCTTTATTAAAGTCTGTCAAACTATTTAATTTAAATTAATTTGTTAAAGTTAATATGCCTATGAAAGTAAATCAAAGGTTATGGAGAAGATTGTATGCAAATAAGAGGTGCTCTACCGGATGTAGAGTTATCCTCAGAGCTGATATTTTCACAACAGTTAATGCCACTATGTTATGCGAGTTAATTAGTTTTTGTTCTATAGGCAAGATATAACAAATAAATTTCAAAACAAACACAAATAAACGAAACACACACAAATTAACAAACGAATACCCGCAAATTTACCAAAACCCAATGTTCTATAAACCTGGCAATGTACAGCGTGGTTACCATAGTTTACCATTGGTACTTTATCGCGTTCTTGGAAATGTACATTGTGATGTACATACACTTATTTCATTCGAATACAAGAGCTTGTTTGTAGTTAGCTACGTTAAAAGGCATTTATTGAGGGTCAGAGGGTCAGGTTTTCGGTCAGAGGGTCATTCTTCTGGCAACCTGTCCGGCTGTCTTACAGAATGGCACGGGCACGCACTCCCGGCCCCTCGAGCCACCATTGCCGCATTCCACTTCCCATTCCGCGGCTTTGGTGTCCTCCCCCCACCCCCATCACTGGTGGTAGGGTTTGGGATTGAGTTCAACTTTTTTTTTACTCAATGCCAAATCCAAGCGGGTTGGTACCACCGTCCGGTCTATTTCTGCCGCTAAGTAGAAATGCGTTCCGGTAGAAGGGCTGGATAGCCGTTCCCCCCTCATCCGTTCCCACCCTTCTGATAGGTGTTGGTGGATCCGGGCGATGCTCGTTGATGTGGTTGGGTGTCGGAGCGGGCATTAGGCTGGGGGACGCTGGTGTGGAGTACAGGGAGACCCGGTGGGAACGGTCACCGCCGGCCGCCTGCCGGTCAGTAGGGGACCTGAACCCGGGGGCCCACTATTGTCAAACTCCCTCCCCGGGAAGCTGTCCCGCCAACCGGCGAAAATCCCGTCATGCAGTCGTCGTGCCAGAGTGGGAGACTGGAGTGGATCCCGGCGACTGCACGCGGGGGGGCACCGGGGGCCCTTCCGTGCTTCTCGCTGGCTCCTCCTATTGCCGTGTGCCCGTCCCGCACTATATCCTCCCTTTCTCGGGTATCGTCCTGGGTCAACCACGCTTTTTTCCTTTCCCTTTCCCACTCTCTTTAAAATAAAAAATCCGAAGAAGGAAAAATAAAAGTAGGCTCTCCACGGCGGGAAATGCATCCACATTTTCTGTGGACTTCTGCAATGTCAGGGGTCTACATAGCAACCTCGACGCCGTCCACCACCATCTAGAGACAGCGCGGCCTGCCCTGCTCTTTTTAACGGAGACGCAAATATCCGCCCCTGACGATGTATCGTACTTAAATTACCCCGGTTACGTATTGGAACATCAATTCCTACGTAAAGCCGGGGTGTGCGTCTTCGTCAGGGGTGATATCTGTTGTCACCGCCTTCGGGGCCTCGAGCGTCGGGACCTGTCCCTATTATGGCTGCGGGCAGAATTCAAGGGTAAGACCCGAGTCTACGCATGCCTGTACAGGTCCCACGGCAGTGACACGGGATCTACTCAATTATTTGAGAGCGTCCAAGTGGGGACTGACCGGATTCTCGAGCAGTTCCCTTCCGCGGAGGTAGTGGTCCTCGGTGATTTCAACGCTCATCACAAAGAGTGGTTGGGATCCAGGACCACTGATCTCCCCGGTCGGGCTGTTTACGAGATGGCCTTGGCTTATGGTCTCTCGCAGCTGGTAACACAGCCCACCCGTGTTCCAGATGTTGAGAGCCATGAGCCCTCTATGTTGGATCTTCTGCTGACGACACACCCGAACGGATACAGGATAGTGGTTGATGCTCCACTGGGATCGTCTGACCACTGCCTGGTCCGTTCGTGGGCCCCTGCAGCGGGTTCCAGTCGTTCTTCTACAACTGGAACTCGCAAGGTTTGGCGGTATATGTCAGCAGATTGGGACGGACTCCGAGAATTCTTCGCGTCCTACCCATGGAGGCGGCTTTGCTTCTCCTCTGATGATCCTGACGCCTGTGCGGACTGCGTAGCGGAGACAATTGGCTTGGGTATGGAGACCTTCATACCCAGCTCAAAAATACCCGCAGGGCGTCGCAGCAGGCCGTGGTACAATCGTGCCTGCGCCGTTGCTGCGCGCCTCAAGCAGTCCGCATACGCGGCGTGGCAAGACGCCAGGAGGCGTCGGGATCCAAATTCGAAAGAGGAGAAACGGAAGTTTAATGCCGCCTCTAGATCCAACAAAAGAGCCTTAGCTAGGGCCAAGGCGGAGCACATCCGCAGAATTGGCGAGCGGCTCCAAAGCTATCCCTCTGGAAGCCGTGCTTTTTGGTCGCTCGCTAAGGCTGTGGAGGGCAATTTCTGCCTATCCAGTCTCCCACCACTGCGTAAACCCGATAACAGTTTGGCCCATAGTGCAAAGGAGAAGGCCGATCTCTTGGTCCAATTCTTTGCCTCGAACTCGACTTTGGATGACGGGGGAGCCACACCGCCGAACATCCCCTGGTGTGAGAGTCTCCTGTCTGATATAAAAATCACCCAGCGTGCTGTCAGACGGGAGCTCATGGCTCTCGACATCCATAAGTCGAGTGGGCCGGACTGTATCCCCGCAGTGGTTCTTAAGACGTGCGCCCCTGAGTTGACCCCCGTGCTAACGCGCCTTTACCGTCTTTCCTACAAAACCAACCGGGTTCCTGCTTCGTGGAAGGTCGCCCATGTCCACCCAGTCCCCAAAAAGGGTGACAGATCGGACCCTTTATGCTACAGGCCGATTGCTGTCACATCCTTACTCTCCAAGGTCTTGGAGCGAGTTATAAACACTCAGCTCCTGAGGTATCTTGAGGACCACCAGCTGATTAGTGACCGCCAGTACGGTTTCCGTCACGGTCGTTCAGCTGGTGATCTTCTTGTGTACCTCACGCACCGTTGGGCGGAGGCTTTGGAGAGTGGGGGTGAGGCGATTGCGGTCGGCCTTGACATAGCGAAGGCGTTCGATCGAGTGTGGCATGGCGCCCTTCTGGCGAAGCTACCTGCGTATGGTATCCCTGAGGGACTCTGCAAGTGGATCGCCAGTTTTTTGGATGGTCGGAGCATAAAAGTCGTGGTGGACGGCTGTTGCTCCGAGACCAAGACCATTAACGCTGGTGTTCCACAAGGATCGGTGCTATCGCCGACACTCTTCATCCTGCATATCAATGACATGTTGTCTAACGACAGCATGCATTGTTATGCGGATGATAGTACGTGTGACGCGCGATACATCGGCCATCAGAGTCTCTCTCGAGGTTCCATTGAGGAAAGACGGTCTCAACTTGTATCTGAAGTCGAGAGATCTCTGGGGCGGGTCTCCGAATGGGGTGAATTGAACTTAGTTCAATTTAACCCCTCGAAGACACAAGTTTGCGCATTCACTGCGAAGAAGGACCCTTTTGTCATGGCGCCGCAATTCCAAGGAGTTACTCTCCAAAGATCCGAAAGTATTGGGATCCTCGGCGTCGAAATATCGAGCAATGTTGACTTTAGGAGTCATTTGGAGGACAAAGCCAAACTGGCGAGCAAAAAGTTGGGTATCCTGAACAGAGCCAAGCGGTACTTCACGTCGGGTCATAGATTGACGCTTTACAAAGCACAAATCCGGCCCCACGTGGAGTACTGCTCTCACCTCTGGGCAGGTGCCCCAAAATACCAGCTCAACCCACTTGACTCCTTACAGCGACGAGCTTGTCGAATAGTCGATGATCCCAATCTTACGGACAAATTGGAACCGTTAGGACTGCGGAGAGACTTCGGGTCTCTCTGTGTGTTCTATCGTCTGTTCCATGGGGAGTGCTCCGAGGAATTGTTTGAGATAGTACCAACATCGCCCTTCTACCATCGCACCACCCGTCACCGCAGCAGAGTTCATCCCTACCACCTGGAAGCGTACCGCTCCCGAACGGTACGTTTCCAGCGTTCTTTCTTACCACGTACGTGCAAGCTCTGGAATGAACTCCCTGCATCGGTGTTTCCTGAGCGCTATGACCTGTCCTTCTTCAAACGAGGCTTAAAGAGATTACTATCCTTAAGGTAGGCAGCGACTTTGTTGTGCTGGACCCCTGGCATTGCAAAGGTCTATGGGCAGCGGTAGCCGCTTACCATCAGGCGGGCCGCTAGCTCGTCTGCCTATACGGCAATAAAAAAAAAAAAAAAAAAAAATTGAATAATTTAAGCTTTATACATAATAAAAAACAAAACATATTGTCAAGTTTAGTTGAAAAAAGTTGAATAAAGCTAAAATAATATCACGGTGTCGCGAGGATGAGCTCGTGGCTTTTAGTTTTTTTTATTTAGACATTTTTATTGCAGTGCAGTCTCGACAAAATAATTGTCTAGTGATTCTACTGTATATAACAATATATTCACAAAAAACGAGAAGAAAAAATATTTAATTAACAAAGAGTAATAATTTTTGAAAATGTATGTACAGTGGGATGTACGGTGCCAAGTTAAGGGTTAAAGAAGAATTAAAATCAAAACCGCCCGTTTTTTTTGCAAATGAGTGTACTTTGGCCTTGCAATTGTTGGACCTTTATGAAGGCCATTTCGGTCGATAATATTTTGAATGACTTCATAATAAAAGTTATTGGCAATGTATTTTAAACCAATATTATACAAAAATATATTTTTGAAAATATTTTTACCAATAATAGGTTGGGGAAAAGATTCTTCGTATATGAAAATTTTATTTTTTCTTTTATTTTATATTCACATTAAGGTGATGCTGTGTGCATGATGGAATAGGCTATTTGACTGTATAAAAAATATTTACTATTTTGTTTCCATCCGTGTAGATTATTTAATTTTAAAACAAATTTCATTATCATATGAATTAATTATATTAACATGTCCAATGTAATAAAATGACTCTATGGACCGGATGTTTACAAACTAGACGCCATATTGCCCGACAGAGCGTTTTGATAGTGCAATTATTCAGTGTATTTTGTAAATTTATTTTTAAATGATATAGATGTAATAATTAAAAATAACCTTTATTTGTAAGGTTTATAGATCCCACTTCATAATGTGGCATGGTTTCCAGAAACTAGTCAATTAGCCTATTGTGAATTATGAGTTTTTACGAATTATGAACCATCAATTCGGATCTCTACTGTCAAAAACCATTAAGATTAAAGGAGACTTGAGAAAAAGCGGCCGGAATTGATCAATAGAAGCCTCTTGACAGCCTCCGTGGCTAGTTGGTTAGACACCGGCTATGAAATGAGAAGCCGCGTGTTCGATCCCCGCACCGTCACAAATGTTTGTAAGGCCTACATGTATTTGTCTCGGGTCTAGGTGTTTGAGACCAAAAAGTCTCTGGTAGTCTCTGATCTAATACCCGCGGCACAAGACTTAATTGATCTTAATGTGGGGTCAGTACTTTGTACATATGTGACTGTTGGGTGTATTTATTCATTTTAATAAAAAGGTGTAGTTCACGATAATGCTAGACCACACACATGTTTAGCCAAACAAGCGAAATAAAGAGTTTGGTTTGGAGCTGTTAATGCACCCACCATAATCCATACAGCCCTCACCTTGCACCTTAAGATATCCACATGTTTCGGTCTCTTCAAAATTCTTTAGGCAGTGTAAGCTCAACAACAAGAGAGAACTACTTGTCATTTTTTTTATCAGAGTTCCCAAAATTTCTACAGCAACGGGATCATGGCACTACCTACAAGATGGCAGAAAGTCATCGAACAAAATATACACTATTAATATGCACATGTAAGTACATATAGATACTGTAAATGTAAATAAATTTACGGAAAACGTGTCTTTAGTTTTTATATGAATGCGACGAAACTTTTTTTCCAACCTAATGGGTACATTTTTAGCTTTACAGCACGCTTCTAGTACCTTATGTTAGGTGGATATTCTTTATACTATACATTTAATATAACAGGTGCTTAATGATTCATTCCAGGGACATGTGTCAAACTAGCCACCGCGGCCTACTCAGTTTGTCGAATTATTTTATGAAGGCAACATCAGTTGCCGTCGCAAGCTCGGACTGCGCTAACTCCGTTCGACAGTCGGTCATATAGCCGTGAATCTTGAGGCTATCAGAAACTATGAGATACTTTTTGGTCTCGTAACAGTCAGAGCCCAAAAAATACTGTCTCGTCCATACCTATCCTTGACATTGAAAAAGCTCATAACCGCTTAATTGACAGTTCGTCTGCGTAGGCCTAAACGATTCTACAACTTGTTGATGAACCGCAGGGTGTGCGAGCTCGAGCGCCGCCGCCGACTCCCGCGCCCCGCCGCGCCGCCTCTACACTCCGTCGGTATTGCCAGATGTTATTGAGCACGGTCACCATGCACTACATAGAGTACAATACTTCCAACGTCAACAAGCGTTTAGTGACCAGACAAATTACCTACAATCATTATTAAAACTAGATCTTTTAGCGCGAGCTTATGACAAGTCAATCAATGTGTCAGTCTATACGTACAGGTCATATATGTATGTACCTATCACAAGCGTGTGCACAAGCCCACGTATCAGCCATCAAGTAACAAGCGACAATAATACTGGCGGAGAGCGCACTCGTACCAAGCGGCGCGGGAGGCGCGGGGGGTGCGGGGAGCGCAGGGCGGCGGTGATTGAGCTCTACTAGCGGGCAGCGGGAACTGAGAGACCGCTACTAGCGTATAATTGACACCATGGCGATGATTTAGTTGGGAGGGGGCGCGTCGCAATCGATCGCTCGCTGCCGAGAGGGCCGGGCGGTGGGCGAGGGAGGGCGCGCTCGGCCCCTAGGAGGGAGAGGGCAGTGGTCAGCGCGGCGCGATTGGCCGGCCCGCTCCGCCCCGCGCGCCATCGCTCCGCACTTCCGCACGATACTGCGCCGCTCACTACGCACCGCGCAGCGCCGCAGCGGCGGACGCGCGCTGACCAAGTCCCGGTGACCACGACACGCATCCCATCACTACTAACTAGGTTCATTCCCCATGTTCACGACGCAATTTATACATCAATTTTCCAACGACGGAAAATCTTAGTTTCATTTTGCAAACCATATAACCATCCTACAAGACTATAGGTAAGTTATTGAATTAAAAAATCTCATACAAAATGATCACATTGCATCTTGGCCATCTTTGGCTTGTTGGCGGGTGAGAATTGGGTTAGGTGGTGACAACTGACAAGTCATTCTTACTAGCATTTATTGTGTATCTAATAATAACTAGTACAACAACTAGTGCTAATTACACAAATACTGTAGTCAAACGGCTTCGTGCAATGTGTTTTGTTGAATGTAACAGCAGTAGGTAATGGCCGGGCCCGCGTCTGAGTTCATCTGCTAAATGAAACGAGTGGACATGGACCGCGTCATCTTAGTATTTTTAGAATAAATCCCTATCGCTGACACAACGTGACTATGTCATGTCCACGTCTGTTTGGAAAATTGTTATTTATTAGCTCTCGAACTTGGCACTTGACATGTCAACTCAATAAACTGATGGATTCCATGTAGGTGTACCTATACCTCCCTCGCGCGGTAGTTGATTATTAATTAGTAATTACACAACCGTGTTTTTGTTTTGTTAAAGATAGTCTTTATAGATGCTTCCATCCATTCACCATCTGCTCGTAGCCGCGCCAGACGCAAGCTGCCGCCTCGTGTGACATCACGTACGAGTAAATAGTGAATGCATTACACTTTTTTTTTGTTAACTTTGACTTTGCAATTACATTGTTGTCACACTTTGGCCACATCAGTGGCCAAATAGTATGCACTTTCGCGGCAAAATACACTTGAATTTATTTAGTGTGTTTGTTGACTTCCGATTCCACTCCGGAGCGCTGCACATTCAACAATGACCTAATGAATAATGAACATAAACCTACTCTGGATTTAAATACAGTACCTACCGACTCTATTTATACGACAAGCATTGTTTTATTTTTACGAGCCTATAACAATCTATGAAAATAAGTACACCAAACAGTCACACATAGATAGTCGTGACCCCACACTAAGCTCGAGCCTGGTATCAGGAACTACGAGAGACTTTTCGGTCTCACAAGCACACCGACCCGAAACAAATTCTCTGAAAACAATAATTCTGATAGGATATGATAATACGCTTGTCCCCATATAAAAACTGTTACGAATCTAATTTAGGACAGTTCAACAATACTCTATAATCTACATAGTTTTCCTCTTCCCATACTTTTTCCTTCCCGCTCCCCTCACGATTTATTGGGCCGGCAACACATCTATAATCCCAGCGCGGCGTTCATGGGCGGCAGTGGTCACTTACCGTCAGGTGACCAGGGGGCAGGGGGCTAACTCTATGATCCGAAACGAAGATCGAACGTTCGAACGTTCGACGTCCGCAGTAGTAAGTTATAAGTTTTCCACTGCTAAAAATTAATACTATTCTCTGACACTTATCATTCACTCCGAACTAAGTCTATGGTTACGACATTTTATGGAGTACCAATGCACGTTTGTACAGTTTATGTACGACGTTCGAACATTCGAACTTCGTTTCGGTTCATAGAGTATCCCCCTGTTTGCTCGTTTGCCGGACTGATTGTATAAAAATAAGCTTAAATATAGTATAAAAAAATGTGTAGGCACTTTTGGAGGTATCGAAGGCCGGCACAGCGACACAACCTCTCTTCGCAATAACAATAAATGGATTTGATGTGCGCTTACACATATATTATGACCAGTCATTATTCCCTTTAGCCACTCAATACACGGGGAGCTGCCATACACTAAGTGTGTTGTACGAGTATTGCCTCCTACTTCTTGCAATTCAGCCGCGCGAGCAACTGCACGCGGCCACATGGACTTCTCAGGCGGCAGGCGGCACTGCATGTGTGCCTCATTAGCTATACCTACTGTCACATAGCCACTGTGCTCTATACCCCTTCAGGTGTCCATGTATAGACAATATTAGACAATAGACTTTTTGACAGTTCTACATAATAGAGAATAATGGGAGCACAATGGAGGCTGTCACATAAATCATGACTCAAAGCTCATTTGTGGCTTTGTGGACACCGGAAGGGATACGCTCTCTTGTACCGACACGTAGTCAGCAGCAACACTCGCTGCACTCACTGCTGCTCACTACCTCGCCCACGGCCGAGACTCGCGCGTTGTGCACTCATGCGCCAACACATCGGGAGCGATACACTGCTCGCTGATACAATGTTCACAATGTTTCAGCTCGTTTTATTACCTAACTCATTAACAATTTATACCATATCTTACACACGGAGCTGTGACTTGTGTGTGTTTAACTTTACTGTAACTGTGTAACTCGCGTGGCGTCGGTGCGGGGCCGGCGCGGCGCGGACGCCGCGGGGGTGGCGGGGGAGGTGGAGCGGCTCCTTTATCGTGCGCAAATTAATTTTAATGGCGATGATTAGAGGCGATGTTGTTTCAAGAGAGCGCCGCTGTTTTTACCTCGCCCAGACCCCGCCAATCACAATTACTGCCCTGTGTCCTCACCCCCACCCCGGCCTGCCCCGCAACCATCCCACACGCTCCCTGTGTAGGTCTCGTATAGCGCCGTAACCAATTGTCTCTATACATTATGCTTTTTTGAAAAATACACCCGTATGCTATGAAAATGACTGTCACATTGATCACATCAAAGTACTTGCACTTAATGACACAGCGGACGGTGATGAGTGAACGTTGTACCAGCGACTCCTGACTGTTCACGAGTATAGATGCACATTACAGCGCTTGCGGTCGGGCACGGCCAGGACGCGCCGTGTGTCAGCGGCAGCGGCGGCCGTCCCCGACATCACACCCGCCCGTGGACAGTCATGAAGGGCCGCCGGTTACTGTGTGTTGCCGTTCGCGCACACTTGGATAGCAGATAGATAGATACGTCTTGGTATTCGCGCCATAGAGGGCAGGCAGCGCTAATACCGGCATTAGACACCAGGCTCAAGTTCTCACTGCACTATTGTCTCTAGCATGCCTGAGCTACCACGTCGACAACGATGGAAAATGTTATAGGCGTATGTTTACAAGGTTTTCAACCCTCAAGTAAATGTGGCGCGCAAGGAACGTGACGAATAATACATTTTTATCAAATAATAATCTTCTAGAGATTTGACCAAGAGTCAGGAGTGGCCTCGATAGAGAGACGTTGTTACGCGGTTGTATACGTATATCTTACAAAAATGAACCAAATTGCCAGTAGGTAATTTTTGGACTTGGACACGGATGGACTATTTTTATTAATCATGCATCAGGTGATAATAACAGAAAATGCGGGCACTGACCGGGCACGGCGGGGTAGGAGTAGGGCGAGCAGGCGGCGGGGTCGAGGTGGTGCGGCGCGTGGTGCTGCGCGCCCCACTCCACCGGCTTGTACTGCGGGTGCAGGCCGCCGCGGCCCAGCAGCAGCCCGCCGTAGCCGGCCGCCGCCGCCATGTTGTGGTGCGCCTGCGCCGCCTGCGCCGCCGCATGGTACTCCGCCGCGTGCCGATGCGCCGCGTGCCCGTACCTGCGCGTCAGACCCATGTTGTTGACCCACTCATCATGTGCCTCGCACACGCGCGTCCGGTTGCGCAGCGGCGCACACTCACCCAGTGTAGTGCTGGTGCCAGGGGTCGTAGTCGTAGATGTCGACGCCGGCGCAGGCACCGCCCGCGCCCACGCCCGCCACGCCCGCCGCCGCCGCCGCGTTGAAGAACGACGCCGGCAGGTTGCGCGACACCATAGGCACGCTCTCTGCGACAAACGCGCACTTCAACACACGCCCCCCACACACACAACGCATCTCCACACTCTCCGACATCCGAATATGTATACAATGTAAACAAACACTTAAAACCAAATACACGTTCCCACTTCACAATTAGCTATTACACCATCAAATACAGCGTATGGTACTTATGTCATAAGCAAGTAGAATGCATAACATGTGTTTATTTACATTGTATTTTTCCTGTTTTGGAGAGGGTATTTTACATAACATAATATAAGTCCCCTAACCGGATGTGCATTGTTTAATATAGATGTAATAGTTAGTTCATTTGATTTCATCGTAGTTGTAAGCAATTTGAGTAAGTCATGCTCGCTAAAACGTCTGTGCTTGCGGCGGCGTTGTGTGCCCGGTCGGTCACTTCCCTGTAACATGGTTGAGGAAGCCGGTGGCTGGCACATGCGTCATACTCGTGAACGAGTGCTGCTTGTGTGGACTGGTCTGCTCGACATTATCATATTCAAATTCATTCATATCATATTATCATATTCATTGCTTTGGTGAAACAGTGTACTGATTCCGCGTTCTGAGCGACTTTACTTACCTAACTCAACCATACAAAATCACTTGACCAATAACACTATTCATCATTATTATTCTAAATTATCTATGAATTGCTCTGAATTTAACTGCGCTGCAACCTCTGTATAAAAACTGTATTGTAAACTTGTTTTAAAAAGAGCAACGCTAGAGTTTCTTGCCCGTTCTTCTCTGGCGAAAACAGCCTTGTGAACCGGGTGGAAGTGGAAAAAAGTGACTGAATCTAAATAACGTATGACATTTCATGGGTTCAATAAATATTTTCATTTCATTTCATATATTACCAACTAAGTAGGTAATTTTTTTTCGGTACTGGTTGATCTTATTCAGTAGCAATTTCTAACATAGTTTATTGTGCTCTCTGTATAGTATACGTTAATTAGGAATAAATAGCTTGTTTTTCTTTAAAAGCGGCCTAAGTGTACCTAGCTAGTTATTTCAGTGCACGATTAATATGTTCAGCCGCTTCGACGGCCTTTAGTGAGATTATGACCGGCGATGACTCAGTGCAGGACCACGCTGCTCGATCAACCACTAGTCTTTACAATTATTATAATATCCCAGGACTAAGTATCAGATAAGCGATCAAATCACCGAATTCAAAACATCAAAACACAAATTTAATGTAGTACCTACCTAAACTATTGTAACTAGAATCAGCTGATGTGCAATTTTAAAATATGAATATCGCAAAGCTTAGTTGGCGGTGCTCGAGTAAAGCGAGGCGCACGCCGGCATGAAGCACGAGTCTCACCATGGAGCCCACACTCGCGCTCACTCATGCACCGACAAATAACACATGCGACGCGCTGTCCTGGCGCATGCGCACCTCCATATCATCAACATGTTACTACGTAGCGGATACATAACGACACATAGCGTGTACAATAATGTCATTGTAATCGTTGGAAACATAATAAAACTCCTGCTACAGTGCGCGACGCACAAACTTTTAAGCTTGAACTGTACATTTGAATTGTAAGGACGTTCTTGCACCGATCCGCAACATTCACACAAATAGGTCTTATTATTAACTAATTTAATATTTTCTACTCGTATCTTATACACGTCACAAAACATAGTCAGTCGTCAGTCGGCGAGGAAATTGCTATTACTTGGAATTCTATTCGAACAAAGTTAGGAGCCGAGCTGCAGCTAAATGCATTTTTTGTAGAACGCGCCGCGGCCGCGCTGCCTACACAAGCCACGGCCGCGCCGCCACGCAACCCGCGCGGGCACACCAGGCGCCACGCTCGCTTTATACTACAACTTATGTGATACGCCGCGACCAACATTGCTAAAAACGAATATTTCGAATTATATAAATAAATTCCAGTCCAACGTACCGCACAATACAGTAAGCAGAATTTATAAAATTTGTGACGCAACTGCAACGATTGTGCGTAGAGTTAGAGGAAGGAAGCGCGCGGCGGGGGTGAGGCGCGAGGAAGCGGGAGGAGGCTTCGTCCCTCGCGGAGCGGTATCGTCCCTAACATTAAACTAATTCAACATTCCACTACGAGCGTCGTTCCGAGAAACAAGCGCTCGCCGCTCATGTGCCAACTCGCTCCTTAAATGCCCTTCAGAGTGGTGACACGCGCGGAATCTCGTCGGACCGCCTCCCGCGGCCCCGCGCGCCCGCTCCTACTACTGCGCCGTGTGCGCCCGCGCGTCCCCAGCACGCCGCGCCGGCAGCGCGCAGGCGGCGCACGAGCAGCGACAGGCGCGTCGACACGGAGTCCCTCTGCTGTTGCGCCGCACCCTTTTTACCCGCGGCGCGGACAAAGCGCCCCGGCCTGTGCGCCGCAGCGTGCCAGCTTTTTGTAACCTCAAAGATTTCGGCTTCGTTTAAGTAGTAGTAGGCGTTTTTGTAAACCGAGCGCGTTCTCAAAACTATGGTTCGAGCGCGCACACTATGCGTCGCGGTTTTTGACTGTGACTGAGATCACGTTCCGCTCCTAAGGACTTGACTACAAACACTACATATACCAAATACGATTTACCCGCTGTGAGGTGACGCAACTCACCAAGGTTCCTGTACAATGAACAGGTAAATGAGTGAAATCGAGTGGAGTCACAAATACAGTGTAAAAGACTTGGGGCAGCGCGGAGGAAGAGCACGATGACGCGCAGCGCGACGGCGCGAGGGCCCCGTTTGTAATTAATGTCGAGGTTTAATAATGGCGTCGATGACGGGCCAGAACCGCCGGTGATTTAATCAGAGCGCCATAGACGCGCACATTAACTCAAATGCAACTACCAAAGAACACCCACACTGAGGGATGCCAAGAGATCACCATGGCACTCGGTGCACACGTAACGCTACCCGCAGATATAATATTACAAACACGCAACAAGTGCAACGCGTTGCTTGGATATTTACCTCTAATAGCTCTACTTTAGTACCGACAATAACAACATGTCTTGAGTGTATAAATTCAGACAGATCCGACTCGAGATGGTTATTATCGGAGTTATGTTGAATAGGGGAGACCAGGGACGTAAGTAACGATTTTTAATTATCTTGTAATATCTCACAAACCGTAATAAAATAATAATTACACAAAATAATATTTACTACACATGATATATTATGTTGGTCTTTTGGCTATCAATTAACACCAACTCAATTGCTTCTGCTATTACAAAAATGACCGAATAAAAACAGTGGAATTTATTAAAATCTTCCCTACCCCTCGGGTGGGTTGATCAGCGTTTAGGCAGCGATATCAATGTTACACTAGTTAAGACATTCAGTACGCAAAATGGGTCCCACCTAGTTGCGGTGCATGCACCGCACATGAAGCAGTCTGCTTCGTGACAGTGACAGTGCAGTACGCCTTACGGAATACGTTTGTAAGTAATTTATTTTACTTATCGCCGTCAAACCAAAAGCAAATCGTCTGAAGTTACATTTTTGTAATAGTGGAACTATTCAATCAACTAAATATCGGTAGTGTGCTTTTAAAAATACGGGGTCACTTTGTTTCTATGACGTGTCTCGTCTATCGGTAGAATATAAGTCAATGCGTATGGGGTTGTTTGTACCATTGTAAATAAAAATAAATATATTTTAAAAATCATTTAACAATATATATATTTTTAATCACACTTATAGATATGTATTATGACGCCACCCATGACAATCCCGGAGGCGCTGCATCTGGCGGAGGACCGTCAAGCCTGGCGACGATCCTCAGCATTGCGGGTACGATTAGAGAGAGAGATAGATCTTATACTAACCAAATAACAAAAATTTAAAAAATACGATCTAACTTATTTTCTTTATGTTTTTGGTTTGAAACTTGTACGGAGTATCTGCAGTCTTTGCTATTTTTTGCCTTATCAAGTCTCTTCTTCATTCTTCCTTGATCCTGGCTATTATGACTCGTACTTGGAAATATAAAATATTCTTTATATTGAAAGTACCACTTATTACTTTCGTCCCTATATTAAATTTTTCCAGATTTCGACTAACACATGACCATGTACCCTATAGAACTCGTTACATTTATTTTATTGCAATAATTGGCGATACGAGCATGTCATTCGCCTGATGGTAGGCGATACGACCGCTCATGGACACCGTGAGTAAATTGCGTTGTGAGCGCAACTTAGGTAAAGGGGGTTCAAAATGGTTTAAGTCCTTAATACAGCATATCAGTGTAGGTAACATTTTTTTCCACAAATTAATTTGTTCCTTTATCCCGCGTTACTTTTGTCCCGGGTCTACCCGAATGGAAATTAAAATATCCCCAGCGTGCTCAGCCCACCCCACTGATGCGTCGTGGGCGGCGTGATGCGTAACTACAACGCTGCGACCTATCGCGCTTACCTTTAGGCTTATCAAGGGAGAGGGCGCGCGCGAAGTGCTCGTCGACGACGGCGGCCACGTCGCCCGAGTAGTGCGTGAACACGACGCAGTTGGCACTGACGTACTGAGCGCGTGCACGGCCGCCCGCCGGCGCACCGCCACCGCCCGCCGTGCCGCACTCGCCCTCCGACTCGGAGGAGCCGGCGGCGTCGGCGCTGGCGCGGCCGTGCGCCAGGTCCTCCTCCTTGGCGCGCAGGCGCGGCGCGTGGTGCGGCGCGTGTGCGTGCGGCGGGGAGCCCGGCGACTGCGCGCCCGACGACGCGGAGCCCGAGCTGAGCGCGCCGCCCGCGCCGCCGCCGCCGCCGTACGCCTCACTAGTCGCATTACCGCCGCCGCTTTGCACGTTGAACTGTCGAGCACATGCTTTATGTCACGCAATCGTCCATAACACAATCTCATTCTCTGATAGCTCTTAACCAACTCCGCTGGTTCTGCGACCCAAAGTAAGACTTCGCCGTCAAACGAGAGCCCTCCTCGAGAGATATTTTATCACTCCACTTTATCACTCAAGCGGTACCTGGGGTGACCCGACGGCTTGCGTCCCATTAGTCGACCCAAGTAGAACATACTTTACACTTTACACTCTGATCGTCTCCCATTCGCTCGAGGTTATCAAGACTCTTATAAATAGGTACGCAAATAAAACAACACAAACAAGTCTCTATCTCGTCATAGCAGCCGCTTTCTTAATCGAAAAACCTTTGCTGTTCCCCAGTCGGAACGAATGTCGGTCAACATTCACCTCTCTATCGCATCTCTATCTAATTGTTATTAATTATACGTAATATTGTATCTGTTGTTTCCCAAATAAATAAAAATAAAAATAAAAAAAATAAAATGTGCTCTTCCTATAATGGTATTTGTAATGATTACGAAATATTTTATGATCGCATGCCTCAGCTAAGATTTATATATTTAAATATATAATTTAACCCAGACATAAATAATTTGTACCACGTCCTTTATTCTAGATTTTCAATTTCTCTGTCTTGTTTGTTAATATATTTTACTTGTAGTTTATGCATGTCGCGTTTACTTCTAGAAGGATGAAAATATTTTGTATTGTATACATACTGTATCACTATTGTTTATGAATGTCGTGTGTTTGTTACGAGCTTTGTGGACCTCATAAACAATGACAAACTGCCTTGTAATCGCGAATACTCTACGCTGAATTAACTATTTATTAATTTATTTATATACGAGTACTTGTACGCTAAAATATAAAACTCGGTCAATAAATGATATACCGATACTTTAAAATAAAGGTTACAATGGTTACATGGTTACAATTGACGGACTGTTTCCTAAGTATGCACTTATGTATATAAAAACATATTTCTGCATTATGTGCTTCTTCGACTTGTGACTAGCAGACGCAGACATAAATGTTTATAATCTATAACCGTTTACATTAACGCTATGGTTAAAATGGACAAAGTAGACTTTGGAAGTGGTAGAGCCACGCTGTTGTTATTCATGACTCGGCATGATCAGGCAAGCTCGTCGGGGCGGTACCACTGTCTCACAGGAGATCACTGTGAAATGACAGCTTTGCTGTCGCGTTTCGTCCGGTGAATGAAACTGCCGGATGCCCAATACCCCTTTCCATGTACCATCCTGTTCCTTCCCACTCACCTCCCGATGTAATGTCCGGCAGCACGTATATGATCTAATCGTTGCGGATGTTCATGGGCGACAGTGATCACTTACCATAAGGTGATCTGTTTGCTTGTTTTTTGGGACCTATAGTACCTATATCAAAAGTAGATTTGTTCAGCCTAGACCGGGGTGGTACGACTGCCTCACAGAGCACAGACGTGATGGGACTAATTTGCTGTCGTTTTTCGTTCCGTGAGTTAGATTGTTAATATCCCAAAACCAGGGGTCCTCCTCCCGCCCTCGTTTGTTTCTTTCGCCTTCCTGTATAAAGGGATCGGCACCGCACCCGCGATGCTGGTCATTTAGATGACATGGGTGGCGATAATCACATACTATCAAACTAACCGTAGTCATTCGCTCATTTGCAAAACCTATGCAATGAAGTAATCAAATAAATAATACTCCCTATGGAAAAAACTCGCACAATTAAGACCAATAAAACAAGTAATTTGCTTAGATCCAAGGGATTTGGCTACAATAGATGTCAAAGAAATAAACTACAATCAATTAACTGAATCATATTCATCAATCAATTAAAAATAATAAATAATTAAATACTGTAAAATTGTAAACGCTACGCGGTTGAATGTTTATATGAATTCATTCTGAAACGTAGAGTTCTACAGCCTTACAACTCGCCGATTACCTTATTAACTGCAGAAGTTAATTAGGTGGGAACTGAGCATTTTAACTTCTCGGTTGCTTTAAAAATATTGTTTTAATAGTGTATACGTAGAATTGGCGATAAAATCAAATAGGACGTATTGAGCTCGTCCTGTCGCGTCGCATCGTTAGGTAAGCCGCTTGAAACATATTCTGTCCCTCGTCTAATCTCGGAGGAAAGAAACTGACAATGTTGGTACATTCCACCACAAACGATGCAGTGTCGACGTGTTTACCCGTCTAGCAAGCTGCATGCATGCATGAATCGAGATTATCTCACAATGAGCGTGTTCAGCCGGTGTGCCAGTGGGAAGAGCTGGGAACACATCGGGGCACAAATGTGTAGGTACCCACTCAGTACCTTTTGGACATCTCGTTCATGGTTTCGAATAGGTTGTCATACTAGTGTCCATCAATGCGAGATGGTCTCTGGCTGATAGATACATTTGGCAAGCACTGCACCTGCGCTGAGAAGAGTTGCAATTTTCACGACAAACTAGAAAAATATGAGGTAATTTTTACAATGAAACAGTCACCGTTTATTTACGCCTAATCGCTAAAGCTATAAGATAGTTAATTTAGGCTTACGAAAGTTTATTAAAACCTACACTACCAAATACAATTCGATTGAACTTCTTTAGAAAAATGTCAAGAAGTTTTGAATACGTTTGAATTCATCCGCCTTTGGGCAGGCCACTCGTCTGCGCGAAATAAATAAAGATTACACAGCTGTCTAAAAACGCAGAGTGTAATTTAATCATGCTTTTTCTTTGCATCCTTGTACAATATTTACGACATTTATACAAACGACTTTTATACAAATTCTAATCGGTCCAGCAGCGATAACTGACTAAACCACGCTGTACGCATCATGAGTACAGCAGACTACAGCGCAGGCAGATCGGCCGCACCCGGACACTATCGTCGCCAAAAAAAAACTTTTGCTGCATTTCGATCGGCCAATAAGTGTTGGCGTCTCATTAGATTGAATATTCATCACTGCTGCAAATGCTGTCAGGCAGGATGCGCGGCACAGAGAATCGCACCAACCACCCATGAATCAACCCCAGCCACCCTCTTCAGAGTCTACCCAGTGACTTAGACTTAAACACAATATCCCCTTATCGCTTTTAATACAGTTTGGCCGTTACCGTTTCACATGTATGTAAAAGAGATGAATAAATTATTTATTCATAAAATAATCAATACCGATTTGAAAGTACCATTACAAAGTCACAAATAATATCTATTTAATTGCTCTGATACACATTGATTAATTTTGTTATTGACTTGACTAGCCAGCAAATCTTAAATACTCAAAATTTTAAAGGCGGGTCGCCAAATACCAAACACATAGAAATTTGAGTAGGTAATAAAGATTATGAAGTCGTCATCATCGTGATAATATCCACTATTGTTAGATACTGACTGAGTTGCTTTCTCC
This sequence comes from Deilephila elpenor, assembly GCA_949752805.1. Lineage (NCBI taxonomy): Eukaryota > Metazoa > Arthropoda > Insecta > Lepidoptera > Sphingidae > Deilephila > Deilephila elpenor. Next base: position 20,117,249 of record OX457094.1, read on the forward strand.
TAATTTGCTTCGGTAATGTAGGTACGTATCCATTTCTATCTCTCCCCCTTCTTCACCTACTTTTTTAAATGAAACTTTTATATTGAAATTTGACCTTATGGCGCGATGAATAGTAAATTATTAAAGAGGAACAAAATATGGCTGCACCGCGTCGACGCGATGTTTTTATTGGACTCGTTATTTAGTCATCTGTGATGTATTATGTAAGTATTAAATATCTTTCTTTAAATCAATAATAAAAACAAACGTTCCCGTTATTATTATACATTACATCGCTGTTATTAAGTTTAGTATTATTTTAGTATTATTAAAAAGCTTAAAAAGCCATTTAGACACCCTACTCACCAGCTGTATAATGAATTGAAGGTCCTTACTATTCGGCAACTCTTTGTCCTCCGTATAACTCTATCTACACACAACAACTTGTTTGGCACAGAGATGCATAAAACAATGATCAAGAAAAGAGTCTATAAATTTACTCTACCTACTATACAAACGTCTTTCGCTCGAAAATTCGGCGATTTTCTAAGGACTCATACCTACAACTCTGTGGCAAAATTCTGCGGTATTAAACACTCGTCAGTACACCACGCCAAAAAGAAAATAAAAAACTGATTATATACCTTAACTTATAATAACACGAAAATACTACTAGAATAATAGTATACTAAGCATTACTTTTGATCTCAATTAATAAGTTGTTTTCTTTTGTTCTTATATTTATTTTATTATTTAAATAATCTTTTAAGGACTTGTTTTAGTTGTTCATTGTTTTATGGTATAATTACATACTTAAGTGAATACTTTTTAATTTAAAAAAAAATGTTACGCAAGGAACAGAAGAATACTTTTAATACTGTTTTTAGAATTTTGATTCTTTTATTATTATAATTTTTTCTATTATCCCTGTAATAGCATTAAGTGATTCATGTGAAGTTTTCTCTCTCACTGTTTAAATTTTTAGATTGTATTATGTATTTTTTTTTAATTTAATTTATTATATAAGCTTCAAATTCAAATTTTTCAAAGTTTGTATTGGTACCCCAAGATACAAGCCTAGCTTAGTTTGGGGACCTCTGTTCAATTGTATGTACCTAACTGTGTTTTTCAATAAATATATTTTTATTTTTTATTTTTTTATTTGTTTATAAATAATTCAATTACACCTGCTAGAATTTAAATTTTTATGGTTAGGTACTTTTTTCTATAGAGAAAATTTAACGAAAACGTGTTTTGAACAAAATGGTACACTCATACTTGTGGTTCACGCAAACATTTGTCTCGTGCAGGGGATCGAACCCGCGGCCTTTCGTTTCACAGCCGGCAATGAAAAAATCGCTAAAATCGTATCAAAGTTGCTGGAGATATTAAGTACATCTATGTGTGCTTATCCTTCCTCAACACCTCACCCGTACGGCCTACCTCTTCCTAATGAAACACTTATACTGAACCTAAAGCAAAAATAATTATTGCGGTAGCGTTCAATTTTGAGGAAATGTTCTCCACATCCCAAGATATTCATCAAGTGTATATTTTTTTGTGGGATCAACCTAAATTAATATATTTTCTAACCGAAAACCTTTTATTTTAATCAATGAAGTACCTACTGCTGTAGGTATTAAGTATTTAGATTTGTATCTACTTTCTAGAAGACACCTTTCCCCTTTTCATTCCCCTTTGTAGAAATATACTTATACTGAACCTAAAGCAAAAATAATTATTGCGGTAGCGTTCAATTTTGAGGAGATGTTCTCCACATCCCAAGATATTCATCAAGTGTATATTTTTTTGTGGGATCAACCTAAATTAATATATTTTCTAACCGAAAACCTTTTATTTTAATCAATGAAGTACCTACTGCTGTAGGTATTAAGTATTTAGATTTGTATCTACTTTCTAGAAGACACCTTTCCCCTTTTCATTCCCCTTTGTAGAAATATACTTATACTGAACCTAAAGCAAAAATAATTATTGCGGTAGCGTTCAATTTTGAGGAGATGTTCTCCACATCCCAAGATATTCATCAAGTGTATATTTTTTTGTGGGATCAACCTAAATTAATATATTTTCTAACCGAAAACCTTTTATTTTAATCAATGAAGTACCTACTGCTGTAGGTATTAAGTATTTAGATTTGTATCTACTTTCTAGAAGACACCTTTCCCCTTTTCATTCCCCTTTGTAGAAATATACTTATACTGAACCTAATGCAAAAATAATTATTGGTGAACTATTCAAGACCGAGGAATACTTATCTTCAGGTCCGAAGATATTCATTAGGTCTTCAGTATTTTTTTTATAGAACGAATCCAGTAGTTATATCATGCTTTACAACGAAAATTGAATTTTCAAAATTGATTCCCAATTGCCGGCGTAATCGCGTAACAAACGTACAAAAAAAAACAATCGAATTGATTACCTCCTCTTTGAAGTCAGCCAAAAATTGAGATATTTATAATAAATTACAAAATTTATTCTATGACAGTATAAACTGTTTACATATTCTTACTGTTTAATGTATAGTATTTTGGACTATTAAGATTTTTTTACTTAAAATCTTTATAATCTTAATAACTGTAAAATACCTAAATTGTACCAGAAATGTTGGTGATAGAGAACACTGCCGAGCTTAGTACACATTTTACCAATTGTTTGGCAATACTCGTATAACGGATACTCCGGTAGAAACGAGCCGCCCGGCCCTTGGAATTCAACGCTAATTTGTATCTGCGGCCCAACACTCACCACGCCACACACGATACCAAAGTGTCAACTCTTCCAAAAAAATCAACTAATCTATTAACTTGCTTAATTCATTTAATTCTTTAAGTTTGAAGTATGCTGTAGTTACGTTGGACTGTAGTAGGAATGAGCCGCTGGACCGAGGAGGTACCACTATCGCACAAAAAAACTACATGAAACGACGGCTTTGCTATTGTATTTCGTTGAGTTAGTCGGAGTTATTCCGGAGGTCCAATATCCCCACCCTCCACCCATACCTTTTCCTTCCCTTCCCCCTTCGATATTAAGAGGCCGATATAGCATCTAAGATACAAGTGTAGATACTAGATAGTATATTATATTAGATATTCGTGAGCCGCGGTAATCAGTAATCTTGTACTCACTAGACGAGCTGGTTGTATGTCGGACCTAAGCAATACAAAAACTGTCGAGGACATTGCGCCGGCCATGAAGATCAACTTTATTTGTAGTGGAGCAAAAAGAGCCAGGAGTCGCAGTGTCGCCACCCACCCATCAAGCACAAGCCATACAATAACAATGCTATCTCACTTATCATGAGTGTTAACTACCGCTGCGCTGCCACATTATATGTCACGTTATACGAATCTTATGAATCTACGATTCCCGTAAGGTTTTTGAACGTCGGTTGACGCTTAAAATTCTGGAATGTTTAGCAATTGGTTCCGTGGCAGTGTCCGTATACAGTGATTGACGCGGCTCTAGGCTTGTGTAATGAATGTATGAGCTAGTTGAGTTGCTCGTAGTTAGTAAGCAATTAGTTCTCGTTGAATCCGTGCGACAGATTCCTCCTACAAACTATACTCACAGTGTAATGGTCAATTAACATACAACTTCGTATAATAGGTACTTTTTAAAACATTTTTACATTGGTCCTCTCATTAATTTAGAAAAAGCAACACAAATATTATGTCATTAAAATTTAAATATATTTTATAATGGTGCACTCATAAAAACATTTTACATACAGACCCAAACTTATGTACACTTATATTGTATTTAAACAATTATTTAGGTAATTTTAACATTTCTTATCAAGTCTATAGATATTCCAGAATTAACCACAGAACATGGGAGCCAGCACCGACCATAAATTTTACTATACTAACATATGTATGTATGTACATTAGATATATGTGTAGGTGGTTTCTTAGATTTACGCGAATGTTAAACATTTTACGAATTTTATCGCGGTTTTATTTTATTTGGTTTAATTTTACATTTTCTACTTCTCGACGTGGCAATTTTTTTCCAGCTTTTGTGTCCAATAAACCAAATCCGCGATAAAATCCGTCACATTAGTATTATTTCAATACATGTGTTGGTATTAATTGTGACATCAGGTTGAGTATGCTTAGAGATTTTATTGTATATATATCTACCTGATTAACGAATATGCATAGATGGCTATTTCTCTCGTTTTCACATAGGTATTAGAATTAAATCCCCAACCGAAAATCAATACTAAACAGAAAAGGAGGTGAGTCTGAGGAAGACAAAAGATCGACAAACAACCAGGCCCACTGGCAGGCAATTGGTACGCATAGTTGTAATATTGGCAGCAGGCAGGCAGTCGCTAGCGCCCCGCGCCGCGCCCTCTTGAATCTTTATTATATGTTTATTCATGAAAAGCTCAGTTCCCAGCGCAGGGCGCAGGCGGCGCGGCCGGTCGATCACATGCGACGTGTCCGCGCAGCGCGCTCTGCACAGCGCGCGCATGACGAGTTTTTATGTCGCGCGGCGCTCGGCCGACGCGGGCGCATTAAAGCGGCAACGTCCCCGCGACCGGTTCCGGCGTTCAGTCAACGCTCGCGTCACCCGCCTCCGTTGCCTCTCATGCAGCAGGCAGCTCCACTGTATTTGTATCGCACTTTCCGACTTGAAGTCGCACCCACACTGCGACTCCTCTCCGAGCCACCGCTGGCAGTGCAGCGTGGCGCGTGGTGTGCGGTGTGTGGTGTGCGATGCGCACTCACCCGATCGTACTGGAAGTGCGGCGCGTGGTGGAAGGAGCGCGCGGCACCGCGCCCGTACAGGTAGGGGTAGTAGGCGCCGTACATCACCTCGGGGCAGCTCACCGCCATGCCGCCGGCGGGCAGCGCGCGCGCCCCATGCCGCAGCCGCCGCCCCGCGCCGCGCCGCACTCGCCGCTCGCACGCACCGACCTGCACACAGTACACACACTCAGCACTCCCTCACTATCACCAAACTATACCTGTGTACAGCAAGTCGTGTACTCCCAACAGATCCCTGTGGAAATCCTTTGAAGAGCCCTATGTTCAGCAGCGGACTTCCTGGCGCGGAACAATACAAACAAAAATATTCATAAGTAATTAAATTCCGCCAATCTTTACCGGAAGCGAGAAGGACGAGATGACTAACAGCCGATGCCAACAATCAATCCCAATCCAAAATTTGCTGTTTGACATTGACAGCTCAATCTTTTTTCTGAATATAGCTTGCCAATAATCAATCTCAGTAGGAAAAAAACTATCTAAATATTCAATCTACTTTTGGGAGGGCCAATCCATGATTGTAGATTGTCCTCTGTATGAAAATGACAGTTTAGGCTTGCCAATAAACAATTATCAGTGTTGACGTTTGGATGGATTGTTCAAAACAATCCATTATTGAAATCCGAGAATTTCTACGGATTATTTAAGCAGATTTGCCAGCAGCAATGATACTGAAATAGTAACTAATGTAGATGAAGATGACACAACATTGATTAACGATTTCTTCAGTTAGATCTAAAATATTGTATTGTTGTGTATATTTTATCTTGAGCGAATTGATATTTTATATTTTATTTTGAAAACTATGATTACTGTTATGATATGTTCCTTAATTTTATAGTTGTATTTTTATTTTATTGTTCATTGTTTTTTGTGAATAAAATATTTATTTTGAAATATTCTTTATTATTTACAAGTTACAATAATAATAGAAAGAATAAAAATAATAGAAAAGGCAATCCAATTTTGATCATGGGAAGTTATAGAGCCACGCTGTTGTCAGCCATGACTCAGTATGAATGGGCCGGCAACACAGCCATGGTCCAAGCCTAGTAGTGGATGTTCATGGGCGGCAGTGATCACTTTTCATCAAGTGGCTATATAAATGTTTAATCACATTTCGCGATTTTCTCCACAATGTTCTCATAATATTTCTATTAGAATGACAAGTGATAAGTCATTGTATACTGGATATATTACTTTTCAGTGGCCAGGACCACAACAGTTTTGTAAAAACTATTTAATTGGGACAAATTGAATTGTTTTTATTGCAATTATTATTATTTCTAAAGTTAATTTTAGTTTTTCACAAATTATTTATTTACAAAATGCTGAAATTGCATAAATATGCAATGAAATATTCTGCGTCAAACTAAATTGTCAAGAGAGAAGCGATTGTTTTCAATCTATCAAGAGAGACAATCGACTGTAGCCTGTTTTGTTTATTGGCAACATGATATTAGACAATCGAAAAGTAGAAAACAATCCGGATTTACTTCAATCTAAATTTTTAGATTGATTGTTGGCATCGGCTGCAAGCGGAATAAAACATTCCTACTCACTACAATAATATAATTCTTCAGCTATTTAGCCTTATTAAGCTTAGCGCAGGCATTCCACATAAAACTCGTAAAAAAAACGAAAAAGTATATAAACTGCAAAAACATCATCATGAAAGTTTTATCAAACTACATTTGAGAAAATATTTACAATAAATATAGGTTGTTTAATATTACATCTTAGTAGATACTTATATTATGTATATTATTAAAGAGTCAAGCTAAATTATTTAACCAAGGAGTGCTGGATATGGTTTATCAATTACATAACTATAAAAATTCGCAACATTTGGAATTAAAAAACCCGACCTAAAAAAAGCTAATTAGTCATAGCCCACTCTGTTGTTACAGCACGGATGTGTCGGCTCCTCCGGCCGGGTGCCCTCCACTGTCTCTAGCAACAGACGCGAAGCGAAGGATTTGCGTTCGTATTTCGTTTGCTGAGCCAGAAAGCCGGAGGTATAAAACCTCTTTGTTCCCGAAAATGCGAATACCTACCTACTATACTGTAATGAAGGTTATAACTCTTGGAACAAATGATATTATAATGTAATTGGTACATAAAAGGTTAAAGGTATAATAATCCGTACGTCGGAGTCGCTCTTGAGCTGCGGATGCCTAAGTAACCTGAAGCAGCAAGAAATTCAGATGTAGTTGTATACTTTTATTCAACTTTTATGAGGAATAACTGAGTTGGGTGATTTGTACATTTGTTATTTATGATTCATTTCATAGTTTTCAAACTCCTTACTGTGCCTTCCCATATCAAACAAAAGATAGATATATACACATATGTACCCACATGCAATCAATCCTATTCACTTATGCATGCTCCCATTCACATTGGACATTGTGTGGACTGGTCTGCTCGACTTGCTTATAATGATAACTTTTAATTACTTTAAAACTTTTATTACTATTCATTGCTTTGGTGAAACAGTGTACTGATTTCGCGTTCTGGGCGACTTTACTTACCTAACTCAACCGTACAAAATCACTTGACCAACAGTGGCGAAGGGTTCATACAAGCCGATTCCTAGCAGCACGCCTTATAATTTAAAGGAAATTATTAATTATTTACATTTTTTTAAACAAGTTATATGAAGAAAATAATCAAATAATAAACAATATTAAAATAAATATAAACAATAAACAAATGTTATTCGATATTATTAAACAAAATATTATCGATCAATTAATAACACAACGACAAACGCATTGCGCGATGTTCAACGTAAGTACATGCATACGAAACACGCGGCCGCCTAGATCCCGATGACGTCACGTCAGGCTACAAGGACACAGCACGAGTGCCCGTTGCTCTCGCGCTCATTTCCAACGCATTATTTGCCATCTCTGTTACACGTTTGTTGCTCAGAACTGCATGCAAAATTGCACCTTAAAACCCTCAGCTTTTAAGATCTAAATTTATTTGTAGAAATACGACGATATTCGCTTGTGAATATGCCGGTGGGCCTACGGCTTATAAAGTAATTTGCCAGTTCGCGCCTCTTTTACTTCGTGTTTATAATTAGAAAATATTATTTACTACTGTGTTGTTTCAGTGTATATGTATAATGCGGTGTCTATTTTTAGGTTTGTATATAATTAGTGGGTAATTTATGAAATTTTACTGGTTTCGAAGTGAAAACAGATCTATCTATTTATCAAAACTTTAATGATGAATGAAACTTGATAATGTCGTATGTATCGTTTTATCTCATGAATTGCATTATTATGAGGTAATTTTAAAAATGCTGCATTTACGTAATTAAAAAACGCACTGGAAATTATATTAAATTTGATAATACATTTAACTTGTACCAGAGAAAGAACGGCAACTGACAAGTTTTAATTATTTAATAAATATTGTAATGCCGTATTTTTGTTAGCGTTGATTCAAAATAGGACATACAAACATAACCCACGCCTGCATCCCATGAGGGTTGCCAGATTCGATAGATCTCCAGTTAGCTCTATACTGGCATCGTTTTACTTTCGTCCACTTACATCAATCTCTTCATCTTTTTTTTATATATAAGGAACGTCTGAAAATTTTTTGTCGATCACTTTCAAAACAGGCTAATGTTGTGTTTTGCATTGAATCGAAATTTACTTTAAAAACGTTAAAAAAAGCACCTAACGGGCACAGTGCTATTCCGTGCAAGTGTTGTATGAAAATATAGTAAGTATTACTAAGCAAATATGTCGCTCAATATCTTACGTACATAACGGAGTAAAAATATAAGTATGAGTACTTGTTAATTTAATAAAACTAGTCACCAGAAGTATCGGCTTCCCTTTTGAAAAAAGTCACCCTTCGCCACTGTTGACCAATAACCCTATTCATCATTGCTATTCTAAATTATCTATGAATTGCTCTGAATTTAACTGCGCTGCAACGTCTGTATAAATACTGTATTGTAAACTTGTTTTAAAAAGAGCAACGCTAGAGTTTCTTGCCCGTTCTTCTCTGGCGAAAACAGCCTTGTGAACCGGGTGGTATTGGAAAAAAGTGACTGAATCTAAATAATGTATGACATGTATGACATGGGTTCAATAAATATTTTCATTTCATTTCATTTTATTACATTCACTGCATGCATTAGTCCGCAACAAACTGTAGGGGCGACATCGTGTGATAGTGAACTTATATTCCATATCGTTTAAACGAGTGGATGTATGTTTAGATCCTTGCTCAGTTAATCCGCTATTCTCTTCCGTGCTCTATCATTAGTCCCAGATCATCGACTACCGTCGGTAGGTAGGTATACCTTATTCTATAACTTATTCATTATGATCATTGCAACGGGCCCAAATCAAACATTTCTACTGTAAGTTGTTAAGGATTTAGGTACCTACCCTGCCGAAACCTCATACCAGATGATCAGAAATATTAGATGAGCATGTTATCGTAATCTGTACGAGTATCATTGAAGTGACAGCATGACTGTGGCATGACTAAGAACACTATCGATTGTTACTCGTACTTTTGCAACAAAAACGGTTCATTTGCAGAATGCAGATACACAGTACACATGTTAAACTTATATCATCAATTTTGTCGTAGGGAGCTCAAGTTTGTAATACATGTAGATACAATTATTTTCTTACTAGTTTCAGAGTACCTTATAAATATACGCAATAGGTTCGTACCCACTTATAGTTTATTTTATGATGATTCATATATAAAATATTGATATTTGTATTGCACCGCATATACAGGTGTCCTAGAACTAGACTATAAACCGGTAAACTATGACGGCAACATGAAGCAACAAAAACAAATTGTATTTGTATAGGTACTTGTTTTGGCTATTTATTTGACATCGCTTAACTCGGCCGTATTAAATACTAGCTTCTGGCCGCAAACTTTGTCTGCGTGATTAACTTTACATAAAAATATGTATAGACTATTAACTTTATTTGGAATTTCCCATCCCGTCACGTCCCGTCCCGTGATTTAACGCACCTCCCGTCTCATTCTCACTCAAGGTGTGTAATCCAGTCCCATCCCATCCCATTGAGTATAAAAAAGTAACAAATATATCAGAATTCCTATCGCAACCCACGGGAACGCTAAATTTTTCGGGGTAAAAGCCTCAGTGTTAATCCAGGGTGTCAGCTACCTCCCTTCTAAATTTCATCCAAATCCGTTAAGCCGCAAAGACAAACAGACAAAAAATCTAAAAAATATTGTTTTAGGTTCTATTACGTTAATACAATTTTTCTCATTTATCTTTAATGTACAGAAATCAATCGGTTACACATTTATTATATGTATAGTTAAAGTAATAATATTTCGTATATGAAAAATATATTGCTTATAAACATAACAAGGTATTAATGTCAGGTAGGGCAAGTTAGGTATTTTTAAGTTTGGCCTTGAATATGTTTTTTTGAAGTTCTTGTTTTGCGACCTCGGGTCACAGACCCTGCATAATGATGGCCCATACTGTCCCACCACAGGTACAGAGCCGTGGCTTCTCTATCTCTTAATTACTTAATTACTTTATGAATTATAAATCTAATCAAAATACAAAGATGTTTTTACAAAACAGTATTTCTTAGCTCTGTTCCCTAGGAAGTAGGAACGTGCCCATTCCCTAGATGTAGACTTTTATACATGAGCGAAAACGCAGCAAAGAATATAAAATTGTGCTTTAAATTGTCACTCGCACCACATGACCATTTACCTCTTCCCTCGCAAAAAAATGTAGTCTGCACATTATGAACGTATATAAAGGAATAAATACAATCATATACTTACAAGAAAGTTCCAAAATTATGATATATGCAGTCTTTCCTATAATAAGATGACCTTGTACTACGAAATAATAAAAGAATTGAAACCAGACCGCTTTATTTTTTTATGTAGGTAGTAATACCAATACGCATGGGACGTTTTTGAATGAACATCTCTATGTCTTTGTAAAGAACGTCTCAATCTGTATCTTACAAATGACTGAAAACGGCGGCCTGCAAGTCGTAATAGCAAGAACATTTTATTTGCCGTAAATCCCTTTTATAAATTGGACACAAATAATAGGTAATCGAATCGGGTAATGACAGGACTGTACGTTGGATGTTCTAGTTCCATGAGCCTACATTCACAAACAAACTACACCCTTTCAAACACCGGCACTGTTAATATAGTTTGCCTCTACGCTTCTCCTTTACGATGTCACGAAGACGTCGAACGTCGCACGAAGCCTTTAGGTATTAATGAAGTATAATATTTACCGATTACGACTGTATTACTTTCCTTAAACAGCATCATCAAAACACTTAGAAAACCTAAAAGATTAGGCACATGAGGTGTTTAGTGGAATGGTGAACATTTGTCTCTGGGGTCGCATTTCAATATTATAACGTCACTCCATTAACTCCCGCTTGCGTTCTCGTGTCGTTCGATAAAGTTCCTTGAGTTTTTATCCAAATCGATCCAAAATATCGGAATCGCAGCGCACTCTCTTCTGTCCCTGCGCGGTTGAAAGAGCGATAGAGTCAGGAGTGAGCAATTCTATCGGTTGACTGTCATGACCGATATCGAAAAATATCAACGACGATTCCTCCTCCTGTGAAATTCCTTCACACAATTTTTAACTGTGGTATAAGAGGAGGGAGACTCCTTATATACACCATGTTTGTATGTTTTTTATAGAGTTAACCGTAGTAAAGTCTCATAGAACAGAGCATTAGTACCTATACATTATTTATCCAAACAATATGTATATGACAAAAGTAAGTGTGAGATATTATTATAAGCAAATCAGACAGACCAGTCCATATACCGCAAGGGCCCTGCACATCAATGGCTGATCCTCGACCAAGTGACGGTGACTTGACACATGGGTTTTTTCAAATTCATTTCATTCATTATTTTGGCAACGAGAGAAACGGGCAACGATTTATTTCCAACTTCTAATTGTTTTCATCTTAATTAGTCTCATTGCTATTCAAACACCCAGTGTTCCTAAGCTATTATTATTCTCTTTCACAAAGTGCCACGCGTTTTATTTACTCGTTTGAAAATTACTTTTTAAGCTTATCTTTGGAAACAAATTTTTACGGGCAATATTAAGCCATGGCTGACAAAGATTGCAGTAGTAGGCGAGTGTGCGAGATTTAGCTCTTGCATTTAATTTCATGGAAGTTTGTCAACGTTTTAACTGAATACCTCATGAAGTCTTATTTGGCATTCAACTCTCAAACCTTGGAAGGAAATATTTTGTGCTCAAGTTTCGTCATAAGTATAGTAATCGGCACGGATCTTGAGCGGTGGCCGTTACTTGCGCAGAATCCGATTTTTGGGCCTCTTTAACGGTATAAGAAAGGACAGGGGCTGAGTGCATCACGGTGATAGGTTCACTGTGCGACGCTATGCACAAAGCAATCCCCACTCTGTCGCCGAACGCTCAAGAACTCTGCCGGTGATTATAACTACCTACCTATTGTGGTTATTGTGGATAGAAACGTTTAAGTACTGCATTTGAATTCACAGTTAAAATAGTCTACATCGCACGATTTGTGGTGTCGTGACTGAATAAAAGTTATGTGTAACTTAATGTTGAACTCATTGAACATTCATTTCAAATTCCGTCACTTTTATACTAAGCGTGCGGCATTTCGTGACACAGAATCCCCTAGGAGGCTCTGTGAAGACTCGGGGGCTGGTTCGCATTGTAACCATTTAAAACCAGCAGCAGTGACTACCACAGCTTGCACATTCCTACACGATATTTATGTTTCCATCACTTCAAATGCCTACTATACGCAGACGATTTGATTTTTTAAAACCATAAGCACTGTAACAGTAACTACAACCTTCAAAACGATCTAGATCTCTTTGTAGATTGTTGTATTAAGAATAAGCTTCATTTAAATCTCTCATAATATTCAACTGTTTCATTCACGAAAAAAGCTTACAAGATATTGTAGAACTACTCGTACCCATGAAGCTACCATTACCAAGGGAAATTCTGTACGACATCTTGGAGACTTGCTTGACGAAAAGCTACACCTTGATTTACATATTCGTAGTATAGTCAATAAGGTTTATCGCATGCAGGGATTTGTAATGAGGTCCGTGATAGATTTTAAGCAGGTATTTACATCCCTTTACAAATCCCTTGTAAATACACTAACTGGAGTAGGTATGTCGCAGTCGTGTAGAATTCATATTATTATAATGTGAGGAACTGCGAGAGAGTACAGCAAAAATTCTATAAATCTATGAATTATCGATGTTATCGGAATCTCCCGTTGTATGAAGACTTGCTTAATAACTACAATGCAATAAGTGTAAATTCTAGAAGGTTATGTTTGGAACTTATGTTTCTCTATGATATTTGTAGCTACAAGTATGACTGCAGTGCTATCATTAACAACCTCTGTAATGTTGTACCTAGTGCTGATGGGGCGTGAGGCTCGCGGGCGCCATTTCTTTGCTACTTCATGGTGTCGCACTACTGCTGGATTACGCGCACCTCTACGCCGCATTAGGTACTACAAATTTTAGCAATTATTTTTCTGAATTGGATATTATTGCTATGACTGCTGTGCGGTATCGTAAAATTTTAACACAAATAATTACTAATATTAATTCTAATCTGTAATAGATCAATGTTGGCTGTGGAACTATACAACTCCTTTAAAAAACTAGTATATATAATTTTAACACAAACTGTCGTTACATATAGGTACTCGTAGCCAGTCGTATTGTCATTGTATATAATTTGTGGATAGCGTTATGAGTTACCCATTTGTAGGTATCGTTTGTTTTAGTTTATTCTGTTTATAGCATTTTATGTGTAAGTGTTAGTTTGGTCCGTAAAAATAAATAAATAAATGTGTGACAAGTCGGGTACCGCATAGTGGGATGCATACATACTTCATTAATATTCTTGTTGGACGGGTCCGCCATACGAGGATTTAGTCGCATGATGGTAAGCCATTACCGCCGCTATTGAAAGTCTTTAACATTTGCATTTTAATTTTTAGTGGTCTCAAACTACGAGGGAAATAGACGGGAGGAGAATGCACCGAGCGAATTACTTTAAACTTAGAGAACAGCTCTACCACTTTTGTATGCTGATGTGCTCATCCCTAGTCTCTACTACAGGCGAATATTTGCCACAGAGCCTGATACTTGAGTACAATTTCAAACACTTTAGATATTTATTGGTAGGCGCGTCGTGTCCTCACTACTCAATACTCGCACTTTGCACGCATTCGATGAGGTCTCAGTAACTGCTTTAACGCGGAACTATCCGTTGCTATTTACCAAACGGTTATTTTCTTGATGCTGATCACAAGCATCAGGTACCTTCGGCATCAACAGGCATTGCAACTTGCAGCAGCGGTGGTTAATATATTCCCGCACCAGCCGGCACACTCCATGAGAGTTTAATTAGCAAATAACACTCGCTCGGAATTGAATGTTATTTTCTCATTATGTACAGTGGCGGCCGATAAAGTTGAGCAGATTCATATCTAGTTGTTATAATTTGTAGATACGATAAGGCAAATAATCTTATATATGTATAATGTATACATGTAGGTACATACTTATATATTATAATCTTATACATATATGTACGTATATAATAAACAGCCTCCGTGGCGCAGTGGGTTAGACGCCGGCTGTGAAATGAGAGGCCGCGGGTTCGATCCCCGCACCGAGACAAATGTTTGAGTGAACCTCAAATATTTGTTTCGTGTCTGGGTGTTTGAGAGACCGAAAAGTCTCTCGTAGTTCCTGACACCCACGACACAAGACTCGATCTTAGTGTGTGGTCAAGACTATGCATGTGACTGTTGAATGAATTTATTTATTAGAATATTAACGAGCAATGAACTGCGACCACTCTACATTCAATCGATTCAATTACAATCGATACAAGAAACTGTCTCTCTCCTCAACAACAAGAAGTCCACTACTGAATATAGGCTTCCTCCATGAATCTATCCAGCGATTATTGAAAATAACAATAATAAAAACAGATCCATAGTAACATGAAACATCCTTCATACTTTACACACCAAGGACCCAGTATCTAGTACCTAGCACGGCATTTGAGACCAAACAACGCGCCTGGCCAGTGGTGCCTCGTTCGATGTCTACTGTTAAGTACCTACGCCTTCGGAGAGCGAGTATAGTTCTGTAGCCGACTAGTGACTGACCAAGCGGGGCCCACTGCAATGCCACCGACCTGGTAATGGAGCTCGTCTCTACCTACAACCACTGAATTTGTCCTCGTCTACCGACACCGACACCCGCTCAACACTCGACACTACGGTACTCGAATATCTGGTGATGTAACAAACCACACTCACAGCCAACAAGCAACGAATTCACGCACTGAGTGAGGAGCACGCGCCTCCTCGCCGCACTGCTGGCGACACCGCGACACCGCGGCGCGCGCTCCGTCGCCGCGCGGCCGGCGGCAGTACGCAGGGGCACTACACTAGCACTGCGCTCACAGCACTCGCGGCGAAAGCGGCCGCTGTCGCCGGTATCAGCGGGCTCGGCAGCGTCGGAGGAGTCGGCGCGCTCGCTGCGCAGTCGGAGCGCCACACACGCGGAAGGTACGCACAGATCGGCGCGCCGCGCGTCACTGCCGCGCCGCTCGCGCCGCCGCGCCCGCTCCGCCGCCGACCCGCGCCGCGCCCGGCCTCGCGTCGTTGGCCGTCAGCGGCGCCGCCGCCCCACAAGCCCCACACGCCCCGCTCTGGCTCCGCCTCCGGGGCGAGGGCGGGCCGCGGCACGAGCGCGTTTTTAAATGGCCCGGCGGGCGGCAGGGCGCTGCGGACATTGCGTCCTGCGTGCACCGCCGGCTCTGTTCGCTTCCTTCGGAGCGCAAGGCTTTGAGCCGCCCGCGCAGCCGGAACACCGGGCGCCGCATTGGCGATTGAACACCGCTCTTGTAAACCCTTGTCTTTGACAAACACATCATTAATCATTAGGTATACACTCTTATCCTTGCATTTGCATATTATGTTCTGTTGATATTTCATCGATGCCGATTAAACTTTCTTACTACTTAATTTTAATATAAGAATACAAATAAAGGAAATAAGCTGGAATGCAATTTTATCTTCCAGCACATAATAAATTTAAAATAGGTATAAAAACTCTCAAAAACTATACCTACCTAGGTAGGTATCGGTATCGACTTTTAAAGAAGTAAGTTATTTTAGATATAAAATCTTGCAATAAAATCCAAACGGAAGTTTACTTAAAAACTTAAGTAGCTATCTACGGTAGATATTATGTAGGTAAATAAGTACCTAGGTAAGGGAGACTACGGATAAACGTAACAATTTTAAATTATCTTGCAATATCTCACAAACCTTATTAGAACACAAAATACTTATTACCTACTACACAATACACATGGAAATATTAAGTAGTCTTTCAATACGCATTTTCACATATTTTAGCATTTCCTAGGTCATAGATTAGCCTACGTAACAGACAATGGTGAGGATACAGATACAACAATGATAGGTAGGTATAAAATGCTATGTTATATAATCAAATGAGTAATTCAGTTTATGGATCCCAGAATTCTCTGCGAGACAATGTTATTTAGGAAGCGGTAGGTAGGGTACAGTTTGATTGCAAAACTGTAAGTACCTAATTAGCGTTTCGTGAGATCTATAATGAATAAGTACCTAGTATTAAGTATATAGCAGTAGCTCCAGCTCCACTTTATTCCATTTTCGCCTCCAATCATCACTGATTGCATTTTTGCTCGGATTTTCGGACAGCCTCCGTGGCGCAGTTGGTTAGACGCTAGTTGTAAAACGCGCGGCCGCGAGTTCGATCGCGACACCAAGACAATCATACAGGGTATATGAAGACTGCGACAGAAAATGTAGCCAGGTGGTATTATTAGTGACTACAGACACAATGCAACTAAGAATTTCGCAAAAAGAAATTGTCTATTTTTTGTAAAAACTAGGCAAAAACTAGATATAATACTTATGTACCTCGCAAACATAATGAAATATAAAAATTTCAAAAAAGTAAACAGTCACTCTTTTTGCTAAATGTTTAGTTGCATAGTGTCTGTAACCACTAAAACTAGGTACAACCTAGCTTCGTTTTCGGTTGCAGTCTTGATATACCCGGAATGTGTGATCCACAGGTAGTTATTTGTTTCGAGTCAGGGTGTTGGTGAGACCGAAAGGTCACTGATACGACACAAGAGCGATCTTAGAATGGAATCAGGACTACTTATGTATAGGTATGACTATTGGGTGAATTTATTTGGGTCTATTATTATTTTCATTTCAATTGAAAAAAAGAAAAAGCCTTTGTATGTCAATATTTTAATCTACTATTTTATTACTATTTTGTAGATTGCCTCGGTGGAGCAATTGTACTACGGTAATTACAACGTTGGGTCTTGGTTGGTCTTGGGTTCACACATCCGAAACCTGGGAGTCCTGTGCCTACCCCTACTGAGAAAAAGACGTGAGTTTATGTGTGTATGTATGTAACTCTTTGGTACTTATATATTCGATTGTATCTGTTTATGTACCTATGTACCTACAGTTCAGGAATAGGTAGTACCTACTTACACATTACATACTTATTCGATTTTGAGGTCGGATCTAACGAGTCCTTTTTAGTCTTCAGCGCATTAAGTACCTACATAATTATTAGAGTTGACCAGACAAAAGTAACACGGGACGAATGTACCAAATGAATTTGTGAAAAAAATATGTTATCTACACTAACATGTTGTATGTCAGATTTTAACATTTTGAACCCACCCTTTACATATAGGTACATATATATTGAGCTGATAGCGTTGTTTCATCAGGTTTCGGCTCCACTCATTGAAGAGATTTCTTGAGTCATCTTCATTCCAGAAACATCTTAATTACCGAGTTATCTTTTGTATATCTAGACTCAACTGAAGTAGGTTCTGTATCTACCGTCCTCTTTACTTCCTTTCCCATCTTGTCTGCTGTTTTACAGCACATCATAATCATATATCATAAGTATACCTACACATGTCTGTTTTATAGTAGAAAATATATCCGCGTTATAAACAACACTTTAGGAAACAATGACCACACTGTACAAAAAGTAACCACTCCGTTTAATTTTCATTTTCAATTATTTCCCGTACCATTTAGGTACCTACTATCCGTACCATAACCACGTCTCTACATTCAGTGTGACTCACTCTGTGTCAGCCCGTATGCGTTCCATTGCAAGCCACGTTCAATTATTGAGAGTACGATTGATGGTAGTTAGGCCCTTATAATCTGCCACGCTTGCCTAGTGCTGGTTGGCAAACTTTACATCCCATAGATATCCTTACAAATCGCTATGACAATACATACAAGACTCCGAATACAAGGGCGGATCCAGGAGGGAGGGCATGGGGGTCATAACCCCCCTCCCTTCCTGGGCTGACTCCAGATTGACAGTTTTTTAAAATATATCGTTTTCACTTTCACACATATTTACTTTAAAAAATCGTAAGCATACCTACTCACGAATTACAGGTGTAACCAACTTTTAAATGTATAATTGTAATAGAATACGAGTACGTCCAGTGTTCTGACTAGAACGTATTCTGTGCTAGAACTATAGGTATGACCCCCCCCCCCCCCCCCCGACTTGAAAGATGGATCCGCCCTTGTCCAAATATGTACTTATACAAATAAATAAAACCTACATACTACCTTTACAGATGACGTAGACAAAATTAAGTTTGATGTCATAATTTAAATCTCGAACAGGGCAGTGAAAGCAATATTAAAATCGTAATTTTTTTCGTAAGTGGTTCATTGGTTTCAGAATTTCACATTTACGTGAGGGATGCGGGGAGAAAAGAAAGCTTAAACAATAAGTGGTAATATTGGATTTTTAAAATAAAATGAACTTCAAAATTGAAATTGTATTTATTCTTATCACAAATAAATAATGAAAGTTCGAATATTAGAACGTCATGTCGGAATTCAGATTGTAGAGTTGGGTACCTAACCCCTCTGCTTGTCCCGTTCCGACCCGTTCCAACTCGCCCTGACCCGTCTCATTCTATTCCATTACCCAAGGTATGTAATCCTGTCGTCTCCTGTCCCACCCCATCCCTTTGAGATTGAAAGAATAACAAATATATTTTAATACCTGACTTATCCCACGGGAGCACTGAATTTTTCGACATAAAAAGTGAGTAGATACCTACCTACTCTATGTGTTAATCCTGGGTTTCAGCAACCTGTATATCAAAGTTTATGGAAATATTTGAGATATTTATTGCCTATATGTATATAGGTATAGATTAATATTTAAATATACATAAATACATATCTACCTAGTAACCTACACCTAATCTACATGCATATACATACAGGCTAATATTGACATATGGTATTTCATTTATGTGCGTGGTGGCCTGTTGGTAACGGACCAGACGCGGCTGCCTACATGTTCACGGTGGTCGCGGGTTCAAATCCCAGGGCACACCTCTGACTTTTCGGAGTTATGTGTGTATTGATAGTCAATCACCACGCACTTTAACGGTGAAGGAAAACATCGTGAGGAAACCTGCATACCGTAGCGATTTTAAAGAATTTCTACGGTATGTAAGTCCGCCAACCCGCACTAGGCCAGCGTGGTGGACTATATGGCGTAACCACTCTCAATCGATTCTCTCGATTGTAGAGTAGGCCCGTGCCCTGCAGTGGGACGTATATGGGCTGATATAGATATAGATTTCATTTAAACCACATGTTTGTAACGAATCAACTAACTAATATTGTACCAACTTTAAAAAAACTTTTCAAAGCCTTCGATCAACCCGAACAGGTACGAGTTTTCCGCTCTGGTTCATTGCCGTACCGAAACAAAGTTTAGCTACTCGGTAAAACCACGTAAAACTACTCGTATCTATACAGGTTAAAAATAATGGAATATCAAATCACGAATTTCAAGAAAAAAAAATCGCGTTATTATTTCAGATTTTGTACAATGTTACTTGAGGCAATGTTAACGGGTTAAAATAAGTACCATAATATATCAATATCACCTGTATGTATCACCCGGTATAAATACTTTGATAAATAAACATTAATCAACAACTTCTGATTTGGTAAACCGAAACAACATATTATTTATTTTGATCAAAAGTATGAATATAAGCATATTACGTAATGAAATTATTACATTAGAATCTTATACACTCTATGTAAACTGAACTGAAGCCCCTAAATCTCTTGGGCAATTCAATTCGATCGGGACGCCATCTCGTATCGATTTTACAAACTATACGACAGCCTGAAGCCTTGAATATAATATTTATGTAATATTATATAGGTCGTCGTTGATCGTCTGTGGCCGAAGGCGCTGATTTTAACATAATATTAATAGTTATAATTTATTGATAGTCGATCACCACGCACTATAACGGTGAAGGAAAACATCGTGAGGAAACCTGCAACCAACAGCGATTTAAAAAATCTTAATAGACCTACCCTGTATTAATTTTTGACATATTTTTTTATTGGATGAGCAAACATTTCACCTTATGGCACCTAAGTGATTTCTGCCATACATGAACATCCACAGCACCTGTGCACAGCACTTAAATAAGCTCGCTTGCCAGCCTCCCCAAGGTGTGAGTGTGTCTAGCAGAGAGGAAAGTGATGATTATAAGTGTGAACATAACTAAATCTTTGTGTTATTATTCAGTCTAGTTTCAGTCATACATTTTTACACATATCACAAGCTAAACAAGTTAGAATCCATATTTTTGTATGGAATTTAATGTCAAACCTACTAGGCTCCCTCTTTACTGATATAATATTGATTATTGATATTGATATAAACTTATCTACGCGCGTGAGAAGTTATACTTCTTTAGCATCATTAAAAAATAGTTTTTAATTGCATGCAAATAATTAATTACAATTAAATAATAGAAGGATTGGAAAAGGATAATCAACAAAGTTCAGTTTAAATTTGAAAAATTAAATAAATAAATATTTATTTTCTTACATTACGTCTAACATAAATAGTCTTATTATTCGAATTGTATTTTTAATTAAATTTAAAGGTTGGTCATTTTTTAAATATTTTTATTGATTTCTTAATTTAATAATCACTTTTCATTTTTATCAAAAAAAAATCATTAAATTTATTTAGTTATTTTTATAAATATTTATTATTTATTCAATTTAATAGCAAATATTAAAAATTTATATTATAATTTGATGTTCAATTTTAATTTTTATCACACACTTTTTATTAAATGTTTTATTAAATTTATTTCTTTATTTTGTAAATATTAAATAACCAATAATAAGTATTTAACATTAATAATTTAATAATATTTAGTGTTAATTATATTAAACTAGCTTCTGCCCGCTAACTTCGTCTGCGTGATTATCTTTGTTTAAAAAAATATACATGTAATATCCCGTTATATCCCGCCCGTCCTATCTCATTCTCACTCAAGGTATGTAATCCACGCCCATCGCATCCCTTTGAGTATAAAAAGTAACAAATATATCGGATTTCCGTCCTCATCCCACGGGAACACTTAATTTATCTGGATAAAATGTAGCCTAAGTGTTAATCCAGTGTTGATATGGGGATTATTAGTTTTTCTCATTTATCTTCCATAATACAAAGAAACATCCTGTATGTAAATAAGACATTTACCAGTTTTTAAGTTGGACTTGTACCTATATAACTGTGAAACCGCATCTCATTTCGTCTTGTAGTTTTTGCGTTATGCGCAAGTAAATAAAAAGAAACACCCTGTCTAAAAATAAAATATATACCAGTTTTCAAATTGGACGTGCACCATTATTACTGTGAAAACTGCATCTCATTTTGTATGGTAGTTTTTGAGTAATGTGCAAGCAAACAAAAAGAAACATCCTGTATGTAAATTAAATATATACCAGTTTTTAAGTTGGACCTGCACCATTGTAATTGTGAAAACTGCATCTCATTTGGTACGGTAGTTTATGAGTAATGTGCAAGCAAACAAAAAGAAACACCCTGTATGTCAATGCAACATATACCAGTTTTTAAGTTGAACCTGCAGCAATATAACTGTGAAAACCGCATCTCATTTGGTGCGGTAGTTTATGAGTAATGTGCAAGCAAACAAAAAGAAACACCCTGTATGTCAATGCAACATATACCAGTTTTTAAGTTGAACCTGCAGCAATATAACTGTGAAAACTGCATCTCATTTGGTGCGGTAGTTTATGAGTAATGTGCAAGCAAACAAAAAGAAACACCCTGTATGTCAATGCAACATATACCAGTTTTTAAGTTGAACCTGCAGCAATATAACTGTGAAAACCGCATCTCATTTGGTGCGGCAGTTTATGAGTAATGTGCAAGCAAACAAAAAGAAACACCCTGTATGCAAATGAAACATATACCAGTTTTTAAGTTGAACCTACAGCAATACAACTGTGAAAACCGCATCTCATTTGGTGCAGTAGTTTTTGCGTGATGCGCAAGCAAACATACAGACAGACAGACAGACAGACAAAAATTCTAAAAAAAATTGTTTTGGATTCTGTTGCTGTTATAAAGACCCCCCGCGTTGAAATTTCTTAAATATCTTCCATGTACAGACATCGACCATTTACATTTTTATTATATGTATAGATAAAAGTATTTTAATTTATATCAATAAATAATACATACGGATAGTTAACCTCAATTATATTGGAGCACTTGAAAAAGTATATAAGCACATTTTTTTTCACTAATATTCACAAATAGTTAGTAATATCAATCAAAATATTCAATTTAAATCACTACTGAATATAATTTATTATATAGCACATATATAATTCGCACTTGTATGAAACTAAAACACGTGTTGTGAATGTATAAACTAGAAACATGTTGATAAATATTATAAATATGAAAACAGTGATCAGAGGTGACGAGCGTACCAACATGCGCGACTAATATCGAGGTTCAATTTCTATTTTGTTGGTAGCTTCGGTTAAGCAGACAACTTCATACTGTTAATTTTGTGTCACAGATGCGCGCGCATCTTAAAATTTCACTCTCATCATTTTTTCATAACGCGCCTAAAGAAGTATAACTTCAAAAACATTTTTATGAATTGATATATATTATATAATATTGATTTAAAAAATCGTTAAGGAGTGGCACTGACAAAAAGCAACAGAATCTGAAATAATTTACTATCATAAAATGTAGGTACAAAGGTTTTAAATAATATGTTACTAAATGTGGTTCACTGCTTAAAGCCTCATGCCGTCATCAGAAGAAGCTAAAGCATTAATTAAGATAGCTGATATAGGTTTGAAAAATAGTATTTAAGATTAGTTTTAACTTTTATATAATTGTTTTTGTTCGGTTTTACTATAATAGCTGCATGTACTGATAAGTATTGTAATCTTTATAGGAGGATATGGTCGCTCAGCGACAAAGTCCTTTCAAAAAAATATATATATTCTTTATTCCATTTATTATTCATTATTGAATGTCATTTGAAATTAAATTAGAATTTCTACTTTGTGAGTGATTTGAATAAATATCTAAATAAATGTTGTTTCTGTTTGCATATTCCAAAAATATGACTAAGAATTTTATTTCATTGCTCTACACATTATAAAAGAGCATTTATTTGGTCATATAATCTATAATGGCAAAACTAAAACTAATTAATTGTGAAGTCAGGAGAAGATCCTAGAACAAATACTATTTGTATGGCCTGTAGATGATGAGTAATGAAGATGTATTTAATGAATTATTTGTTACCTTAAAAGTAAGTGCTTTTTACAGGACAATGTTAATATTATGTCATAATAATTTTGAATAAATAAACTGATGTACCTACAATAACATACTGTAAAAGCCCATATTATGTGCCAACTGCAGGGCAAGGCCTTTTCTATCATTGAAAGTTTGATTGGGAGGGGTAAGGCCATATACAATAACACAACTGGCTTAATATTTAATCTATATAATAATACATAATGCTGAAGAGTTTGTATAAATTGCAATAATCTCAAGTTCTGGTACAAAATATTGATAATCCTTTATTGTTGGATTGTCCATTCATCAAAGAAGGTTTCATGGTACTTTTTATCCCTTGAAAAATAGTCTTATTTTTTTCCAGAAAATGTTTTTCTTTTTTGTATAAAGTCGCCAGCAATACTAGTTCTTCATAAGTTTTAACTTGGCTTGAGATGGCCTATATATTATGCAGAACTTTGCACACAAAATAAGCACTAAACTAGGACTAGATATCAATAATTATTTATTGGTCTGCAACTAGGATGATATAATTAAAAACATTCAGGTCTGCTTTTTATTTCTGCAATAAGACCGCGCTCCACGATCGGCACTGTGAACCGGTCAAACGAAGCGCCACTGCACACGTACACGGGACGCGCGAGGGTCGCAGACAACTTGCGCGACAATGTGACTGCCACACCGTCGCAGCCGAGGAGCGCCGTAGCGAGCCCGGCGCGCGCCGCCCCGTTCGACTGCGGCGCTGGCACTCCTGCTGCCACTTCTGACAGCACCGGCTCGCCATTACCGCCCACCCACAGCAACAACGAGTCTTTCATACGCAGTGCTACTACTCGACACACCATCTCACCACTCCACACTTCAAATTCATGTATGCGCCACGAGCTACTCCTGTACTTAATGCACCGCCTCGTCGTCACAACGCGAGGTGTTATTACCGGCTCCATTACTTTCTATGACAAACTAACAAAAAAACTGTCTATAAATCCTTATTAAACAATTCGGTATCTACAAACAAGCAACAAAATACTTGTATTATCAAAATATACAAATTATAGCTTACTGAATAGATTAATTTTGAATGTTCGAATTTCGCAAATGTGAATCTGTCATGACAAATGACAATTGGTGTTGTTTTTTCAAATTGTCATATAGCAAAGGCAAAGGAAATCAATTCAAGCGTCGCGTCATCGGCGCATTGATCTGTGGTATTGAATATTGATATAGTTCACAGATTACTTAGATCACTATATAGTTCCACGTTTGTATATAGGGCCCAATGATAATTATACACAATTAAAAAAAAATGTCTCATAACTATTTTTTGTGGGTAATTTGCGCGGCTGTGGTGGCCTGCTGTATTCGGTAGAAATTGTAACTAAAAAATGAGACCTAGTGGTCTAATCTTTGGAAAAGACAAACTTGGCATAGGCTTAATATTCTAAAATTGCCGACAGTTGGTATAAAAAATAGTAGCAAATACACTTAACCAATCGTGTTGGGCCATTTGTATTTATATATCTACGATTTGTCAAATATATTGCGTGTTTGCCCACGATTGGTCAAATACTTTTCTCCTATTCAATTTTAACCAATAGTTGTTGGTTACGTCAACCAACAAATGCCAAAAGTTCATTTTCAAAAATCAAGTTCAACTTTCAAGATATATTTGAAGACCGACATGCGTGATGCAGATAATCAGTCAACATTAAACTGTCTCATTTGAATTTAGCGTTGTTTTAGTTGGCGTGCAACCGGGCGCAAGTTAAGATCTTCTGCGATTAGTTGTTGAATACTACCAGCACGTTGGTTTATCCGACGATGAAATACATTTTGTTGTTAGGACTCGCGGTCCTGCTACTCTCAGGTGAGTACCGGTCGAATGTCTACGTTGCAAGATTTACCTCATATTTACTGCTAGATTAATTCAATTTTGAAGTAGGAATAAAAGAAACTGCTATCAATATTCAACGTACTTTTAAAGTATACGTTGAAAAATCATTGTGGCTTTATTTATGCAACTCGCTCACGACCTGTAGCCGATGCGGCGACTAGAATGTTCCTCACGCTAGCGGTGTTCTACACCTATCGCGACAACCAATTGCACTGATAAGCAATATTTGAGTAAAAATACCATAATATTGAATTTAATAAAATAGTGATTTTGTTTTGGGTAGCAGGGAGTGGCCACTGCCCCCTGGCGTACGTTTTAATAGGTAACATTCTGTGGCCGGTGATGATGAACATACTAGTACAGATATTATGTCAAAGCTGAGTACAATTGCTATATTGATTGTAAGTTATTTTATGTTTTGTTTTCAGGATGTTCATATGCACAAGAAGAAGGTGAAGGCACAGTGGAAGAAGTAACAGTGGACATTGACCATGGAGCGTCTCGGGAAGGCTCTCGTACTGGTGAGTTGGTTATAGCACTCTGCCGTCATGTAAGGTTCATTTATCTATAATAAATGTAATATACTAGATGTGGCATTGTAACACAAATCAATCAACATGTAATCAATAGGCTCAGTGGTATTACAAGTTATCTCGTTATCATAACCACATATTTTGATAATCCAGTATCTAGTACTTTAATATTGTTCATTTAAATGATAAATACTCCACATGGCTGCACCATGCATAAGGGATTGAAAACATTATCATTTGATTCATGGCTTGGGAACATTTATTTTAGTATTGACAACAATTAACTACTTTTGCTTGAGTTTATCATCTGCTGCCAGCACTCGGAGACGTTCTTTGAGCCATTGTGAGTCTTGAATGTGATGATGTAGTCTGCGATCACTGCGTGGCACTTGTTCCAATGTTTTGATATGTTCCCACCACCATCCATACCTAGGACAAAAAACATGCTGTTAGCATATTCATATTGTTATTCTAACATTTAGGAGTACTATCAGCTAGCGATTCATTTATAATTTATAATAGAAAGCCTAAAAAATAATACAATACTGAAGAAATATAGAAAATCTTGTTTTTTGTCACTAATAGCATACACATTATAAGAAGTTCAATAGTAAAACAGTTAAGTGCCAATTATTCAACATTCATACTTTAGCAAATACAGGTACTGCTGTAAATATCTGCTGGTACTGTTGCTTTAATGATTTAAAATATTATTTACAAGCAGAAGATAAGTTATTGCTGCTGTGATGGAGTAATTAGTGGCCAAACTCTTGTTTGGCCAAGAGAGAACCGATTTTGGTGAAATGTAAAATAGAGATAATATATTGAACCATGGACATGGGCTACTTTTTATCCCAAAAAAAAGTAGTGCCCCTGTAGAATGTCAGGAATTGTATTCCAATATATTATTTACTACTCTTTCAAATTCAATGGATGGCATGCTTTTGTCATGAGATAATGAGATGGAACAAAACGGGATGGGACTGGAGAAGCAATATGGTTGACAGCGGTTTCTTAAGAATATTGAATTTATATAGAAAACAGTCAGAACACGAAATCATATCGTGTTGATGTGAAGTGGACTCAAAAACTATCTACACCTGGGCTAAGCCGGGCCCTACCGCTAGTAATAAATAACAAAGAAACATAGTAGGTACTACACATAAATTAAATGTATACAAGGTTTCACCTAACTGATATGTATGATTACCCCAGCGCATTTTACATTCACAAATTATTTCTCATATTATATTAGAGATGAAACGGATACCGGTAACTATCCGGTATCCGGCCTATCCGGCCTTGTTTACACTATCCGGCCGGATACCGGATAGTAATACAGTATCCGGGCGGATACCGGATAATAAAATTTTAAAAAATCTAATTATTTTACACAAGGCAAATCATACTCCAAAAGGTTATGGACACCGTTTATTTTTATAATCGCACATCAAAAAATGTTTGTTTTATTAATTATTGACATTTCTTGTTAATCTATCAGAATTCAAACATAAAATCATGACGACAAGTGATAAACAATGAAATAAACAACAACCGAACTGAGAAACAAACACAAACTGACACCCGCGATAACACTCGAACGCCCCCGAGTCAACTCGAATGCGCCTGAATATTTCCGATCTCGTTCACCGCGCTAATATTCAAATCAAACTGATCGCGTCAACGCAATAAAGGGCCGAAGATCCGGCAGCCGGATATCCGGCGCTCCGGCCTAGTAGCTTGCCGAATATCCGGTATCCGGTATCCGGCCAAACTACTATCCGTTTCATCTCTATATTATATCCTCAGCACCCCTACTATTATACAGAGGGGCTGTATAATAACCATAGTCTAAACGCATATCCAAGTCGTACATTGCATGACAACATAGGATTACTGATTAAAATACTTTATTTGTAGGTGTACTGTTGATACTTATGATTACCTTGTTATTAAAAAAATATATGCATTATTCTTTTGTAATGATAGTGCCGTGCGAGCGCCAAGTTAATGACTTTTTGTAGAAATAGAGAAACATTTATATGTTCACTTTAAATATTGCGAGGTTATTTATTAGATACGGCTTCACCGGGCTGCTGATAGTTTTTGTGTCCAGTCCACATTAACGACTATTATAGTTTTCGCAGCCACGCGATGTAAAGAATATTTTAGGTAATTTTTGGGTTACATTATTGGAGATTTAGTAAGGATCTCGTATTTTTAAAAGAATATAATATAGCCTATGTCACCCGGGGTTAGTGTAGGTTCCTGACGGTGAAATAATTTTTCAAATCGTTTTAGTAGTTTCCCGGAACTTCTGCCCATTCAATGCAAACAAACAATCAAATATTTATTTTATTATATATATTAGATTATTATAATATTTTATAAGATGTGATGTAATTTATAGCAAAGTCGTTGAATTAGTACTACCTCAGATAGTAGCTATAATTGACCTGAATTTACATAAGACCTCACGACTTTTTATAGTGAAAAAGCTGACTGGGCATTTTTTTTTACATTTTATACTTTTAAAGGATAATTGTAGGTTGTATACTACTTACTAATGTTGGGCTCTATTATATTATTGTACTGTGCAGTATTTGCGGGACAGGGTAACAAATATCCATTCCGACGAACTATGCATCCAATACAAGAATGACCCGTAATGATCGATTGTTGCGTTTGTTTTTGTTAGCACGCTACGTATTTTATCATGTGAAGTGAAAGTTGAACATGCAGCTGGACATAAGAGTGAGTGTGCATGGACTGACTGGTGCGCCGTGGTGAGCGGCGCGGCGTACTTGTCCCGCGGGCCGCGCGTCAACATGTCCTGTATGCGGCGCAGCGCGTCCGCCTCGAGTCGCGCCTGCTCGCCAATAGACGCGCGCGCGCCTGCATTCTCTGCGCGCGCGTAGAACTTGTCAGTCACCGTCGCCGCTGCATACATACATACATAATCATTCATACACTCATTTGCAAAAAAAACGGGCGGTTTTGATTTTAATTCTTCTTTAAAAAAATACGGTACCAAAATGATTTCAATCATTTGTACATGTTACTGGCCGGTTTTAAAAATGCCGTGGTGTTTAAAACAGTACGTTCTAAATTCAAATTTTCGTTTGATGCTCGTTTTTACAGAAAACCACTTTTTATCCTACATTTTTGGTGCGAAGTTCCAAAAGATAATATCGGTTTTCATAACTTTTAGTAAATTTTTATGAATTTATTTCATATTCTTAATTGTCAAAGCTTCATTTATTGCTGTTTAGCTGTCTCAATAATGTTAGAGAAAGTGGTAAAAGCTACCAAAATTATTGCGCTGCTCGAAGAGGGTTGCAGCCAATGCTTCGTGGCTCAGAGGCTAAGTGTGAGTCGCTCGAGGGTTCAAAGGACCTGGCAGCGGTATCAAGACACCGGTTCCGTCGAGAGAAGGCCTGGTTCTAGAAGAAAACCATGTACCCAACCACGGGATGATCGTTTTCTTGTGAGTCGCGCATTGAGAAATCGCAAGTCTTCGTATGTGGACCTTAAGAACAACCTCGAAGAAGTAAGAAATGTGCATATTAGTCTATGGACGGTCAGGAGGAGGCTTCTCGCGGCCAATATACGCAGTCATCGCCCGGCCCGCGGCCCTAAGTTACTCCGTGAGCACAGAGTTGCCAGGCTTAGGTATGCTCGAAATTGTTAGTCATGGACTCAAGAAGACTGGAATAGGGTATTGTTCTCCGATGAAGCCAGGATATCTCTGTTCGGTGAAGATCGACGTCGGCGAGTGCTACGAAGACGAGGAGAAAGCTTTGCAGAGGCTTGTTTTGAAGAAATCACACCTTATGGTAGGGGCTCTGTTATGTTTTGGGCAGGAATAAATTCAATGGATCGTACAGAGTTAGTCTTCATTGAAAACGGCTCACTGACTGGACATCGATACATAACGGAAGTTCTAATTCCTCATGCACAACCCGCATTGGCCGCTTTAGGCGAAGACTCAATTTTTATGGACGACAACGCTCGCGCGTCTGGCGATGTGGAAGTGTATGTGTAAGAGGTCGGCATTCGTCGTTTGGATTGGCCAGCTCGAAGTCCCGACCTCAATCCTATAGAGCATGTCTGGGACGTTCTGAAACGACGCGTGAGATCAGTACAACCGGCTCCGCAGACCATCAGAGAGCTGAAGAATGTGATTACCGCGGAGTGGGAACGTATTCCGCAAGCAAGTATCCGGGATATCCTCGCTAGCATACCCAGACGAATTCAATCTGTGATTTCAGCTAGAGGGGGTCACACTCGATACTAAACATTTATCTGCTTTTACTTTATTAAAGAAAAAACAAACAAAAATCTTTGTTAACTTTTACTTCACGAGCATATGCGCTACTAGTGAACTTTAGCATTAAAACCCATAAATTTTATCAAAATTTTATGATAATACTGACGAAAACGATTATTTGCTTATTAATTTACAAAATTGGGAAAGTAAAACTACCTATAATTATCAAACAAACCAATAGTAACATTTGAAATGGTTCATTGCTTAGGTGCCCGTTTTTTTTGCAAATGAGTTTATTATTGGAAAGCGCACTACACAAAACACCCGCCGGGCCCGAGCTGAGCGACACAGTCCACCGACACAAGTCGGCGGCCTATAAGAAAATAATCACGTCGGCAACAAGCGCCCGCATGTGTTGCCCACCGACATGTTAGACGACGCTAGCGCTCTGCTCAGGTGCTCGGCGACACATACGTCATCACGTTATAAAAATGTTCCTCGTGTCAGGTCGAGCTGCTGTCTTGTCGTCGACAAAGTTTTGGGACTTGCAATGAGTGAAGTCATGTTTTTTCTTGGTGACATAAGTCGGTGGGTCGGCAATATTCATCTCACGTCCATACTTTAAAAATATTCGATTCCAGGACCATTATAATTGTTTTTTTAATCACAGACAAACACACGAAAAACACATAACTGAAACAGATTGATGAAACTCAGGATTACATGAGTTTACGCGCTAGAGTAAACAATCATGATTAATACAGCTATCTATACGTATAATAAATTTGTAACTGATGTATATGGAAGATAAATTAAAAAGACTAATATGGTGGTTTTAGAATTTTTGTTTGGTTGTCTGTGCGGTTGTGCGCAATGAACTCAGTGATGGTTTAACGGATTTCGATGAAATTAATTATGGGGGTATTTGACACAGTGAATTAACACTTAGGCTACTGTTTATCCAGAAAAAATGAGTGTCCCCGTGGGATGGGGAAAGAATTCCGATATATTTGTTCTTTTTTTTATACTCAAAGGGACTGGATTACATGTCTTGAGTGAGAATAAGACGGGACGGGCTGGGATGGAGAATTCCAAATAAAGTTAATTTTAAATAAAATTAATCACGCATTCGAAGCTTGCGGGCAGAAGCTAGTTCCAAATAAAGTTAATCATGCAGATTAAGTTTGCGGGCAAAAGCTAGTAATAAATATGTTTACTTCACGGATAAAAGCGTATGCATAAACACAACCGTTGTCTTGGCTACAACAATCAACAAACCACAATGCGGTTGCCTGGAAACTGGCTCATGATTTTCAAACGACCTAATAGGTTATTATGTATATATACTGTAACCAGAGTTTTGATTAAATGAGTAAGGTAATAGAAAAATGTAACTGAAATATGTCAACCTGTAAGAAAGTCACATTTCCTTCATATAAACAAGAGGCTGGGTCAGTACTTAGCAATTAACATTCCTGTTTAGCGGCAGTTGCTAGAATAATCGTTGTAGAGTAGAAAATGGATCTGGTAAAATTCAACTTATAAAATGACACATTAAATATATTAAATACTGACGTAGTGCGAAAGGCTTGACGGGCGAAACATATGAACGACCCGGCTCGCGTTGTGGCGCGAACCGCAACTTGAAAGAGCGCGCGTGCAGCGGCCGCGTCGCGTCGGCGCCCGCCGCGCTGCCGGCCGCGCCCGCCGCGCCGCCCGCACTGCCGCCCGCCGACATGGCGCGGCTCACAATGCTCCGTGCTCGTGGCGCGGACTCGTTTGATCGATGAGTGGTGTTGACAGACGCGGAGGCGGTGGCGCGCGAGGAGGAAGCCATCTCGCCGGACGAGCTGAGCGTGGCGCAGCTGCGCGAGATCCGCGAGCGCGCCAAGAACTACACCTTCCAGACGGAGGTCAACCGCATGATGAAACTCATCATCAACTCCCTCTACAGAAATAAAGAGGTGTTTATTTTGAAATTTTGAAAATGATAATGTATCGCATCAAAGTGTGCGCTTTATTTATATTTATGTTACGAGTACGTTATTTTGGCAGATTTTCCTACGCGAATTGATATCGAACGGATCGGACGCGCTCGACAAGATCCGGCTGTTGTCGCTGACGGATCACAACGTGCTCGATACCAACCCGGATCTGAGCATCCGCATTAAAGCGGATCCCGACAAGCGACAGCTGCACATCATCGACTCCGGCGTGGGCATGACGGGCTCGGAGTTGGTCAACAACCTCGGCACCATCGCTAAGTCCGGCACGGCAGACTTCCTTTCCAAAATGCAAGACGTGGAGAAGGTGAGCCCCTGACATTTGCACCGTCCTCGGCACAGCTCCGTATTACTCTTCCACAACTCGCACAATGTGTGAAACTATTACAAAATATTTATCTTCATTATTTAATAAACATTTAGAACTCGATGCGTATTTATATGTAGAAATATGATTGTAATCCCGGGATTTGATTCTTAAAAAATGGGTCGGGATGCCAGGATCCCGGTACTTGGAATCCCGGGATCAAAACCCTAATCATGAATGTACATTTTTTTAGGTACTGTCTGTCCATAAAGAAGCATTTCAATCGACTCGACTGAACCAGTTGTGAATATTTCGCTTCTTGTAATATGAATCGATAAGTCGTACAGGGTACGATTAAACTAACGTTTGAAGGGAAATTGTGTCGGAAGCCGGCGCGCAGGCGAATGAGCGGGTGAGCAGGTGATATGTGCGCAATGTTGCAGGGCGGCGCGCAGGAGATGAACGACATGATCGGGCAGTTCGGCGTGGGCTTCTACTCGGCGTTCCTGGTGGCGGAGCGCGTGACCGTGGTGTCCAAGCACAACGCGGACGAGCAGCACGTGTGGGAGTCCGACGCCAACTCCTTCAGCGTGGCGCGCGACCCGCGCGGGGACACGCTGCGCCGCGGCACGCACGTCACGCTGCACCTCAAGGACGAGGCCGCCGACTACCTGCAGCCCGACACCATCCGCGCGCTCGTCAAGAAGTACTCGCAGTTCATCAACTTCCCCATCTACCTGTGGGCCTCGCGCACCGAGACCGTGGAGGAACCCGCCGACGAACCCGCCGCCGACGCCGACGACGACGCGCAGGTACGGAGCCGGTGCACTTACACACTTACCGTCAGATGGCGGCGCGGTCACTTTGACGTGCCAGGTTTGAAAAAATACCTATAAATGGTTATTAATCATTTTGACAATTTTAAGAAAAAGTAATATATTTTCTTTTTTAATATTGTTTTGAGATTTTGCGCCCGAAGTGAAATTACACAATTTTGTCACAACAATTCTTAAAATATTTTATATTATCGTTGTTATGAATAAGTATTTCGATAAAATGCAAACGCAAAATCCGACGCGTACGAGTCTGCAAAACTTGCTATTTGATGAATCAGGTGGAGGACGCGGCCGACGAGAAACCCGAGACCAAGAAGACTGAGAAAACGGTGTGGGACTGGGAGCTCATGAACGACAACAAGCCCATCTGGACGCGCAAACCCGCGGAAGTGGCCGAGGACGAGTACACGCAGTTCTACAAGAGCCTCACCAAGGACGCGTCGCCGCCGCTCGCCAAGTGAGTGAGCAGTGAGCTGCGAGTAGAGTAGTGTAGTGTAGTGTGTGGCGCTGACCGCGCGTGTGTCGCAGGGCGCACTTCGTGGCGGAAGGCGAGGTGACGTTCCGCGCGCTGCTGTTCGTGCCGCGCGTGCAGCCCGCCGACAGCTTCAACCGCTACGGCACCAAGACCGACCACATCAAACTCTACGTGCGCCGCGTTTTCATCACCGACGAGTTCAACGAGCTCATGCCCAACTACCTCGCCTTCATACAGGTACGTGCTCGCCCCCCACCCCCACCCCCCGCGTCCCCCGCACCCGCACTCACCCGCGCGTGTTGCAGGGCATCGTGGACAGCGACGACTTGCCGCTGAACGTGAGCCGCGAGACGCTGCAGCAACACAAACTCATCAAGATCATCAAGAAGAAGCTCGTGCGCAAGGCGCTCGACATGCTCAAGAAGATCCCCGATGACGAGTACGAGCACTTCTGGAAGGAATATTCTACCAAGTGAGTGCTTTACTGCACTACTTCTCTCTCCTCTCTTGTTCTATCTGTATAATAATAATTTCTGTCATCATCTGTATCATCCACTTTTACTATAATTTCACCTTGGCTATGGTCTATACGTCAGGCTTGTTTACCTTTTTATGAAGATAAACTGTTAGAACTGAAATAAACTAGAATAAATATAACTTTATTAGACAATAGTTACAAAGAGCCCAATACTAAAACATGCCATATCTTGTGATATCACAATATTATAATCTAGAACTTAACTTTGGTGTACGAGTATAATAATATACCCGACACTCGCAGGCAAAGTAATTATCATCTAAAATCTTATCTTCTTTTACCAGTGGAGTAAAAAGCTTGCATTTTGGTAAAGAATAACTGATAAAGTTAAGAAAACATATTAATACACTTACACCAGTGAGTCATTTTGTGCTAAAAGTTTTATCAAGGTATAATATTTGACGCGTGTCTTATATTACAGCATCAAGCTCGGTGTGATGGAAGACCCCAGCAACAGGTCGCGATTGGCAAAACTACTGCGGTTCCACTCGTCTAACTCGGAACAGATGACTTTCCTCGCTGACTACGTGAAGCGCATGAAGCCTAAACAACACCACATCTACTACATCGCCGGTGCCAGCCGCGCTGAAGTACGGACACTTCCTTTTGTACTTGATGTCGCTCTTTACATTTCATCACAATACATTACGGAACTTGTCATATACGATTATTGGCTGAATTTTTCTAAACTCTTCTAAACCAAATCTTAAACTACACGCACCTATATATTATGTAATTCGTCTCGTGCGCTTCATCTTACCAAAACTACGACTTATGAAAGTTTTTGAACACCCAATCTAAATCGTCACCAACTGCTCTTCGACTTCCAGGTCGAGAAGTCGCCATTCGCGGAAAGGCTCGTGAAGCGCGGATACGAAGTTCTATACCTCACGGAAGCGGTCGACGAGTACTGCCTGTCCTCGCTACCCGAGTACGACGGCTTCAAGTTCCAGAACATCGCCAAGGAAATCTTCGACCTCGAAGAGAGTGAGTTGCTCCCCACCTCCCCGCTCTCCCGCCACCGCCCCTCCCCGCCCCCCCGCCGTGTCTCACCCACTCGGTGCGTCCGCAGGCGAGCAGCAGAAGGAGCGCCTCGAGGCGTACCGCACGCAGTTCGAGCCGCTCACGCGCTGGCTGGGCGACAAGCTGGGCGCCTGGGTCACGCGCTGCGCCGTGTCGCGGCGCCTGGCGCGCTCGCCCGCCGCGCTCGCCGCCACCGCCTTCGGCTGGACCGGCAACATGGAGCGCCT
Source organism: Deilephila elpenor (assembly GCA_949752805.1). Taxonomy (NCBI): domain Eukaryota; kingdom Metazoa; phylum Arthropoda; class Insecta; order Lepidoptera; family Sphingidae; genus Deilephila; species Deilephila elpenor. The sequence goes on from OX457094.1 coordinate 20,152,976, forward strand.
CGCGCTCTCCAACGCGCACCAGAAGTCCGACGACCCGCAGCGCCGCCACCACCTCACGCAGAAGAAGATGCTCGAGATCAACCCGCGCCACCCCATCATCGTGGAGCTGCTGCGCCGCGTGCAGGACGACCCCGACAGCGCCGACGCGCTCGAGGTGGCCCACACGCTGTACCGCACGGCCGCGCTCAGGTCAGTACCGCCCGCGCCACCGGCCCGCGCCGCCGCGCCGCCGCTCCGCCGCTCACCGCGCGCTCTGTGTCCGCAGGTCCGGCTACATCCTGCAGGAGGGGCAGTCCGTGGAGTTCGCCGAGACGGTGGAGAAGATGATGCAGCGCTCGCTGGGACTGCCGGCCGACGCGCTGCCCGACGACGAGCCCGAGGACGACGCGCCCGACGCCGAAGCCGAAGCCGAAGCCGACGCCGAGCCCGACGACCACGACGAACTGTAGGCGGCGCACGCCAGGACGCACGTCATGAGGCCGCGGGTGTAGTTTACTCTTTCAATTTTCCAGTATGTAATGTAACATGTGCCGTGTGAAAACAGTGAATGCATTTTTTTTTATATCAGTATGCGTGACGGTAATGCGAACTGTAACATTGTAAATAAATTATATTTATTAATAACGTTTTTTTTTGTTGATGTGGGTTACATGACATATCACATTAATATTACGAGGAGAATCACTAAAACGATTAATTGCTTTTATATTAATCATACACAAGGACCTGCTATAATAACTGGAAAATTAAATAGTTTCTTAAAGATTTACATACAAACACACATAAATTCATGCTTATCGTGTTTTTCAAAGCAGTCATTCCTGCCGGCGGTAACTGGATTTTTTTTTCTGACAGTGTAATTTAGGTAGTCACTCATTTCTTTTCGTAGTGAAATTTTTGACCTTATTATAATCTTACATGAAAACTAGAAAAAAGGATAACAACTAATAAAATGTTACTTCTCGATTGCTTTGTGAGTAGGTAGATAATCTTTCCAAACTTAAGTAAAATAGGTTATGAAGTCGAGTTTTGTAGTCTGTGTCTGTGTTTGTGTATATCACCGTAAAATTGTAAATACCGTTACATTACAATCTATCTCGCGAGATTGTGAACTGTCGAAAGATTGTGAACCATAACATACTGCTTACAATTTAACGCATTATTTTTCAGTAGATTGTAATCTATCGAAGTGAAACTGTTAAATCACAATCTTAAAATTGTCAAATTGTAAAATCTAGGTGTATTATGAGTGAAGTACCGCAGTGAGTTACCGCATAGAAACAATCGTTAGGTTAGTTAGGTTAGTTTATTTCCATTTTAAATATAAACTAACCTAACCAAACCTAACGATTGTTTCTTTGCGGTAACTCACTGCGGTACTTCATTCATAATACACCCAGATTCATTATATTAATCTACGTTAAATTGTAAGCAGTATGTTACGGTTCACAATCTTTCGACAGTTCACAATCTCGCGAGACAGATTACAATCTAACGACATTTACAATTTTACGGTGACATGTATAATCTCGTTTACAGTATAATACAAGTATTAACTTAGGTTAAAATAATTTTCATAGCAGTATAAACTACTTGTAGACTATACATTATCGCTTCTTATCGCCTTCACCACTTTTTACACAAGTTCGCATCTCGCAGCATATAAAAATACACTTCGTCAGTTCGATTCTGTATGTAATGTAATAACATAAAGAATCGATTAAAAAATTACATGCATAATCCCGAATTCCGGTTGGAAATAGTGGCTGCCATTCTTAACTTTTTTATGAAAATGCAAATGATCCCAAAATCGATATTTGAGGAACCGTTTCTTCCGATATTCGAATTTTATAGTCAGAACTGAACAGTTTAGCCGCCATTTTGAACTTTTTACTTATTGCTCCGATTGGTCTCAAAATCGATATCTGAGAAACCCTTTGCTACGATAATCTAAATTCAGTCAGAATTGCTATGCCTAAAATCGTAAATAATAATAAATATACCCAACAGTCACTTACAAAATCCTGACACCACACTAAGATCGAGTCTTGTGTCGCAGGGATCAGTAAATACGACAGACTTTTCGGTTTCACAAACACCCAGACCCGAAACAAATACTCGAGGTTAACACAAACATTTGTCTCGGTGCGGGGATCGAACTCGCGGCCTTTCGTTTCATAGCCCGCGTCTAACCAACTGCGCCACGGAGGCTGTCGAAGGGTAATAATTTATAAAACATTTTTAAAATATATTTATAGTGGTGATATCAATAAAAAAAGAATTGAAAACAATGGTATATTTAATATAAAACTATTTGAATAGACATATAATATCAGCGGCTCGGCCGCACCACGTCACATTGCATCACCTGCAATACTGATTGAATTAATACCGCACGAGTTAATGTTGTCTATTTGAAATGAGGCGTTCGAACATCACAAGAACGTTCGAATACGACACAACGACGACGCTCGGAGCGGCTCGAGTGGCGCCAGCGAGTCGCGACGTCACACCGGCAGCACCGTGCGCGCCGCCTGCTGCCGAGCCGACACTTTCGCACGATTGTACGCCAGCACGCCCAGCGCCGCCAGCGCCATGCCCGCAAGGTTGAGCGGCGGTGCCGGGTTGCGCAGGACCACCAGCGACGCCGCCACCACCGCCGCACGCTTGGCCGCCGACGCCACTGCGTACGCCAGCGGCGACACGCGCGACAGCACGCTGAACGCCGCAACCGCCTGCAGCCACGCCAGCAGCCCGTCCGCCGCCAGCAGCGGCGCCGCGCGGTCCCACGCCACTGCCGCGCCCCACAGAGCGCGCGCGTCGCGCCACGCCCACACCGGCAGCAGCAGCGCCAGCGCCAGCTGCGTGAGCGCCGCCAGCAGGCGCAGGTGGTGCACGCCCGTGTCGCGCAGCGCTCGCTTGGAGTACAGGTGCTGCAGCGCCAGCAGCGCCGCCGCCGCGAGCGCCGCGCCCAGCCCCAGCGCGTCGAACTGCAGCTCGGTGGCCGAGGCCACGCCCACACCGGCCGCGATCACCACCAGCGCCACTTGCACCCCGGCCGGCTGCCGCTCGCCGAAAAGTACGCGCGCCAGCCCAGCCGTCCACAGAGGAGTTGTCGCCTTTACTGCACATCGCGAACACTTTAACGTTTGAAACTGCACATATATGTATACAGGGTATATCAAGACTGCGACCGAAAACGAAGCCAGGTGGTACACAACGCAACTAAAATTTTGGCCAAAAAAAATCGTCAATTTTATTTTTGTATTTTTTTACTTATTGTCGTATTTGGGTGATAAATACATGGTTTTCCTAAAATAATGATGTATACCTTTTTGGTTTTAAAGTCGCAATGGTACGTAAGGGTTTAAATTCCTTTTTTCGCAAAAACTAGGTATTTAGCACCCAAACACGATATTCAAAAAATTGCATAAAAAACTGTAGCTTCTTTTTGCGAATTTTTTAATTAAATTATGTTTGTAACCAGTAATCCTACCACCTGGTTTTGTTTTCGGTCGCAGTCTTGACATACCCGGTATATACAACGTTATTTTTTGTATAATATAAAGCCGAAACACTGAAATTAGATTTTGGTATAAAAGATCAGATAAAATAGAAAAATAATAATAATAATGAAAACTCACGCCGTGAAAGGTTACGATAATTATCTCATTTTTTTAATAACGCATGGGAATAAGCGCGCGCCGCGCATGCGCACGGCCGCGCCGCGCCTTTCGTTTCGCGCCAACACTCACTATGGTACTATTTACACTGTTTCGTTTATAACAACATTTTAACAACACGGCTGCATTTCCACCAAAGATGGTGCTTTGCGAGGGATGTGTGTATTAAGAAAAAATCGAAACTCAGCTTAATATTTACCACTGCTATTACAATAACAACTAAACATACCTAAGTAATTGTTCAAAATGTTCACCCCTTTCCCTAATACACAGCCGAGCCCGCTTACGCATATTGGGGTCTGATTTTAATAGCACATAAGTGTTCTGTTTTATTGTATTAAAAACACTTTCAATTTAGTTTTTTTAGTTCATTTTCACTTTGCGGCTTCATAATATCTCACTGCCGCAGACACATTATCACCACTAATCGCGAGACTACGCACCATCTCTGTATACTCAACGTTGCTGTAACGAAAAGCCATCGCGAAATCGGTACGTGCGCGGAGTAGTCTATGCAAAATCACGAAAGATGCGTACGCGCCGAAACTTCCGGGGTTACTAATTATTAGATCAAATGCACCGCACGCGCCGACGTAGGAAGCGAGCGGGAGTGAGGGAGGAATGGTGTCTTTGGCCTTGCATTTTGCATCGGCCGGCTGTGTAAGTACTTTAATAGGTATAGTTGAACGACCGACACGCGCTGGACTTTTATTAATCAACACGGTAACCAGCTTGACGGAATTTTAATATGTTTTTAGGATATTGTAAAATATAACGTATGTTAAAATTTTGTGCAATGGATTGTGTTACTGATTCTCAACAAACTACTTTCGGCTTTGTAGTATACTAATAATAACCTTGTATATAACATGATCAGATACAGAACAATATAAATTTATAATTGCTACAATGTACAGACAGGATTTCAAGCCATTATCTCTTTATGGTTTTTGTAAATTGGCTGAAATATCAATAGCATTGTTGAAGATGTCGTAAAGATTGCGCCTTTGGTTAGACGCCGCGCCAGCTGAGGGACCAGAGGCCGCGGGTTCAATCACCGCACCAAAACAAATGTTTGTGTGATCCACAGGTATTTGTATTGGGTCTGGGTGTTTATAAGACCGAAAAGTCTCTTGTAGTTTCCGATACCCATGACACAAGACTCGATCTTAGTGTGGGGTCCTGCCATGTATGTGACTGTTGGTTCTGTGAGTGTGTGTGTGTGTGTGTGTGTGTGTGTGTGTGTGTGTTATTAATATTCAATACAATTTTATTATTTACTAAATTAGCGAATTCTATATTTTTTTTGTTTTCCCAAAATTATGGTCACCCTATTATAGCCCTCCAACTATCTAGAGGGCCTTACGTTCCAGGTCTGCACCGTGCAGGGGAACTGTTCATAGCCCGGTGAATGTTATATTTCCACAAGCATATCTATAAATCAAGGCAGTGGAAAAAGATAGAGAGCATCTCTTTATGTTAGGAATATCGCTATGTCCATCCTTCGTGTTCGTGTGGTGTCAGTGCGATGTCATTGCAAACATTTTGTAAACAAACATGACGTTTGACACATCGTCGTAAATGAATATTTTAATTTCGCATGTTTTAAGGATTTTAAGGGTATAATAATATGTGTATAATATCGATATATACATATAAGCAAAAATCTTAAAGATTAAATGATTATAAAAGCATCAGCCTGCAAAATAATACAAAACTTCCTTTTCATTCGAATTTACGAGTATTTTGATTCATTTTACTTAGAGAAAGAATTCTATTGGTATTTTTGTCTGTATCGGCCCAATTCCAACCCGTGGTATTCGTGATAAATTGAATATAAAAAATCCTGCAATAATTATCATAATATATTTACGTATAACATGTCGGAAATATCTGTGAACCTGGCTGGAATGCGGTTCACATTTCATTTTTTTGTGTTCCCGTATTTACTATGTTATTTTACATTAAAAACGTTTTGAGATGGATGCGAATTTTATGTTTTATTCGTTTTTCTATTTTAATTCAATTTGTTTAACCTATATTTTGAATTTGCTGAACTTATGTTCCAATGACGTTAATTATTCAGGTCCACAGATATTTCCGACGTATTATATTATTATTGTTGCCAACAGTAAACAGCTAATTTTCCTATATGCGCCGCGCCTAATAAATATGAATTGAACAGTTTTTTGTATAAACAATACATACCAATAAGACATGATTGTTATATTATACATTTTTACAGCTTTCAACATAAGCAGACACTGCACAAAATTGATAATTACATGTGTTCGTAGATGAGAATCCTCTTAAAGTAAAAAGAGCTCAACACTGGTTAAAAAAATATTATAAAAGTAGCTCTCTCTACTAACCATAATTAATATTCAACTCAAAAAAATATCTTATATTTATTGGACAATAAAGTATCGAGTATTATTATTGCCTTGTTTTTTTTTTTAATAAATATACGATACAATATCATTAAATATTAATAGGGATGGCTTGAGGTATCTTCGTCGAAAATCTCATATTTAGAAAGACACTTTTACTGAGTTATCAGTTTCAAGTACGTGGGCGAAACCGCCACCAAAATCTACCTAGTAAACAATAAACGCTTTGTTGAAAATATTATTTCGAGATCTCCCCTAAAATTGGGTAATGGTTTTAGTCTTGCAATACCAAGCGTTGTATTACATGTTATTCGTTAATTCTCTATCTCTCTTGGTCTTTGCATGATAGCTGTCACTGCACACCTCCCCCACTTCATGCCCCGGCTCTCTAGATAGTTGGAGACCTATAGATCAGGACACAATTCTTCACTCAACATCTCTTGTTCGGAAAAGATTCAACTCACTACTTTTTTTATTTTTTTAGACCAATATGTCCAGCAAATGAGCAAATGAGCAAATGGTCACCTGATCAATGGTCATCTTTAGTGATAACTGCAGCTAATGAATATCCATTACATTTAGATCATAGATGTATTGCTAACCCATCAAATTGGGAGGAAAAGAAGAAGGATGGAAAGAGAAAATGGGTATTGTGCATCAGGCACTCTTACTGACTGAACAAAATGAGACAGCTAAGCTGTCACGTCACGGTTGTGTCACCCCAGGCGAGCCTGCCCATTCATACTGCGCCATGACTGACCACAGCATGGCTCTACCAGCTGCGCTACAAAGTTTTAAGTGCAATCTCATTCAGACAGTATTAACTAGCCACAAACAATTAACAATTATTAGTATAGAGGGTGATATATAATTTACTATTATATCAGTCCACTGAATTGTGTCATGCTAACACATATCATAAGGGTAACACTAGTACAGCCTTATAGTAATATTAACATGTTATTTCACAGAGAAGTAGCAATACATAAATCATACTACAACCCAAAGAGCACATGGCTCACTTCTGACCTGTGTGTGCATAAGATACAGGCACTTTCCATATGGAGATTTGCGAGCAAAGCGTAGTGAGCACCTTGGCGAGTGCGAGAGGCAGCAGCACGCGCCAGTAGTAATGCACGGGGAACCGCGCCTGGCGCACGCCGCACGCCGCCAGCGCGGGTATGCTGCACAGAGCCACGGCCGCCAGCTGCACTGCCGACACCGTCAGCGGGTATGGAAATTCCGTCAACGCCAACTTGCCCACAACGTTGCTGGCCGAGCTCAGCGCGTACCAAGCCGCACACAGCGCCGCCACCGTCAGCGTTTCACCCCGAGAACCGCCGGCACCCATCCTGCCCACTGCTCACTGCACTCGAGTCACTACACTACCACTTGTTAATGTTTACTGCTCACACTTTCCATATGAACTTTCATCGTTTTTAGAGCCATGCCTTACTGCCACGAATCTATTTTGAATTGTTCATGTCAATTCAAGGTCTATTGAAAAGCTCATGTATGTGTCAATGCTGTCATATTTTGGCTTGAGCGTCATAGATTTATAAATAAAAAACTATGAAGGAAACATATTTACTGTTTATATTTCTCAATCTGACTGGTTATACATTAATTATCAATAAGATTGATGACTACTGAATTGTATCTAAACTTAACCATTCTCTAATGATAGACAAAACGAACCTAAACTAAATAAATACTTTAGAAACAAACGAGATAGTGATCAGGATCGAGGTCAATGATTGTCGTCTACTAGAAACACTAATTAATCTCGTCTCACGAATTCAGGAGTCGTAATTTACGACTCGTAAAGCAAACATACCAAACCACACTCCACAGTCCACACCAATGATTAAAGAATAAATTACTATTCTTTAATCATTGGTCCACGCACACCTCTTTGATTTTTGAAAATGTGATCACCACAGACTAAGGAGTAAACACACAGATTACCACAGATTACTTAGATCACTGCACAGACAAGTCACTCTCGCAAAAATTAGCCATCTGTCAGGGAAAGTCCCGTCAAAATCGGCCAAACCGTTCTCGAAATTATCGGTATAGGTATCGTGTAAATAACGATAATATGTACTTGAAGAAAATAAGTAATTTTAACTTTACAAACAGACACTTCAGTTTTATTTGTATGTGTCATGAACGTATTATACAAACAGGACTGCGCACTCACGAAATAGTGTTGTCCTGAAATAACATTTATAGCTGTGGAATAAGGTTAAATTTGCAATGATAAAAGACGTGGAGGCAAAACGAGCCATACATGGTAAGCCACGAGATAGTACATGAAGGTCTGTGTCTCTTTTCTTTCGCTACGATGACCATAATAAAACCCTATCTTAAATCTTTTTTAACACGCTTTTACTAGCTTCACCTGTATGTATGTTTGTAATTGATTGATTGACTTGAAAGTCACACCTGTCAAGGACCGATGACAATACAATAATTTTAAAAGTATAATATGAGATAATACTAACCAGAACCTTCAGAAATTTAATTTTGTTAAATAAACAATTAAAGTTGGTGATTTGCGCGCAGCTGACATTCTTTGATAAGATAGCCGTATATAGACGTTTTTTCGGCAGCGTCCGTATTGCAGTTGGTTAGAAACTGGCTGTGAAACGAGAGGCCGTGGGTTTGATCCCCGCACCGATACAAAGTTTGTGTGATCCATAGGTATTTGTTTCGGGTTTTAGTGTTTGTGAAACTGAAAAGTCTCCCGTAGTTCCTGATATCCACGATATAAGACTCGATCTTAGTGTGGGGTACTGTCATGTATGTGATTGTTGAGTGTGTATTAAATTTATTATGGTCATCCTATTAGAGCGGGACACAATCCTGCACTCAACATCTCTCACTCTGCTCGTTTTTGTAATCAGTACTTGCCATGGACGTATTATTTGTATAATACGTCCGTGGTACTGGCGCAGTACTGTTTGTATAATACGTCGATGGTTCATACAGTAAGTCCATGAGTGTAGGTCGCTCCATAATAGTTGTAGTTATAGATCGTCTACGTTTTTTTGGCGTCCGAATGAGTTGTTATCATGCTGTTGTCAAAATATTAGAAGCAATTTTTCTCTCTTCACATTTTATTATAATGGGACTCGTCAATATTATTAGATTACGAGTGTAACTGCTTGTGTTAATATCATAAAACCATATCTCAAACAATGAGTTATATACATTTTTTTTTATTTTGTTTTAAGTTCTAAGTTTCGTCACTTGCCAATAGAATTTAGATGACCTATACCACAGACATAAACCCACTATGCAAGACTTCACTCTGTGACTTCACTTCACTGACGTTACTCGTTCTCTAGTCTGTGCTCGTTCTCATTCAGAAAACCAAGAAAACAAAAGTTTAGTTGATGTGCTATTTTCTTGTAAATTCATTACTTTAAGGTTCAGCAGAAGATAAGATAAGATAAATTGACGTGTCTTTAACGTGTGGGTAGCCCTGCTCTGTAGCAAAGTGTTTTATGAAACGTATTGATATGCGTTATATGAACAAAAGTGTTGTCGAGATTTGTGTTTCTGTGAACTATTATCCTAACCGCCTGGCTCCGCGCTTGCCGTGATCAGCTTTAGCCACGGCCCACGAAGACGAAACAGGTGAGAGGCCAAACGAAGGTGACTTAATTATTCACTTAGAGCAGTCATTGTATCTACAGTCTCCCTTGGAGTTTAATACATGAGGTACCTGGCAGCTGGAGCGCAGCTTGTGATCAATTGCAGTATTGAGGGTCGAAGTCAGACGGTATCCGACTAGTATCCGGCTGCAACATCATTATTACTACACATTTTAATTATAGATATTTATCATAGTACTATGTGATTGTTGCCTACAGTTTGGACGAAATCTGCTGTCTTCATTCGCATTTTGTTGCATCCCACGGTGATTACTCGTCAAGTTGTGGTTATCGCCTATCACATGAATATCATTTACCTATTGTTTGGATTACAAAACCTGTTGTAACAAACTTATTAAATTACTTACTTTAAATATTAGAAGAAACATTTTGTTCTAATTCATAATAAACAAACAACTTCCATCTGCCTCCTGTAATGGCACTTTCATCCCATACAGCGACAGCTAAGAATCTGGGCTTACTTAATAAATAAATACACCCAAAAGTCACTTACACAATCCTGACCAACATGAAGAGAAATTACGAGAGACTTGGTATCACAAATACCGAGCCCCGAGACAAACACTTGTGGGCCTCACAAACATTTGTCTTGGTGTGGGGATGGAACTCCCGGCCTCTTGTTTCACAGCCCGTGTCTATCTAACTGCGCCACAGAGATTGTCTAGTGTCCACTTATTGATATATCCTTCACTTGGGGCTTTATCAACTTAGTGATGTTTGCCTCGGCAAGGTCCTTGCGAAGGTTAAGCAATCATCTACTTATTGCCACGATGATTTCATTATGAAAACTCTCCTTCCCATTCTTGATTATGCTGATGTCAGCTATCTAGATCTCACCAAGGACTAACATAATAAGCTTAAGCATTTCCAAAACTTCTGAATTAGATTCATATTTGGTCTTGGCAAATATGACCATGTTTCTGATTTTCATACTAAGCTCAAGTGGTTACCTACCCTATTTTGTTTGAATAATCATATTCTTTCACATCTGTACAATATTTTGTTTAATCCTCTCAAATCTTTTTATCTTAAAAATCGATTCATCTTTCTTCATGACTTACATTTAAGATCCTTGAGGTTGTTAGAAAAACTTAAACTAAGATTGCCCAAGCACTCCACAGTTTTCATGGACAATTCATTTACAGTCCAAGCTGTCCAACTGTAGAACTCACTTCCAGTTTTTTTTTATTTATTATGCTTCATATACAAAAGTATACAAGGCGGACTTAATGCCAGTGGCATTATCTCCCAGTCGACCTTTAGGTGATGTAGAGATGAGCTGAAGTAGGTGTATGAATACTTAAACATAAGGAGAAAGAAAAGAAAAGAAAATATATATACAAGTAGTAAATAAGATATTATATATACAATTACATAAATGGAAATAAATATATATATAAATTTACATTTATATGCATACATATATACAGATGTAAATGGAAATAAATATATATATAAATTTACATTTATATGCATACATATATACAGATGTATATATGAATATAAATATATATATATATATGAATATAAATGCATATAAATGTAAATTTATATATATATTTATTTCCATTTATGTAATTGTATATATAATATCTTATTTACTACTTGTATATATATTTTCTTTTCTTTTCTTTCTCCTTATGTTTAAGTATTCATACACCTACTTCAGCTCATCTCTACATCACCTAAAGGTCGACTGGGAGATACATACACACATATATATATATATATGAATACACAAGAAACTATTGAGAGGATTCTGCAACTTCTTTGAGCAGCATTTCACGGACCTTCATTTTAAATCTAAGGCGGGTTGTGGACAGTTGAGGTAAGACAATGTAGCTAATGATTATCTTTTGTCCATTCCCATTTTTGGTGAATGTTAAGATAGGTATATATGTATATGTATACTATATGTATGTTTGTATGTATTTGTATATCATACTTATTTACATATATATGAATATAATTGGAACAAAGTTCCTTATCGCCCGTTGTGAAAGGGGGCTAGACGGAAAAAAAAAGACCAAAAGTTGACACTTTTATTCCACGTTTGAGTTTGATTCGTTTGAGATTGACATTCTAAATTAAAAATTTAGGAACTTATTTTTTGTTTTTAATTATTTGCTTATTATTTTATATTTTTAACCGACTTTAAAGGAGGTTATCAATTCGTTGGGTTTTTCATTATTTATGTATAGTCTTTTTATTATGGCTATACAGTGTCTAATGTATAGTCTATGTGATGACTGTTATTATTGGAACGAAATTTTTGAACGAAGTTCCCTATCGCGCGTTGCGAAAGGGGGCTAGACGGAAAAAATTAAAACAAAAGTTGTAACGACAATTTTTGCTATAGTTGTAAGCCGTGCGGCGCGCGCGTGTCTCTCTCTCTCTCTCTCTCTCTCTCTCTCTCTCTCTCTCATAGAAAGCAAGCCAGCTATTTTCGTTTCGTCTTTCTATTTCGCATTGAAAAGTGTGGTGTCGCGACGAGTGTATACAGGTTTTTTGTACATAATAAATAATAAAAAATAATAAATTGAACTTCGTTCCATCCGGGTGTCTCTTGACACCTCTCAAGTTTTCATTTTAATTTCGTATTATTTCTTACACCTTAGACTGCCCTGTTATTTTCCTATTTACATATCCATCCAAAGGTTGCCTGGAAGAAATTGCCTCATTTCATGCCGATATTTCATCCTAACTGATTTAGAAACTGACACAAAACAGTACCTTACAGTTTACACCCGATTCACAGAGCAGTCCCCAGACATGCAAGTAGCTAAACATAGAGTCGGAGATCAAGGAAGTGCTATAGACCAGCAAATTAAAAAAAATAAGATATAGGTTAAATTAAAGAAGAAGTAAGAATTCTGCTCCAAAACCAACCAACCCTTGATATTACTTACACAGAACAGACACAGTTTCGAAGAATGCGATGGACTGCCCAACTAGACAAAGCCATAATGAGAAGTTATTATAGACTGACGAAGCTAGAAACCGACCTGGCATCCTACTGATAATTATTACATCAAGACTTAAACTTTAATATTTAGGACAAGTACAATACAACTTTAATTATTCAAATGCTGTTGGTAGGTCTGTCATAAATGTGAGAGGCCGCCTGGGTAGGACCCACTGCAATATCTATTTCTCCTGCCGAACACCAGTGTAAATGCACTGTTGTGTTCCGGTTTGAAGGGCATTGTAGCCAGAGGACTGGGCATAATGAGACTTAACACCTCATGTTTCAGGATGTCGAGCGCAGTGGAATGCCAAACATTGCTTTTGTAATTGTGTTGTTTGGTATTGCTACTGTCCAAGAGCATTCGTATCGCTAACCATCAGTCGAATGGAATGCTCGTTTCGTCATTTATCGCAATAAAAGAAACACGTGCTTTTCCCTTCCTTAATCGGCTCGGCTAAGCCAGACGCCTGCGTCGGTGGCTTAGTTATACTACGGACTGATTACAGAGCTGAGGTCACGGATTCGAATCCCAAGTCGGGCGGATTGAATTTTTCTATTTATTATCAGCCTGAAGTCAGGAATTTGTACTCGATATGGTGATAGGGTCGCCCCTATCCTGGTAGCACCTATGAAAAAGGCGTGAGTTTATGATTGTCTTTATGTAATTATGTACGATTTTCAGCGTGTCATCATCAACCGTTAAGTCGCGAGTTTTTAAGCCGAATATGGTTATGCCCTTTTCGTATGCTTATCATGACCTATCAGTACTTGCTGTGTTGTGTCAACGATCCTGAGCTCTTAGATCACGGATCTGATTGGAACATGGTTGGATTTTAAATCGGTGCTTTTGAGTCCGACTAATAAATTCACCAAAGTTGATGTTGTTTTGCATAATTTCACAGGAAACGAGAAGGTGAGAGGCGGCGAGGCGCGGGCGGGGCGGTGATGCCGCGATGGCGTCGCGGCGCGTGACGCGCAAGTGGGAAGTGTTTGCCGGCCGCAACCGGTTCTGGTGCGACGGACGGCTAATGACGGCGCCGCACCCGGGTGTGTTCGCGCTCACGCTGGCGCTCATCTGCGGCACGTGCGCGCTGCACTTCGCGTTCGACTGTCCGTTCCTGGCGGCGCGCGTGTCGCCCGCCGTGCCAGCCGTGGGCGCGGCGTTGTTCGTGTTCACGTTGGCGGCGCTGCTGCGCACGGCGCTGTCCGACCCCGGCATCATCCCGCGCGCCGCGCCCGCCGAGGCGGCGGCGCTCGAGGCGGAGGCGGACGGGGGCGCGGGCCGGCCGCCGCCGCGCGCGCGCGAGGTGCTGGTGCGCGGCCGCCCCGTCAAGCTCAAGTACTGCTTCACGTGCAAAATGTTCCGGCCGCCGCGCGCCAGCCACTGCTCGCTGTGCGACAACTGCGTGGACCGGTTCGACCACCACTGTCCGTGGGTGGGCAACTGCGTCGGGAAGCGCAACTACCGCTCGTTCTACACGTTCGTGGTGTCGCTGTCGTTCCTGGCCGTGTTCGTGTTCGCGTGCGCCGTGACGCACCTGGCGCTGGCGGCGCGCGGCGCGGGGCTGGCGGCGGCGCTGCGCTCGTCGCCCGCGTCGGCGCTGGTGGCCGCCGTGTGCTTCCTGTCCGTGTGGTCCGTGCTGGGGCTGGCCGGCTTCCACACCTACCTCGCCTCCACCGACCAGACCACCAATGAGGATGTCAGTTCTCACTTCTACCGGTGTATCAGCCGATCTTCTATATTTCTATTTTCTACATTGTCAATGTTATTAATGACGTATTGTGACGTTGCAGATTAAAGGGTCGTTTTCGACGCGTCGAGGAGTGGCGAACCCGAATCCTTACTCGCGTGGTAACGCGTGCGCTAACTGTTGGCACGTCTTATGCGGTCCGTTAGCTCCCAGTCTGATAGACAGGTTAGAGAGGACACTTACAATGTCTGCACTGGTCAGTCGTCCGATTTATTTTAAATGTTTTACGTGTGTTTATAATCTATAGTACCTACTTTTAAATTGATCGAGTCTTTTCTCTGAACTGATTGATGAAGACTACGAGTTTGATGAATTGCTTTGATTTAAACCAACTTGTAACATTTGTAAGTGCGTGATGGCCTGTTGATAACCCGCATTATGCCTGGTGGACTATATGGCCTAACCCCTCTCAATCGGACTACCGATTGAAGACGAGACTCGTGTCCTGCAGTGTATTGTGTGTGACCTATATGGGCTGATACAGTACAGTAACTTTTGTAATAATTACTGTTAGTGCAGTCATCTGGTAGTTTTCCGTGGAAAATTATCCGGGAGCTTTGGAATCGGTTGATTTTATATTATATTTTGAGGTGCTCTTTTCGTTATGTTATGTTTCTTTTCAAATTTCCACTTTGCGACCTCGTATCTTTGCCGTTCGCGCCGCCATATTGGAAGAATTACGTCCAAAAGTAGATATTTGTTATCTCACTTCCAAGTCATTTCACGAGGAAAATATCTATGTGTGTACCAAATTAAATTAGTGAAAATTTCCTATAATTTATGTCCTAATTTTTTTTTCGTATGATTCATAATTTCGGCGTTCAACCGCTCCAAAGTGTACCTAATACATAATATAATACGCGTAAATTCTCGCAAATAAAGGTTAATAGTAGTAGTAGATAGTTTTAGACAAATCTACTTTCATCAACACTTACAGTATTCTTCTTCCCAGTCCTTAATACTTTTAGGTGGCGGCTCGCTTTGCAGTTCGTCGCCATTCCTCTCATTGACGCTTTCCTTGTGCATACATGCACCAAATAAATGAAATAAATAGATGTTGAATATTTTTATGGCTTGAATTAATTATTTTCCAAGAGAGCGAAGAACCTAGGGGAAAATTGAGGGACATCAAAACAATTTAGGAGGGCGAAGGGCACATTTTTTAAAACTGCGACCTTAGTTCGTTTCGTCATCGAATTTCAGTGATTATTTAAAACGAACAACAAGATTAATTTCAATCGGGTGTAAATGAAGCATTTCTCGACATAGATAAAGGGGAAGACTTGAGAGTGTGTATTGGTGTTGTGGTGTCGCAGGCGCGGCGTGTTCACCATTGACGTGAAAGACGAGCTGCCGGCGAGCTTCGCGCGCGCCGCGCCCGTCACGCTGCAGCCCCCCGCGCCCGCCGCCCCCGCCCCCGCGCACTACCCCGCCGCCGCCCACGCGCACGCCTACATGAACCGCACGCTCGACCTGGACCCCGTGCCGCTGCAAGGTACGGCTACATCTCATACATAGTACTACTCGACACCAGTCACTTCAAAGTTTCAAACACAATGGATGTGCTCCTCGGCAAATAAGATACCTAATATATTTGATTTTAAAAAAGGTATATGTTTTTTTTTAAATGCCAAGGATGGTCAAATCCAAAATATGGGGAATATCTAAAAAAAATTGAAAGGAGTCACGATCGCGACTTTGATGAAAACTCGTCGTACTCGAGCTTTCGAGTCACTCCAGTAAACTACTTACATATCTTACAACTCGAGTAATTAATTGACTCGAAAGATCGCGCACCTGGGGAAAATACTGGTAGGTCATATATCACTAATTTCTCAATAACAATAAAGAGTGGTTTAGCGATCGGTCAATATTCAAAAACCTTAAAGACAAGTCACACCTCAGTCGCTGGACATTCTCGCTTTCGAATACCTACAATGAAGTGAACGCTTTCAGAGGTGTGCATCGGCGGCGGCAGCTCCGGCGGCGGCCTCAGCGCCTCGCGCCTGCGTCTACTGCACGACACCACCATGATCGACGCCGCGCTCGACCTCGACGAGCCCGAGCCGCCGCCGCACCTCGCCGCGCCGGCGCCGCCCGCGCCCCCCGCGCCCCCCGCGCCCGCCGCGCACCCCGCGCTCCCCGCGCGCCCCGCGCTCTGACGACGCGCCGGCGCGCGCGCCCGCCCCGCCCCGCGCGCCGCCCGCCGCCGCACTCGCCCGCGCGTCAAGCTGCGACACCGCGCCCGCCATCGCGTGTAAATAATCATAGTCATTAATAAATTAGCTCATATTGTGGAGTAATCTGTTGTTTCATTCCATAACGATTACCTTTGCGCAATATTTTTTTTCATTCGGAAGGATAGAAACGTGACATTTTAAACTGGGATTCCTATAGTGACCTAGGATAGTACCTACTAAGAAAGGATTTTTGGAAATTCAAGTTGAATTTCCAAGGGTTTCTAAGGGTTTTGCTAATAAAAATGGATTGTGAGAGATATATGTAGAATGAATATTGAGTGTTGAGTATAGGTACTTAACAATGTGGTTTACTAATTAACTAGCTTCTACCCGCACACTTCGTCAGCGTGATTAACTTTATTTAAAACAACTTTTGAGTATAATAAAAAAAAACCGACTTCAACTACTAAAAAGTATAAAATAACTTAATAAAGATTTAATTTAATACACCTCTTGTGCAAACCTATACCTTTCATATCAATAAAATACAATTATTTATATGTTCTACCTATTGATAGGTTTGAAGTAGGTGCCAAGCCAAATGGAATAGTAGGTACCTACATTCGCCGCGCGTGAACTTGAGCGGGATAGCTTTGTCTACAACAGTGTTTTTCAATCTGTGGGTCGCGACCACCTGGGGGCCTTACTCAAGAAGTCGCCATTCTTCCAGAGTATAGGTGTTCATAATAAATTTAGGTAGGTACCAAAATGGAGAAACTCATTAACACAGTCACTAACTTTTAGTCTGTCTGTCGCCCACGGGGGTCGCCAGAAGTTTTTAACCTGAAAAAGTGTCGCATATTCAAAAATATTGAAAAACTCTAGTCTAGAACAATGAAAACAACCCAAGCGGGCAAACGACCTACACGGTCGTCTCTGTTGGAGAAATGTATCCTCCGTTGTGGTTATTTCTATATATTAACACTGGATAGTAGAAAAATGTATATATTATGTTCTAATTTTGATAATATACTTTTGTCTTTCTAGCCTTAAGTTTTCAGTACTGCAAATATACACTTCTGACAGTCACCATCTCTTTTTATTTATTCAATCTTTATATAAATAACATTTTCTTATTATTGAAGTGAAACTTCTTTATCGGGGTTGGAAAAAATTTTTCGTTACGCGTCACATTCTTTCGTTACGCGCCATCTTTTTTTATTTAGTAAATTAGTACCCACTTCAGTAAGCCACACCCCCAACCGTTTCCAAGCCCCACCCAAAATTTTAAGTCCCACCCACTTTTTTGTAATTTGATCCTTACCCCCCCTCTGGCCTTCCCCCACCCTAAATCCAAAACAGTGCCCAATAGCCTCCCCACGAAACCTTCCCCCCCCGCTTACCCCCACCCTAAAAATTTTACCTCACCCCCCTATTCCTATCTCCGCCAATATCCATCGTAGACCCATCGACCCTGGGTTCATTAGAACCGGCTCGGTGAGGCCTACAATCCTGCCCCAACAGAATTCCCGAATTCCCCCTCCACAACTTTCCCCACCCAAAAATATTTTAAGGTGCCCAATAGCCCCCCCACGAAACCTAAACCCCCCCCCCCGCCCCTACCCCCACCTAAAATTTTTACCTCACCCCACCTATTCCTATCTCCGCCAATATCCATCGTAGACCCATCGACCCTGGGTTCATTAGAACCGGCTCGGTGAGGCCTACAATCCTGCCCCAACAGAATTCCCGAATTCCCCCTCCACAACTTTCCCCACCCAAAAATATTTTAAGGTGCCCAATAGCCCCCCCACGAAACCTAAACCCCCCCCCCCGCCCCTACCCCCACCTAAAATTTTTACCTCACCCCACCTATTCCTATCTCCGCCAATATCCATCGTAGACCCATCGACCCTGGGTTCATTAGAACCGGCTCGGTGAGGCCTACAATCCTGCCCCAACAGAATTCCCGAATTCCCCCTCCACAACTTTCCCCACCCAAAAATATTTTAAGGTGCCCAATAGCCCCCCCACGAAACCTAACCCCCCCCCCCCCCCCGCCCCTACCCCCACCTAAAAATTTTACCTCACCCCCCCTAAACCTATCTCGGCCAATAAAGGTCGTGGACCCACCGAGCTTGGTATCCTCGGAACTGTCTCGGTGAGGGCTACAAATTGGCCCCGATAGAAATCCCAAATTCCCTCAAAAATTTCCCCCTCCTAAACTTAAACTTTATTTAATTTAGCTTTATTTTACCACTTCTGTTTTGTAAATAGTAGATCATTTTTCGAAAAATGATGTCATAAAGAAGTTTCACTTCTTACGTGTGTACACTAATACACACACACATTTTTTTTTATTATTACAACAGTCTCGAAATATTGTAAAATTTTGATTCGTTATAACCTAATTTATATATTATAGATTTGTATAATTTATCTGCTGCACGAAAGTGTAGTATATAAGTTGTTTTTATAATAGTAGGTATTCATTATTACTTAATTCTATTATTAGTTGGTTTTCAAACAGAGGTACCAATACGCAAACCAAAATGTATTTTTCAAGGCTACAAATATAATCATATATAAGCATAGTATAGGTTTAATATAACCATATTCAGGTATTAATATTATAAATATATATATATTTGTCGTAATGTTTTCATCTGTTTCACATAAATGCACATTGCTAGGATTATTTATGTAGGTTAATCTTTAGCGTAAAAAAATCTTTACAGGAACTAAGCTGTGTATAATATTAAGTTTTATTTTGTTTAAGGCTTGGCACCGACTTCAAATCTATCAATAGGTAGAACATATAAATAATTGTATTTTATTGATATGAAAGGTATAGGTTTGCACAAGAGGTGTATTAAATTAAATCTTTATTAAGTTATTTTATACTTTTTAGTAGTTGAAGTCGGTTTTTTTAAACGCAGTTTTTTTTACTTTTTACTTTTTAGTGGGAGCTAAACTCAATTTTCGTTAACAACGCTCATAAGAGCAAAACAAAAAACGCCTACAGTAACTTAATTTTCTCACCCTCCTCCTCATCCCCACCACTTCTTCTGCCTCACTATAGTTTGACGTTAATACTGAACCTGTTAAAAAAGAACTATTGGAAACCTACTCAATTTTGAGAAGTTCTACTGTCTAGGTCCTAAGATATTTATCAGGTCTTCACCAACTTTTTATGGGACCAAATGGCAGCAATTTTGCATCTAACTAAGGAAGAATTACGTAAATCGAATCAGAAATCTCAGAGTAATCGGTGAACATACATAGAAAAAAAAATGTACGAATTGATAACTTCCTCTGAAGTCGGTTAAACAAGTAACAAATATATCGGAATTCCTTCCCCATCCCATGGGAATACTAGACTTTTCGGTATAAAAAGTGTTAATCCAAGGTTTCAGCTACCTCCATACCAAACAATAAAATCTGTTAAGCCGTTTCTGAGTTCATTGCACACAACCAAACAGACAAAAAAAAATTATCTAAAAATCATTGTTTCGGGTTCTATACGTTGATACATAACCTCCATATAAGTTTTTTTTAAACTCATTAACACAGTCTTCTAAATCACTAACTTTTAGTCTGTCTATAGCCCACGAGGGTCGCCAGAAGTTTTTAACCTATAAAAGGGTTGCATATTCAAAATATTGAAAAAGTCAATTATATTAAACTAGCTTCTGCCCGCAAACTTCGTCAGCGTGATTAACTTTATGTGGTATTTCTCATCCCACCCATCCCATCCCGTTATATCCCGCCCGTCCTGTCTCATTCTCATTCAAGGCATGTAATACAGTTCCATCCTAGCCTTTAGAGAATAAAAAAATAAAAAATATTTCGGAATCCCTGATTCCATGGGAGCAGAAATTTTTTCGGGTCAGAATTCTAAAAATAATAGTTTTGGTTTTTGTTACGTTGATACAAACTCCCCATATTAGTTTTTCTCGTTTATCTTCCATAATACAAAGAAACATCCTGTATGTAAATAAGAACTATACCAATTTTTAAGTTGGACTTGCACCTATACATATAACTGTGAAAACTGCATCTCATTTCGTGCGGTAGTTTTTGAGTAATGTGCAAGCAAATAAAAGGAAACACCCTGTTTGTAAATAACATATATATCAATTTTCAAGTTGGACCTGCAGCAATATAACTGTGAAAACTGCATCTCATTTGGTGCGGTAGTTTTTGAGTAATGTGCAAGCAAACAAAAAGAAACACCTGTATGTAAATGCAACATATACTAGTTTTTAAGTTGAACCTACAGCAATACAACTGTGAAAACCCCATCTCATTTGGTGCAGTAGTTTTCGCGTGATGCGCAAGCAAACATACAGACAGACAGACAAAAATTCTAAAAACAATTGTTTTGGGTTCTGTTGCTGTTATAAAGACCCCTCGCGTTAAAATTTCTTAAATATCTTCCATGTACAGACATCGACTGCTCAATTTCGAGGAGTTCTACTCTCCAAGTCCGAAGATATTCATCAGGTCTTCACCAACTTTTAATGGGACCAAATGGCAGCTATTTTGCATCCAACTAAAGAAGAATTACGTAAATCGAATTAGAAATCTCAGAGTAATCGGTGAACATACATAAGATAAAAAAATTACGAATTGATAACCTCCTCTGAAGTCGGTTAATCAAGATGTCCGGACAGTCTCAGAAACGGCCAAGCGAAAAGCGCCGCTCTTCAAAAGTGAAATCTAAAACCTTCAAGCCTTATTAAAACCCCTTGAGGGTTAATTTTAAGAACAGTTAACAATAAACAGTACAGTTAAATATTTTTTTTTAAATGATAACTTCTGTGGTTTAGAATTTCCATACAAACTTTTCAACCCTTTCTTTCACAAATGTCCTTTCCTGTAGTCTAATATATTGATGTATGAACTTTCGTCGAAATTGGTTCCGTGGTTTTTTTTTGTTTTAGTTTTTGTTTTTGTTTTTGTTTTTGTTTTTGTTTTTGTTTTTGTTTTTGTTTTTGTTTTTGTTTTTGTTTTTGTTTTTGTTTTTGTTTTTGTTTTTGTTTTTGTTTTTGTTTTTGTTTTTGTTTTTGTTTTTGTTTTTGTTTTTGTTTTTGTTTTTGTTTTTGTTTTTGTTTTTGTTTTTGTTTTTGTTTTTGTTTTTGTTTTTGTTTTTGTTTTTGTTTTTGTTTTTGTTTTTGTTTTTGTTTTTGTTTTTGTTTTTGTTTTTGTTTTTGTTTTTGTTTTTGTTTTTGTTTTTGTTTTTG
Source organism: Deilephila elpenor (assembly GCA_949752805.1). Lineage (NCBI taxonomy): Eukaryota > Metazoa > Arthropoda > Insecta > Lepidoptera > Sphingidae > Deilephila > Deilephila elpenor. Next base: position 20,174,877 of record OX457094.1, read on the forward strand.
TTTTTGTTTTTGTTTTTGTTTTTGTTTTTGTTTTTGTTTTTGTTTTTGTTTTTGTTTTTGTTTTTGTTTTTGTTTTTGTTTTTGTTTTTGTTTTTGTTTTTGTTTTTGTTTTTGTTTTTGTTTTTGTTTTTGTTTTTGTTTTTGTTTTTGTTTTTGTTTTTGTTTTTGTTTTTGTTTTTGTTTTTGTTTTTGTTTTTGTTTTTGTTTTTGTTTTTGTTTTTGTTTTTGTTTTTGTTTTTGTTTTTGTTTTTGTTTTTGTTTTTGTTTTTGTTTTTGTTTTTGTTTTTGTAAAAAATATATAAAAAAAAAAAATAGGTTAGGTTAGGTTAGGTTAGGTTAGGTTAGGTTAGGTTAGGTTTTTTTTTTTTTTTTTTTTTTTTTTTTTTTTTAAATACTTGTCCCTCCGATACCGTTCAGAGGATTTTACTACAATAGTTTAATAATTAGCATACATTCGTTTAAAAACGACTAGAAAAAATAAAAGTTACAAAAGTAAAAATATCACACATAAAGTGCTTCGTCTGATGCTAATTTAACTACCTATCTGAACGATTACAGTCATCCGACAACTACAAGATACTACTATTTTACAGTAAAAATACAAGTATGTACAAAAAATCAGATAACTTTAAAAACATTAAGACTTACATACTTGTTAAAAGAAATTTAAAATCATTGTAAAATTTACACATTTTTAGATATAGCATGTCTTCTTCGTCAAAACCACATTCCTTGGCAACTAGGTTTATATAATATCATATTATATTAAGTAGTTGCCCCGGCTATTTGTTTCTTTCCAACACTTTACATGCTATATCTCTACAGTATCTTAAAAATTTTGATCTTATTTCACCGGTCTCCAGTATACTGCTTAGGTTATCTTTACAAACTTTTACATCGATTTCGCTTTCGACTTTCAGACGTTGATACAGATATACTGGGCATTCGGTCAACACATGCAAAACATCTTCTATGGCCGCTGGGTCACAGACGCATGAGGGGCTCTCCTTGCACTTGAAGCGATTCAAGTACTCAGAGAATCCCCCATGACCCGTGAAAATCTGCGTGAGAACCGGGTCCGTTGGCATCTTCCGGATTACGCTGTATGCTTGTCTGGCGTCAGGGAAAAACAGCTTGGTCACTGAAGCTGTTTCTCCCGCCCGATAGCGCTCGTTCCACTCGTCAATCGACGCCTGTCGGATCTGTCGCTTGACGAATGATACGGGGCATAGGTCATAGTCGGGCTTCTTTTTCAGCGTTTGGGCCGCTGCTTTAGCGAGTTCGTCTGCGCGCTCATTCCCAGCCAACCCCACGTGCGCCTTAACCCAAAAGAGGTTAACGGTTTTATCGCACTCTACGGTCTTACTCAACAAATCGTTGATGCCAAATGCAATGGGGTGGAGGGAGTTTCCGCTCGCGACGGACTCGAGCGCGGCCCTCGAATCGCAGAAGATGCTGTAGTCTTTACGACTGCCCTGTAAGGCCATTTGCACAGCTTTCCGCAGAGCGAGCAGCTCTGCCTGGTAAACGGTGCAGAACGATTCCAGTTTCATTTTGGTGGCTTTCGTCTCGGCATCGCCGTCCCATAAGGACACCGATGCTCCGACTTGGCCACCAATTTTGCTGCCGTCGGTGAATACCTTGACGGTATTCGCAGCCTTGAGGTTCAGCTCTGCATCGTTCACCACGCATTCGAACTGCAACGCTCTACGGTGAGCCGGGTGTTTCGAAATAGCAAAGGGCACAGGACATTCCACCTCTCGGTCACCCACCACTTGCTGAGTATGTCCCTTTTTCACTTCATAAAGAAGCGCCGCTTCTCGGACACGAATGTCTAGCGGAAGGATCCCGGCAAGCAGCAGGGCCGAGTTTAGTGAAACGGTCCTGTAGCCCTTTACCATTTTCTGTGCAAAACCCCGCTGAACCCTAGCGAGCTTCTTCTGTATACAAATCTTATTACTCGCTGGCGCCCAAGCACTGGCCGCATATAATATCGTGGGTTCAACGACTGCCGTATACAGGGTTTTTACCACTTCAGGTCCCAGTCCCCACTGCACCTTTGCTGCAGTAGCCAGTCGTTTGTAGAAGCCTATAGCCTTCCTACAAACTTCCGAGACGTGCGTGTTGAAAGTTAACTTATCATCCACAGTCAGGCCCAGTATTTTAATTTCGTGTGACAGGCCAATGTCCACTCCGCCCATGCGCAGGATTGGGGAGTCGTACTTTAGTCGTCGTGTTACGACCATAGCCTTCGTCTTCTGAGGAGCGAAATTCAGCTTATTCCGAACTCCCCAATCCCGCACATACGCTAGCGCCTCATTGGCCTGTTTCTGTATTTTTAGTGTCTCATCTCCGTGAAACACTAACACAACGTCATCGGCAAAGGCTTGGCAGTAAAAGCCCCGCTTGTCGAGCTCCTTTAGCAGTGGGTCGAGGAGCAAGTTCCACATGATAGGACCACCAATAGACCCTTGTACACATCCCTTGGTGGTCGTTCTCATGTGTTCTACTCCGGCGTAGCGAACCTTGACTCTACGGCTCTCGAAGTAGCTGTCTACTAACCGTCTTATGTTTTTCGGACAACCTTCCTCCGCCAGTCTGACCTTAATAGCAGGCCACCAAGCACTGTCGAAGGCTCCCTCTATATCCAGTGAGATCAGTGTGACAATTTTCTTGTCACTCACTTTACCCCTGATGTACTGGAGTAGGGTATAGAGGGAGTCTTCCGTGCCTCTTTGGGGCATAAAGCCAAACTGTCGTGTACTCATCCTAGGTAGCAGATGCCACTTCACTCTTCCCACTACCATCTTCTCCAGAATCTTTCCCAGCACCGGCAACAAGCCTATCGGTCTGTACGATTTAACGTGTGTGTAGTCCTCCTTTCCGGGTTTACGGAGGACTACGACCGTGGCCTCCTTCCAGATGGTCGGGAAGTGGCCATTTGTGAGGCATTTGTTAGCCAGTGCGAGGAACAACTCCGGATCCTTAAGGATAGCTTGTTTGCAGATGTCGGCTGTTAGACCATCTGCTCCGGGGGCTTTTTTAGGGTTGAAGCTGTTCACAGCCGCCAAGGTTTCATCCATGGTAAATGGCGGATCGTGATAATCACTATCCGCTAATCCGTCATTTATGCTATAAGCTTCTGCCCTAATCCGCTGGTGTTCTGCGTTATCGTCCTCCACCCGGTCCTCCGGGTAGAAGACTTCCGCCAAAACCTTCGCTGATTCTTCTGGACTAAGGGTAACTCCGTCTTTCTTCAGGGGGAGATCTTCCTCTCTCTTCGACACTCGCCCTATCACGCGATAAATGCCGTCCCAAACGGTTTCTTTTGCTTGTCGTTCGCAGAATGCTTTCCAGCTGTTAGTTTGGGCCCTTTTAGCTGCTGTCTCATACTCTTCCTTTGCTTTCAGGTACTCTCCGACGACGTAGTCCCTGCGGACTGCTGCTGCCCAGCGGATCCTTCTCCTCCTGGTGACCATGGCCTTTCTCAGTGAGGCTAGCTCATCAGACCACCATGGAATAGTAGGCTTTCTATTAATTTTGAATTTCGGTATGCTCTGATTACAGGCTTCCAGAATGACTTGAGTGTAATCTTCTACTATTCCGTCTATTTCTCTTTTGTTTTTTAAGTTAGAGATATTGCAAGTATTAAATTTTGAGTCTAATTTTAATTGGGCGAATTTATCACTAAATTCAGCCCAATTAGCCTTTTTGGTATTAAAAGTCCGAGTAGTTCTACTAATTTGAATCCGATCTAGTTTGCCAAAATTGATGTGAAATAAAATGGTATTGTGGTCGGAGCTCACAAGGCCTTCACTGATCCGCCAGTCGTTCACCTGGCCGAGAAGGTCCTCTGTGCATAATGTAATGTCCACATAGCTTGTATAGCGCTTACCACCCCTTATTGTGTCAAACGTGGGTACGTCGCCTTCATTGAGCACCTGGAGGCCCCATTCTCCTATGCATTCTGCTAGGTCCTCTCCCCTACCGTCAGTACCCGCGCTGCCCCACCACATGCTTTTAGCATTGAAGTCACCGCCGATGAGGACATTGGTGGGACCCAGTTCGCTAACGATCCTCCCCAGTTGTTCCAAGTATGGCCCTATGGGTTTATCCGGCTCAAAGTAGACGGAGACCACGGCGATTTCCCGGCCTCCAGTATATATGGTCACCACTGAGATGTTGGTCGTGGTGAACTTTGGACATGGCTTGACTTTGGTGTTATCGTCAAATACTACAATAGCGGCCTTAACCGTAGTATTGTCCACGCCTACATACTGGAAAACCCTCGCACCGCCGTAGTCCCTCACCCTACCTTGGGCGCCCACATATGGCTCCTGGAGTAGAGCGAACGCCATTTTTCTGCTCGCGGCCTCCAGCATAATCTCCTGCGTAGCCAACTGCTTTCGCTGGAGATTAGCCTGGGCCACGAGCAGTGGCCGTGCTCCTGCTGGGGGATCGTTTTGCTCACTTACCCTGGGGACAACCTCAGCAATACGCTACCGCCGTCCGCGCCAGGGCGTCCCACTTCCTCCTCACCGGACATTCGCCGCTAAAAGCATTATGGTCGGCTCTGTCGAGACCCGACCTGACGCAGTTGCAACATGTGGGGGGCGCCTGTGCCAAGCGTTTGGCACAGTCCCTTCCCAGGTGCGCACCCCCACAATGACTGCACACGTCAGTCTGGTCACTGCAGAACCGCCTCCCGTGGCCATACCCGAGGCAACGCGAACACTGGACTAGAGGGGATTGGTCCTCGACCTTCACCCGTTGGACGTCGATGTGCACCGACCCCTGCTGGGTAAGTCTCTTCCACAGCTCTGGAGAGACTTGTAGCACTACGTGCGATGTGAGTGCGTTCCGCGCGCCTTTCCGAAACTTTACGGACATGCGCGCGCAGTCCCCTCCCACATCCCCAATCAGATTCCGGTTTTGTGATCGGAGTGCCTTGACGATCTCTTCGTCCGTGTTATGACTGAGGACGTTTCTCAGGATCACTAGAGGATCCTTATTCTTTACATCCTCCACCTTGAAACGTCCTTCCCCTTTCTTAATCCTTTCCTTTACCCTGTCCAGCTCAACTTTCGAATTACAGCCTAAAATCACCTTTCTGTCCTTAGCCTTCCTTATCCTGTCAATTTGTATCCCTTCGTCCCTAGCGTTGACGGTTTTGCGGATCCGTTCTAGGACCTGCTCGCCCGTCTCATTCTTGTCCTCCGAGGCTATGACCACCGAATGCATTGCTGCCTGGTTCGGCCTCGGCCTCGGGGGTCCCGTAAGAATGCTGGCGTAGCTCTGTCTTTGGTCCCAGTCCTCTTTCTGTTGTCGGATCGCCTCCGTCAACGCTGCCATCTCTTCCTTGTTCCTCCTGAGCATCTCACTATGCTCATCAATTTTCTTGATGAGCTCCTGCTCTCCTATACTCCTACAATCATCATCCTTCCTCATTGTGTTGTCGTCCTTCTCCTTGGGTGTTATCGTTTCTATACGTTCCCCTTCCTTATTCTTTCTCCCTTCCTCAGCTTCCTTTACCAGCTTAAATAGTCTTTCTGTGGCGTTTGTGACCTCGTTTTTAATCTCTGTTTTGAGATTGCGGCTGTTGCCAATCGACAGCTTGATCCGCATGAGGCAAGCTTTTGCCTCTGCGGTGCGATTGGCAAAGGTGGTGGGTGCCGCAACTTGCTGAGGTCGCTCAGCCACGCTGGTAACATCCGCCGCTTTCCTCGCCTGGCCCGTACCCTTTCCCTCCGGTTGCGTCACCGTAGCCCTCTGCCGCGATGGCCCTGCCAGCACCGGCTCCGCAGATTTTTCAATCTGCGACTCGATGCTGCGCCTGGCCTGCGCGACTTTGGTGCCGGTCGCATCCTTTGGGCTGGTCTCGTCGGGCGTTGCGCTGCGGCGGACTGCTCGGTGTTCCACCTCCTTTGCGGGAGTTCTGAACCCGAACATCTTAGGAGCTGAGGGTATCGCCGAGGATTACTTTTAGCAGGATAAGGTTAACACTTGAGGGTGTAAATAGCCTCAAATGTACACGCACAGATTTCCAAAGCAGTAACGAGTCGCGGTGGTTCTAATAATAATATTGTTGTCGGATCTATCAGAGGGACGCGTCAGTTTATAAAACTTTAAGCTTGCAGGTGTATGTGGCCTGCAAGCTGAATCAATAAATTTAAAATTTAAAATTCCCCACAGGGGAAAGGTCTTAAAACTAACTTAACCTAGGTCAGAAGTTAAAATTTTAAAATAAATTAATTTAAAATGTGTTCCTGGAAACTGTGCGGGGCGACGTGTGCGGGGTCGCACCGGTTAAAAGCCCTACTAAATGGGTAAAATTTTGAATTTAATATAAGAATTTAAACAAATTTTTCAAAACCAAAATTTTCCGAAAAGGTAACCGAGTACAACTCACGACTTTTGCCGGGCAGGGATTGTAGGCCTTGAAGAGACCTACAATTTGAACCCTAAAACGGGTCTCCAAGCCCAATACTGGGGAAGTTAGGACGGGAGGGGGTGAGGCAAAAAATTTGCGGGGAAGTGGGGGGGAATCTTTACCTCCGAGGGGGTGAAGGCGGGGGGTGGGGGGAGGGGGGGTAAAATTTTGGGGGGGGGGGAGTTTTGGTCGGGGTCGGGGAAGGGAAGGGAAATCGGTTGGGAAGGACACTGGGCTTCGGAACTGCTCGGCCTTCGGGGTCCACGCTCGTCGACAACGTGACGTCACCGAGGGGTCAGGTGGAATCGGCTCTGGTCGTTGTACAGGGACTTCCAGAACCGTCTATTCGAGAGTAGATGTTGTTTACTCGAAATCCACCGACTGCAAGCCGTACGGTGACTCACTTGTTATTGTCAACCAAGCATGGAAACCTCCACTACGCAGCACTCGCTACTACGCACAGTGGAACACGGAGTCACACACGGTGTTAATATTCCGGCACAATACAACAATTACGCAGTTGCGACGTGGCCTTGAAATTTACTCCTGGTTGGTTTTCGCCCTGCAAAAAGCCGAAATACTGGTGGATTCAAAAAATTTTTACTCACCAGTATACCTGATGAACAGCCCCTTCAGGTCTAACAAAAATGTTAAGGGGTCACAGATCGTTTTCGACTCCTACAAGGTTCTGAAAAGTGACCAAAATTTTTCAACCACCAAGATGTAAATAGCTGTCACAACTTACGTTGAAAATTGCTTCTGAATGGATGACCAGGTAAGGGATGTTCTCCTCTGTCTGATGGTGTGTAGCCCTTCCACCAGGGAAGTCTCCTTCGGCTTCTCTGCCGCGTGACCAAAACCAGCTTTTGGCAATATCACCGGAACTACACACGGGAAAAATCCAAAACTTGGATCAGACACTGGTCTCCACTGAGATCTTCACTATTGCACCGGAAAAACACTACGTCGTCGATTTAGTTTTTGCAGCGCACGCAACTTTCACTTTTTGAAGATTAGTGAAATCACTAGAAGTCCCGAAAAAGCGCGGTTTTTGGCTTTAAGCTCGCGATTTTTACACACGGCAACACTTGCACTGGGGTGGTAAGCTGTGCAAACTTTCGCGAACTTTCGGGAACTTTTTCCACCACTTTCCGATTTTAACACTTTAAAACTTGCGGAGCGGGGAAAAACGATGCGCTCGTGGCTGCGGGTGGCTTGCGACTCTGGTTAGGTTAGGTTAGGTTAGGTTAGGTTAGGTTAGGTTAGGTTAGGTTAGGTTAGGTTAGGTTAGGTTAGGTTAGGTTAGGTTAGGTTAGGTTAGGTTAGGTTAGGTTAGGTTAGGTTAGGTTAGGTTAGGTTAGGTTAGGTTAGGTTAGGTTAGGTTAGGTTAGGTTAGGTTAGGTTAGGTTAGGTTAGGTTAGGTTAGGTTAGGTTAGGTTAGGTTAGGTTAGGTTAGGTTAGGTTAGGTTAGGTTAGGTTAGGTTAGGTTAGGTTAGGTTAGGTTAGGTTAGGTTAGGTTAGGTTAGGTTAGGTTAGGTTAGGTTAGGTTAGGTTAGGTTAGGTTAGGTTAGGTTAGGTTAGGTTAGGTTAGGTTAGGTTAGGTTAGGTTAGGTTAGGTTAGGTTAGGTTAGGTTAGGTTAGGTTAGGTTAGGTTAGGTTAGGTTAGGTTAGGTTAGGTTAGGTTAGGTTAGGTTAGGTTAGGTTAGGTTAGGTTAGGTTAGGTTAGGTTAGGTTAGGTTAGGTTAGGTTAGGTTAGGTTAGGTTAGGTTAGGTTAGGTTAGGTTAGGTTAGGTTAGGTTAGGTTAGGTTAGGTTAGGTTAGGTTAGGTTAGGTTAGGTTAGGTTAGGTTAGGTTAGGTTAGGTTAGGTTAGGTTAGGTTAGGTTAGGTTAGGTTAGGTTAGGTTAGGTTAGGTTAGGTTAGGTTAGGTTAGGTTAGGTTAGGTTAGGTTAGGTTAGGTTAGGTTAGGTTAGGTTAGGTTAGGTTAGGTTAGGTTAGGTTAGGTTAGGTTAGGTTAGGTTAGGTTAGGTTAGGTTAGGTTAGGTTAGGTTAGGTTAGGTTAGGTTAGGTTAGGTTAGGTTAGGTTAGGTTAGGTTAGGTTAGGTTAGGTTAGGTTAGGTTAGGTTAGGTTAGGTTAGGTTAGGTTAGGTTAGGTTAGGTTAGGTTAGGTTAGGTTAGGTTAGGTTAGGTTAGGTTAGGTTAGGTTAGGTTAGGTTAGGTTAGGTTAGGTTAGGTTAGGTTAGGTTAGGTTAGGTTAGGTTAGGTTAGGTTAGGTTAGGTTAGGTTAGGTTAGGTTAGGTTAGGTTAGGTTAGGTTAGGTTAGGTTAGGTTAGGTTAGGTTAGGTTAGGTTAGGTTAGGTTAGGTTAGGTTAGGTTAGGTTAGGTTAGGTTAGGTTAGGTTAGGTTAGGTTAGGTTAGGTTAGGTTAGGTTAGGTTAGGTTAGGTTAGGTTAGGTTAGGTTAGGTTAGGTTAGGTTAGGTTAGGTTAGGTTAGGTTAGGTTAGGTTAGGTTAGGTTAGGTTAGGTTAGGTTAGGTTAGGTTAGGTTAGGTTAGGTTAGGTTAGGTTAGGTTAGGTTAGGTTAGGTTAGGTTAGGTTAGGTTAGGTTAGGTTAGGTTAGGTTAGGTTAGGTTAGGTTAGGTTAGGTTAGGTTAGGTTAGGTTAGGTTAGGTTAGGTTAGGTTAGGTTAGGTTAGGTTAGGTTAGGTTAGGTTAGGTTAGGTTAGGTTAGGTTAGGTTAGGTTAGGTTAGGTTAGGTTAGGTTAGGTTAGGTTAGGTTAGGTTAGGTTAGGTTAGGTTAGGTTAGGTTAGGTTAGGTTAGGTTAGGTTAGGTTAGGTTAGGTTAGGTTAGGTTAGGTTAGGTTAGGTTAGGTTAGGTTAGGTTAGGTTAGGTTAGGTTAGGTTAGGTTAGGTTAGGTTAGGTTAGGTTAGGTTAGGTTAGGTTAGGTTAGGTTAGGTTAGGTTAGGTTAGGTTAGGTTAGGTTAGGTTAGGTTAGGTTAGGTTAGGTTAGGTTAGGTTAGGTTAGGTTAGGTTAGGTTAGGTTAGGTTAGGTTAGGTTAGGTTAGGTTAGGTTAGGTTAGGTTAGGTTAGGTTAGGTTAGGTTAGGTTAGGTTAGGTTAGGTTAGGTTAGGTTAGGTTAGGTTAGGTTAGGTTAGGTTAGGTTAGGTTAGGTTAGGTTAGGTTAGGTTAGGTTAGGTTAGGTTAGGTTAGGTTAGGTTAGGTTAGGTTAGGTTAGGTTAGGTTAGGTTAGGTTAGGTTAGGTTAGGTTAGGTTAGGTTAGGTTAGGTTAGGTTAGGTTAGGTTAGGTTAGGTTAGGTTAGGTTAGGTTAGGTTAGGTTAGGTTAGGTTAGGTTAGGTTAGGTTAGGTTAGGTTAGGTTAGGTTAGGTTAGGTTAGGTTAGGTTAGGTTAGGTTAGGTTAGGTTAGGTTAGGTTAGGTTAGGTTAGGTTAGGTTAGGTTAGGTTAGGTTAGGTTAGGTTAGGTTAGGTTAGGTTAGGTTAGGTTAGGTTAGGTTAGGTTAGGTTAGGTTAGGTTAGGTTAGGTTAGGTTAGGTTAGGTTAGGTTAGGTTAGGTTAGGTTAGGTTAGGTTAGGTTAGGTTAGGTTAGGTTAGGTTAGGTTAGGTTAGGTTAGGTTAGGTTAGGTTAGGTTAGGTTAGGTTAGGTTAGGTTAGGTTAGGTTAGGTTAGGTTAGGTTAGGTTAGGTTAGGTTAGGTTAGGTTAGGTTAGGTTAGGTTAGGTTAGGTTAGGTTAGGTTAGGTTAGGTTAGGTTAGGTTAGGTTAGGTTAGGTTAGGTTAGGTTAGGTTAGGTTAGGTTAGGTTAGGTTAGGTTAGGTTAGGTTAGGTTAGGTTAGGTTAGGTTAGGTTAGGTTAGGTTAGGTTAGGTTAGGTTAGGTTAGGTTAGGTTAGGTTAGGTTAGGTTAGGTTAGGTTAGGTTAGGTTAGGTTAGGTTAGGTTAGGTTAGGTTAGGTTAGGTTAGGTTAGGTTAGGTTAGGTTAGGTTAGGTTAGGTTAGGTTAGGTTAGGTTAGGTTAGGTTAGGTTAGGTTAGGTTAGGTTAGGTTAGGTTAGGTTAGGTTAGGTTAGGTTAGGTTAGGTTAGGTTAGGTTAGGTTAGGTTAGGTTAGGTTAGGTTAGGTTAGGTTAGGTTAGGTTAGGTTAGGTTAGGTTAGGTTAGGTTAGGTTAGGTTAGGTTAGGTTAGGTTAGGTTAGGTTAGGTTAGGTTAGGTTAGGTTAGGTTAGGTTAGGTTAGGTTAGGTTAGGTTAGGTTAGGTTAGGTTAGGTTAGGTTAGGTTAGGTTAGGTTAGGTTAGGTTAGGTTAGGTTAGGTTAGGTTAGGTTAGGTTAGGTTAGGTTAGGTTAGGTTAGGTTAGGTTAGGTTAGGTTAGGTTAGGTTAGGTTAGGTTAGGTTAGGTTAGGTTAGGTTAGGTTAGGTTAGGTTAGGTTAGGTTAGGTTAGGTTAGGTTAGGTTAGGTTAGGTTAGGTTAGGTTAGGTTAGGTTAGGTTAGGTTAGGTTAGGTTAGGTTAGGTTAGGTTAGGTTAGGTTAGGTTAGGTTAGGTTAGGTTAGGTTAGGTTAGGTTAGGTTAGGTTAGGTTAGGTTAGGTTAGGTTAGGTTAGGTTAGGTTAGGTTAGGTTAGGTTAGGTTAGGTTAGGTTAGGTTAGGTTAGGTTAGGTTAGGTTAGGTTAGGTTAGGTTAGGTTAGGTTAGGTTAGGTTAGGTTAGGTTAGGTTAGGTTAGGTTAGGTTAGGTTAGGTTAGGTTAGGTTAGGTTAGGTTAGGTTAGGTTAGGTTAGGTTAGGTTAGGTTAGGTTAGGTTAGGTTAGGTTAGGTTAGGTTAGGTTAGGTTAGGTTAGGTTAGGTTAGGTTAGGTTAGGTTAGGTTAGGTTAGGTTAGGTTAGGTTAGGTTAGGTTAGGTTAGGTTAGGTTAGGTTAGGTTAGGTTAGGTTAGGTTAGGTTAGGTTAGGTTAGGTTAGGTTAGGTTAGGTTAGGTTAGGTTAGGTTAGGTTAGGTTAGGTTAGGTTAGGTTAGGTTAGGTTAGGTTAGGTTAGGTTAGGTTAGGTTAGGTTAGGTTAGGTTAGGTTAGGTTAGGTTAGGTTAGGTTAGGTTAGGTTAGGTTAGGTTAGGTTAGGTTAGGTTAGGTTAGGTTAGGTTAGGTTAGGTTAGGTTAGGTTAGGTTAGGTTAGGTTAGGTTAGGTTAGGTTAGGTTAGGTTAGGTTAGGTTAGGTTAGGTTAGGTTAGGTTAGGTTAGGTTAGGTTAGGTTAGGTTAGGTTAGGTTAGGTTAGGTTAGGTTAGGTTAGGTTAGGTTAGGTTAGGTTAGGTTAGGTTAGGTTAGGTTAGGTTAGGTTAGGTTAGGTTAGGTTAGGTTAGGTTAGGTTAGGTTAGGTTAGGTTAGGTTAGGTTAGGTTAGGTTAGGTTAGGTTAGGTTAGGTTAGGTTAGGTTAGGTTAGGTTAGGTTAGGTTAGGTTAGGTTAGGTTAGGTTAGGTTAGGTTAGGTTAGGTTAGGTTAGGTTAGGTTAGGTTAGGTTAGGTTAGGTTAGGTTAGGTTAGGTTAGGTTAGGTTAGGTTAGGTTAGGTTAGGTTAGGTTAGGTTAGGTTAGGTTAGGTTAGGTTAGGTTAGGTTAGGTTAGGTTAGGTTAGGTTAGGTTAGGTTAGGTTAGGTTAGGTTAGGTTAGGTTAGGTTAGGTTAGGTTAGGTTAGGTTAGGTTAGGTTAGGTTAGGTTAGGTTAGGTTAGGTTAGGTTAGGTTAGGTTAGGTTAGGTTAGGTTAGGTTAGGTTAGGTTAGGTTAGGTTAGGTTAGGTTAGGTTAGGTTAGGTTAGGTTAGGTTAGGTTAGGTTAGGTTAGGTTAGGTTAGGTTAGGTTAGGTTAGGTTAGGTTAGGTTAGGTTAGGTTAGGTTAGGTTAGGTTAGGTTAGGTTAGGTTAGGTTAGGTTAGGTTAGGTTAGGTTAGGTTAGGTTAGGTTAGGTTAGGTTAGGTTAGGTTAGGTTAGGTTAGGTTAGGTTAGGTTAGGTTAGGTTAGGTTAGGTTAGGTTAGGTTAGGTTAGGTTAGGTTAGGTTAGGTTAGGTTAGGTTAGGTTAGGTTAGGTTAGGTTAGGTTAGGTTAGGTTAGGTTAGGTTAGGTTAGGTTAGGTTAGGTTAGGTTAGGTTAGGTTAGGTTAGGTTAGGTTAGGTTAGGTTAGGTTAGGTTAGGTTAGGTTAGGTTAGGTTAGGTTAGGTTAGGTTAGGTTAGGTTAGGTTAGGTTAGGTTAGGTTAGGTTAGGTTAGGTTAGGTTAGGTTAGGTTAGGTTAGGTTAGGTTAGGTTAGGTTAGGTTAGGTTAGGTTAGGTTAGGTTAGGTTAGGTTAGGTTAGGTTAGGTTAGGTTAGGTTAGGTTAGGTTAGGTTAGGTTAGGTTAGGTTAGGTTAGGTTAGGTTAGGTTAGGTTAGGTTAGGTTAGGTTAGGTTAGGTTAGGTTAGGTTAGGTTAGGTTAGGTTAGGTTAGGTTAGGTTAGGTTAGGTTAGGTTAGGTTAGGTTAGGTTAGGTTAGGTTAGGTTAGGTTAGGTTAGGTTAGGTTAGGTTAGGTTAGGTTAGGTTAGGTTAGGTTAGGTTAGGTTAGGTTAGGTTAGGTTAGGTTAGGTTAGGTTAGGTTAGGTTAGGTTAGGTTAGGTTAGGTTAGGTTAGGTTAGGTTAGGTTAGGTTAGGTTAGGTTAGGTTAGGTTAGGTTAGGTTAGGTTAGGTTAGGTTAGGTTAGGTTAGGTTAGGTTAGGTTAGGTTAGGTTAGGTTAGGTTAGGTTAGGTTAGGTTAGGTTAGGTTAGGTTAGGTTAGGTTAGGTTAGGTTAGGTTAGGTTAGGTTAGGTTAGGTTAGGTTAGGTTAGGTTAGGTTAGGTTAGGTTAGGTTAGGTTAGGTTAGGTTAGGTTAGGTTAGGTTAGGTTAGGTTAGGTTAGGTTAGGTTAGGTTAGGTTAGGTTAGGTTAGGTTAGGTTAGGTTAGGTTAGGTTAGGTTAGGTTAGGTTAGGTTAGGTTAGGTTAGGTTAGGTTAGGTTAGGTTAGGTTAGGTTAGGTTAGGTTAGGTTAGGTTAGGTTAGGTTAGGTTAGGTTAGGTTAGGTTAGGTTAGGTTAGGTTAGGTTAGGTTAGGTTAGGTTAGGTTAGGTTAGGTTAGGTTAGGTTAGGTTAGGTTAGGTTAGGTTAGGTTAGGTTAGGTTAGGTTAGGTTAGGTTAGGTTAGGTTAGGTTAGGTTAGGTTAGGTTAGGTTAGGTTAGGTTAGGTTAGGTTAGGTTAGGTTAGGTTAGGTTAGGTTAGGTTAGGTTAGGTTAGGTTAGGTTAGGTTAGGTTAGGTTAGGTTAGGTTAGGTTAGGTTAGGTTAGGTTAGGTTAGGTTAGGTTAGGTTAGGTTAGGTTAGGTTAGGTTAGGTTAGGTTAGGTTAGGTTAGGTTAGGTTAGGTTAGGTTAGGTTAGGTTAGGTTAGGTTAGGTTAGGTTAGGTTAGGTTAGGTTAGGTTAGGTTAGGTTAGGTTAGGTTAGGTTAGGTTAGGTTAGGTTAGGTTAGGTTAGGTTAGGTTAGGTTAGGTTAGGTTAGGTTAGGTTAGGTTAGGTTAGGTTAGGTTAGGTTAGGTTAGGTTAGGTTAGGTTAGGTTAGGTTAGGTTAGGTTAGGTTAGGTTAGGTTAGGTTAGGTTAGGTTAGGTTAGGTTAGGTTAGGTTAGGTTAGGTTAGGTTAGGTTAGGTTAGGTTAGGTTAGGTTAGGTTAGGTTAGGTTAGGTTAGGTTAGGTTAGGTTAGGTTAGGTTAGGTTAGGTTAGGTTAGGTTAGGTTAGGTTAGGTTAGGTTAGGTTAGGTTAGGTTAGGTTAGGTTAGGTTAGGTTAGGTTAGGTTAGGTTAGGTTAGGTTAGGTTAGGTTAGGTTAGGTTAGGTTAGGTTAGGTTAGGTTAGGTTAGGTTAGGTTAGGTTAGGTTAGGTTAGGTTAGGTTAGGTTAGGTTAGGTTAGGTTAGGTTAGGTTAGGTTAGGTTAGGTTAGGTTAGGTTAGGTTAGGTTAGGTTAGGTTAGGTTAGGTTAGGTTAGGTTAGGTTAGGTTAGGTTAGGTTAGGTTAGGTTAGGTTAGGTTAGGTTAGGTTAGGTTAGGTTAGGTTAGGTTAGGTTAGGTTAGGTTAGGTTAGGTTAGGTTAGGTTAGGTTAGGTTAGGTTAGGTTAGGTTAGGTTAGGTTAGGTTAGGTTAGGTTAGGTTAGGTTAGGTTAGGTTAGGTTAGGTTAGGTTAGGTTAGGTTAGGTTAGGTTAGGTTAGGTTAGGTTAGGTTAGGTTAGGTTAGGTTAGGTTAGGTTAGGTTAGGTTAGGTTAGGTTAGGTTAGGTTAGGTTAGGTTAGGTTAGGTTAGGTTAGGTTAGGTTAGGTTAGGTTAGGTTAGGTTAGGTTAGGTTAGGTTAGGTTAGGTTAGGTTAGGTTAGGTTAGGTTAGGTTAGGTTAGGTTAGGTTAGGTTAGGTTAGGTTAGGTTAGGTTAGGTTAGGTTAGGTTAGGTTAGGTTAGGTTAGGTTAGGTTAGGTTAGGTTAGGTTAGGTTAGGTTAGGTTAGGTTAGGTTAGGTTAGGTTAGGTTAGGTTAGGTTAGGTTAGGTTAGGTTAGGTTAGGTTAGGTTAGGTTAGGTTAGGTTAGGTTAGGTTAGGTTAGGTTAGGTTAGGTTAGGTTAGGTTAGGTTAGGTTAGGTTAGGTTAGGTTAGGTTAGGTTAGGTTAGGTTAGGTTAGGTTAGGTTAGGTTAGGTTAGGTTAGGTTAGGTTAGGTTAGGTTAGGTTAGGTTAGGTTAGGTTAGGTTAGGTTAGGTTAGGTTAGGTTAGGTTAGGTTAGGTTAGGTTAGGTTAGGTTAGGTTAGGTTAGGTTAGGTTAGGTTAGGTTAGGTTAGGTTAGGTTAGGTTAGGTTAGGTTAGGTTAGGTTAGGTTAGGTTAGGTTAGGTTAGGTTAGGTTAGGTTAGGTTAGGTTAGGTTAGGTTAGGTTAGGTTAGGTTAGGTTAGGTTAGGTTAGGTTAGGTTAGGTTAGGTTAGGTTAGGTTAGGTTAGGTTAGGTTAGGTTAGGTTAGGTTAGGTTAGGTTAGGTTAGGTTAGGTTAGGTTAGGTTAGGTTAGGTTAGGTTAGGTTAGGTTAGGTTAGGTTAGGTTAGGTTAGGTTAGGTTAGGTTAGGTTAGGTTAGGTTAGGTTAGGTTAGGTTAGGTTAGGTTAGGTTAGGTTAGGTTAGGTTAGGTTAGGTTAGGTTAGGTTAGGTTAGGTTAGGTTAGGTTAGGTTAGGTTAGGTTAGGTTAGGTTAGGTTAGGTTAGGTTAGGTTAGGTTAGGTTAGGTTAGGTTAGGTTAGGTTAGGTTAGGTTAGGTTAGGTTAGGTTAGGTTAGGTTAGGTTAGGTTAGGTTAGGTTAGGTTAGGTTAGGTTAGGTTAGGTTAGGTTAGGTTAGGTTAGGTTAGGTTAGGTTAGGTTAGGTTAGGTTAGGTTAGGTTAGGTTAGGTTAGGTTAGGTTAGGTTAGGTTAGGTTAGGTTAGGTTAGGTTAGGTTAGGTTAGGTTAGGTTAGGTTAGGTTAGGTTAGGTTAGGTTAGGTTAGGTTAGGTTAGGTTAGGTTAGGTTAGGTTAGGTTAGGTTAGGTTAGGTTAGGTTAGGTTAGGTTAGGTTAGGTTAGGTTAGGTTAGGTTAGGTTAGGTTAGGTTAGGTTAGGTTAGGTTAGGTTAGGTTAGGTTAGGTTAGGTTAGGTTAGGTTAGGTTAGGTTAGGTTAGGTTAGGTTAGGTTAGGTTAGGTTAGGTTAGGTTAGGTTAGGTTAGGTTAGGTTAGGTTAGGTTAGGTTAGGTTAGGTTAGGTTAGGTTAGGTTAGGTTAGGTTAGGTTAGGTTAGGTTAGGTTAGGTTAGGTTAGGTTAGGTTAGGTTAGGTTAGGTTAGGTTAGGTTAGGTTAGGTTAGGTTAGGTTAGGTTAGGTTAGGTTAGGTTAGGTTAGGTTAGGTTAGGTTAGGTTAGGTTAGGTTAGGTTAGGTTAGGTTAGGTTAGGTTAGGTTAGGTTAGGTTAGGTTAGGTTAGGTTAGGTTAGGTTAGGTTAGGTTAGGTTAGGTTAGGTTAGGTTAGGTTAGGTTAGGTTAGGTTAGGTTAGGTTAGGTTAGGTTAGGTTAGGTTAGGTTAGGTTAGGTTAGGTTAGGTTAGGTTAGGTTAGGTTAGGTTAGGTTAGGTTAGGTTAGGTTAGGTTAGGTTAGGTTAGGTTAGGTTAGGTTAGGTTAGGTTAGGTTAGGTTAGGTTAGGTTAGGTTAGGTTAGGTTAGGTTAGGTTAGGTTAGGTTAGGTTAGGTTAGGTTAGGTTAGGTTAGGTTAGGTTAGGTTAGGTTAGGTTAGGTTAGGTTAGGTTAGGTTAGGTTAGGTTAGGTTAGGTTAGGTTAGGTTAGGTTAGGTTAGGTTAGGTTAGGTTAGGTTAGGTTAGGTTAGGTTAGGTTAGGTTAGGTTAGGTTAGGTTAGGTTAGGTTAGGTTAGGTTAGGTTAGGTTAGGTTAGGTTAGGTTAGGTTAGGTTAGGTTAGGTTAGGTTAGGTTAGGTTAGGTTAGGTTAGGTTAGGTTAGGTTAGGTTAGGTTAGGTTAGGTTAGGTTAGGTTAGGTTAGGTTAGGTTAGGTTAGGTTAGGTTAGGTTAGGTTAGGTTAGGTTAGGTTAGGTTAGGTTAGGTTAGGTTAGGTTAGGTTAGGTTAGGTTAGGTTAGGTTAGGTTAGGTTAGGTTAGGTTAGGTTAGGTTAGGTTAGGTTAGGTTAGGTTAGGTTAGGTTAGGTTAGGTTAGGTTAGGTTAGGTTAGGTTAGGTTAGGTTAGGTTAGGTTAGGTTAGGTTAGGTTAGGTTAGGTTAGGTTAGGTTAGGTTAGGTTAGGTTAGGTTAGGTTAGGTTAGGTTAGGTTAGGTTAGGTTAGGTTAGGTTAGGTTAGGTTAGGTTAGGTTAGGTTAGGTTAGGTTAGGTTAGGTTAGGTTAGGTTAGGTTAGGTTAGGTTAGGTTAGGTTAGGTTAGGTTAGGTTAGGTTAGGTTAGGTTAGGTTAGGTTAGGTTAGGTTAGGTTAGGTTAGGTTAGGTTAGGTTAGGTTAGGTTAGGTTAGGTTAGGTTAGGTTAGGTTAGGTTAGGTTAGGTTAGGTTAGGTTAGGTTAGGTTAGGTTAGGTTAGGTTAGGTTAGGTTAGGTTAGGTTAGGTTAGGTTAGGTTAGGTTAGGTTAGGTTAGGTTAGGTTAGGTTAGGTTAGGTTAGGTTAGGTTAGGTTAGGTTAGGTTAGGTTAGGTTAGGTTAGGTTAGGTTAGGTTAGGTTAGGTTAGGTTAGGTTAGGTTAGGTTAGGTTAGGTTAGGTTAGGTTAGGTTAGGTTAGGTTAGGTTAGGTTAGGTTAGGTTAGGTTAGGTTAGGTTAGGTTAGGTTAGGTTAGGTTAGGTTAGGTTAGGTTAGGTTAGGTTAGGTTAGGTTAGGTTAGGTTAGGTTAGGTTAGGTTAGGTTAGGTTAGGTTAGGTTAGGTTAGGTTAGGTTAGGTTAGGTTAGGTTAGGTTAGGTTAGGTTAGGTTAGGTTAGGTTAGGTTAGGTTAGGTTAGGTTAGGTTAGGTTAGGTTAGGTTAGGTTAGGTTAGGTTAGGTTAGGTTAGGTTAGGTTAGGTTAGGTTAGGTTAGGTTAGGTTAGGTTAGGTTAGGTTAGGTTAGGTTAGGTTAGGTTAGGTTAGGTTAGGTTAGGTTAGGTTAGGTTAGGTTAGGTTAGGTTAGGTTAGGTTAGGTTAGGTTAGGTTAGGTTAGGTTAGGTTAGGTTAGGTTAGGTTAGGTTAGGTTAGGTTAGGTTAGGTTAGGTTAGGTTAGGTTAGGTTAGGTTAGGTTAGGTTAGGTTAGGTTAGGTTAGGTTAGGTTAGGTTAGGTTAGGTTAGGTTAGGTTAGGTTAGGTTAGGTTAGGTTAGGTTAGGTTAGGTTAGGTTAGGTTAGGTTAGGTTAGGTTAGGTTAGGTTAGGTTAGGTTAGGTTAGGTTAGGTTAGGTTAGGTTAGGTTAGGTTAGGTTAGGTTAGGTTAGGTTAGGTTAGGTTAGGTTAGGTTAGGTTAGGTTAGGTTAGGTTAGGTTAGGTTAGGTTAGGTTAGGTTAGGTTAGGTTAGGTTAGGTTAGGTTAGGTTAGGTTAGGTTAGGTTAGGTTAGGTTAGGTTAGGTTAGGTTAGGTTAGGTTAGGTTAGGTTAGGTTAGGTTAGGTTAGGTTAGGTTAGGTTAGGTTAGGTTAGGTTAGGTTAGGTTAGGTTAGGTTAGGTTAGGTTAGGTTAGGTTAGGTTAGGTTAGGTTAGGTTAGGTTAGGTTAGGTTAGGTTAGGTTAGGTTAGGTTAGGTTAGGTTAGGTTAGGTTAGGTTAGGTTAGGTTAGGTTAGGTTAGGTTAGGTTAGGTTAGGTTAGGTTAGGTTAGGTTAGGTTAGGTTAGGTTAGGTTAGGTTAGGTTAGGTTAGGTTAGGTTAGGTTAGGTTAGGTTAGGTTAGGTTAGGTTAGGTTAGGTTAGGTTAGGTTAGGTTAGGTTAGGTTAGGTTAGGTTAGGTTAGGTTAGGTTAGGTTAGGTTAGGTTAGGTTAGGTTAGGTTAGGTTAGGTTAGGTTAGGTTAGGTTAGGTTAGGTTAGGTTAGGTTAGGTTAGGTTAGGTTAGGTTAGGTTAGGTTAGGTTAGGTTAGGTTAGGTTAGGTTAGGTTAGGTTAGGTTAGGTTAGGTTAGGTTAGGTTAGGTTAGGTTAGGTTAGGTTAGGTTAGGTTAGGTTAGGTTAGGTTAGGTTAGGTTAGGTTAGGTTAGGTTAGGTTAGGTTCGGTTAGGTTAGGTTAGGTTAGGTTAGGTTAGGTTAGGTTAGGTTAGGTTAGGTTAGGTTAGGTTAGGTTAGGTTAGGTTAGGTTAGGTTAGGTTAGGTTAGGTTAGGTTAGGTTAGGTTAGGTTAGGTTAGGTTAGGTTAGGTTAGGTTAGGTTAGGTTAGGTTAGGTTAGGTTAGGTTAGGTTAGGTTAGGTTAGGTTAGGTTAGGTTAGGTTAGGTTAGGTTAGGTTAGGTTAGGTTAGGTTAGGTTAGGTTAGGTTAGGTTAGGTTAGGTTAGGTTAGGTTAGGTTAGGTTAGGTTAGGTTAGGTTAGGTTAGGTTAGGTTAGGTTAGGTTAGGTTAGGTTAGGTTAGGTTAGGTTAGGTTAGGTTAGGTTAGGTTAGGTTAGGTTAGGTTAGGTTAGGTTAGGTTAGGTTAGGTTAGGTTAGGTTAGGTTAGGTTAGGTTAGGTTAGGTTAGGTTAGGTTAGGTTAGGTTAGGTTAGGTTAGGTTAGGTTAGGTTAGGTTAGGTTAGGTTAGGTTAGGTTAGGTTAGGTTAGGTTAGGTTAGGTTAGGTTAGGTTAGGTTAGGTTAGGTTAGGTTAGGTTAGGTTAGGTTAGGTTAGGTTAGGTTAGGTTAGGTTAGGTTAGGTTAGGTTAGGTTAGGTTAGGTTAGGTTAGGTTAGGTTAGGTTAGGTTAGGTTAGGTTAGGTTAGGTTAGGTTAGGTTAGGTTAGGTTAGGTTAGGTTAGGTTAGGTTAGGTTAGGTTAGGTTAGGTTAGGTTAGGTTAGGTTAGGTTAGGTTAGGTTAGGTTAGGTTAGGTTAGGTTAGGTTAGGTTAGGTTAGGTTAGGTTAGGTTAGGTTAGGTTAGGTTAGGTTAGGTTAGGTTAGGTTAGGTTAGGTTAGGTTAGGTTAGGTTAGGTTAGGTTAGGTTAGGTTAGGTTAGGTTAGGTTAGGTTAGGTTAGGTTAGGTTAGGTTAGGTTAGGTTAGGTTAGGTTAGGTTAGGTTAGGTTAGGTTAGGTTAGGTTAGGTTAGGTTAGGTTAGGTTAGGTTAGGTTAGGTTAGGTTAGGTTAGGTTAGGTTAGGTTAGGTTAGGTTAGGTTAGGTTAGGTTAGGTTAGGTTAGGTTAGGTTAGGTTAGGTTAGGTTAGGTTAGGTTAGGTTAGGTTAGGTTAGGTTAGGTTAGGTTAGGTTAGGTTAGGTTAGGTTAGGTTAGGTTAGGTTAGGTTAGGTTAGGTTAGGTTAGGTTAGGTTAGGTTAGGTTAGGTTAGGTTAGGTTAGGTTAGGTTAGGTTAGGTTAGGTTAGGTTAGGTTAGGTTAGGTTAGGTTAGGTTAGGTTAGGTTAGGTTAGGTTAGGTTAGGTTAGGTTAGGTTAGGTTAGGTTAGGTTAGGTTAGGTTAGGTTAGGTTAGGTTAGGTTAGGTTAGGTTAGGTTAGGTTAGGTTAGGTTAGGTTAGGTTAGGTTAGGTTAGGTTAGGTTAGGTTAGGTTAGGTTAGGTTAGGTTAGGTTAGGTTAGGTTAGGTTAGGTTAGGTTAGGTTAGGTTAGGTTAGGTTAGGTTAGGTTAGGTTAGGTTAGGTTAGGTTAGGTTAGGTTAGGTTAGGTTAGGTTAGGTTAGGTTAGGTTAGGTTAGGTTAGGTTAGGTTAGGTTAGGTTAGGTTAGGTTAGGTTAGGTTAGGTTAGGTTAGGTTAGGTTAGGTTAGGTTAGGTTAGGTTAGGTTAGGTTAGGTTAGGTTAGGTTAGGTTAGGTTAGGTTAGGTTAGGTTAGGTTAGGTTAGGTTAGGTTAGGTTAGGTTAGGTTAGGTTAGGTTAGGTTAGGTTAGGTTAGGTTAGGTTAGGTTAGGTTAGGTTAGGTTAGGTTAGGTTAGGTTAGGTTAGGTTAGGTTAGGTTAGGTTAGGTTAGGTTAGGTTAGGTTAGGTTAGGTTAGGTTAGGTTAGGTTAGGTTAGGTTAGGTTAGGTTAGGTTAGGTTAGGTTAGGTTAGGTTAGGTTAGGTTAGGTTAGGTTAGGTTAGGTTAGGTTAGGTTAGGTTAGGTTAGGTTAGGTTAGGTTAGGTTAGGTTAGGTTAGGTTAGGTTAGGTTAGGTTAGGTTAGGTTAGGTTAGGTTAGGTTAGGTTAGGTTAGGTTAGGTTAGGTTAGGTTAGGTTAGGTTAGGTTAGGTTAGGTTAGGTTAGGTTAGGTTAGGTTAGGTTAGGTTAGGTTAGGTTAGGTTAGGTTAGGTTAGGTTAGGTTAGGTTAGGTTAGGTTAGGTTAGGTTAGGTTAGGTTAGGTTAGGTTAGGTTAGGTTAGGTTAGGTTAGGTTAGGTTAGGTTAGGTTAGGTTAGGTTAGGTTAGGTTAGGTTAGGTTAGGTTAGGTTAGGTTAGGTTAGGTTAGGTTAGGT